>OY982544.1:11427626-12677626 GCA_963859965.1 Ceramica pisi | reverse complement strand
GATAGACTCAGAATAGCACAAGTTTAAACCTTAGTGGTTTTTGGTTGCTATGTAATACTAATAATCCTGTAATCTATTGTTTAATTGATAATAAAGGGAAAAAAAAAAAACGTGCTTGGTAAACATCTGAATGTTTTTGTTAAAATAAAAATAACTTTTTGAAAGGATTGGGTCAATAAAGAGCAAACTCATATTAAAATACAAATACATCTGTTAAGAATACCTACCAACATATTAAGGTGTCATGTTTTTCACACAAACGTCCAAGTAAAATATTTACCTTGTAAATCAAACAAGATTGGGTGTATTGTTAGACTTGTTTAAGTAAAAGCTTTTGGCTAGAGCAACTGTATCCAAAGAAGAAAGTAGGAACCTATTGTGAACGCCAAAAATCGAAGACGAGAGGTTTTGCAAAATTGTAAAAGGTATTGGAGGAAGAATTACAGCAGGTTTCGCAAAAAAGCAAACTTTGCAACACAAAGTATGAAATTACTTGTTTGGATTTCGTATTCAAAAGGTGGGAAAGGGGCTTTATCTCTAAACTCTTACACCATAATAGTCTACCTGCTACAGAGGTTTTAATAGAGAGCTTTAAACTTGAAATTACCCCTCTGCCTAATAATTTGTTGACTAGATAAGTCGATAAATACGGTACATTTGGCCACACTCGTAATTGAGTGGATTTCGTTAAATTGCCATGACATTTAAGACAGTGGATAACAGTGTGTGAAGTGCGTGATTTCCCTGTTAATTGAGGTAACTGCTGTAAAATAAAGTCTATGTATTATTTTCAGCCAAGACCAATCCGACCTAGCGACTGTAATTATTTATCCATGAGCTCCTCAAAAACCATTTTCATTTGTTTCTTTTCAGCCTGTAAAATCTTATTTACAAATTCGTGTCACGGCTTCAGGCAGCTGAAAACTGCTTGTCATTGCCTAATTGAATAAAAACATTTCGAGTTCGGGTTTAGTAGATCGATAATTCCCACTCTCTTGAGAATGACTGTGTTTGATTCAGCATAAGGCCTCCTTATTCAATGTTTTACCTAACAAAAAGGTTTTATTACCTGTTTTTAGTGTTTTGTATCCGAAGGGTAACCAAATGAACCCTATTACGAAGTCTCCGCTGTCCGTCCGTCTGTCTGTCTGACGGCGGCGGGCTGCATCTCAAGAACCGTAATATAGTAGAAGGTTGAAATTTTAAGTGTGTATTTCAATTGCCGCTATAAAACAAATAATTAAATCAAATGATATTAATAAAACAGGGGGCTCCGAAACAAGAAATGTATTCTTTTTGGTTTAGGGTGCTGTGCTTCGTGTGAGAGTCCGACTCGTTCTTTGCCGCGTCTTTTAAGCGTTTATTTAATAAGGTAAAGTCTAAATTATATACCTACAATGACAAGGACAACAGCTGTCCACGTGTTTTTCTGTACTATTTGTGCTAAGTAACTGCTAACGGTTTAAGGTTCGTGCCCGACACGTCCCGAGCACGTTCCAGACATGTATGGATAAACATTTACAAATTACACTTCTATTTTCATTCAATGTGAATATAGGTAAGGAATGGAATTGCCAGAGTGTTTTTCCTGATAGCAACAACCTGGACGTCTTTAAGTCAAGAGTGATTAGGTTACTTTTTGACAAGCGTGCTCGATATTCAACCACATCATCGCTAACCATCAGGTGAGATAGGGGTCAAACGCGTGACTATCAAAAGTAAACAGAAATGTTCCTTATTTCTAGTGAAACCCAGCTTTGACGTAAGTGAATAACATCTTAAATTACCAAAGTCAAGGTTATGGAAACATGTTATACATCAAGTCTAGGTAATATTAATTTTATTGCGATAATTTGGTCAATAAATTATGCGAGCGAAGTTTTTTATGCGTCACGACACTCTTATTATTATCGGCACACCTGTTTAAATTCCTTCGTTATTTTTACATGAAATTGGTATTTATGAAGCCTTTTCATATAATAGATGAAAATAGAGTGGAGGTTATTCTGAAAGCGATAGCATCCTACGGTTTGTTTATCTGTATTCCACCTATTTTTGTATTACCACTTGTTTTGAATTCCATTTTAAAGGGATATCATTTTACTGTGGTATTGATGTTTTATTTTATTTGGTAGTTATATTTATTTAAATGGTTTAGGTTACTGCTGAGGTTGGGTAAATATTTACCCTTCATAATGGTTTAACACGACATTTATGAGACTTATTATATTAAACCTAACATAAAAACTTTATTCCCTGTTTAATATAAATACCAACATTTTTCTGTTAAGTCAGGAGTTGCCGTGCGAATTGGATGAGGCTAAACGTAATTAGATGAAGGCTTCTTTGTTAAAAAGAGAACATTCATACAGATAGGTGCTTACATAGGCACGTACAACAAGCTTGTTATTTTTACGATATAGTAAGCATAGAAAGTAACGTTCTCCCAGTTCAAAATTGCGTCTTATCGTTACGCCTCATCAATGTGTTTCTTCAGAGCTTTAAGGAAATATGTACGTTGTACCGAATTTACCAAAAACAGAACGATTTGATCCAAACCCGCGTCCAGCCTCCATTAGTACGATCCCTTCCAGCGATAAAATCGTGCTTTGTTTTCCGTCACGTCTCGTTATTTTTTATTCCTCCACTTTTTGAACATTAACCGGGGCATTCCGCAAATATTTCATTATGTAGTCGGCCTATTGAAAAAGAAATTTCTGTTGTAACTGAGATAAAAGGGTTTCGTTTGTTTGAATTTGAAACAAAATTGCGATTAGGTCATGACTGTTCTCTTTATTGTTCATCTGAAGGCAAACAATGTGTTTTTATAACTGAATTGTATAAGCCTTTTGTTATACTAACGGTATCATATATTATATCCGCAGCTGCGTACCGCCTAAAAATAAACTGAAACACATGTCTGTTAAGCTTTTTACAGTTATTATTTGAAATGTTCTTCAGCCTGAAAATAGGTCTACTTTGAAAAGGGTAACTCAGAAGAATGAGAAGTGCCATAGACTATGTGCAACATAACTCGGTCACTGCCTAGCATGTCTGTATGGTTGTCGCATTGGCATTTAAAAAAAAGACATCAACAATAAGTTAAGGTTAAGTAGAATATAATTAGTTAATTACGTAGCGATGTTAACATAGGCTCTTCAAAATAAAATTGAAGGTTTGGCCTTAAGGAAAAAAGACGGGAAATTTAAATGAAGGCAAACGGTAATTAAAGGCAACACAAAGAACAGGCCACTGCTTATTTTCCAAGGCTTTAATTAGAAGGAGGGACTGTAACGGATGATAACATCATAATGTGAAAACTTAGTTTTCTATAGAGCGATGGAAAACATACGGGAGTCACCCCGCGTAATAACTACGTAGATACAAGCTCGTGTGGAATGCGCAAGCCCACATTTTTATTTTAATGCCCAAGCAATTAAGTGGCGTGTGGTTACCTACGATGTATCACGCGACTAGGTAAAGGTTATGCTTGTTCAAGGCGTGTTCGCTTATAAGTAAATACACTTACTTGTGATTTAAATACCTTGTAAATACTATAATAGTCAATCTAAGATTATGACAGACTTGACTTACGAGTTGGACTACTGTTTGGTGCTTGATATCAGAGATAGTGCGCAGAAGATAAAAGCTGAGATTTCAACCATAGGCAAAACTGCTTCAACTAGAGACTTTAGATAGTCCGAAATGTGAGTGATATAGAGTTTGAATTGACATGCGCTACCGAAATGTCACGAAGTTAATTACAAACACTCAACTTGATATAATTATAATCGTCATCGTTGTTAGAATATCACTATATCTACATCCCTTAGGTTTTAAAAGTAATTTGAAAGTTTACTTGAAAAAAAATGTAAACGAGCAATTATAAAATGTTTTACTCACCGAACAATATGAAAATACAGCTGAGCCTGGCCGCCCACATTGTGTCAACTGTCTGTTCACATCATGTGTCCACCTCTAAGCACTGTCACTGACACAATCACTGCACTCGTTCAACCTTGACATTGTCTGTTCGTAGTCTGCTCAGTAAAACTGAAACTTGGCTCTTCTAGTGTGCGATGATCCACGATTTTTATACCTGTGGAGAAAAAACAACCTTTAAATATAAGAGGATTACATCCCTGTCTTCTTATTTGGATTACCAAGTGTTACATGGCAACTAAAAGCATTGTGTTCAATTTAAAAGTACCCAATAAGAATATCACTGTCTTTTCCAACACACAATGTTCTGCCATCTGAATAAGATTTACATTACACAGAGGTATCTACGTATTCCAACACCGTTTCAGTGTAAATAAATAAACATTTGCTCTGATTCTATAAAGAGTGGGTGACAATAAAAAGGTGAAGCGTGTTCTCAAATACTAGGCGTTGATTAAATATTTGTAAGACGAAGGTACAGACATTGCAGCATTGTATTGACCTATTAAGTGACCCATTTTCTTTCAAACAGTTTTTGTCGACGGGTATCGTGCTACGCAGTTAATTACATACTGAGACTGCTTCGTCCCAGTTGTCATTTATTTGTAGACTTTTGACAGTCAGGTCAGAAACCAGAAAGTCTGACACCAGTCTTGCGGTACGATGTAACCCAATGGGAGGTAGAGGGCAGATAGGCAGTCGCTGTATTATAAAAATACTGGTACTCAGTAACCTGTTACCCTATAGGCTCTCCGGTTAGTCTAGAAGTTACCCCAACAAAGTTGAGAAACGGCTAGACAAAGATTCTTTCAAAGAGGGCCAATTCTATTAAGTTTTAAACAACTTTTGCATTCGCATGTCAATCGCAAACTGTCAAAAAAGCCTTAATTTTCATACATTTTTTTTTTTTGCAGAACGGGGAAGCTTTTGGCCCAAATCTCACCTGATGGAAAGTGATGATTAGGCCGAAGATGGAAGCGAGTTTCACCCGGAATCCTCTTACACAGAGGAACTGGCTATCATACCTCTACCTGCCGGAACACAACAATGCTGTTAACATTGTTGTTATGGCGACAGACTTAGACATGATGGTGGTAGCTTGCCAGGCGGACTTATAACAAGTCCTACCACCAACCAAACCGAGCTAAAAATTTGCCCCCGCTGGGAATCGAACCCGAGATCTCTGGGTCTGAATTAGGTGGTTTAACCACTAGACCACGGAGGCGGTTAGTGTCACCTGTTTAGCACCACCCGGGGACCACGTATAGGGATTCGCTGAAGGGTATTCTCCTACGGACGCGGGTGACTCGGCCCCCAAAACGCGGGTGACTCGGCCCCCATTTTTGACAGATTGCGATTGAGATGTGAATGCGATGCGAATGTGAAAATTAGTAGAATTGGCCCTCAGTTCGTCAACTAACCCACGTACGCACTAGCGGTTGACCGCGCGGCTGGCCGCTTTTCCAGTATTGAATGCAACCGCTAGTGATTATAGGCACTGAAGCGCCATTAAATGACAAGCAGTTGCATATTAAACTGGAACGGCGCGGTTGACCGCCTCCGCGGCTGACCGCTAGTGCGCACGAAGGGTTAGTTGTTTACAAAGCAGGCATTACTTTGTAATACATTTCATACACTCAGAGAGGGTAATTAAATCGAAAAGAATAGTTTTAAAATAATGTTTTAATTGTCACGTTTAAATTACACTGCTATTAATATAATGTGTTAAAGATAAGTGCTATTAAATGCGAATGTATTGATATGAAAATCAGGTGATCAATTTATACACTGGACTTTAATTATGACACATACAGGTAAATATTTTTTATATTAATGAGTTTCCATGTGAGTACCTTTAATTAGCTTGATCATATTGAATAAATTCGAAGGGTATTTTCAATATTGTATTCACATAAAGAGTTTTAAAACATACATTAATGAAAAAGTATTTAAGTGTTTTTTTTTAGGATGTGTAATCTAAAAATGACTTTACCGCTCTGAGAAAAGCGGAAAGAGTGTCAGACTCGTACCGACTACGCCTAAATCAGTAACCTTTTTGTTTTATGTTTAATTAAAAATTTTGTTACGGAGACATGGAACCCTTTTTTTTAAGGATGGTAAATCATCAAATGACTCCTCCAGCCCTGGGTAAAGCAGAAGGGAGTGTCAGACTCCTAGTGACTAAAATTCATCCGTGTTCGTCCTAATGCCCTTTACGTTCCAGGGCCGCGGTGACTTTTTCGAACAAATTCCGCAATTTAAGTGTAGCAGTGGCATTCATTGGAATTAATAAATCAATATAGTATATTCCTTAACAATTTATGACCGAAATATTGATGGAGATTAATTATTACTGGCGTATGCAGAAAAAACCTTCTTGAACTCCTACCTACTAAACGCACATAATAATACACAAATTAGTATTTTAGTCATCTTACCACGTCAACCCACTTCATCTATTCAATGTCTACTGCACATTCAAAATAAATCAAATGATAATTATGAACAACAACATTTTATGACGTATGACGTAGTTTGAAACATCTAAGAGCGAGCCCAGTCCGAGCTTTGTGTTACAAGGACTATGCAGAATGGAACTGCGACAATGTTTTGATACTTAAAAATTATTAACAGGGTGTTTTGTAATTTTAATGCATTATTTATTAATATTGTACTGTTATCTCAATAAATTATTAAAAAAATCACGACTACAGGTAGTTTATGTCGGGTACATTAAGTAAGCCGCCTTTGTAAGACATCTATAATGGCACCGTGTATATTGGCCTGTTCCAATTCTTAGTAACATTTTCTTTGTTTGAACACAAACTAGAACTAGACAGTTTAATCTCACAGCTTACTTCCATTTTGAACTCTATGTGAAATGGTAGGTAGTCTTTTTAACCCAAAGGTTGAATGGTACATAATGCCTTGTTGCATTAGTTACCTTGTTGTATTATTTAGTCCGTCTAGGTACCACTACTCTACATACATAGATAAGTCAAAAAGTATTACCGTTTTCTTCCTTTACTAAGATGTTAATTAACACTAACAAAAATACTTTTAGGCATTGCACTCAGTGCGACACGGGCCCGACAGGTTGAGAAAGTCGGTCCCACACTGCACAGAGATACGGCAAGGCGGGATTACGGTTAGCTGTGGGTTGCGAGCGGCCCACATGCATTCGTTACAGCGGTTATACTAGTCCCCGGAAGAGGCTAACTTCCAACTAACTAAATCTTCTACCTAACTGAAATTGTACACTAACTAAACTTTATCACGCACTTGTGTATGAGGATGTTTGAGAAAAGCTTTTAGGACAATTTTCATCAATTAAACTTAAGAGCCAGGTTTCAGGTTTCCATAACAGTGATGACACAGAAAGAATTGGAGCTCAGTTTCGATGTGTTTCTTCATGTTCAAATTCATTGGTGAAATATACCATAGGTTTGTTTTTGTTTTGACGCCGTAACAGAAGAAGATGCCCCGGGCCTGCGGATGGTGAGCATTGAATGGCTCGTCGTCGGATTAGAACCCAGGCCCGAGTCGACGGCGAGTTGTGATCCACGCGCACTTAAGGAGATGTCAGCGTAGTAGACGGGACCCACTGGGGTCACTGCCTGCCAGAGTCGCGGATATTTGTTCGAAAGAGTCACCGCGGCCCTGGAACGCAAAGGGCACTAGGAGGAACACGGAAGGGCTATATTTAGTAAGAGTCTGATACTATTTTCTGCTCCGCCCAGAGCGGGAGGAGTCATTTGATGATTTACCATGCAAGCTAAAAAAAAGTTATGGTTTATTTAAAAGATTTTATTTACTTAAACTTTATGTACAGTAATGGTGCATAGGCGGACTTAATGCAGCGAGGCATTCTCTACCAGTCAAGCATTGGGTTTAAAATAAATTTTGCTGTGGTAGGTGTGCAGCAAATAAATAAAATTTAAAGTAGATCAGTTGATCAGTTGATCAGTAAGCTAACAGGCGGCTGTGTCATGGAATTTTTTCGATACTAAATTCTAAGGAAACAGCATAGTTTTTAAAAAGGTAAAAGAGTTGTGGGTGTTTAATATACCTTTTCAGATAATATCGCTTTTACTAAGAGACTTTTCCTACTTTTAATGACATAATTTTCCATACCTCTTTCAAAATAATTGTCAACCATGGAGTTTTTACATCAAGTTAATACAATAAAATAGAACTAACTCCGTGGATTATTGTGCTTTGATCCCCGCGGTGACCACGCGCCGTAAACTTGAACGTCGTAACATAAAATTTAAACAATAAAAGTGGAATAATCCATAAAGTGAGCTTTATTTCCACGTAAAGAGTATTTTATTTTGAGACAAGGTAGAATTATGTTTGCTGGTAACTTCTGATGGTATTTTTAGGGGGATATTCGTTTGATATAAAAATGACGTCCGTATAACTTAAATTTCTGCTAAAATCGAGCAATGATAGCATTACGAAGATAATGTTAAACGTAGAACAGAGGGCCAATTCTACTAATTTTTAAACAACTTTCGCATTCGCATGTAAATCTCAAACTGTCAAAAAAGCCTTAAGGCGAGGTTGCAGTACTGTGTGTTTTGACGAACAACAGCGACTGTCCGGCGAGCGAAATAATGCTATTAATAATGATAATAATTTTGATTGTTTTTTCTTCTTGGCGAAAACTGATAAAGAAATTATACAATATGGTTTCAACATTTACTTCAAAATAAAAAGCTTTATCTATTGATATAACTTTTATATATTTTCGTGATGAAATCTCTTAGCAGTACACGTTTAAAATTGTAATTTAGTGTCATGTTTGATAAAAAAAAGTATCGAGCCAATCATTCTAAATCGCGTTTCTATCTTTACGATTTACTTGAGGGTATGTTCAATTTTTATGTAACGATTTTTATTTATTAAAAAACACATAATTAATTAGATTTTCAGACGTTCAAAAATCTTAAAAAGTACTGCAACCCCGCCTTAATTCTCATACATTTTTTACAGATTGCGATTGAGATGTGAATGCGCTGCGAATGTGAAAATTAGTAGAGTTGGGCCTCTGTACGATTGATCACATAGAATTATCAAAGCTGTCAATGAACGAATGATAAATGACGTGGTTTGATATTTGGTAAGATACGGCATAACGAAATTGTTGATTTGATTGCGTCGCTTACCTATAAAATAAGTGTGTTCTAACTGTAAACAAAGTTCTCACGAAGTTATTTAAATAATAGCTCTTGACATGCACCACCTTATTAAACTGCTTTACCGAATAGGAAATTTGAAGTTATTTTTACTAGATAGCGCTACTAAACACGTTCTTGCGACTAGCAATTTAGTCAAGTTTGTTTAAACTTTCCAAATTACACAATTGAGAAGCAAATACTAACCCACATTAAGGTTTTCGAACTTGGCTGACACACTGCTGCGTGTCTAGATACAAACTGTGTTAGCAACTTATTTATTTTTTACCCATACTTCTCACAAACTGCCGTTTGTAGGAAAGTATCTCGCGACACTGTCATTGTGTATTTTCCCACGACTCTTTGTAGAGGATTTGTAAAATAAATGGATTATACTGGGCGTTAGGCAGATTACACAATAGGTGGCGAGGCTCCAGTACCATGAATGTAGTGTGTAAAAAATGTATGTTTTTTGGGGTTCCGTACTCGAAGGGTAACTAACGGACCCCTTTAACTAAGCCTCCGCTGTCCGTCTGTCTGTCAGTTGTTTCAAAACAGTATAATAGATAGACAGTTGATATTTTCGCTGGGTGTGTGTTTTTATTGCCGCTATAACTAAAAATAACAAAAATTAAAAATTAAAGGGATACCCCATACAAGAAACGTGTTTTATTTTTCGGTTTATGGTACGGAACCCTTCGTATGAGAACTGTTTCGCACTTGGGCCGTTTATAAATAGTCAAATAGCTTTTACCAGAGGGCCAACTCGCTTCCGTCTTCGGCCTAATCATCACTTTCTATCAGGTGAGATTTGGGCCGGCCAAGAGTTTCCCCGTTTCGTATTAAAAAAAAAACTACAAATTTTTTAACAACTTTCGGATTCGCATGTCAAACGCAAACTGTCAAAAAAGCCCTAATATTCATACATTTTTGATAGATTGCGATTGAAATGCGAATGTGAAAATTAGTAGAATTTGCACAAAGTATAAAAATGGCGGTTTGACAAATATTGTATAGAAATTATGTGAAACAGTCATTTTAATTCATCAACTAAAATATATTTATTAAAACCTCACACACTAGTTAAAACACAGTACAACGGTGTGTACAGTACAGTCGACTTTAGAAGATATGTGACTTTAAAAAAAATAGCCTTTAATATGTTTACCGGAATGTGATACGTTTCTTTACATTGTAACGAAAATAAATTATTTTCGCTTTTTTATTCCTCTAACTCGATATGTTGCTCTGACATTCCGTTCACGTAGGATTAGATTAGACCTTCCGAGAATACTTTTATTCAAACGTTATACTGCCTTTAGCCATTACCCTGCAATGAAAGTTCAAAAGTCATTTATCCTGATAAATTGCGATTTTGTGTCACCTCTTGGGTAAAACTCATAGTCTCACCAGCCAGTTAGATTCATAACCCTTCATCTCAGGCTTAGTGGATGACTGTACATTAAAATCACGACACTACCATCTCTAGTTGAATAAAATAATTGGTCATCCAGATATTGCGGTCGCTTTAGTACAATTAGTTCTCTCAGTTAGTGGTGTAGTTAGTTAAGTGCCGAGTAAGACCTGCACGGGACATGGACAAAGAACAGAAAAAGGCAGAAGGTTAACTCCATCGTTTCATTAAACAAGCGGGACACGCACACATAGACACGCTTCACGTTTAGCGACTGCAAGCAGACACGCGAAACGCATTTGTTTGTGATTACCGTACGTGCATACGTACAGGTCTATGTGTGCATGCGCCAGTTTTCGCCTATTGTAAGAAGCTACCCTTTTATAACTATGTATTCAGTGACATGATAGGGGTCAGCCCCGAGATGTGGCAGCTTTAACTAAAGTAGTTCCTCGGAAAGGTTTACGACTAGTTGAAAATCTACTTTAAAGCCTAAACTCCTAACAAAATAATTGTGCACAAGGGCTTGTGTTGAAGATACGAAGTTTAGACGATCTTTTGTAGTAGCAGTAGATTTGTGTTGGATACTGTTTGTTTCAAAGTAACTACGTATCGTGGAGGCACAGCTCCAATACGGTAAGCAAAGGTTTTCATATTACCAATTGAACTAAATTCAATTGGTTCAGTTCAGTTGATCTAAAAACGCCACTAAAGCAGAATCATATTAGAATCATAATACTAACTATACAACAATCTGTTAAATTGCATTTTCATCTTTATCGCTAACGCATTAGGTTGGAGTTTGATTGGGAAAATTTGACAGTGATGGGTAGCCTGGTGTGCTTTCTGATTCTGCTAGTGCTGCTGCTGAAGTAGCCGTTTTAGAACCGCAGTCTAATGAGTAATTGTCAGCAGCAAAATCTGGGTCCGATTGTACTGGTTAAGTTTTTCTGACAAAAAAAATGTGTCTTTAAATTATAAAGATTAAAAAAAAATGTAAACCCAATGTTCTGCTCGCGTGTAGAAGTTTATCGTCTAAACGATTCCCAAAAAGTAAATTACGCTTTACCTACAAAATAAATCGGTAACATAACAAGTAGATACACATGTTTTTCATAAATTGGTCTTATTTGTGTCGTGTTTGCCAAGTTTTGTCCATAAATAACATAAAAAAGAGCTAGATACCTGATATTTGTCCTGAACTAATACACGCAACATGTCGACATGTGTTTAGTAATATATATTACGTGTACAGTTAACAAAAAAGAAAAGCAAACACAAAACTTATTCTAACTCTTATTTAAACCGTGTTGCATGTGCTCGGTACTTACATCTTTGTCAGTGTTGAAAATTTCCCAAAAAATTTATGACTATTTTTGTGACGAGTCGAGTCTAAACTTGACTAAAATATACTCTACTTTAGACCCCGTGTATTCCTGTGGAGAGAAGTGAAAATGTTGAATTTGGCAGTGTATTATCTCCCAAGTACATATTTGCCGATTGTCAAGCGTTCATCGAGTGGACCTAAATCGGTTCTCAGGTAGTAACGATTTGGACCATTTCGGTTCAAATGTCCGCCTCAATAATTCCCACGCAGATGTCCGGAGCATTCGATTTACCAAGTCAAAGGAGGCTGCAAAACAAGTCGGGTGTCTGTAAGGAGTAATTGTATTCCTTTTATTTCTGTAGCTTTCGTGTGCAATGGAATGCAGTGGCAGTGACTGGCTGTTTATATAGGAGTCCATTATATGGTCAGTACCAGATACCTCTTAAAAGTCTCACACATTATACCTGCAGTTTATGAACAATTTTCGGGCAATATGAACCAAAAATCACTCATTAAAAAAGCTGCATGTTTGTGTCATTAACAAGATTATTTCAATTTTTCAAATTTCTAAAGCGCTATTTACATATTTTAAACTTATTAAAAAAAATCTAATTATGATTAATTTCAATACTGATGAGCATGTTATGCATGTATGGCGTCGGATTCATGACGTCATGAGCACTGGCATACTGGGTTATATTTCGGAACTCACGCTATATTCATCTTATTTTTTTTTTATCTTTATATATGTATAATTCCTCTTTATATAATATAATTCTACTGTACGTGTGTATGTCACTGAACTCCTTCTAAACGGCTGGACCGACTGAAAATTTTTTTTGTAAGCGTTTGGGCGGCGCCTTGGAAGGTTTAGATTCACAAACAAAAATAAAAAAGTTGCAGATGACGGGAGCGAAGCGGCGTGGGACAGCTAGTCTTATGTATAAAATTAAATTAATTGCTATTCGTTAGTCATCAAAACTCGAGAACGGCGGGACCGACTTCGCTAATTCTTTTTTATTGTTTTTGTTATTGTCAGGAAAAGGTTCTTAAGAAAGAAAAAAATGCAGGGAGCAAAGCCGCGGGGGAAAGCTAGTATTCAATATTGTTTGGAACCTAATTGATGGTGATTGGTAAAGAATATCTAAATCTTTAGGCATTCTTTGCCAATTAACGTTCAGGACGTTCTACTCAAAGAATTGAAATTAAGAATTTTCTAATAAGTCTTGAACAAATCATAAAAATCTGAAAAAATCTGAATATATATTAGAAATGTTCGTAAATATGGCTGTTAATAAAAGTAGGTAACCAGAACGAATATCTATTTTTCAATGATTTATCAATACTGTCAGTCTTTTAAAGGAACATGAGTAGGTACATACAATCCATCTAAATTATCTTAAGATAGGTACCTATCAACGTAATCATGAAACGCAACCAACGCAGCGTTCGCGAAAACAAGCAAGCTATCAGAATAATCTCTAAAGCCTAATTGCGATGGCTCCTTTGTTAAGAATTGGATTACTACGACCCAGCACTAGAAAATTAAATTCACGTATTCTTACGATGGAATAAGTCTATCTCGGAAATGTTTCCAGCTCCATAAATAAGACCGTAATAGGATTTCTGAGATATTTACAAAACTCTAGCTGGAGGCAAACCTTACAATCTAATTACCGTTTTTACATGGAAATACTAAATAATTATGACGAATTTTCTGCTAACGAGTATACATTTCTACTTTAACGATTGTAGACATAATTAAAGGATTTGTAGAAAGAGTAAGGGGTCATATTTGTTCTGCTGTGTATTTATTTACGAGTACAAACCACCTGCTTTAAAATTTCGTCGCTGTCTACATATTTTCAATTGGGCAGCTGGCTTCGTAATAAGCGGTCGAGGGACAGTGGTACGTTGAACATACATAATACGCTCATACATAAAGAACCTCGCTCCGCTCTCGCGCTATTCATTTACAAATCTCACTGGCACTGAACACTATTTTTAAATAGCTAGTAGGTTTAGTTCCAAGTTTAAATAATTTCACTCGTGTTCCGTTCTATTTTCAGGTTATAATCTAAAGCTTGTGTAGTACTTAATTTTAAAGCTTGTGTGGTGTGTATCTACCGTTTGTATGTTACAGTGGCGGTAGTGGTAGTATACAGGTTGAATGTAGGTACCGTCTTGTATAAAATAGATAGATCTCTTTTAAATCAAATGTGTCCACAGTATAAAGTATACTTTCTAATGCTTGATCGTTAGACGATAGAACTACTGTCTTTGCGATACATAGCTAATATACAGTACAACCAAATTGATTCACTTTTAAGAAGTACAATGAGTTATAATTAAATATATGGCCGTCACTTACGATATAAGTTTACTCGATGGGGGGTTCGTTTCATCCAAATTAAAAAAGGGAAATAAACCATTTAGTATTCATTACCATTGGTCTTGAGTTAATTACCATATTAGGTAAGGAGTAGTAAAGACACTGTTCAATGGTACCTTTGGACATTGACTCAGCACTCGGCACGGCTCACGCTCGTCCCAGTTAAAATATTCATTTGGTTGCATTTTACACGCATAGAACACAAAGATTTTGTATAATAGTGTGTGTTAAGAAAAAGTAGTATATAAGCTGGAATATATTGTAAATAAATCAGATTTGAATTTTATATTTTTGACTCATTACGCCTCACTGTGGCCAAGACACCTTTAGCCATCTTTGATCAGTCTTGTGAGTCTGCGGGGCTGGCAGTGAGTGTACCCTTCCCGAACCTGGAAATCCTGTCTACTATCCGTCTGTAACCTCAGGTCGCATGGTGCAGACTTCCTGAACGTAGGTATTTATATATTTATCTATCACGTACTAGGCCTATGATAGGTTAGCGCTGCAGGGCTTATAGGGCTTAGGGTCGTGGGACTGTTAGGCTTCTAGGTCTTAGTAGGTTCCTTCAATTTGTCATATTTTCATGGACTGTCACACCCTTGACAGTCTTGCGGCCTCACGGAAAGTCTGTTAAGGTGGATGTACAGACACGAATGTACAGCAATATTATGTTGCTATTTTCCTGGTACAATTCTTTTAGGCGCCGCCAAAGTAAAGTGGCGATAAAAGGACACTCCACAAAACGACGAAGTAAAATAAAGTAACAGCCAGGAAATGTCATCATAACTTGCTGTCAAAGTGTCAATCTCATTACTTTTTTGTTTATTTTTATGAAGAGTTGTACTTCTTAGGTCATAGGTACTACCTAGTCTCTAGTTTTTGTTATTATTAAAATTCTCCTTACTTACACTAATATACAGATTTTCATGGTATCTTTGTTAGAACACACTAGGTCACTTTGGTAGTTTTGTGGGTGTGGAGCTTAAAACAAATAAACGTCTTCATGGACGATCATAAATTGAAAAATCAAATCAAGTAATGGAAAATAACGAAAAAGACTTTCCACCAAGCACATGGGGTATAGGCACCGGTAATTCACTAATTGTCAAGTTTTTCAAGTTTTATCATCATTGTCGTCTTTTCTTGATCGATTTGAGCAGACTATCCTTATTTTTTAGCGGAAACCTGGTGTTACGTCAAGCAGACACTGTCAGATTCGTTCTAAATTTAACAGATCATTTGATATACCTGTTACAATAAATCCCAACATGACTGGCTCCCCAAATTTAAATCCCTCTTCTGATTAACATTCCCTGCCTATTAACATGTTTCTCTCCAGAACTGCTTGTGGCGCTGATGATTTTCATCCGCCACAACAACATCAAACTATGAGTCATACACAATTCAAAATCACTGTGTATGCGGATGTGGTATATTATAATGTTATTTTAATGTTTAATTAAACTATATTATTTTAAAATTTATGTTGTGTTTGTTTCAGTCCCATAGTTGGTACAGTTGAACATCTTCTAGGTTACATAAGATGTTCAACTAACGCAGCTTCCAATTCGGTAGCATGAACGTGGGGGGTAGGTACATAATATATCTGTCTGTATTGATATGTAAGTTATAACATACCAATTTAACATTACATGTACGTCATGTATTTAATTAATAAATCTCAATTGATTTTCACCGAATAACAGAGAGCCAATTCTACAAATTTTTAATCAACTTTCGCATTCGCATGTCAATCGCAAACTGTCAAAAAAGCCTTGATTTTCATACATTTTTGACAGATGACTGACATTTTTGAGAGACTCAGTCGTATGAGATGCGAATGCGAAAGTTGCTTGAAAATCAGTAGAATTGGCCCTCACAAGTCTCACCATAGTGAATTTGCGCTATCCAGTACAAAATCATTTTGTGTGAAAAAGATGGACAACGCGTGTTACGTCTTTATTTTGCCTTTGATTTTTGTTCCTACCTAACGGATCCCATTACTTTGCGTCCACTGTCTGTCCGTCCATCCGTATATCGGCCTGCGGGCTGCATCTCAAAAGCCGTAATAGGTAGATAGTTGAAATTTTCACAAAATAGTTTGTATTTATATTATTTAGCGATATCAAAAATTATTAAAATTTGAAATAAATTCGTATTTGACGGTTTTTTTTTAGTTTTCACATCGAGAGAAAACCCTGCATAATGAAAAAATAAGCTAAGAATTTGGCGAAGATATAAACTAAGTCAATAAAGTCGCTACTAAGCTAGACAATACTCTTTATATTAATAATATCAATATCCAAAACCCAATCACGTTTATAATCGCTGCCGTCGCTGCGTTCCTAGCTCTGTGGTAAACACATAAGATAGCTCATGTTGGTAATAATTAAGGTACTTTGTCGAACTAATGTACCAAGGGGCTAGTCGCTAAATGGCTTCCTTGGAACTTGTATGTTTTGGTTAGCAACCATTAGGTATTGGTTTGAAATAGCAATTATACTGGTAGTATATACTGTTTAGGTAGACATAGCTTGAACACTAAGTGAACTTTTCACAACCGCTATCCTTACCTATATTTTTGAACTAGCTGACCCGCGCAACTTCGTCTGCGTCAATTTTTCCATTAATGCTCCGCTCCTATTTGTTTAAGCGTGATGATATGTAGCCTATAACCTTTCTCGATAAATGGGCTATCTAACACTGAAAGAATTTTTCAAATTGGACTAGTAGGTCCTGAGATTAGCGCGTTCTACCAAACTAACAAACTCTTCTGCTTTATAATATTATGTAGATTAATTTACATGATTTTATTATAAGGTATGAACTGATTACAATGAAACAAAAAACTTAATATTACTAAAATTTGCGCACTATAAAAGTTACGTGAAGTGATGAGACCAAGTGCACATAACCCTAATTTTACTTCTGGAAAACTTTAAATTCAAATATCTTTTGATAGACTGAATCGATTGCAATGAAACAAAAACTAAATGTTACTTCAAGTTATCTAAAGTTATCTACATTGCTTTCGCACATTTGATGTGATACCCGAACAAATAAACAGACCAACAGAAAAACAAACAAACAGACAAAAATTCGAAAAATGCTGGAAATGGGTTTTATTGGTTGTTCTTTAACACCCTAGCTATTTTTTTTTGTTTTTTTTTTTTCAAGTATAAGAACCACTTTTCTACAGTTTTATTATATGTATAGGTAAAAAAGCTAAACTCTAAAAGCTATGAATAAATTGGATATAATTAATTCAAAACTAAAGAACCCCGCAGGCAAGCGCGGGGTAACAATTCGAAGACGCATTTTCGTAGAAATTATTCAACAGTAAGGTATGTTTGAAAACGTCCCAATGTCGCGTTACGCATGTTGTGGGAGCCCTAAATATGTTTTTTATTTTATTTGAGCCGAGTAAATTAGCTTAGAGATGTAGACGATTTGTTTATTTTTACGCGACTTAGAATTATTATTACCACTAAACTTTATAGAGAATTCAAGAAATTCTTGTAAAAATATGTTGACCAAACCGTGTCATAGAAAATTGGCTTACGACATTTATTTGACTTTACTGTTTGCTAAAAAACAAAGAGTTAACAAACTATATTACATTCTTTACTTAGATAAAGGTGTTTTTGAAAAACCATGTCAAATATGATAATCTCGAAGGTAACGAGAGAGAAAGGAACGTACCCATAGACCGAGATAGATTGAGAAGCAGGTAGTAAACAGTTTAATATTTAGAACGATTTATTGATTACAAACGTTCGCCGAAATTCTAAGGGAACTTTCTACAGGGACAAAAGGTATCCTATGTAATAGTACATGATATTGTGTACCCATGCCCGTGTTCCAAGTTTTATCCAAAACCGTTGAGCCGTGAAACGATAACGAACAGACAGTTACTTTTGCATTTATATTATTAGTGAAGATTGTGTTTTTTTTAAATATTAAATAGCTCTAAGTTTTTGTCTCAAACTCAAACAAACACGATGTGGAACACCTTTAGGTACACAGTCAAACAATTTATTTCTTTGCAAAAGTAGACAAATAGATTTTCTGCGAAATAGTTCGAAATTGATAACTTTTTGTCGGTGAAAGCACTACAATGAAATCTCATTAGTAATAGTAATGAATCTTGTTATTATCCTAGCGAAAGCCTAACTATCGAATAGCTACAGATTTTTCTTTTGATTTCATCTAAATAGCGTTTTCCCATACTCGCAGTTCCTAGTCTGCAACCGGGCTTAGAGACTCTTACTCTACTCTCTTACTGACTAAAACCCATCCATGTTCCTCCTAATGTCCTTTGCGTTCCAGGGCCGCGGTGTCTTTTTCGAACACATTCTGTGGATGGAAAGTATGTAATGGAAAGTACACCTATTTATTGTTTTTGTTGACATAATTGTATCTTTTTGTAAGTACTTGACCAAGGCAAGGTCTGTAATAAAACTCAACCAGTATTAAGGAATTTTCCCGTCTCAAAATTCGAAAAGCACTGGGCATCACGAGTCAATCGTCGTAGCCCCATTTCTCCCGGGACCATCTCAGTTATTTCAACGTCCCATCTGGCTAGTAGGTAAAAAGGACAGTTAACGGAATGAATTGAACAGTACCTATTATGGGACACTATAAAACATTGGCCTAACTGTTACGACCAAAGAAGGACCGTATCTTAGTTGTTTGTGATGTAAGTTTATGGTGATGTGTGAGCTAAATGGAATTTTGACTTTTGTCCGATTAAGCTATATTTTGTATGATTAATTAGTGTTTCTTTTTCTTGGGGCCGATTTTTCAAGTCTGTTTAAAAATCTAACTTTTATTTAAGGAATTCATAATGTGGCTGGACAGGTTTTTCAGAACACGATGTCAATCAGGTATATTTGTTCTTCAGTTGGAAATTATTTGCGTCTTCCGCGTACTGGAAGACGGGGCCTGTTGCATAGAACTGGTGAACTATTTTTTTATTAACAAAATACAAATACAATACAATACAAATACAAAACCAGTACAAATCTGGGAATTCAGGTCTGAGACGTTGTACCCATACCTACTTATAAAAAATGTTTTAGTGTGTATAAGCCAGAAGCTATTTCATTTTCGCAAAACACTTCGTTATGCCTGGAGTTGCTTTAAGTTCTATTTTTTCCGTGAAATAAATATACCACAGAAATCTAATTAAAATTCAACAGGAGATGCTAGGCTTATCGTTGCCAAAGTGGAAGCCAGGCTAAAAATACTTTCTTAAATTGAGAAGCCATTACTTAAAATGCATACCTACTTGCCGGTTTTTTTTACTAGATTTTACATGAGATTTCGATTCCTAATACAAAAAATTTGTGGGCATTTTTTGCTCTATTGCCACGTCAAAGGAGGATAAACGGACGAACACACTTTCACATTTATACAAGTGGTCCGCTCTGGCTTCACACTGGTGCAAAATATATACAAAAACCTTCCTCGTATATCGTTCTTTTTATTAGATATAGCCATATCTTAATCCGTTCTGTGGTTAGAAAGCGGAGTAACCCGCAGGCTCAGACATCGACTTTATATTATACTAGCTCTTCGCCCGCGATCTCGTCCGCGCGCAAATGTTCATAAGGCCCTTATTTAGTTTTATTTAAATTTTTGTAGTAATAAATACAGCACATTTTTTTTGAGATAATGTAGCATTCTAATGTTGAAAGAATTTTTGGTATCGGTCCAACAGTTTTTGTGTTTATTCCTAACAAACATACAAAAATAAAATACTTTCCACTTTATAGTAAAATTGAAAAAGTTTTATTTCCTCTTTGTAAAAAAATGTGGCACTACTCCTTTTTTAAGTTAAATAGTTTTGTAAAATTTTTGGTGTTACCAATTATTGGTGAACCTAATAAATAAATAAAAAATATGTGTAGATATTTAATAATTTTCATTTACTTTTTACGGAAATAAAAAGTCCTACCTAATATTATAATTGCGAAAGTTTGTGAGTATGTATGGATGTTTGTTACTCTTTCACGCAAATACTACTGAACCGATTACGATGAAATTTGGTACGTAGGTAGCTGAAGACTACTTTTTATCCCGGAGTTCCCGAGGGATCGGGATTTACACGGGAGAATTTATACGCGGACGACCTCTAGTATTAAGTATTATATAAATGTTTGAATATAAAACCACCGTTCCCTAAATAAATTTCAGAAGCACTTTCAATCGAGCACAAACAAATTAATAATATAGTCAATCTTATTTATGTAGGTACCATTTCCCCAATTTCTATTATTAATATCTATTATATAGGTACTCACCTAGGTATAAAAAGTTTACTATGTGGCCTCATGAATAGTGTATTTTATTTAGGGAAACACCCAAAATCTTTAGAAATAAGCGACCCTTTTAAATATTTTTTGGCATTTTTTTTGCGAATGCCTTCACCACTTTAACTTTATAAACTAGCTGTCCCCCGCAGCTTCACTCCCGTCAACTGGCAACTTTCTTATTTTTTTCATTCATGCACCCCTGACAATTACGAACACACTATAAAATAATTATCTAATTTGGATAAGTCGTTATGGAGTTATGCGCGTACATACATTACGGCGATATTTTTTTTTTAAATAGATGTTACGTTACCTTTACTTTTACAAAATAAAGATCAATCTTGTAAATAACTTCTTGATATTAGTCATAATTATAATAGCAGAAAACGGTAGTCTTCACACAGGGATGACGAGGAAACACTGACGTGACCACTTAGAGGCGTTTAAGAGAAATTGACTAGAGAAGGCAACAAACCGGGAAAGAAGAAGGCAATGTAGAAACCTGACATTAAATATAAAAAAAAACAATTGTGTGACTGGAGAACGTCAGCGAACAATATTCCAAATTGGTACGGGTCCAAACATAGATACAAGAAAGAAGGTTTCAAAGAAGCTGGAAGTCATAGGCTCATAGTCCAGCATTGGTAGATAAGACGTAGCCTCACGGTAATCAGAACGTCGAAATTATGTGCCTGAACTGTAATATTTTTCAAATATTTAGTACAGTAAGTTATAGTACATTACGTAAGCTACGGTTAATAACATATGATTGGATGATATTATGGTCAAGCTCGGTATGCACTGTGCGGCTAGAAACATTAAGTTCTTCCGGACACTATATTCTGCGCAGCGCTACAGGGGAGCAGTGAACACAAAGGACCAGTCTCATAGAGCCTGTTTTATGCGGTTATTTCCGTTGCATATATGCGCCGTCGCATTATGCGGAGTACGACTAAACGTTCTATGTGCATCGTAATCGAATTATTATCATACATTTATAATCATAATATGTTCAGCGATGCTATGTGTATTTATATGACTCTAGTCAATGGTGCTACAACAACACAATTAATGTAACAAATGTTATTTATCAGCTTGTAGTTAAAATCTATTTAATTTACCATGGAAAAATGGACACCCTTGCATACTTTCTCAGCTCACAAACTCTTCACATCACATACATTTCAATGATGACAATGACTATGGACCCATTTTTTACCTCTGTGCCCCAAAACCTATGCCTAAACCAACCTATACCTAATGTCAAAGACAAAACTGTGGAAATGACGCCATAGTTATTATTGGGCCAACAAAATTTAATTGTACCATCGACACGAAGAACAAATGAATACGTAAAGAAATTTTTACTCAAGAAAACGTCAACCTATTAAATAAAACAGTATAAAAATTCAAAGATACAGTTCATCTAAGGTCTAAGCATGCTAAAATTCACGCAGTCAAAATGCCAGGCTTTCCCAAATTGCTTTAAAATCTTTGGGCATTCCGAGCACGATGGCTGGTAGGTACGCCACTTTTTATGCAAAAGCTTTCCGCTTGTCCCAACATTAAAGTGGAGGCTTAAAATCGCTACAGTAGGTTCTTAAGCAGAGACAGGTTGTAAACCCATCACAGGCATAATAAGCCCTTTCCTCATTATTTTTTAAATGTCTCCTCTGTCGGACGCTTTTCCGTTCCAAGCTTCACTGTGAAATTCGGCATAAAAGCCAACTTATGCAATCATTGTTCCAGACTATTTTCAACAGTAAAATGGTCCACGTATTCTTTGAAAACTATTCAGGAAACGGTCGTTTTATAGAAAAACAGAGTAGCTATCTTTTGTAATGAAATTTTATGAATGCGTTAGTGAAAAGAAATGAGAGTCCGTAGAAAAGTGTAGAAATGGGCCATTTCAAGAGTGGTCAATGTTGGTCGTTCGAAGTTTTAAAGTTGCTCAGAATTTCAGACCGTATTCTTAGTGCCAACCATAGTTAACTTTTCAACTTTGCATTGATGTCACCGATAATACCAACCTACTTGCTAAGTGTCTTGTAAAAGTCTTCTAAGATCCGTTGATGATTCGTGTGGGCTTGTTCGACGCATCTATCTATCACACATTTACCTAGTATTTGGAAGCCTTCCACTACTGTGTGTAAGCTTCCAGTCCATCTTAATTCCGCAGTTCCATTTTACGAACATCTATTTGGCTTCTACAACATAGTAACTGTATGGTATAATCCCTTTTGAAAAAACTGGTACCTAGTCATAATTTGGGCTGGTATGCGTCATTCAAAAAGGTTAAAAAAACCTACAATTTAATATCAAAAACAATCCACCTGCAAATCCCGGTTTCACAAGACCATTTTAAGTTCATGTCAGTTCTGTGGTTTGTCTCCAAGATGTAAAAGAACTTTGCACTTCAACCAAAATAGCAGGTTGACCTAAATGTTGCCTTAACGGCAGTTCCAATAGTGTAATAGTAGTTGACTTGTTTTCGATCGTAGTATATTCAGTAGACATTCCAGTTAGTTGCTCCATCATCAGTTCGGCCTAATGATGCGATGAAGAATGAGTAATACTGAATCATTCAGGAATAACTTACACATTGGATTCAGTATTATCCAATGTGTAAGTTATTCCTGAATTATTAACCAAAATGTGCGTGTACCGGTCTAATTAACACACGTCAGCCGATGTCTTCGGGGAATGGAGGCGTGAAGCGTGATGTAATGTTATGATAATCCGATATAGTAAATCCACCAAACAAATCCAGAAAATGAAGCGTTATTCAAACACAACATCCTTACAATATTTCACGTAGGTAATATTTCAAAGCCGCAGCCACCGAAGCTGACTCCGACATATGAAGGAGATGCAAGCGCGCCGTCCAAATTCGGATGCTCCCAAATTGTTTTGTGTGACGTTGAAGGGTCACGTATTTAGTTGAGAGTCTTGCCAGACATGTAGCGGGAATTGGAACGAAGATTTTTGTGCCCGCCTTGAGCCCAATTACCTTCTAATGTCAGAGGATTTGAAGCTTGAGACATGGACGTCAACGTGACGGGACGAGATTGAATAAGAGATTGTTGTTTATGAAATTAAGCTAGCTTGGATGAGTTGCGGAATATAAAAGAAATTGGAAAAGATAATGTCGTTAAACGAATGAGTTGAGCGACGAGTGTTTTAACGATCAGTCGTATAGGTTTCATGCCATCTCCTCTTGGCAAGAGAAATGCTGATTGCAGTATTAATTCTTACAATATAAGCAGACACTGCTTCCAATTCCTCTGATCATTTGTTCTATAGACACCTAAGAAAAGGAGTAATCTGATTCTAAGCCGCTTACAAGGGCGACACTAAGTACTTGTTTAAATTTGTATTCCAATCAAGTCCGTCCATCATTTGATTGAACGTAGTGATCCGGACAATCAATTTATTGAAACAGGATACTTTCGAAGCGAAACGTTTAAGGAGTCGATTGAATTAATGCAGCTGTGATACTGATGAAATTTATTTTTTACAAAACGGGAGCCTGATTGGTTTTCCAATAGTAAAAATGAAGCTCTTCTTAACACAATTTCATCCATTCTTTATATATTTAACACTCTTAGGGTGCAGTGAATTTTCAAAAGTACTCCCTTCATTGTGTAAAAAATATAGTGTAGTACTTGTCTCACGGCCGGAGAGGAGGCGATTTAAGGGGTAAAAGGAATAGATCTCGTGTGAGTCATACATTAATAGTCGATAGCTGGCTGTTCAAACTGCTGGCGACCTACTCTTACCTCTAGTTGCCCGCAGCAACAAGGGCTATCAAAAGATTGTGCTCGCTCAGCAACACACGCTCGGCAATGCTCGCTTGGCGGTCAGAACTCATCAACCAGCGGTTATTTCTATAGTGTGATCCGGAGCGAGTATTGCGAGTAAAAGCCCGTCACACAAAAGCACTTCCTTAAAGTCGAGCGTCAAAACTTTTCACTCGCTACTCGCTGCTCGCCAACTAGTTTCGAGTTTCAAGCTTTACTCGCTACTCGCTGATCGCCGGCGGTGAGACAAGTGCCTATTTGATGTTTCTAGATCTAAAAGTTTAGGCTGGAGGTACCTACATATCTGACAGCGCCTGAATTTAAGTCATGTCTTAAATTAAAACTTTCTGAATTTAATTTCCGATTATCGTATTACCGAATGTACTTAATTAATAATAAACAAAGATATTTTTATGTTTTTGCTTACACGAGTATTATGATCAAGTTTTAAGTACGATTTCGCGAGCTTGCGGCCGACGGCAACTTAATAAGAATGAGAAGACTCGGAAAAAGAAACATGGATATGATGGAAATTAAGATTACGAGAAATAATAAGGAAATGCTTTCGTTGAATAATTTAGTTCGGCTTGCTTTATTATTTCAGTGTTTGATGTGTACGCATTTCGGTCTTTATTTTGATTTCACTTGTTTTTACCCCATTTAGTTTTAACTGTGAATAAAAAGAGCGTTTTGTTTCGTATTAAAAAATAGGTAGCCTTGATTTAAATTAAAATAAATTGTACTTACTTAATTAATAGTCATACTTTCTAATGCAGTAAGCCTACACTTAACAATACTAACTAAATCCTTATTCGAACTAGCAATAAAAATGCTTAATTTTACATAGTAGAAAAGGGTTAAAAATAAGTCACATGCCATGAAAGCGACGGCGACATTGCGTGCTAAGAGTCGCGGTTAACGGGCGCAATACGCATTAAAACTAATTTTTATACTTATTTCATGTGACTTTGTAAACTTCTCTAGCAACAATGATGACGACAGTCAGTTATTTTCTGTATTTCATTCAAAATATTTAAAATTCACAGTACTTAATTAACTATGTTATAAAAGTTTGTAAAAAGAACATACTAAAATAATTAATTACCCAAATAAATACACGAGAATTAACGGTCGATTGTTGTGTTAACTTTTTAAAACTTTTCACACAAGTCACAAGTACGTTGCACCATTTAAAAAAAGAACTAGTGTTGTAGTGTTTACATTGCGGGCGAGAGCGCGAGGCCGCGGGGCTCGACGCGGCATCCCCGGGTTCCGTCGGCGAACTGGAGAGCCTCTAATGCCGGCTGGCGATGTGCCGCGGTGAACATGCGCACTCACTGCTCTTTCAAACCATTGTGGAAGACCCCTGCAAACGCTCCTCTCCGCATTACTAGAAGGTAAACCTTTTTGGGATAGTGTGCAGATGGTTTTATTGTTTCCCGCTGTATCGTGAGATCTTCCTCAGTGTTGCGTTCACGCGACTGGTTCTACTCTACTTGATACGTTTGTTTTAAGTGTTATTAAAAAGTTTAAATGGAAAGTTTGTACTTTTAATTATAGATATTGGAGGTTTATGGAAAATTGTTTGTAACATACCTACATAAAGAAAACGATTCCAATAAGTATCTACTGAAAAATACAATAATTTGCATTTCTTTTCATAAGATAAGAAATACAGTAGACATATTTTTTTGTCAGAGTCATTGTAAGCCTACGAAATGATTGAAATTAATGTGAGGTTTTCATCGTTTTAACGTAAAATTTAACATTCCTTTCAATAAAATTTTTTTTTTCGAGATGATAGAAACCACGGAGACAGTCAAATGATGAGTTCTAGATCCAGTTAAGGCAAAAAAATTTACTTCCATAGCTCCAAATGTTTACAAGGGTACAAGCTTAGGTACAAGTAAATAATATCTGTCTCAAAAATGAGTAAAATCAAGATAAGTTGTTTATTTGCGCCGGGGCGTCTTTGATTGCACAAATATCAACAACCCCGAATCAGTGTTTGACATTCGTGATATCATTTTGTTTACGGTAATGATATCATTGAAAAAAAGAAACATGATACCTACATGCATAATGTCTACCTTATTTTACATATTAACTAATGTCTCGTTTATTAAGTAGGTATTTAACAATTTTGGGAGTTGTAGTCAAATTCTCATAAATCGCATCATCATCTACCTAGCCTTTTCCCAACTATATTGGGGTCGGCTTCCAGTCAAACCGGATTCAGCTGAATATCAGTATTTTACGTGGAGCGGCTGCCTTCCAGACCTCCACAACCCATTAACTGGGTAACACGGTACTCCTTGGCAAGACTGGTGTCAGATTTTCTGGCTTCTGACTATCCGTAACGACTGCCAAAGATCTCCCAATGACAGCCGGGACCAACAGCTTTCCGAGGCACGGAGGAAACTCAATATGTTAAGATGGTCACCCATCCACAGACCAACCTCGGCAAGCGTTGCTTAACCTTGAAGATCGACCTGTGCGGCTTTTATTATTTAGCGACGAGCTCCATCATCATAAATCGCATATACTTATATATAAACTGTATAACTGGTAGGCTGAAACTGCAGTACACCACCTGTTATGAACCTTATATTCTCCTTTTACTTCATTAAATTTCATACATCCGAGATCCGAGTACCAATTCTACTATTATTTAAGCAACGGTCGTTGATGATTCACACACACACACACACACACACACACACAAACATATGACTGTCACTTTCATCATGACCCGTGATGACAATGATCATGATGATTATTCTTTAGTCATGACTTTTTGACAGATACTGTCAGAAATGTATGGAAATTGAGTATTTTTTGACAGATTGCGAATTTGCGCCTAAGATGCGAATTTACGATTACTACGAACTTACACGGTTTTTCTGAAGAACATCACCTATCTTTTGTTCATCTATATCTTCTATGTATCTTCTTTCTATGACTTCAGAATGTACCCTTACAGTTTTGATGATCATCAGACGATGAGTGAGTGACGAAATCTGGGATCTATATAAGTATTTGAAAGGAGCCATGCTTAGTAAGTAATCTACTGACTATCCTGAGATGTTGGACTTTCTAGAACTGTCCAGACCGAATATATAACGGTACAAAAATACGACGAAACACTTCGAGAAAAGGCAGGTAGTGCCTTGCGCTTCCATTTTCTCATCTTGTCAAGAGCACTGCCGTGCTTCCAGATTGACGTAATCCATAGCGTTTTCTCAATATTTATCAGTCTTAGTTGTAAAAAGAGAAGATCGTGTTGGTTACTTATTTTTTAAATTCTCCAGAATATTATAATCATTTTTAAAACTAAGTCGACTGTGAACTTTATTTCAATTAATAATATTTATTAGGTATAAATATTACGTTTTCTCAAGCGCGAAATCCGTGTCCTACGAGTGTTTCCACATTTTTTTCCGACATTCATAATTTAATTATATGAAGTAACTTTTCTTCTATCCCATAATTCAAGAAATATATTTATTTAGTGGGAGCGACTGGAATCTTTTCTCCAGTTCATTCTACAGGTGAATAAATAACCGGTGATTTATTGTCGAATGAATTTATGCGTCACGTTATTTGGATTAATGTACATCGTAACGTATGCTCATACAAGTATTATTCACACAAATATGTCATTGCCATAAGCTATTTTAATTACTACAGAGCAATAGATAAAAGCTTATAGAGTTATTATTCGCCGAAATTGACGAAGAAACGTGGGTATTGGTGCAAGAAAAGAACAGTCTAGCCCAACAGTGTAAAAGAGCAGGCTGTGGCTTTTGAAACAATTATAGCGACCAGCGAGCACGGCCCTAACTTTTTTTTACTAAGTCACTATTTAGTGACTATAATTATAACTGTCCATTAATAAATTGTAGCAGATACAGATTGGAGTACCACTGAACGGATTGATAAAATTTGCTACACTATGTCCTGTGTTTAGTATACAACGTATAACAGAATAAACGCAGAGGTATTGTGTTTATTCATTGGGAGTTCATTGTACTCATTAATATCAATAACTTTCACGATGCGATTAGCAAAAATAACGACTACCCTATACATTTATGTGCGCATACCTCGAGAAAATGTACAGAACAGCTGATTTTTTTTCGGTTGAGTAGTATGATTTTATCCTTGTAACAGCGCGGTTCCCTTGACATAATTTCTGACTTTCACGTAGGTGAAATATACTAGTCTCACTAGTTTGTAATATAATCGTCGTGTTTAGGCGTATATCCGGACCCTATAATAACTGCAACATAAGATAGGATTACATAACTCGATATCTCGTAAACAGATTAATGCCTCCACCCCAAGTTGACTTGATGCTCTAATGAAAATAGCAACCCACGCTGCCTCCTAAGCGCTATAACTATTTTATTGGCTACCTACGAGACAATATTATACTATCGCCGATATTTTCTGTCATAAATAGTAGGGTACTTTATGTGACAGTTCAAAAGTATAATTGATACTATGTGTGTAGTTCTGTTTGGGATTGCGAAGCGGGCGATCGTGCGGACCGTTATTGTCCCGACGTGATTATATTCCGATAAACTCGTATTATTTTAGAACAATAATACGGTGTCACGAGCAGAATCGATAGCTTCGGACAATTGTCTGGGGGGAGTTGAATGGGAAATTTTTCTGACTGTTATTTTTAGAAATACTTCGAATTTGTGAATAGACTACTAGACGACATTTTACTACCCACATAAACCTTGAAAAATCGCAACTTTCGGCCATGCGTTTACGTATTTTCAAGACTATATTTAGGTTTAAATTCTCATTTATTCATACTCGACTACTATCACCGTCCTACCAATATTTTGCCTCAAAATCTCGTGTCCAGATATTTATAGCATCCAAGCGGTACCAGGGTATTATGTCAGTGTAAGACCTAGCTCACTCCGAGGTGACACGAGCAGTAGCTCAGTGTCAGTAAAATTAAGACGCTGCGGTGGTTTTGCGGTGTCACTGGACCCGATTCCATGCGAAACGAACATATTCGTATTTAAGCTTTGAACGACAATATTGTTCGTGAAACTATTAATAGGGAGGCGGACAAAGATCTTTTGAGCATGAAAATGTCAGGGGTACTATGATCTGCGTTTATTTCCGTGATCTGCCAGAATCAGAGGATAGGTATTTTCAGAATGGGTCGGCCCTGCTTGTCATTCCAACAGCTATAGGTATGCGTAGACTAATGAATCATTATGTGATTTTTTTTTAAATGAAAAAAAGCATTCATGTATTTAATTGATCGTTTTAATTTGCAAAGACAGCAAAGAAAATTTAAATGGTCATCTATTTTAATGATTGATCCTCTTTCTTTGAGACATAAAATAAATTAAATTAATCGATATTTTAATCTCTTTATAACTACGCAAAAATAAATTCAGATGTAGAAATTACCGTTACTTGTTTGTCGCAGAGACTGAGAGAAATGAGCAAAGAAAAACCATACACAATATAATATTTATATAGGTATGGTATGTATGGTTTTGTTTTTGCTCATTCCTCCTAATATAAAATATTAAAAGGTAAACTTGATATAAAAATCATCAAATTGACAAAATTAAAGACCATTAACTAATGAAAAGGTTCAAATACTATTTTTGTATACCAAATATTAAAAGAGCATGTTTAAACATAAATATTATGTTACTTTAAATGAATTTTATTTACAATTTATCTGTAGATCAACTGATATAGACGCAAAATTGATATAAAGATTAAACAATAAAAAAACCACATTATTTATTTTTAAAAGTGCTCATGTAAAATAGATCCATTAGTTTTTAGAGGATTAAATTTTAATAATTTTGCCCCAAAAAGAAGAGCATCTAAATTCAACTGCAAGTTGTTGGCTCACACGCCAAGGACTTTCATTTCCCGATATTTTTGTTACTTTTGTATACTAAAGAAGGTATTTCGGTACTAGAGGAGAAGAAGTGGAGTAGTGGAGTTCTGTATCTACCTAAGTCCAACAGAACTATTAGTTTGTTCAGCGTAAAATGTCATCATGAAGGTAATTTATACCTTCGCAATGCTCCAGTAAGGAGATCGTTCATGCTGATACGAAGTTATAATTAGTTTAAATGATTAACTGTCCTTAGAAATAGCCAGTTTCCTGTTCAAACATGGGCCGACAGAGTCAACAAAACTTTGTGTATGTTAGAAATTTGAATAAATTAACTCTTACTATCAACATTTCATATCGTAATTTATAGATACGTTCATGAATGCATCGACGCATTGTAGCTAGTTTTCAGATTAACATTTATCTACATTATGTCCGACTAAAGCGTGATTTGCATTAGAATAAAATACGCGACGTTAAAATATTATCGAAAGCAAACCATTGATAGCACTTATAATATTAGAAACGATATTTATTCACTCTCAATATTAAAATAAAATCATGCGATAGATATCTTATCGCTTAAAGCGATATTAGTAAATGAACCTTTTAGTGAAAAAAAAAGTTGTAATTATAATTTGTATTATTATTTTGGAGTATTTCATATTATTTCAAATATTATTTTCTATATTTGCGACCGAACTTTCTCTACCTATATACTTACTTGTTGTGAATTCAGGGTTAATTATTAACGAAAACTTAAACTAAATTATTAATTTAGTTGTTTCTAAATTAAAAATAACTATACACAAATTGAATTCAGAATCACTTAATCAGTGTTTAAACTAATCAAATAATTACTGGTTAGAGTGTTTTTTTAATACCTATTATGTCTGTAGTATTTGTGTTAGAATAGGGTAATACATTACCTTTAAGACGTTTTGGCAAACTCAGAGAGAATATCGAGGATTTCAGAATAACCGCAGGAGGGTTTGCCGCAAAGAACTAATTTACCAATTTTCAAGAAATCTAGAGAAACCGTTTGAGGCTAGATATTTCTAGAATGGGAACCTCATTAAGCGCAAACTTTGTATGAGATAGCCCGGTTTGATTATTTGAAACGACTTAAACTAACCAACAAAATGTGTAAAAGTTCTATAAATATAACTGAATGGAATTCAGTTAATAATATGCCCAATATATAATATATATGTATCTAAATATAGGTAAACATTTCAGTAGGATTGGCGAGGGCTATCAAAAGGCCTTAACAAATTAATGTGCTTCAGTGAATCTCTTTACAAATGACATCTAACTGTACACTCTCAAGGGTTGTGGTACGTAGAATTGCTAGCTCTGTTGACAAACTGTAGAAATTCTGTGCCTTCTCATCTCTGTTGTAGTTGCTAACTTTACCCTTGTTACGCGTAATAAGGCTACCTGCTACTGAAGGAAAAGTATTCCATCTATTTTGTGATCTTGTTTACTTCTTAGGCCAGAAATGCAATGAGATCTTCAGATTTTCGTAGGGACTTACAATGAGTAAAATATCCCTTGAAAGGAATGTTTCACTCATTATCGACACTATGTTTAGTGTGATTTCCTATACAACTATGTGTGGATAGATTTATACACCTGTAGATGCCTTTTTTTAAGGATAGGAAATCATCAAACGACACCCGCACTGGGCGGAGCAGCATTTTTACGCCTACAAGTACATAGTGTCCGAGGACTGATAAAGTCTGCTGTAAGATATTCTGACTTCTGTCTATTCATAACGACTATCAAATCTACTATCTACAAATGGCAAGACCAATGACTTTACGTGCTTTCCTAGGCATGGCGGAGTCTCGGTAGGTACCTGGATGGTCACCCATTTACGGACTGACTTAAGCGCTGCTTAACCTAGAAGACCACACTGTGAGAATTGAATTATTTAGCCACGAGTAGCTCTCATCTAGCCCATACAATGGTAGCATTATCTTACATGAACCACTTATAAAGACAACAGCATTACGAACAACGCTTGCACCTAACCCTGTCTTGTTGCACACAGACTATACAAATAAAATGAGCAATTGCTACTAAGAGTGCTGCGAACTAAAGTACCTAACTCCTTTGTGTGAAGTGCCAAAGTGCATTAAAGTTCAACAATACCACAACTTGTCGTTGTAAAGACTCTGCCGCTCCTAACTTGGAGGTCCTAAAAATAATTTACAGTTGCTGTAAATACTACTGACTAGTGGTGGTAGTTTTATTTTGTTTTTAATTAGGAAAATAAATCTTACTTATTAAAATTCTTTCTTGGTCTATTGAAAAACTTTGGCTGGTATTCGTTACTGAATCACAACAGATGAGCGATGAGGAGCTCGTGGCTAAATAATAAAAGCCGCACAGGATGATTCAAGATAAAGCAACGCTTGCCGAGGTTGGTCTGTGGATAGGTGACCATCTTAACATAGGTACCGAGTTTCCTCCGTGCCTCGGAAAGCACGTTAAGCTGTTGGTCCCGACTGTCATTTGGAGATCTTTGGCAGTCGTTACGGATAGTCAGAACCCAGAAAATCTGACACCAGTCTTCAAGAAGTACTGCATAGCACACTACTACTGAATAGCACATAAGCGAGTATGTACTCCCTAGCTTATGTGCTATCCTAGTTTGTTGGAAAAATATCAATATAAAAAATCCTTTTGACAGTTCGCGGCAGACGCTAGTAATATTTATTTTGCAAATAGGTTACAAAAATTAAACTTGATGAGGCCGGTGTTTCCTAGCTGACTACCCTGAGAAAAAATACCTAAACAAACTCAGGTCAAGGTCTCTTTTAAAGTTTATAAAATTATTGTAGGTAATGGTCGAAATATGCAAGAAACATAATTGTAGGTTAATGTCCGAAGGTGGTTTTTGAGGAAACTACCACCACACGTAGATGGAGTGGAACTGTCTTTGAGGTGACTTGATAAGTTTTATGTTGCTGCAATGAATGATTCATGGTATAACGAGGATTGCAGGATTATAGTTCCTCCCAGGATTCCATATAAAAATAGTGTCAGTACCTACCTGTTTCTAGTATGTGTGGTACATGCAGGGCTGCATGTATGATACCAAAAGATTGAAATGCCCTCAAAGGAAATTAAAATCTGAACCCCTGACATAAGATGACGTATACCTATATGAATTCACACTCAATTCATAAACAGCAAGAGTTGATAAGTCGAACAAAAACAGCTGAACACTTAAAAACGTGTAAACATCAACGAACGTGAAAATTACAACGTAAACACGGCAGGTTGAAAATTTATGGCGCCATCGTGTGGTTTAATATTGGGGTCCCCTGTATCACATCCTGCGGCCTGTCTAACTCCACCTCGCATATATGGAGCCTGTAATTTGCATTTTGAGTAAACGCTCTGCAGTTAAAACTTTCACAGCTAAAAGCCTCAACGTCTGCCTCGCGCTATATAAACTTCGTCTCGACGATCATTTTGGACTACGTCTGGTTTAAGACGTAATTTAATAACTCGGTACACTCTCTGTTTTAAAAGTTGGGTTACATTGTATGTTAAATGTTTTGAGTGAGTTAACTTGTTCTTTTGTAAGTCTGAGAGGATCGTTTGAAGAATGAGTGCCGAAATAAAATTGTTATGTTCTTAATTTATTTTCAGTGATTTTGCAACGGGTCCCAGTTTTTCGGACTGGATTTTAAGAAAAGGAATCAAAATTAGAAAATTAGCAAGGAAACTTACAAAAATAAACATTCGAATGTACCCGTACTTTCTATGTTAATAATGGAAACCACTGCTATACGGTGCTGGTGCAGCGATCAGTGCTAGTTTCTTTTCATAGTGATAATCTTTAAGGCGACGACATTTGCCTGCGACCTTAAGGGAACAAAACACGCACTTGTTTAACACGCGCGCGACCCAAAATTCAGTAGTATTTGTACTTACTATTGTAAGACTTAAAAAAAAATAGCTGTAAAGCAAAATATAGATAATTAAATTGTCTTTGAGATAGTGTAAATTCCATTAAAATACACCCGGCAGTTTTGGTCCGTTTGTCGTTTTCATGTCCGTGTGAAACATAAATAAACTACTAATTTTCACATTCGCATCGCATTCGCATCTCAATCGCAAACTGATGTTATGTATGAAAATACACGACTGCCTAAAAAAACGGAGTGTTATGTTTTCAGGGTTCATGTATGTATGTATGTATGTTTGTTTGTTTGTGAGTTTCTTTATTCCACCATAACTTCTAAACGGCTTAACCGATTTCATGTTTGTGTTATCGTTAGAAGCTTTGCGTTATCCCAAGTAACATAGGCTAGTGAAAATGATAAAATATATATTATAAAATATATCGTTTTTTTTTCCTGAAAATCTGTCTGCCTTTGCTATCATCGTCTAGAGCTTGCTTAGTTCATAAAAAAAATATAACAGTAGGATTCAATATTCATTCATTTGCTAATAATATAATAAAATCGTAGAGGTGCCGTGTCTGTACATTGAATATTTTCGCATAAAAAATACATAGAAATGTCAGAAAAATTACATAGAACACAAAAAAGCAGTTTTTGAAATTCTTTTCTGTTTGTCTGTGCGTCTGTTTGTCTGTGCGTTTGGAGGAGCATCACGCATAAACCACTGATTGGATTCAAAATTTAGGTACTTCGAAATATTAAGTGATAATCGGAGCAACATTTAGTGTTTATTTCATCAAAATCGACCCACAAATTCAAAAGATATTGAATTTTAAAGTTTACGAAGAAACTTCATCGAGCGCTAAAATAGGTTGTTAACATTGAGACTTCAGATACTTGCAATGCCATCTATTGAGAATTTTTTTAATAAGAAATGTGTGAAAAGACCCCGAAACAATGTATTTTTGAGTAATTAAACTTAAAATGTAGCAATAAAAGTGAACATTTTAGTATATTGTCATTATTTATCGTAACGTGTAAGCTTCTAAGTTTGAACTTATGAGTAGTTACGAGTATAAAGACAGTTCAGTTACGTTGTAGATCGATAGATGGCGTTGTACTTATGACGCGTTTTTCTGAATCGCGGTGTTAAGATTCTCCGCAGTAGCATGAGGTCAGCCCCATGTTTTATGTTGATTACCTTAAAGTCGTGTAAGTAATATAAAGTCGTATAATTAATATTGAAATTATATATAAATAGCTATGGAATTGTGGATTTAATTGAATGACTAGATTGTTTTTCGATTTACTGGGAGGAGAGGAGAGTTTCCTGTATCTATAAGTAAACTGTTTCACTAACAGAAGAGGTGAATATTTGGTATTATGTTTCAATCAGCCGAACACGTCGATCTTCAAGGTTAAGCAACGCTTGCCGAGGTCGGTCTGTGAATGGGTGACCATTATAACAACCTAGCCTTTTCCTTACTATATTGGCTCGGCTTCCAAACAAACCGGATTCAGCTGAATACCGGTATTTTACGTGGCGCGGCTGCCTACCAGACCTCCACAACTCATTCAATGCAAGATTTCAGTCAGATTTTACTGGCTTCTGACTATCCGTAACCACTGCCAAAGATCTACAAATGACAGCCGGGACCAAAGGCTTAACGTGCTTTCTGAGGCACGAAGGAAACTCGGTATGTCAAGATAGTCACCCATCCACAGACCAACCTTCGCAAGAGTTGCTTAACCTCGAAGATCGATGCGTTCGTCTGTTATAGTTTAGCCTTGAAGATCGGCCCGTGCGGCTGTTTCAATTTAGCCACGAGCTCCTCTATAATAAATCGATTCTATGAACCCAGTAAAACTTTTTTGATATTATAAAATGTTAAAACAAATTAAATTAATCAGTGGTCTACAATCAGCAACATTGTCAGTAAAAATCGGAGAAAATGTATTTCTTTTTGGACTGGACTGGACGAAATTAAGAATCCACTTGATTCAGCACCATTCGTTCGATAGTTGGTTTTGTTGATTTTGATTCAAGATTAGTTTGTACCAGGAGATTAGGTACCTGGGCTGGTCGGCATTTCAACCGATAGAGATGATACAGTGCCCTGCATTAGGTACCCTCTTCATAATTATATTCCTAATTCGAGAGAGAGATCAGGTTATGTAACTGAACGTAGTTTTTGTATAATAATATGCAATCTGTACTAATATTATAAAGCAGAAGAGTTTGTTTGTTTGGTTGAACTAATCTCCGGAACTACTGGTCCGATTAGAAAAAATCTTTCAGTATTAGATAGCCCATTTATTGAGGAAGGTTATAGGCGTATATATATATATATCATCATCACGCTAAGACAAATAGGAGCGGAGCAGTAATGGAAAATGTGACGCAGACGAAGTTGCGCGGGACAGCTAGTTTGCTAATAAAAAACGAAATGCAGGACTAGTAAATAACCCGTAGCATAAAACAATGAATGAATCAATTACTAATAAACAATGTATACTATCATCATCTAGATGCTTGGTAGATTAAAAAAATATATTATAACAGTATAACATTCATTCATTTGTAAACAATCCAGTATTTTTCGTTTCTTAAGTCGCCTTCTTTCTCGAAACATATAATTTAACATTATTATACAGCTGATACTGTATGAAAATAAACATTTTCTATCCTTTAGAGTGGTGATCAGACGTATCCCGGAATAGATTCACATAATATGTAGGACGTTCCACGTAACCTCTTACCCAAAAAATTCGATCCCCGCCATTTATGGCTTACACTAATCGAGAGATGGACATGTATTCGACATTGTGTTTGTCATTTAACCCCCGAGGGCTACAACTCACTCGCAATTTATAAAAATGTTCGTTACTGAGTGATTGAGTGTCTGAGTGAGTGACTGACAGACAACTCACAGTCGAAACTACTGGACGTAGATAGCTGAAATATGGCATGTTCGTTCCTCGCGTGAGAGCGAGGGAAAACTCACGCCCCAGCCGCCGCAACAGAAGACGACGCCCCGGGCCTGCGGTCGGCGAGCGTTGGGTGGCTCGCTGTCCGATCAGAACTAAGCCCGGATCGATGGCACGTTGTGTTACATGTGCGCCTCAAAGAGATGTCAGCAAAGTAGACGGGGCCCGCTAGGGCCAGGCTGCGGAATTTGTTCGAAGCAGTCACCGCGGCCCTGGAACGCAAAGGGCACTAGGGGGGAACACGGGTGGGTTTTAGTCAGTAAGAGTCTGACACTCCCTTCTGCTTCATCCCATCCATAAAATAAAGTTGCATACAAGTGAACTTTTGGATCTAATATAGAACTACTGCCGCAATTGTCTTGGTACTGATTACACAGGTACAGTACTATTTCGAACCACCATAGTTGGATCACAGTGTCACCGCCGGGAACTACACGGCTATTTCCAACGCCATTTCTTTCTCGCTTTGTAACCCAGATACGTAAAGAATTGAGGTTGGTCCTGCGAATTGCACCCGACCCCAGGACCACCCCCAATGCACAGATCCAAAGTTGTGTTCTGTGCGGACATTTTGGGCACCCGGCGATAGACTGCGGCTGCTCCAACACCCCAAACTCGCTTTCAAACTGGTTTAGCATGTCAACGACCACCAATAGCGAGGAAGTCAACCTGTGAGGATCTCATCCTCCCAAGTGCACTCACTGTCATCCCAATGAGGGATCTGATATTTGGTAAAAGGGAAGATCTTCTGACCGGACGGTTGTTGTCTCTGTTGGGCAACTGCACAGTAGTTGATTGTTTTATATTATGTACAAATCGCTCGAAGAATTTTGCTAGTGGGATAGTGTAGTGATAGATTTCACTACGTTGTTTTTTTTTTGGATAAATAGCCTCAGTTAGGGGAAATCCACCACGTCGCCTCAGTTGGATGCCATCACCAGTCAAACAGTCTCATCTGCTAACACAACGGCGTTGGCGATTTGACTCGTTTACAGATCACATTGGTACTATTCGTCATGAACGATAATTCGAGTGAAGCCCAGATTCAGATGACCGTCGCTGGAAACCCTATGATAATGTGCGAGTGCACGACGAGAGGTAGGAACTGGATGGAAGCTGATGTAACATGGTCAAGGTAAAGTCGAGTGGCGTATGCTACCACTAAAAGTATGTCAGGCTATGACAGTGCACAAGCTGTAAGGGACGGCTTTCTTCAGAGTCGTCGCAGATCAAAAACATAGTAGAGCTCTACTATGTTTTCTAAGGGCTAAGCTTATGCGCACTTAGTCGCATGTGATTGCTAGTAGGTTTGTAGTGTTTCAGATCCTCGTAAGCTTATCTACGGGCTACGCTATAAAGAGTTTCTCCCTGTATTGAATCACCTCAAAAATTTTAGTATCAATCAAAAGACGAATTAGTTTCTAATTACTTATTATTCAATCAAAATATCGTTTGGTCACTAAAAGGTATGAAATAAAAAACAAATAACTAAAAAAATAAAAAAAATACGCCTGCCATGTCTAAAAATGAACTAAAAATTGATAAACAATCATTTGCCCAAAATGTTTAAACTGAAAAACAACTTTTTTATTGCAGTCGGGGGACAGTAGGTACTCGGGTCCCCCGACTGGCTGCTGCGCTGCGTGTCATGGGTGCGATTCTCGCACGGAACTAATATTTGCATCACCTACAGTCAGTAGTTCCGGGTCTGGCTGTTCGTGTATGTGACTTCGTGTGTTTGTAAACGCATTCACGATACAGGAGAAATACCTAGTGTGTGGGCTACGATTTTAAAAAAAAAATCTCCGCCTTAAATTGAAACAAATGCAGGCTGCAGAATCTGCATGCGAGTTCGAAGCACGTTCTCCATTTCTTCGTGTTTCGGCAAACAAAGATATTCTTATTTACTCGCACTGTAGGGCACGCCCTCTTAACGGCGGCGCTAGACCCCCGCGAGGGGGCGTTTAGACCTAATTAGAAACATTACCTCGAATTCAACAAAGAATTGACACAAAAATAATTATTTTAATTATAAACTGTGTGTCGTCTAATTTTGTCTTGACCTTTAATCAAACGTTTAAATTTAAACGAAGTATTATCAAGGTTTTATCTATTTTTGCTCCAATATATAAAAAAAATTGTGTAGATAGGTAGCTCAGAGTTCATTCCCAAGGACGTTTCAATCAGAAAGAAATCAACTGGAGTGTACAGTTGATTTCTTCTATCATTAACATTTTGCAGAAACTTTCCAATAATCCAATTGAATCATAAAACATTAAAATAATGGACATCCAAGATCTGTAGCGAGTTATTGCGCCCAAGAGATAGATCTTTAAATCTTTTATAAGTCGAAACTCCGAAGTTCTATAAAAGTTTTGTAATGTGGCCGTGAAATATGTGAAGCTGAGTTCAAGTTAGCCCGGGAAGTTCCGACCGCGTCTGGCCGGGACACCGCTGTCACGATTCACAAGACACAATCCTTATTGCTCGAATAACTTCAATTCTTCGTTTCGAATACATGCACACCCTACTTTCCCGACTCCTCTAACGTGTTTGGAGAGCTACCCGTGTTTATTATTATTGGATTTTCTTTAATTTATTGGAGCTTTAGTTTTTTACGATGTCACCAGTCGTTAGCACAATAAAAATGTTTGTTCGTTGTTCAGTGGAGCGTTACCTGGCGCTTTGTCTTTACTTAACAGTTTTTGAAATATGTATACTCAGATACAAATTATGTTTTACACGTTCGCTGCGGGACTGAAACTGGCGTTTTTTTTACGGTGCATGAGAGGGCCGATTGGCCTGTTTCACAAACCTTTGTATAAATGACTATACCTATGCTAAAATTTTGAATTTTGGATATCTACTTAATACTCAATATCGCTAGTAGAAGACTTGGCTGTTGCGGTGATAGCCTTGCCTCCAGATCCTACTATGTATTCAATAGATATATGTAAAAATAAGTATAAGGTCTTATGAACTGAAATCGCACTGAATGAGGGGTTTAATCGAGGAATTGTTGGTGATGGGAAATAAGTTATCAACAATTACACAATTGGGTGAAGATAACCAACGGTTGGGACACCGGCCCTGCGTGCGCGGGGCGCCGCTTGCTCCAAGGGCGACTGCGCCACAGTCGTCACAACCTGACATTGACGTTTTTTGAAAAAAAAATCGTGTTGTGTTTTTGTGTATTTATTTAAATTTATTTGTGGCAGTGTAAATATTTTTCATAGTGCATAGTTTGTTGTTTTTAAGTTATTTTTTGCTACAAATTATGTTTTCATCTGTAAGTATTGTATATATTATATAGGCTTATGTTTAGGTTAAAGGATAGTAGCGATGCCGTCCGATGTGCTAGTCAACCTGCCACATCGCTGGATGACTTAGTGAGGTGCCCCCATTGCTCCCAGGCACGTTATTTTAAGGGTGAACAAGGCTTGAAGGTACATGTGGGGAAGAAACACAAACCCCACAGTGTGCCTTCATCATGCCCAACTATCACCACTCCTCTTACACCTAATTCACTCCCTCAACCCCTTTGGCAACCCCTGACAAAATTAAAATCATCGACACCAGTTCTAAAAAGAGTTCCTCGTGGCGCGAGACCATCCGTCGCTTCGAGTTTGGCACGTTGTGTCCGCCTCGTCGCCCAAGAGAACTCACAAAGTGCTTGGGAGCAACTGCTCACCTTCCCATTTAGGATTCTACATGTGCAAAAAAATTCGGCTACTAAAAAAACGCTAACAGCCCAAATTAAAGAAAACTGCAACATTTCGGCCCAAAGTTTCGAACCAAATTCACCATCACACCTTCCCCAAAGAGGCTTATTGCACCATGTGGAATCTAAACTAGGCGAGGGTGATATCAGGGGCGCAGCTAGGATCATCTTTAGCAGTGATGTGGTTGCGCCGGACTCTCCAGAGACACTTAAGGCTCTGGAGAGCAAACACCCCGCCCCGGCAGATGATTTCACCTTCCCCGAACTACCTGATCCAGAAACAAACGTACTTAAAATTACAGGTCAACAAGTATGTGCGGCCGTCTGTTCCTTCCGAAGTGGCTCCGCCGGTGGCCTCGATGGTCTCTCCCCTCAACATCTCAAGGACCTAATGTGTGCAGGCGCTGGGGAAGCCGGTGAGTCCCTTTTGAAGGAGCTGACGGCCCTGATCAACCTAATGCTCTCTGGCAATGTGAACGAAGCCGTCATTGATATTTTGTACGGGGCAAACTTATGTGCCCTGCGCAAAAAGGATGGCGGCATTCATCTCATTGCCATAGGGTCTACATAGGCGCATCGCAGCCAAAATTTGCTGTGCTTTTTATAGTGAATCTCTGGCCAGCAAATTTCAGCCCCTACAGCTGGGCTTCGGTTCCAGAGGGGGCTGTGAGGCTGCGGTGCGCGCTTTGTCCTCGTACCTCAAAAGCAATGAAGGTGAGGTCATTCTTAAGGTTGACATTAATAATGCCTTCAATTCCGTGAATAGAAAGAAAGAAAGAAAGAAAGAAAAATGTTTATTCGGGACTCGCACAGTACACATAAAAGTAAAAATATGTAAAACTAACTGTAATAAAAATAAGTTGACACATAAGCTACATCCTAATAATTATAGTAATTACAAGTTATAGTAATAGGGACACCTTGCTGACAGAAGTTAAAAAAGAAATACCCAAAATTTACAGTTTTCTTCATCAGTGTTACAGGCATCCTTCTAAATTACTTTATAAAGAAAACCTTTTGGAGTCAGCAGTCGGTTGTCAACAAGGTGACCCTCTTGGGCCAGTCATTTTCAGTTTGGCAATAAATTCCATAATTCGGCAGCTAAATTCTAAATTCAATGTTTGGTATTTGGATGACGGAACTCTAGGAGGTGATGTAGATAAAGTCCTTGAAGATTTAACATTTTTGATGGATAAATTTAGTTCAATTGGGCTAGAACTCAACCTTTCGGAATGCGAAATTTACCTCCCCCAAACGACTGACAGACAGTCGAAACGACTGACAGACAAACGAAGACAGTCTACCTTAGCAAAATTTAACACTGTAGCTCGACCTAATATCAAAATCACTGATATAAATTCTTTTCACCTCCTGGGCTCCCCAATCTTTGATGAATCCTTTCCAACATTCATTGAGCAGAAAATACAAATTTTAATGATGTGTCGGATAGACTTTTCAAAATTAACATGCATTCGGCCTTTACACTTATTCGATACTGTTGCTTTGGACCGAAATTTACATATAGCCTTCGCTCCTCCCATCTATCGAAACATTCACATCTTTTGGATAAAGTAGACCAAATTATAAGAAACACACTTTCTTCAATCCTAAATGTGGCCTTGGACGACCGAGCATGGCAGCTAGCCACACTTCCCATTCGCATGGGTGGTCTCGGCGTCCGCAAAATTTCAAGTATTAGTTTACCGGCCTTCCTCTCCTCGGTCCACAGTACTGATACTTTAACCAGGAATATTTTATCATCCTCATTGGTTGATTTTGAAGTACCGTGTTTGACTGATGCGTTGAATGCTTGGAAAATGGCTTGTCCCAACATGGATTTGCCCGATAACCTGACCTCCCAGAGACGATGGGATGTGCCGCTCTGCAGTATTGTACGGAATAACTTGATTCATACGTCATCGAATACTGCTGAGCGCGCGCGTCTGTTGGCTGTGGGAGAGTGGGAGTCGGGTTTGTGGCTTCAAGCACTTCCGTCATCCACCATAGGTACTATGATGGATGACGCATCGTTTCGGATCGCGGTCTGTCTCCGCTTGGGCTTACCTTGTGTTGCTCCGCATCGGTGTCATTGCGGAGTTTCCGTCGACAGCCTCGGACACCATGGCCTTTCCTGCTGCAAGAGCGCAGGCCGCAAAGCGCGACATGCTAGCATCAACGATATTATTCGTCGGGCTCTTGTCACCGCCGGCGTACCGGCAGTATTAGAACCTAGTGGCTTGGTACGTGACGATGGGAAGCCTAAGCGTATCTTGTTTTTGTATATTTATTTGTATATAGTTAGGTTTAGTTGTTTTCATGTTATTATTACACAATCAGTTTTAGTTAAAAAAAAAAAAAAAAGTTATCGATACATCTTGTAATATATAAAAATCTCGTGACACGGTGTTTGTTATCGAACTCTTCCGAAATCGACCGATTTTTATGTTTTTTTTTTTGTATATACGTTAGATCTGAGAACGCGCAGGCAATTTTTTTTATTTATATAAAACAACGTTTGCCGGATCAGCTAGTTATGTATATTATAACTTGATTATATTGCGTTTTTTAGGTATACATCCGTGGTTTTCGTTACCTAGACAACGAGTTGTCAGTAAATTAATAAAGTATTGACTTGTGCCTAAATATGTTTAAATGATTATAGGAGTGTAAGAGGAGCTTTACGAGGAAATCTGAGTAAGATTCAAAATACAATCAAAGCGTTGGCTGAGATTTCCGACGATGAGATTACACTACGAATTGAAAACCTACATGACAACTTACTCAAATTCCATAAAGCCCAGCAATACATAGAAGCTGAAACTCCAGACGAAAATCTACAGAATGAAATCGACTTCAGATTTTTTGAAGATATGACGATGTGCTTATTAAAAAATACCTACGACACTGAACAATCAGAGAAGTACGATCGCTGATAACAATAGCCAAGCACAAATTACAACGAATCAACCCAAAACCACGGATGTATCAGGTCCAGGGAGTTCGGCAAGGTATTCCGTTGTCTGGGCCAAGTCCACAATGAGATACGGACCAGATGCTGCAGGCTGGAGCCGTGACATCGAAATTTGCAGCGGAGGACATCTGTGGTTTTGGTTACCTAGATATCGAGTTGTCGTTGTTGATATGTTTAAATAATTAAATACAATAGGAACTGTAGTAAAACTTGCGCTCATTGTTCCTCTACTTAGTAGGTAGGTTTGGGTAGGTTTGGTTTCAGGTCTAGGGTTTTCGACTCAATACTTGATCCAATTTGAGTCATTAATATCAGAGCTGTTTTTCTGAGATATTTTTTTTTTCGGGTTCCGAACATCCATAAAAAACGGAACCCGCTATAGTATCACTCGGGTGTCTGTCTCTCCGTGTATTAGCCAGTTTTCTCCGGAACTGCTGGACCGATTATGTTGTTTAGATTATATGGAATACTGTGTCCAAAACACGGACGTTTTACGTAAAAAAAATATATTTTTAATATGGGGGTCACGTCAAACTAGAAAAAAAAAATATTTGATAAAACGTTTCTTTTTAATCTTCCAGTTTGACATATTATGTAATGACTTACTGTGAGGGTTTTTTTGTTTTAATTTTTAAATAAATGGTTTTGTTTATTCAAGAAATTAGACTAAAAATTATCATTCCGACCCTTGTCTCCGAAACTACTGAGCGTAAAATTTTGAAAAATATGTAGATACCAGTTTTATACTTAAAGTTTACAGGAAAACCTATAAGAACCTCTGTAGTGTTAAAATAACATGTACAAAAATGAAATTGGTTCGGAACCCTTTGAACACGAGTTTGACTAGCACTTGGCTAGTTTTTTTTTAATCCGTTTTCATAAAAACTTTTCTCCGCTTTGACTTTTCGTCTTTAGGATTTTCTATTTTCTCTTCACTGAAATTTTCCTAGGCATTATTACATTATTATTTGCTTGACACAACATAAACATACACTTAAATGTTCTAAATTTTGCGAAATCGTAATGTATGTGCTTTCACGCTCATTACGTCGTTACGTTTTAGGCGCGAGGGCCGCGCGCATTTTTTTTTTTTTTTTTTTTATATAAAACGAGGAAGCTCTTGGCCCAAATCTCACCTGATGGAAAGTGATGATTAGGCCGAAGATGGAAGCGAGTTTCACCCGGAATCCTCTTACACAGAGGAACTGGCTATCATACCTCTAACTGCCGGAACACAACAATGCTGTTAACATTGTATTTTAATGCTGTTAACATTGTTGTTATGGCGACAGACTTAGACATGATGGTGGTAGCTTGCCTGACGGACTTATAATAAGTCCTACCACCAACCAAACCGAGCAAAAAATTTGCCCCCGCTGGGAATCGAACCCGGGACCTCTGGGTCTGAATCAGGTGGTATAACCACTAGACCACGGAGGCGGTTAGTGTCACCTGTTTAGCACCACCCGGGGACCACATGTAGGGATTCGCTGAAGGGTATTCTCCTACGGACGCGGGTGACTCGGCCCCCAAAAAACTTTCAACTTATGTTAGGCTCAACGCGCGAGAGCAACTGGACGGGGTTAATGTAGGTCTTTACCTCGGGAACGTGCGTAAAATGCTCTGTTTGGACAGTTTCTAAGGACCTAACTGCAGAAATACTCATGCTGCGACCACCGCACCAGCGTAATGACAACGTTTCTCGCCTCCGCACGGAGTGAAAGCACATGCATCGGGTACTTAGACATTATATCGCAGCGAATGTATTAACGCGAGTGCTTGCAACTTGTTTTTTTTAACAGGAAGCTAAGATCAACGGAAATTATTTTGTTAAGTGTTTTTTTGTCTAAGGAGTATCTAGTCTTATCATTTAAGTATGAGTAGGTATGTCGCAGTCATCTGGTTGAATCTGCTATTTGATTGAATGACAAGCGCGTTCATTGAATTACGACAGTTAATTGAATTGAAATTCATATCAAATACTCAGGTCTATAATACCTTTAAGCTGTAACAAAATCAAACTTCTATGTCAACGAAATTAAAAGAATTAAAGAAACAGCAATTAAAACCTAGAAAGAAAAATCAATACCTAAAGGGTACTTCCAGTCGACCGAAGAGTCTTGAAATGTAGCATGAAGCAATGTTTTATCTATACTAATCTATATCTATACTATTATTATAACGAGGTAAAATTTGATTGTAAGTTTGTATGTAGGGGGTAATCTCAGGAACTACTGGTCCGATTTGAAAAATTATTTCAGTATTAGATACAACATGTATCGAGGAAGGATATAGGCTACATATCATCACGCTAAGACTAGAAGGAGCCGAGCGTTATTAGAAAATGTGACGCAGACGAAGTTGCGTGGGTCAGCTAGTATAATCCGCGCGCGATCAAAAAGGGATGGAACCTTATCAAAGTAAATAGAAAATGACAGTTCTCAAGACAAGTAGCGTTAGCGAAAAAACTCTGAATTAATTAATAAATTAGTTATTTCTACGATCTATCATAGGGTTGTGTAAATATACGGAAAAGTTTCATGGTTGCAATACTTTTAATAATAATGTTTAGATATACGAGTATATTATGTACATTAAAAATCGAAATTCATTGACCATCTTCGATACTTTTGTTTTCCAATTATATGGATAAAACATGTTTGAATGAATGTAAGTGATTACAAATAACAGCTATAATAAAAAATAAAAACAATTTTATTTTAAGAATAAGGAGGACTAAGTTCAACTTCAAAAATAACAATTTGAATCGATTTGTAAATGATTATTTACAAAATATAGGTACAATTAATTGTTGGAAACTGGCAACACTGAAGGACGAGTAGGTAATGTAAATAATTATGTCGAAGATTAAAACCATTTCATTATTTATTAATAAATACACATCGTAGGCGCAAGTTGGTACAAAAATATTGAATAAAAAATATGCGTTTAAAAACAAAACATGATTTTTGATTTATTTGTATCGTTTCGAGCATCGTGTCCACGCAAAGCCGAGAATGGACAAATCTTATAATAGTTTCGGGTAGTATGAATTGCTGGTTGATTCTGCTAAGTGGCCTTTTTAAAGCCGCTGGCAACTTTTGCCAACGCTACGGCTGGCCGGCGGACCGCGCCGAATTAATATAATACCCACAGGTTTGTACGGAACCCTCGGTGCGCGAGTCCGACTCGCACTTGGCCGGTTTTTTTATTTCAATAAACAGCTTTCTATTTGCAAGCCAGTTCCAAATTTAAATAAAACCTTTGATAAGTTACCGCCTTGGTTGCCATGTTTCGGAAGAAAAGATCGTTCCATTTTTAAATTATACGATAGAGATAGATATGAGTTTACTGTGTAATTTATTTGGCCGCAAAATATGACAGATATGGATTTTCATACAAATTTTGCCGGCCGCTGGCCATTAAAGCAATTTCGATTTATCTCGAAGAAGGTTGTCAAAATAATGCTCAAATTTCCAAGCATGTTTGAGAAAAATGCATTTAGTGAAGTTCTGATGAATCCTAATATATTTAAAATTCTTCCGTCACTGAGTGACTGAGTGAAAGTGACTGACGGACAACGCACAGCCGAAACTGCTGGTCGCAGAAAGTTGAAATTTGGCATGTAGGTTTTTTGAGGTGTTTAGGGGAGTACTAAGGAAGGATTTCCCGAAATTCCCACGGGAACGGGAAAGAACAGGATATGCTCGTACGAAGTCGCGTGCAAAAACTCGCTGTCTTATAAAACTCTTTATTTGAAGACTTTGAATTAATATAAGCACCGTTTAGCTAAGTAAAAACGGCGATAACACACGTTCAGCAATTACGCAAAACGATTTTCACGTTACAATAACAAACAGATAATGATGGCTTGTGATTCTCTAGCATACATTACATTCCTTTTCTCTTAATTGATTCCAGCGTGCACGGCAAAACGTGCTGCTCAAACATACTCATGTTGTTCTTTCATTTGCTCAAAAACACTGTAATTAAGCTCTCTAAAATTATATTTTTATATCTCCTAAAAATACCTCGAACATTCCAGAAAATTCCTTTCATTTATGTACTTATTATAATTCAACGAACTTGTAATCTAATTATCGACCTGAACTTGATGAATTACTTGGCGCCTTTGTATGCTTCTAAGTCATAATTAATAGTTGTAGCAAAGCCTAAACCAATCAAGACGGCTCAAAGTCCTATACGAAGGACGTAAGCGCGTTATAATGTCCAATCTGTCCCTAGGATTGAGAGTAAATTTTACGTCAAGTCCATTCCAAGTGTCCCCGACGATTTTTTATTATTGGCTGAACGAATTTAGTATCTGGGGAGATATAAAAGGAAATGAAGCTAAGCCCTTCGGAAATCTCAGAAATTGGTCTTTTTCTAAGAGTGCGTATGAGGACAATGGTACGACTCGAATCCAATGAAACAGAGTTACTTTCTTTACTCTGGGGAACAGTTTTTACGATCGACTGCGAGATTTACGCTTCAATAGCGTTTCGAATACTTGAATATTTTAATAAGTTAATAATACCATTTTCTGGGCGAAGAATAATGGTTTCCTTTTCATTAATAAGGAAACGATTGGCATTTTGTAGCAAACGTTTTTCGAACGAGCCTACTTGTCACGATACCTTTGAAGATGAAAGGTATTCATTTTGTGTATAAAAATATGTTAACATTCGTTTTGATTCCGTTGAGAATCGGTAATGAGTGTTAGGAAGCTCTTCAACCAGTTAATTTTAGTGAAATTCGTCTCCAGTGAAGCTTGACACAGGTCTGAGCGCAGGTATTAACACAAGAATAAGTATAGTTGATCGCACCCGCGGGTCCCATTGCAAGTTTACCAGCAGAAGTGTGGCTTCTAATTAAGCGACAGCCGAGATGAAACTCAAACAGCAAACGCCGCTGGGTTCCTTTTAAAGGCTTCCCCCTTTAAAAGGAAAACTAGTAATTGCTTACTTTGAAAAAAAAAAATGCAGGTATTTTTCGAGAAATCAACAAATTATCACAAGGCAGTATTCACCTTAGTAAATTATCAGCAGTGCGATTCTGTAAACATCTCACAGTGTAAACTTAGGTGAAGTGAACGTGAACTTATCTGTCAATCCTAAAAAAAAAGATGGAATGACAATTGACTTCATGCTCACTCCACAGTTGTTGACAGAATAGACCGGCTGATTCATGATAGTATCGAACTACTGACCTATTTAACCCTTCCATTGTTAAAAAATAAAGGTTATTAATAGCTAAACAATCTGCTACGTCATAGTGAAGTTCGCTGGCTTCGGGGTCGTCACTAACTCTGTTGGAAACAGTGGCTCTATATATTTTGCGGCATATTAGAAACTGGCGCTCACCTATGCTAAAATATGGAAGTTTACGCCGCGAACACGCTCCGTTAATTGTAAAATTTGGAGTTTGATAACTTCTCCCGAAACTTTTACACTGCCGGGTTGAATTTAGTGCGCCAGGTAAAGTTTTGACAATAACTGGTCACTTCTGTGTATACTGTGAAATCTGCGACTTTTCTCTTCATTAATTATTAACTAGCTAGAGGTAACTGGGGCACTGCTTTTGAGTTCTGACGCATGAATCCTAATTTACAAAAAACAAAAGTCATATTTTAAAACTGCTATATGTAAGCAGCTGTTTAACTTTTTCATACAAAACTTTACTAAGTATTACTATAAACAAAAGTCACAGGATTTCGAGGGTTTCATTTAACTTCAGTACCTAGCGGAGCAGACTCTCAAAGAATCTTAAATAATGAAACCTGATAGCTAAAATGCCACTTAACTCTCGATTTAAATCCAAAGAACCGTCCAAAGTAGTTATTAATTTACCCTTTACAAAATTGATATTATTTTACTAAAAAATATTTTCATTTAATTCGTGAAAAGACACCTTAATGAAAAAATACCGATTGGTTAAAAGGTCTCTTAGCGGTCGGCCATTGACTTTGACGTTTAGGAAAAAGATATAGAATCGAAAACCTACCTACTTATACCTACATTTTGGGACCGTTTCGTATAAATCGCCCTTTTCTGAACAGCTAGACACAGTGGCCGATTCTAACCAAAAGGTAGCCCCAATCGAATAGTTCATACGCTCATTTGCACGATCAATATAGGTCGTCTCATACATCAGCGTGGCAGATTGTGGTGACATCGATCAGAATAGTTTGCTTGCAAATTTGGCAGCTGCTAACCAAACGGGATTATGTGATACCAGTGCGCGCGAGGATTCGGCTGTAATCTGATTTATGTACCAAGTGTTATGCACTGTACGAGGCACATACACACATCTATGTTCCACCATAAATCAGTTTAGATGTGTTCAAAAGTGCAAAAAAACATTTTTGTGGCATTCAACATGATATAATTTCCAATGTCCACACAAAGAGAATGCCTATGGCTATCGTGAACAGCACAGATTTTTTAGACTGTGACCAATTCGTGTAACTTTGATATTTATTTTGTTTGAAATCTACGTACGTTTGTTATTATTTAAAACTTTTTGTTTGTATTATGAGGTAAATTAAAATATGTTTTGTACGGATAAAAGTCGTGTAGTTCCGGGTCACTAATGGCCCCCGTAGGACCTGACCCCTTCATGTGGAGAGTTGCGGGATGACTAATAGGCGGTGGGGGATGGACAGCGTCCAGCGACAGTATCATCAAACACTCACAAAAACAACGCCTTGTTTTAAGTTTTCATTCTGCGTGTAGGTAGTCCATGGTATGAAATTATTAATGAGAAAAAAATATATTTATTTCATATTCATATAATACTACGATCACTAAACTTAAAGTTGAAACAATCAAAGTTGATGACAATTTTGATTGCAGATATGAATGACAATTTAGAATTAAGTTACTTTTATCTATGATTAATCTCTTTTAATCATACACTGTGAGTATTTATAATGTGCACAATTGCACATACGAAAATGAGGGAAACTACGTAATTTTATCGACTGCAAACGTATTAAAAAAATCTTTTTTTTTCTTTTAATTTGTTCACTACTGTGACCCCAGTGCAAACAAACTGTGTAACTTTTCAAGTAAATGATCTATTGAAATGAAAAAAGCTCCATAATGATCGGAAGTAATTAGCTAGCGGAGGAGAAAATAATTATGAAATAAATAACTTTGTAATCTTGAGAATACAAAAAATCTTTCAACCGCGGTTCAGCAGTGCTATTCTGTAACAACATTTTCGTGTCTCGACAGCGGAATCCGAGGTGAGTTTCAAATTCGTATAAATATAAGACCTTATGACGTGTGACATAAAGTTCACTTTGTAAGCTTAGTCACTCAGGTGAAGTCGATATCGAAATGGTTATTTACAGAATAGACTAGCAGTTGTTCGATTTTAAAATAGACATAAGTAACTATCGCGTATCGAAAACGATGTTGTAACTTTTCGAATGAAAACCATTCCAATAGTCAGATAACGTAATATTCAATAACAAAAAAAAGGCTAAAACACTATGTAGACTAGGTATTTTAATAACAATATTAATGAAGTAATTTATTAAATTAGTGCTCATCCTAAAACTATGCGCCTAATAAGTATTGAAGTGAGACTTAATTTTAGTCTAATATAATATTAGTTTTCTATATTATTTGCTTACTTGATTGGAAATTTGTGTCTTATTGAAGTTATGAGATGATTTTTTATATTGCATTATTATTATGTCAGTTCATAAATATAATAAACATTTTTATTAATATCTGTTAACATAATCTTCTGTTTCTGATAGTGTCGCCGCCGAGCAAAGAAGAATGGTTAACATTACGTAAATAAACATAAAAATGATGACCAGATCAGAACCAGATAAGTAGAAACCTACGTACAAAATATTACATTAGACACTTTCGGAACTACGTAGTTTATAGACGCCAGCGCATCAAGCTACCCGAAACTGTCAATTATTTCCAATCAACCTTGAACCTCTACGCTACAGTGATAAAATTGAAAAATCGTATGTTCATATTTTTTTACTTTGTGAAGCTTTTTTGTTGGGGGTTTTAAAATTTGTAATTTAATTTTTATTTCATGATTTTGAACTTAATTTACCCGATAGGTATTACTAGAAAACGCATGATCTTCACTCACCTAAACGGCACTACATCGTTTACCAAACTCTACTCTATCATATCGGTAGAACAACGAATGAACGTGGTTTAGCATCTCTCACCAATGTATTCACTCATTTCTCTTTTCTGCTTCGTCATCAAACATGATCACAATCTATTAATAACTTATTCATTGTGACCATTTAAATTAATACAAAATCGGAATGTCTGCTGTAAGTGAGTGAGGATTTAGGTATCCTGCAGATCAGGACAAACATGCTGCAGCATCAGGTTAAGGTTACTGATCTACCTACAATTTGTTTATTGAAACCATTCCAGTGAGTGAGCCAGTGATATCTCTGCTGAAACATGGTGAGGAGATGGTATTCTGTGGACCTCAGGTCGCATACAAATTGGTTCACCCGTTTAAGAGCTAAGGCGTCACAGACAGAAAGACAGACAGACACACATAACGGTTAACTCCAAATACCCTTACTGAATTTATTACCTTAGCTGTAGCCGGATATTTTAAAACAAATTTGATCTAGCGAGTCACATTAGGGCACACGCTAGGCAATAGTGTCATGGGGTCGCCGCTGTCGAAATCGGCAAAGAGGACTATGTACTAGATCTAGAAGAAATAGTCGAATAATACTGAAATCGGTAAAAGTGTTAGTATCAGCATCAACAATAGACAACCCTTCGTAACAAACAAGGTCATAGCTCTGCAGCAGGCCGAATACCGGCTAAAATCATTAGAACCAATACGAAAAATCTATAATTAGCAAAACTATCCGAAACACATTAATAAACACAGAAATTGTATCTCAACAAATAAAATATGACGTCTCTCCAAATTGCAAAGTTTGCAGTGGCGAAACATTTCAGCTCTTCTCAGCGTCGGCAACAAAGCAAGATTAATTACTTACTTCATCAAAAATTCTTCAGAAGTGTACGTTTTCACACTTGTGAAATCCAAGAGTTCTCAAGAGTTTTCTACGAAATGATCTATGTGTAGTTTGTATAATAAACCACATCGCCCGCTTTGTATTGAAGATGTTATAGATTAATTGTTGCTTGTTTTGTAATTAAAATTGTTTTGTACTGCTGCCTGTGAATCGAGTTTTAATTTGTTTGTTCAGAATTTAATGGAATAACTACCCACACAGTGTGTCCGGACTGGGGCAGTTTGTATTGAATCTATACTATGCGAGCCAAATAAGAATAGGATTGCGCTTGCTGCCAACTTCATACGAAAGTAGTCAAATTAGTACTGCCAGCAAAAAAAAAGACAGTGAAAAGAAAATAAGTTATATTTTTTTGTTCAGTACAGTACAGTAGTATTTCGTGAAATTACCTTTATATTAAAGGTAATTTCACGAAATACTACTGGTCACCCATTATGTCGCCATTTTGCTACGCAACTAAGAGTTCCGTGTATATGCGCGTGTGTGTTATTTCAGTTACCTACTGGACTTTATTGTGTTTTTTTTCATCATCAATTGTTGACTTTGTTTCTTAAACATTCTTTTTTTCCATATCCTATCATGTATAAAATAATTTAGCGTAAAATTTATTAGAAATCCCAACAATGTGAACAAAAATAATTAAACTGAGTATATTTTTCTTCATTTATTTTTTTGCAAACCTTACGCTTTGGTTATGAAGTTCGCGAGTATTGCGGAACAAAATGGTGTCTTGACAGTACTATTCTTATTTGGCTCGCATAGTACTAATATACTAATAATATTATAAAGCAGAAGAGTTTGTTTGTTTGTTTGTTTGTTTGTTTGGTTGAACGCGCTAATCTCAGGAACTACTGGTCCGATTTGAAAAATTCTTTCAGTGTTAGATAGCCCATTTATCGAGGAAGGTTATAGGCTATATATCATCACGCTAAGACCAATAGGAGCGGAGCAGTAATGAAAAATGTTACGCAGACGACGTTGCACGGGTCAGCTAGTTCGTACATAAGGACCTAGACCAGAGACTGCAGACAATACTCGTATTATGTTAGCAATAGCGTTTGTCTAAAAAATTAAAATAATTGTGTGACATTGATATGCGCTATTATATTATACATCCTTACATTTGGACAATCACTATCGCTGAAATGCCACTTTGTCTAGCGAGACCAAACTAACATTAACAATTTTTCAAATATCAATCATGTTTATTATTTATCTTATACATATCTGTTTTCCTTTACTCATCTTTTAAATTTTTAAATATTTCTGAAAAAATACAGATAATATCTGTTTTTATTATTACTACCTATTTATTTTTGTTGGGAATTGATCACGTGACAATTTGGTAACGGGTAATGGCATGTTAATCTCATTCATTATGGAATTTTTAACACAAAATCATGTGACCACAGCGCATGTTCTGGGTGCGAAAAAAATACTAATTTTCTTTTATCAAAAATATTTTATGTACCTCAGATAACTACATAAAGCATTAAAACTAAATGTAATGTTGTGTCTTGTTAAATGATACGCAGCAGCCTTGAGAAAATATCTGCAGTAGTAACATAGTTCTTTTGAAAGAATCTTGTCTCCCCTTTCTGAGAATGCATTCTCAAAAAGGGGAGACAAGATTCTTTAGAAGCAAATTCGTTATGAGATGCATCTCATAACGAATTTTCTGTGGATTGAAACTGTTGGCAGGAGATTTCTTTTTATTTTTAATTTTTTTAAATAACTCTTGTAGGAATTTATTGAAAATAGTCACGATACAAAAAAATATTTTTGCTTGATTATCTAACTAATAAGATAAATGCGAAAGTGTGTTAGTTTGTCATACTTTCACGCCTAAATGGCCGAATCGATTTTGCTGAATTTTGGTTCAGTGACAGATAATAATAATAATAATATCCTTGGACATTTCACACAACGCCATATAGTCCCAAGCTAAGCAACCTAAGATGTGTCCCACACGCGCTAAAACGCAAGTAAAACCGCTAATTCTATTCGATCTCGTAATCATAATAATAAAAGATTATGAAAGTTAACTCAGAGCCTGCCTCGAGTACTTTAAGAAACACTACCTTCACTTTCAATATCATACATCTTACACAGGAAATACGATCAAGTAACAACGCTCATATATCAAACGACCCGAACATAATTGAATAAATTACAAATGTATTTTGCAAACCAAATATCAGGCCGATTGGATAGAAACCGCTGCCACAGAGGGTGTCCATTTCCCAAATCCGCAGTGAGGCAATAAAGTGGTAGGCAATAAATAACTGATACAACACCGAAGGCTGGAAGTGGTTGCTGGACTCAGTGCAGTTTTCCGGGCATGCGTTCCAAAACAGTGTAACAGTTCGAACTTTTATATATTGTCCCCATATGCATTTTTTTCTTCAAACACTTCCTTATAGCCAATGGAACGTTTTATTATTGGTTAACATTTTGTTTACAGGGAAAAAGAGACGGATCAATTTGAGGATAAGACATTTAAAACATGTGGGGTAAAGGAAACGAAAGAACATGTTGTGTGGTAAGTTTGAAGTGTGAATGTACACGGTAATGTGGGGAGGAATATACAAAGGAATGACAAATAGACTGTGTGAAATAACTAGAAAGAAGGTAATAAATAAGTGATTTTTGAGAAGCCGGCGCATGGAAATTTGTGAAAGAAAAAGACTGGCTGTGCTAAAAAATGGCGAAAAGGAGAGAATCGAAACAGCATTTAATCTGGACAAACTACTTCTTTCCTAAGTTTCTAAGATATACTAGATATTCATTTACGTCTTCTGTGTTAAAAACAATAAAAACCTCCAGCTTCATCTGATTCCAGAAATAACACAAAAAAATTGCAACATTTGTTTCACCAAACACAAAACTTCATGCAGTCTTAAAGAATTAAATGGATTGTTTGAATATTAAGTCATGAGAGGCAGTTTTAGGAGAAGTATAGTGTAAGAGGGAACACAGTTATCTTCGTAAGTCCCTGCTAGGCTGGCGACGCGCCAACGGGCGACGGAATCTGCAAAATAAGACAAATTTTGGCAAATGCTATTCCAACTTGAGACTTTGTGATTGTCTTTATTATGTACCTTTGATTTTCACTGACTGTACACAGCGTGGAAATACTAGAACAGGCGTATTTACCCAACAATGAATGAATCTTCATGGCTTTCTTGACCGCAGTGTGTATTTTGACAGCAGTACCTATGGGTTTGATGACTGAATGAGGAGGGAAAACGACCAAAGAATAGATATGTTTAAAACTGGAAAAGAGAGGCACTGAAATGTCAATTTACGTAGAAGTATAGGTACAGTAAACTTATTAAGACCACCTTTGAAATTGGGATAGCTAGAATTGATCATGCTGTCGCTTGTCAATTCACCCCCTCTCAAAGAAAAGAAACCAGTAGCCCATTCAGTACCTAGTAAAATTTTAGACTGATTATACATTGCTATACTGCCTTGACGACTAAAAGGATATTGTCCGCGATACTCGAAGCATAAATAAATTGCGAGCCTATTGCCTCGTACTACTACTAAGCGTAAAACAATTTCGGACAAGGAATTTGCCGGATTTGCTAAAGAGTTTCAGAGGCTCATTTTGGTGAACAAATAACAATGACAAAATTGAGTAACTAAATACCAAAAATTTCATGTAAATTGGATTGAAACCCCTAACACACGGTCACAGGATAACCTTTTGATTTTGGAATCACTACACATAACAGACTGTTTTTGTTTAATTTAACCTTAACAATTAACAACAAAGACTCCTTTTACTCAGAATAACATTAGTAACATTAAACTTTTTCCATTGTTAAGGTGAAACTAATTTAACTTTACAATAGCGCTATTTGTTAAACGAGTGTGTTTTTCCGCGCGCCTTCTAATAAAGCATCTATTATAGCCCCTTGAAGTTTCGAAACTTGGTGTTATTATGAACTATTAGAAAAAGTTCTTAAGTAATCACTAACACTTGCTAAGCTGGTGCGAAGGATTTACGAAGCATTCTCACGTAGAAGCGGTAAATATTCCAAGTTAGTCATTTAACTAATATGTTGGTTAAATGACAAAGAGTTATTTGAGTACATGCATATTATTAACCGTGTAATGTATGTTACACTATTTATTATCAGTCGGAACTTTATTTTTACACGACTGCCTAAAAAAAGGAGTGTTTTTATATTTTTGCAACATTTTCAATAAGAAAATGCAGAACTCTATTTATACGTCATAATGGTTCATGTGCGAGACAGTAGTACGAGCACGAAAAGGATATCAGCGGATAACCGCTATCGAAAAAGGCAGGGTTTTAACTATATAGAATTATAATGTGTAAATTTTTTTATTTAACTAGATATATTACAAATCATATTAGTTATTATACACATTTCTCGTTCTAAATGTCATAAAAAAAAAAAAATCTTTCAGTGTTAGATAGCCCATTTGTCGAAGAAGGCTATAAGCTATATCATAATTATCATCACGCTACGACTAAAAAGAGCGGAGCATTCATGGAAAATGTGGCGCAGACGAAGTTGCTCGGGTCAGCTAGTTATAAATAAATGTATCGTGTAAGGTATAGTCTGTTAGAGCTGTCTCAAAGGATTGTAAGGTTTTATTGTTTTGTTTTATATTATTTACAAAAATATTAAGTAAAAAAATACATTTAGGAATATTAAATAAAACTATTGATATTGACGTAAACGATCTAGACAATTTCTTATATCGTCGCGAGCCTATTAAAGAGGGCTAAATTATGTTATTACAAAGTTTTCCTTTTTACGCCAACTGCTATCGACGACTAATCATATTTCCCAGTCATTGTTTGGTTAAACTTGTCCGTGGCGAGGTGTGGTGGCGTTTGTTACGCTTTATTTTATTACACGAAACCAATATAAAATTTATCACCGCGTTCGTTAATACATGCTTATTTATTTTAAATTAATTGGGACTGGTGTGGAATTAACGTAACGTAATATAAATGATCTACTAAGTCTTTAATGCAATTTGAAATGGACAGTTGATAAATGTTAAATTTAATTTTCGCTTTATAATTTAAAAAGGATTGAACCACAGATAAAGCCTTCATTGACTCTAGTTTGTTATTTGATGCCTCTTAAAATAAGTCAGTTATCAAGTATATACACATATCGAATCGTATAAATTAATTGTAAATTAATATTTTTGAATTTAGGGTACCTACTCTTTACATTTATGCATAACATGTATTCTTCCAATTTTAGGTACACTTAAAACATTAAAAAAAACAAACACGAGCTTAGTTATTCATTATCATTTATCATTAAACTTGAACGTTTTGCAGATTTCCCTCTCATTAGACCGAACCCCTCAAGACCGTAAACTAAAAATAACAAAATGAAAAACCATTACATCTTGAAAACATATTGCGAAAGAATTTTCTTAATCGGCTCCGGAAATTTTTGGTACGAGGAAAACGAAATAGGTGATGATCAATCCTTGCTTTATAGAGCATACACCAGCCTGCTGTTATTCATATACGGTTTCATGACAATATTCGAAATAATGGCTGCTATAATGGGCGACTACCCCGAGGACGAAAAACGTGACTCAGTCAGCTTCGCAGTCAGTCATACAATAGTTATGATCAAAATATTCTCGGTTATAACCAACAAATCGTTGATAAAAAGCCTGAATCGTAAAATGGTGTCAGTGTGTGAGAGTTACGAAGAAAGCGCTTTGATGGCGGAGAAATATAAGATCATGAAAATAAATGTCGTCGCTTACGTTTCGATCGTTTATGGGTCGTGCTTTTTCTTTGTTTTTGAAGGGTTAAGGAAGATGTTTACAGGTTCGTTAATTTCCTTAAGCGACGGTCATTAAAACCGTCACGTGAAAACCAAGTGAACCCAAAAGCACATATTTACATTTCATTCTAGTTCTAGTTGCTTTTTTATATTTTTCGAAACCTCTTTTATATATTTTTAACAGGGATGAGTGACGTGTTTTAACGCACTGTATCTTCTTCAGTTTTGTTTACGTGAAAAAAGAAAAAAATACGTTATATATATTTTTTGGAAATCCATCTGACGGACTAATTAGATTTTTTCAGTAAAAAACCTATTGTTATTGTGTACATATTTATATTCTAGGATCGCATTTCGTAACAGTGGTCACGTATTACCCTGAATTTGAAGACGATTCTATACCAGCGACTTTCGTGAGAGTATTCACGACAATAGTCCTGTACACCATGATGGTCAGCATGATATTATCAGTGGACGCCTTTACCATGGTCTACCTGATCATGTACAAGTATAAATTCTTGACCCTGAAACAATACTTCGAGAACTTAAGAGAAGAATTTAATGCATTGAACGACAGGGGAGAATATGACATGGCAACAGAAAAAATGGCCAGCGGGCTGGTTGAAGGAATAAAAATGCACAATACTCTTATCAGGTAGGAATTTTAAGAGAGAAGAAAATATATATATATATATATTTTACGACATTACAGATATTTAAAACAGATATGAAAATAGAATAGGCATAATTAAAAAAAAAATGAAAGTGATTTTATTGCAGATTATTGCCTCTGTTATTTAATGTTAAAAAAAATCTTCAATGAGCCAATAAAACATGTATCGAGCCAAAAATGAGACAATAGCAATAGCATGATCTTCAAAAAGCCTAAGAAACTTAGTCATTACATACTTAGTACTAAACTTGGTACTTGACGACCTACCTAACAGACGAATTGTGATGGTAAGATGACAAGGGTACTTGCTACAATGTCAAAAGTATTTAGTAATTAAGACAAAGAAAGAGCAAATTAATTTAAATCCAATCTTCTTTGTGAAGAAATGTATTAATTTCAAAGAAACTAGCTCCACGAGGCCGACATTCATCAAGGTCGATCCAATGTCAAACGGAGCATAATTCTTTTTATCTCATCAGGTTATCGGGCGACATCGACAAAGCGTTTGGGACTGTGATGGCGCTACAAGTTTGTCAAAGCTCGGGCTCGGCCGTCTCTCTCCTGCTTCAAATTGCCGTAAGTAATCGCATTGTTGTACCCCAGTACCTTTGACTGCTTGAGAATCCTGCAAAACTGCGTATTATTTGTCTTGATTACGCATTCATTTTGTTTCTGTGTTCGAGACTTTTTGTCGCGATACGATTTGTAAAGAATAGTCGTGATTTGTTTAGTTTTTGGATTTGTGTCATTATTTTATTTGTTTTCTGTCTCGGATTTTTCTAGCTAAAAGCGTTAGCGTACGTACAAGTTTTAGCGTCTATAATTTTGAGATAATGACATTGAAAAAATGTTTTCTTCTTCCTAGCGTAATTGATTCCGTAATTGCCAGGTTTCAAAGATTGAGACAGATAGCGTCAATTAGAAAAGGGAAATTTCTGCCGATAGTTACGTAACATTTTAATTAATTTCCAGCTTTCAGACCAACTGACGTTCATCGCGAGTATGAAGTTGATATTCTTTGTAGTGGCTCTATTTTTTCTACTGGGCCTCTTTTTATGCAACGCCGGGGAAATAACGTATCAGGTATGCCTTTATCATATTTTCGAGATGTGTTTGACACGAATACGTTCATACTATTTCCCAATGGGGAAAACGGAGCAGTGAAGTGTCATGTGACCTTGTTTCTGTGGGGTTACAGTTCGTGTATTGTGTATCGACTTGTTGTGCTCTGCGTCAATGTGTCCCGGTAATCCGTTCATGGTTTCTGTATTCCTGGTTTAGGTCGCACGGAATTGAATTGTTGTTGTTGTTCAGATAAATGTAGTGTAACATATGAGACATGGTAACTTAGGGTTTTCCAGAAGTGTTCTGTTTAAGATGATCTTTCTAAATTAGCTCATTATGTCCCACTGCTGGGCAAAGGCCACCCTCTCCCTTTTCCACACACGTCTGTCGTCTGCCATTACGTGTCAGTCTTTAAAGTAATAAGAGTCAAGTTCATCTCTCCACCTTCACCTTGGTCTGCTTTGATGTCGCTTAGTGTTGTTATTCGTATGTAAATCAATATACATTTTAAACAAAGTCCTCCGCCACGGCTGTTTGTCCGTTCGCGATAAACTCAAAACCTACTGCACCGATTTTGATGCCATTTTCACCATTAGATAGAGTGGTTCTCGATGAAGGTTTTAGTATATAATTTGTCAAGCAGGTGAAGCCGCGGGCATCGGCTAGTGTACAACATGTTTGTATGTTGAACCCAAACATAATACACACACACCCAACCCCACATACACACCTAAACACACATACGCACACACACACACACACACACACACACACGCAGAACACACACCACGAAATAGCGAGCTTGCATTAAATTTAGCTTTAAGTGATTTACTTGTTCGATTTATTGCATAAATTGTTAATTCTAAAGTACGGGTGAAGACACTGACTACAGTGACACAGGTCTCACCTAGCTCAGGAGTCAGGGTCTCAAACGAAAATGTATAATCTTTTTTATGTCAATAAAACATTATTGTATTGTATTGAAATAATTATGTTTCTTGGGTTCTAATAATATATAAGGTCAAGTAACTTACATGCACTAGTAGCTTCAGTAATACTGTTAGTTCAGTCTCCAAAGTGCGATATCAAGATAATCCACACTAAACTGAATCCGGTTGACACAATACAATGTTGGAAACAAAAATATGTCACAGGCATTACGGCCAAATGTGACATCCGCTAACATCCACAGAAATTGTGAGTCGGATATAAAAATAAGTTACGACATAAGGTCAGATACGGGCCATCAACATAAATCACAGCTTGTGTACCTACGCCCTTGTTGTTTATATTTGCCAAGTAAAGAATGATGTTACAATGTTTTCTGGACCTTTGTTTGTACACCTACACTGGATAAAAGTATCTCTACTTGAAATAACAATAATCCTAACTTAATATGAGTATGATAAATGTGAAAGTGAGTTTGCTTTTCTATTACGATTTTACGCCTAAATCACTGAACTGGTTTTGATGATTTTTGGAGCAGAGATAGATGACGTTATAGAAAAGGCTGTGGAAAACTATATTTACGCGAGTAAAGCCGTGAGTTATTTCATCACCACCTGTTCAATCATCGTCTATAGCATTGTGAATTCAAGTTGATTTTTATGTAAGTAACCATAAAAAAAAGTCCCTCAATGTTGTAGTTTCCAATGGAATTAGAACTTTTGTGAATTACCAACTTAAAGCTTTTGTTAAAAAATATGATAATTGTCTCGAATTCTGAATTCAAACATAGGTGGGTATAACTCGCGCGCGATCAGAATGGGATGCGACCTTTTGGAACTGAGACGCGCGCGGTCCGCCGGCCAGCCGTAGCGTCGGCAAAAGTTGGTTTAAAAAGGCCACTTAGCAGAATCAACCAGCAATACATACTACCCGAAACTATCAAAGGATTTGTCTATTCTCGGCTTCACGTGGACACGATGCTCGAAAAGATACAAATAAATAAAAAATCATGTTTTGTTTTTATCGCATATTTATTCAATACTTTTGTATCAACTTGCGCCTACGATGTGTATTTAATAAATAATTAAATTGTTTTATTCTTCGACATATTTACATTACTCGTCCTTCAGTGTTGCCAGTTTTAATTTTGTAAATAATTATTTACAAATCGATTCAAATTGTTATTTTTGAAGTTCAACTTAATCCTCCTTATTCTCAAAATAAAATTGTTTTATTATAGCTGTTATTTGTAATCACTTACATTAATTCAAACATGTTTTGTCCATATAATTGGAAAACAAAAGTATCGAAGATGTTCAATTCAAATTCAAATTCAAATTCAAATTCAAAGCATTTATTTCAAATAAACCATTTACAGGCACTTTTGAAATGTCAAGGTCGGTCAGTCAAAAACATGAGGCTATTTGCACGTTCCAAAGCGTAGATCTCTATGGAGAAGAACGTGCAAGAAACTCCATGGACACTCTTTTAAATCATGTGATGTTTTACAAAAATCTTAGTCAATGAATTTCGATTTTTAAATAATATACCTACTCGTATATCTAAACATTATTATTAATAGGATTACAACCATGAAACACTTCTGTATATTTTCACAACCCTATGATAGATCGTAGAAATAACTAATTTATAATTAATTCAGAGTTAACTAACGCTTATGATAGATCGTAGAAATAACTAATTTATAATTAATTCAGAGTTAACTAGCGTTAGCTAACGCTAACGCTACTTGTCTTGAGAACTGTCATTTTCTATTTACTTTGATAAGGTTCCCTCCCTTTCTGATCGCGCGCGGATTATAATATGATTTTAGCTAGTGAAAAAATTATTCTAACTCTTTACAATAATTACTAAGGTTTGGTATGACATTTAAATCGAGAACCGATGAATCGATTGGAATTAAAAGTTTTTCTTTTTGTTTTTGCGACCAAATCAAGCTTAGACTCGTCTATGTTTTTCAACGACATGTTTGAATTTGGTTGAGTTAATAACTAACTTTGATTTAAATTCTGCCCAATGTTTTAATGACCCACTTCATTGTCATTCACTTAGGCTCGAACGAATTTAAATTATCATTCTAATTCTATAAATTGCTTGAAGCCCGTAACTTTCCAATGATAATGATAATGCCAAGGAGCGAAGTTTGCGTGGCTAAATTTTGAACCAAACATGAATGAAAATAAGAAAAAAAATCGACATAAAATGACAAGTGATGTTCTAAAGTATTTTTGGCTTGAATTTAGAACCTTGTGGTGTTACCATTACTGTGTCCGGAAAATTTCATACACATGATATGAATGTTTAATTTATTCTACTTCTATCAAATAATAGTGTTCTTTGCACAGGCATCAGAAGTATCAGACGCCATTTTCTACTGCGGCTGGCAGTCGTGTCCCCCCCGGCCCAAGTCCAACCCTCGCCATAACATAAGGCAACTGGTTCTTTTGGCCATCATGCAGGCGCAGCGACCCCTGGTGATGAAGGCCTTCAAGATGCTGGAGCTAACTTATGGGACCTTTATACTGGTAAGAACCTCTTCATCATAAAGGACCCAAGTATCTGTTGCTATAATAAAGAGTGGGACGTTTTTTATATAATAACTAAATGGCTCTTGATGTCGGCCTCGATGTTGCCTGGAGGACCGATGGACGGAACTACTAAGAAGGTTGTCAAGTTATAGGTTTAATAAGAAAGACCAGAATAAGCTACTATACTCGTAAATAAACAAACCTACAGATAGTCGTTCCCAGTCTGAGATTTGCACGACGATTATTGTGCAGCCAGTATGCAGCACACCCATAAGGTTAAAGGTTCCAGAAATTAGTTTGAAAGAGTCACCGCGGCCCCGGAACGCAAAGGGCATTAGCAGGAATACGGATGAGGTTTAGTTACTAAAAGTCTGATACTTTCTTCTGCTCTGCCCAGAGTGGGAGGAGTCATTTGATGATTGATTACCCATCCATAAAAAAAGTTATTTAAGTAATTTAAACATTTCTTTTCAACATCTTCCTTTTTGGGCTAGAATTTGATGCGATTAGATCTTCGATAGCGTTAATTGAAATACCAAGTCAGTGTCAAATATTGCGAAACGGCCAGACACAAAATAAATAGCTAGCTATTTTAGGCAATCAAACCAAACTTTCTACTTCAGGAAGTATGACAACAATTTGTTTGTGTAACTTGAAATAACATCAAAGTTGTAATTAAAAGTTCGTAAATGTCGTATTTCGAGCTTCTTCTGATGTTAAGTGATTTATTTAAGTACCTTTTAAATGATATTTCCAGTCAGCCATATCATCAAACCACAATGTGGCTGTGTGGTTCCGAAAAATATATATCTCTCTCTCTTTCATAATGCGTGGCTTTTGTAAGAGGCAAGGGAAAACGAAACTAATATCTATAATAGAGAAATATGACCCATGACCCTACTGGTCATCACATGCGATAAATGTCAGTAGTGTGACAGTTAATTGGCTAAACAATAGAATTTACAGCAAAAACCTGATCTGGGGGTACCCCGTTACCCCATTTTATTTATCTATTCCCAATCACTGCAACTGAGAGCTAGAATCAACAGTGGTGATCACCGGAAAAGCATTAATGAAGCTGGACGAGTCCCGCAGAAACGATTCAATGTCTTGGGAAAAGAAGTTATAAAGACGAAATAGACTTAAGTATCTTTTCTATTCATGTATTTTCATAGTTGGCTGATACATCCTTATTCTGGAGTAGGTACCTACTGTGCAAGAAATTTTCCAAATACACCCCACATACTATTCTCTGAAACTGGGGTTAAAAGTTTCATTCGAACGAAGTCACAGGGGAGAGCTAGAGCAGGAAACTTTTGCAGGCTCACAATTATATGTTTAAACTGAATATCTTTATCCGGATTCGACTGTAGGATTACTGTTTTCATTTTAACATACCGAGTGGGTACAAAAGACCCATAAATCGATAATCACATTAAGCCTTTAACTTCCAATAATATTAGTGTTCAGTGAAATGGGCAAAACCTACGTTTAATTAATTTATTATTTCTGGTCGTTGGACGTTAATTTTATTTTAATTGATTGCATATTGTTTCAGGTGGTGCGTTCGACGTACTCCGTATTCGCTCTGTTTTATGCACAAAATACATAGATTTATTAGTATAATTTTGTAAAATCACTCGTGTATTTTCAATGTGCTCGTAGCTCATTTTATGTTTAATATAGATACAGATGTAGTTCATTTTAGGAATGAATATCTTATAAATTACATTTATTAAATTCTACAATTACACCGTACATTAGACAAATAATACTTTCAGATGAAGACTTCACATAGATACTAAACTCTATAGAAATCCACGTAAAGTCTGTTTTTGTTTGTGTACCCACCTCCTTTGTTCACCGTACGTAGTTCGCTAATATTTTATTGTATTTCTAGAAGAGTAAGTTCAAAGAAATAAAAACGTTCTGTTACTTTAACGAGTCTCTTAAGACGTATTATGGGATACTAATGTAGAAAGAACATAGTATTATGGGTTTTACTGCAGTTTCTTCAAGACGAAAGTTAAATGGAAATTGAATAATTGATATTTATTTGGCTCAGTATGTTTGAGTTGTTTTGAAAACATAGTTCTTATACATCAACAATTTGTCTACGACATATAAGTATTAGAATAAAATAAAGTGGGGAAACGTGGTAAATGGTGAGCAGCCCAAAACCCAAACTTTCGATGAAGACCACGAAAATTTCAGGAAACAAGAAAATTATGCACGTTCATAATTTTCTTGTTTCCTGAAATTTTCATGATCCGATCGGATGACGAATATGGCGGAAATAATTTACTATGTTTGTATTTTAAGCAATTAATGATATCTTTCATATTTAAGTGAAAGTTCCTAACGATGTTATACGCAAAAAATATCGTTGGTTTAGCAACAGCAATAACCTAATACCAGCAATGGCTACAGAGAAATAAATCAATTGTATACAGTACAACCATCTTTAAGTAGGTACACCGATGTGCGCTCATAACGTGCACAACTTAGTAAGTCACGCACTCATAAAAACAAGATGGTAGATCCCGATAAATCTGTTATCGTTAAGATTTCTGTATCACATACATATGCAAATACGAAACATTTCAATGTTACGCATTGCGTGTTAGGAATAAGTTCATGAATAAATAAAATGCTGGAAGACTTACCTATGCTTAGACATACGCGTAATACTCGGCGCATTTACGTAACAACCATACAAACACTAATGCTTGCAAATCGTACAAAATTTCTAGAATATGTGCACAATAAAACAGTTCGTAAAATTGGATTTTATTCCTCACATATAACTTGTACCTTGTGTTAATATTTCGAGGTTATAATAACACACGAGTCCGAACCAAACGTAGGTATGTTTCGTTTCGTTTACGTAGGTACGGCAACTTGGAAGGGGTTAGATTAAAGTTTTGCGTCCGTGATATATTACGTGCTGCGTGTCGCATATTCGTTATTCGGGGTCCGGTTTACTATTACTCTCACTCTCTAAGCCCAAATAAATTTTCCTCAGAAGCGGAAATATAAGAAAACGCTGGAGAGAACCGAAAGCAAGGAATAACGTTTCACTGAACGATATTTTGCCGTCTTTTTCTTTAATCGCATGTACTTACTGGTTCAATATTTATTTATAGAATTCAAATTCGGTATTAAACGGTAAAGGTCAAGTGAATTGCATAAAGAGGAGTTCAGTTTTGATGAATGATATTCCGCTGAATGGTATTCCAGTTGAGATAACGATATTGATATCACGCAATCCATCTGAATATTTGCTGAGTACTTCCATTTGATCAGACATTTATATTTGCAAAGGTAAACATTTGATTGATATCGTTCTTTTTTCAGGAAGTAATTTGAATTGGATACATTATTTCATATATTATGTAGTTTGGGCGTATGGTACCGTTACTTTACTACATATTTTCTTTTGATATCTGTTAGTCGTAGTTCTTTTTTATTGCTTTTATGTTGTGATACCAGATCAAACGGTACACGATACTACCAAAGAGGAAATCGACCCTGAAGAACGCGTATTTCAGATATTGATTTCATTTCTTCGAAAACGTATGTCATGTACATGTACAGCCCTTTTTTGTCGTTTTTCAAAGTAGACAGAATATTATAAAAAATGGAAAGGAATGGAAATAATATTGGCTGTTTTAATAAGGCAAAATGAAATGAATATTTATTTAGATAACCATCAAGAACATAGTGGTACATAGGCAAAAATCTTATACCCTAGATTATAAAGTTATAAACGGTAGTAAATTAATAAAAATGTAAGTAGAGAATTAATAAAAACCGGCCAAGTGCGAGTCGGACGCGCACCGAGGGTTCTGTACAAACCTGTAGGTATATATTATAAACAAAAGTTGCGATTTACGATTTATGACGTATTAAAAAAACTACTTACTAGATCATGTTCAAACCAATTTTCGCTGGTAGTTTACATGGTAATATACATCATATATTTTTTTTTAGATTTATCATACTCTTATTTTAGAAGTTACGGGGGGGGGGGGACACATTTTACCTCTTTGGAAGTATCTCTCTCGCAAACTGTTCAGTTTAGAAAAAAGTCATATTAAAAACCTCAATATCATTTTTGTAGACCTATCCATAGATACTCCACACGTATGGGTTCGACGGAAAAAAAAATGTTTGAGTTTCAGTTCTAAGTATGGGGACCCTCAAAATTTATTGTTTTTTTTTTTTCAATTTTTGTGTGAAAATCTTAATGCGGTTTACAGAATACATCTACTTACCAAGTTTCAACAGCATAGCTCTTATAGTTTCGGAGAAAAGTGGCTGTGACATACGGACGGACGGACAGACAGACATGACGAATCTATAAGGGTTCCGTTTTTGCCATTTGGCTACGGAACCCTAAAAATGGCACTGTAGTGCTGCTGTCGTTAAAAAAACTTGTCTAAGTAAAGTAAAGGTTGAACTATTTCTCATTCGTCCTAATATACCAAAACCAGTAGACACCTACGACAATTTGGAAATACGAGTATGATACGTTTATTTATTATTTACATATTCGCATATCCGCATGAAGTGCCTCGTAAGTACATGACTCATTAGTTATTTTTAATTAAACTTGTTTTACTAACCTTAGTGTGTAAGTTGTACTAACAGAATTGGTTCCTTATGTTGTTCCCAATAAAAACAATTTGTATTGTATTGTATATAGGGGCGTGTCTTTCGTATAAAATATATATCGCTTCCTCAAAGAGTATCACAATATTTACGCAATAAAACCTAAGATACCCCCGATGGGTTTGATCCGTGATGAAATCGAACGGACTACTAATTTTTTCATTCCTCATCTTGGTATTCATAGTTATTCAAGTATGCGGATCACATGTTAGAGGGTGCGCGGTACGCGAATCTTTTTTCTTCCGCCGCGAATAAAAAACTTTCGCTCCCATAAAAGTATATGAGTTCGTCCCAATACTGCGTCGATGACTTCCAATCTCTCTGTAGCGTCCCGACCCAACCCTGAAGATTACTTTTTCTCCTTCATCCAGTAAATTGAATTAAAATGAGAAGCAAACGGGTAAAGAAAAGGGTGTACGTCGATTTTCGCAAGAGTTTCGCGTTTAACGTCTAGTACCTACGTGCTCTGTGTTTTCACATTGTCTTTTCTTTTAAATTTCGTTGCAGTTCGGAACTTGACCATAGGACCTACTCATAGAAATTATACTCCGTAATTAAAAGTAAATACACAATTATTTCATAACGGTAATCCCAATTGTTTTCGAAAGCTTGCATTCTCCTTTATTAATTCGAGTTTTCATTAAATATTAACCTTTCTGATATTATTGTGAAAATGTAGGATTCATTTAAAAAGTCAAGTTTCATATACATAATTTCATACATATAATTTCGTTATTTACTTACACGTGAAACTTGGTATTTTTAAACTCGTAGTTACATAATAATAATATTCCTACCCCCGTAATGTGTAATTAAGCCAGCCACTGATCCCAGCCGCTACAGTCCCATCTCAATACCGTCTGAAATAAACAAAAATACATAATTCAAGAGATAATTTAGTAAAGCCAGCACTTGGAACACAGCTGTGTAGTTAGAAATATTTGCTATGAGCACGAACATTTCGGACTAAGCGAAAACAATAAGTTGACTCGGAAACGCGTCACATTGTTTTACGACATTGTAAAGCAGGAAGGTATCTGGAACTGGGATTGCAAGTGTTTGTGTACAGAAGGACACAGAGATCTGTATACTGGGGATGTAATGGAGATATCTATTTTAGCGGAGTAAAATGCGGAGGTCGAGGTGTACAGCTTGACAGAGAAGCGAAGGTCAAGCGATGCGGAGGAGGGAAAAAGATAAAAGTTTTCTTATTTCTTTGTTTTTTTTTTAGTTAATGAATTAAATCAGATCCATAAAGCAGTTGCCCAAGATCTGTTGGCAACAGTGAAATAGTAACAAACACTTGCAACTTCGTGTTACCAATATCTTGGTTCAATGTTACAATTAAGGGAATTACACCCTATAATGTGGTGGACCTTGTGTTAGTGGACCTCCTTTACGACTCCGCTTGAAACTTGCGGAGGTTGATGCAGATTTACTGTTTCTTGCGGAATTTCTGCACTTTCGGAGGCGGTAGTGAAGGTCTGTCAACTCTCTAAGGCGGTACACGAGTAACTTGCAAACTACATTTAATTTACTGACGTTATTTAATGACGTAACTCATATATAATTGCTCACTATCATAGCACAGTCTAGCGTTGTCATAAAGCACCACATTCCGCCCACTTTCGTATACTCAGCCATCATTATACCTACGTACAGACGCAATACACATCATACTCTCTCTCATATACACACACAACACAATCCAATTCATACTCACACTTCACACACTAAAAAACAACACGCATTTTTATTTATTTTTAACCGACTTCCCAAAAAGGAGGAGGTTATCAATTCGGTTGTATGTTTTTTTTTTTTTTTTTTTATGTTTGTTACCTCATAACTCCGACAATTATGAACCGATTTGAAAAATTCTTGTTTTATCTGAAAGGATATACTTGCAGATTGGTCCCATTTAAATCATATCAAAATCGGTTACGAACTTTGGATTTTAAATCGAAATACCTGGAATTTGACTATTTAGATGACTCTTTGATAATCGAAATTGCGTATTTTGCTTTTCTGCGATTTTGCAGTGGTGTTGTTAGGTGTGGGGCACCACTAAAAAGTGAAAAATAAAAAACTTTTTACAAAAAAAAACTTTTTACAAAAATATACAACCGACTTCTAAAAAAAACACTACAAAGTAAAAAAAAACTTTTTACAAAATAACACAACCGACTTCCAAAAAAAAAACACTACAAAGTAAAAAATAACTTTAATTTCGGAAGTCGGTGTTTTTGTTAGTTTCTTCGTATTTTGACACCGACTTCCGAAATTAAAGTTATTTTTTACTTTGTAGTGTTTTTTTTTTGGAAGTCGGTTGTGTTTTTTTGTAAAAAGTTTTTTATTTTTCACTTTTTAGTGGTGCCCCACACCTAACAACACCACTGCAAAATCGCAGAAAAGCAAAATACGCAATTTCGATTATCAAAGAATCATCTAAATAGTCAAATTCCAGGTATTTCGATATAAAATCCAAAGTTCATAACCGATTTTGATATGATTTAAATGGGACCAATCTGCAAGTATATCCTTTCAGATAAAACAAGAATTTTTCAAATCGGTTCATAATTGTCGGAGTTATGAGGTAACAAACATTAAAAAAAAAAAAAAAAAAAAAAAATACAACCGAATTGATAACCTCCTCCTTTTTGGGAAGTCGGTTAAAAATACAACCGACTTCCAAAAAAAAACACTGCAAAGTAAAAAATAACTTTAATTTCGGAAGTCGGTGTCAAAATACGAAGAAAGTAACAAAAACACCGACTTCCGAAATTAAAGTTATTTTTTACTTTGCAGTGTTTTTTTTTGGAAGTCGGTTGTATTTTTTTGTAAAAAGTTTTTTTATGATTTTGTTTATAAGTATCCGTTCTTTTTTATTATTTTCTTACAATAGAACGTTCTAAAATTATTGTGAAACTCCCAATCTCCTATCTATGAGTATCCTAGTTTGGATTCCTGACTCCCACAAACCTTTGTACCTTGAATGTATGTTGTAATCCTAAATTTGTAAGTTGTACTTTGTGGGAGAAATAATAAATCTTATAGGACCACCATAACACTAGACTTCTAATTGTGTCTCACAAGTAAAGGCTGGATAAGGTCATAACAAAATAATGCTGTTTTACTGAACAGGCCATTGAACAGGCCGTTTCTACAATACGAGTACAAGTGTATGACTTAATTTGTTAATGTAGCAGAAAGATAAATTGGTCAGTTTGAACTGTTCGCGGAACGTTCATGGGGTGTTTCGGATTCCCTATGATACGAGGGACCTACATTTAATTTTTGGATGTCAATGTTCTGGCCGTCCTGTATGTTAGTGTGTTAAACTCATGGTAGAGTGTGTACTGTTTTTTTTAATGCATTATTTAACCATTAAGTAACAAATAAAAAAGTTTTCTGTATTCCTTCTCCATATAAACTGTATCAGTGCCAATTTTCATACTCCTCCGTCCACGTGTTTTTCGAAAAAGGAGGACAAAGTTTTTGCTTCTCATATCAATTTATAGAATAAGCTGTCATTTGACAATCGATAGAAATTACTTACAACATAGATGTAAAATTAAGTTAACGATGGTAAAATTAAACTATGGTACAATTAAACTATGCTACAACTATCTACTGCTACGAATTTCCTATAACAAGCAGAACACTGTTAAAATAGTTCGGTAAAATTACTGATTCAATTTAGTAACATTATGTTTACCTGAAACATCATGCAAGTTTAATAAATCGACGCGTAGCGCCATCAGCTATGACGTAGCAGCGTAGCACCTTCGTAGCACTCGCGTAGCTTCTCATTCTTAACACGATCACGTGTCTAATAAAATAATTCAGTGAACCACTCACGTCATTTATATTTTGAAAAAAGAAAAAGCAAATAAAGGTCGATTTGTGACGAGAAGTGAGTTCCTCGTGTGAAGCTTCACGCACCATATACGTCGAACGTAGGAAATTACCTACCCCAAGGCGAATAATTCTTTCTAACTCATTTACGTGATATCCCCGTTACTCAGGGCCAGAATCTCATCAAATAAACGTCGTATTTTAACTTGCTCGACAATTCGCTTTAGGCAAACAAATAGACACAAAGTTATTTTGGTGAGCTATATTAAAAATCTAAATCGGATGTAAACTTTTTTGACATGTCATCTAGATTTTAGGTTTCAATTCACGATATTTTTACTCGTCGGCTCAAATGGTAGTTTTTGATCAAACAGTTTTAATGGAATTGCAGTAACGTGTTATTTTTTTAACACTCTTCTTTTAAACGTGCTAAGGTTTTAAAACATGACAAATTAATTATGTTCCTCACTTTGGGACTTTTTATCGTAGAGCCTTTCACCGAATTGTTGGTGGGTTCACGATTCCTTTTGACCAGATTTCTTCTAGGAATATCTCGGGACTTGTACCACAAACAACTGAAAGCTGACCCCTCTCTGAAGTTATTTGGTTTTTATAAGTCGTAGTGTGACGTAGAAGGGAGTGTTGTGGATCATAGCGGAAAATTGGGTGCAGTTTTAGTTTCACTGCTACTATCTGTTTACGTTATTACCATTCCTAGTAAGTGTCTATTATGGTATTCACCATCATAGTTATTATTATTCGTAAATTATCATTAACTTGTATTGATTGACCTGTACCTATAATTTCCATTTAGTTACCCGAAAAATAAACTATGAATCGTTTTTCATTACTAGAAAATGTTGATAGTTGTCGATTCACGCTTTGTTTTTTTTTTTGTTTTAAATTAAAAATGTTAATAAATGTAGGTAATGACCGCTATAGCAAATTTATTTGGCAGCGACTGTAGTACGTTTTCAAGCATCTTTTTCAGTAAGGTGAACAATTATACCTTTATCAAGACTCCAACGTAAGTACTGAAGGACATCCAGAAACTCGTTTAGCTTAATTTAACTCAAGCTATTAGACTTGAACTCATCATCTGCCTAGCCTTTTCCCAACTATATTGGGGCGGCTTCCAATCAAACCGGATTCAGCTGAATACCAGTATTATACGTGGAGCGGCTGCCTACCAGACCTCCACAACCCATTAACTCACGGTACTCCTTGGCAAGACTGGTGTCAGATTTTCTGGCTTCTGACTATCCTATCTAAGCTATTAGACTTCAACTAAATACGCTTAATAGCAGAAACAGCTTAACCCATTTAGGTCAAAGTAAGGGTTCTAACTACCGACAAACCCGCACCTTTTCCGCGATTGCTTGCAGAATACAATACTATAAACAGACAAAAAATTGGTAATTTTTCATCGTCTGTCTAGCTTTTTCCCGACTTTGCTGGGTATGGCTTTCAGTCTAAATGCATGCAGCTGAAAAATTGCTGAATTATTACTATTAGCTTTATTTTACACTAGCTGACCCGCGCAACTTCGTCTGCGTCACATTTTCCATTATTGCTCCGCTCCTATTTGTCTTAGCGTGATGATATATAGCCTTCCTCCATAAATGGGCTATCTAACACTGAAAGAATACAAACTAACAAACAAATTTTACCTCTTTATAATATTATTAGTCTAGATGAATATACTGCGGAACCGACTACCACTGGGTAGTGGTATTCGGTTCCGCAGTACACACCGCAGGACAACTTCAATTTAATTTAAATCATAATCGAATTGGTTTTTACATATTATGGAGACGAACCGGCGATAAACCCTAAGATAATATTGATCTCTAAAATGTCTCCACGATACAGTGTTCGTAGTTATGAGAGGAAAGTGTAGACCAGTAAAATAGTTATATACAACACGCTACCTCATGGTTATACCGATTATCTCAGACTTTCTGGTTTCTGGCTGACAAATTAGAATCGCGATATTTATGGATGGTCACCAATCCACTGATTCCACCTCGACAAGACCTATCCTCAGCAAGCAAAATTTATGCTTTGATCGACCCGTTTGGCTGTTATTACTTCGCCCGAGCCCCTCTAATTGGTAATTATAGTGGGTTACAATTTCGCTGGAGCTCATTATAAGCGAAACTGATCGAGCCAACGTGTCAGCAACACTCGAAACGCGGCAATTAATAGTTGAGAGCAGTTTTATTAACAAACTTTTCCGGATTGTTCGGCAACACTAATTAGTATCGGACTCGATTCGAACTTATCATGGTGTTGTCCTGTTGTGTGTTGTTTTATCAACATACTGTGTTCTCCTTTGACTCGTTCGCTACAGATAAAAGTAGTCGCTTGATTCTATTGTGAGCTTGTTTTGTTGGAAACACGGGTCGTATGCGTAATTTTTATTACTGAGTGTGTCTTTCTACGAGCTGTTTGTAATGAAAATTATTTTACAAAAAGTCAAGTTTCAGAAGTGTAGGTGCTTCCAGTGTGGAAGTAACTAATTAGAATTCCTACATCTAAAATTGAAGCGTCTCATATTTATTTTTCTCTTTACCGTAAATAGATACAATTTATTAAAGAGAACAAATTTATCATCGCACATTCGGGTTCGGCGATGATACCCAAAAATCTATTTAACAAAAAGTTGATAACTAGGTAGTAACAAGTTTTTTTTTTTTCGTCTTTATTTAGGTAAGGACACAAAATAAAATATAAATGCCAGCTTGTGTTATTGTTCAACAAGCTGACACAAGATTGAATAGAAGAGAACTTAAGTTTGTACACGTGGTGACCAAACTTAAGTTCTCTTCTATACGAAGTGGTTTTCCTTGTTAATATGCTGTTCCTTGAAATATTAATTCTTACTCTTGGAGCACTTTTTTGTATCATTCACTGTGTTTGTAGAAGAGGTTTTACTGAGAATTATATGTTAATTTATAGGTAAGTGTGTAACTTACTTATTAACGACACAGAATAATTATGTTTTATGTATAGAGGTTTTATGTAACAACGTTTAAAAGATCAGCTAGTGATGATATAATAATATACTGGCTGACATTGTTGCTGGCATTGTTTTAACATAAAAAAATAGCCTACTGAAGAGTTCGATAATTAACAGTGCGTAGTGACACGAGATTGCTACATATTAGAAAAAAGTTTGTAAAAAGTTTTTTATTTTTCACTTTTTAGTGGTGCCCCACACCTAACAACACCACTGCAAAATCGCAGAAAAGCAAAATACGCAATTTCGATTATCAAAGAATCATCTAAATAGTCAAATTCCAGGTATTTCGATATAAAATCCAAAGTTCATAACCTATTTTGATATGATTTAAATGGGACCAATCTGCAAGTATATCCTTTCAGATAAAACAAGAATTTTTCAAATCGGTTCATAATTGTCGGAGTTATGAGGTAACAAACATTAAAAAAAAAAAAAAAAAAAAAAAATACAACCGAATTGATAACCTCCTCCTTTTTGGGAAGTCGGTTAAAAATACAACCGACTTCCAAAAAAAAACACTGCAAAGTAAAAAATAACTTTAATTTCGGAAGTCGGTGTCAAAATACGAAGAAAGTAACAAAAACACCGACTTCCGAAATTAAAGTTATTTTTTACTTTGCAGTGTTTTTTTTTGGAAGTCGGTTGTATTTTTTTGTAAAAAGTTTTTTTATGATTTTGTTTATAAGTATCCGTTCTTTTTTATTATTTTCTTACAATAGAACGTTCTAAAATTATTGTGAAACTCCCAATCTCCTATCTATGAGTATCCTAGTTTGGATTCCTGACTCCCACAAACCTTTGTACCTTGAATGTATGTTGTAATCCTAAATTTGTAAGTTGTACTTTGTGGGAGAAATAATAAATCTTATAGGACCACCATAACACTAGACTTCTAATTGTGTCTCACAAGTAAAGGCTGGATAAGGTCATAACAAAATAATGCTGTTTTACTGAACAGGCCATTGAACAGGCCGTTTCTACAATACGAGTACAAGTGTATGACTTAATTTGTTAATGTAGCAGAAAGATAAATTGGTCAGTTTGAACTGTTCGCGGAACGTTCATGGGGTGTTTCGGATTCCCTATGATACGAGGGACCTACATTTAATTTTTGGATGTCAATGTTCTGGCCGTCCTGTATGTTAGTGTGTTAAACTCATGGTAGAGTGTGTACTGTTTTTTTTAATGCATTATTTAACCATTAAGTAACAAATAAAAAAGTTTTCTGTATTCCTTCTCCATATAAACTGTATCAGTGCCAATTTTCATACTCCTCCGTCCACGTGTTTTTCGAAAAAGGAGGACAAAGTTTTTGCTTCTCATATCAATTTATAGAATAAGCTGTCATTTGACAATCGATAGAAATTACTTACAACATAGATGTAAAATTAAGTTAACGATGGTAAAATTAAACTATGGTACAATTAAACTATGCTACAACTATCTACTGCTACGAATTTCCTATAACAAGCAGAACACTGTTAAAATAGTTCGGTAAAATTACTGATTCAATTTAGTAACATTATGTTTACCTGAAACATCATGCAAGTTTAATAAATCGACGCGTAGCGCCATCAGCTATGACGTAGCAGCGTAGCACCTTCGTAGCACTCGCGTAGCTTCTCATTCTTAACACGATCACGTGTCTAATAAAATAATTCAGTGAACCACTCACGTCATTTATATTTTGAAAAAAGAAAAAGCAAATAAAGGTCGATTTGTGACGAGAAGTGAGTTCCTCGTGTGAAGCTTCACGCACCATATACGTCGAACGTAGGAAATTACCTACCCCAAGGCGAATAATTCTTTCTAACTCATTTACGTGATATCCCCGTTACTCAGGGCCAGAATCTCATCAAATAAACGTCGTATTTTAACTTGCTCGACAATTCGCTTTAGGCAAACAAATAGACACAAAGTTATTTTGGTGAGCTATATTAAAAATCTAAATCGGATGTAAACTTTTTTGACATGTCATCTAGATTTTAGGTTTCAATTCACGATATTTTTACTCGTCGGCTCAAATGGTAGTTTTTGATCAAACAGTTTTAATGGAATTGCAGTAACGTGTTATTTTTTTAACACTCTTCTTTTAAACGTGCTAAGGTTTTAAAACATGACAAATTAATTATGTTCCTCACTTTGGGACTTTTTATCGTAGAGCCTTTCACCGAATTGTTGGTGGGTTCACGATTCCTTTTGACCAGATTTCTTCTAGGAATATCTCGGGACTTGTACCACAAACAACTGAAAGCTGACCCCTCTCTGAAGTTATTTGGTTTTTATAAGTCGTAGTGTGACGTAGAAGGGAGTGTTGTGGATCATAGCGGAAAATTGGGTGCAGTTTTAGTTTCACTGCTACTATCTGTTTACGTTATTACCATTCCTAGTAAGTGTCTATTATGGTATTCACCATCATAGTTATTATTATTCGTAAATTATCATTAACTTGTATTGATTGACCTGTACCTATAATTTCCATTTAGTTACCCGAAAAATAAACTATGAATCGTTTTTCATTACTAGAAAATGTTGATAGTTGTCGATTCACGCTTTGTTTTTTTTTTTGTTTTAAATTAAAAATGTTAATAAATGTAGGTAATGACCGCTATAGCAAATTTATTTGGCAGCGACTGTAGTACGTTTTCAAGCATCTTTTTCAGTAAGGTGAACAATTATACCTTTATCAAGACTCCAACGTAAGTACTGAAGGACATCCAGAAACTCGTTTAGCTTAATTTAACTCAAGCTATTAGACTTGAACTCATCATCTGCCTAGCCTTTTCCCAACTATATTGGGGCGGCTTCCAATCAAACCGGATTCAGCTGAATACCAGTATTATACGTGGAGCGGCTGCCTACCAGACCTCCACAACCCATTAACTCACGGTACTCCTTGGCAAGACTGGTGTCAGATTTTCTGGCTTCTGACTATCCTATCTAAGCTATTAGACTTCAACTAAATACGCTTAATAGCAGAAACAGCTTAACCCATTTAGGTCAAAGTAAGGGTTCTAACTACCGACAAACCCGCACCTTTTCCGCGATTGCTTGCAGAATACAATACTATAAACAGACAAAAAATTGGTAATTTTTCATCGTCTGTCTAGCTTTTTCCCGACTTTGCTGGGTATGGCTTTCAGTCTAAATGCATGCAGCTGAAAAATTGCTGAATTATTACTATTAGCTTTATTTTACACTAGCTGACCCGCGCAACTTCGTCTGCGTCACATTTTCCATTATTGCTCCGCTCCTATTTGTCTTAGCGTGATGATATATAGCCTTCCTCCATAAATGGGCTATCTAACACTGAAAGAATACAAACTAACAAACAAATTTTACCTCTTTATAATATTATTAGTCTAGATGAATATACTGCGGAACCGACTACCACTGGGTAGTGGTATTCGGTTCCGCAGTACACACCGCAGGACAACTTCAATTTAATTTAAATCATAATCGAATTGGTTTTTACATATTATGGAGACGAACCGGCGATAAACCCTAAGATAATATTGATCTCTAAAATGTCTCCACGATACAGTGTTCGTAGTTATGAGAGGAAAGTGTAGACCAGTAAAATAGTTATATACAACACGCTACCTCATGGTTATACCGATTATCTCAGACTTTCTGGTTTCTGGCTGACAAATTAGAATCGCGATATTTATGGATGGTCACCAATCCACTGATTCCACCTCGACAAGACCTATCCTCAGCAAGCAAAATTTATGCTTTGATCGACCCGTTTGGCTGTTATTACTTCGCCCGAGCCCCTCTAATTGGTAATTATAGTGGGTTACAATTTCGCTGGAGCTCATTATAAGCGAAACTGATCGAGCCAACGTGTCAGCAACACTCGAAACGCGGCAATTAATAGTTGAGAGCAGTTTTATTAACAAACTTTTCCGGATTGTTCGGCAACACTAATTAGTATCGGACTCGATTCGAACTTATCATGGTGTTGTCCTGTTGTGTGTTGTTTTATCAACATACTGTGTTCTCCTTTGACTCGTTCGCTACAGATAAAAGTAGTCGCTTGATTCTATTGTGAGCTTGTTTTGTTGGAAACACGGGTCGTATGCGTAATTTTTATTACTGAGTGTGTCTTTCTACGAGCTGTTTGTAATGAAAATTATTTTACAAAAAGTCAAGTTTCAGAAGTGTAGGTGCTTCCAGTGTGGAAGTAACTAATTAGAATTCCTACATCTAAAATTGAAGCGTCTCATATTTATTTTTCTCTTTACCGTAAATAGATACAATTTATTAAAGAGAACAAATTTATCATCGCACATTCGGGTTCGGCGATGATACCCAAAAATCTATTTAACAAAAAGTTGATAACTAGGTAGTAACAAGTTTTTTTTTTTTCGTCTTTATTTAGGTAAGGACACAAAATAAAATATAAATGCCAGCTTGTGTTATTGTTCAACAAGCTGACACAAGATTGAATAGAAGAGAACTTAAGTTTGTACACGTGGTGACCAAACTTAAGTTCTCTTCTATACGAAGTGGTTTTCCTTGTTAATATGCTGTTCCTTGAAATATTAATTCTTACTCTTGGAGCACTTTTTTGTATCATTCACTGTGTTTGTAGAAGAGGTTTTACTGAGAATTATATGTTAATTTATAGGTAAGTGTGTAACTTACTTATTAACGACACAGAATAATTATGTTTTATGTATAGAGGTTTTATGTAACAACGTTTAAAAGATCAGCTAGTGATGATATAATAATATACTGGCTGACATTGTTGCTGGCATTGTTTTAACATAAAAAAATAGCCTACTGAAGAGTTCGATAATTAACAGTGCGTAGTGACACGAGATTGCTACATATTAGAAGGAAACAGTAACAGTAAACTAAGTTTCAATGGGTAATTGAATCAATGAATATAATGGAAAATACAGATAATACTGTTAAAGAGTTAATTGTTTTTTGTACGAAGCTTTAAACAAAGACAAAAGTCAATGCCAAATAGATATCTTACATAGCCTCGAAGAAGCAAAATTCTACAAAATTCGTCCCCAATTTTCTTAAATCAGTACGAATAACATTATATTGAAAACGTCGCCGCCAATGTACAATTCAAATAGCTTCATTAATTTTCATAGTTTCATTTAACCCATCTTGGAAAACAAACATTGGCCGGTTTCTGAGCAAATGAGATGTAAAACAAGGAATCTAGGGATGTTTTAAGACAATCTCTTAGTTTCCCGACGCAAACAAACAAATTGCCTGAATGTTCTCTTTAGCCTCGCCATAGCCCCGCCTAGGAGAACAACACATTGCGCCGCCCGGGTGCAAAATAAGCTTTACACTATTTCGTGAAAGTGGCTGTCTTTTGCTTTAGAAACATCGCAGTTAAAACATGAATGTAAGTATAGATAAGACTGATAGCTAGTTGATACAAACAAACAGGACATTTTTTTATTCCACACAGTTTTATGATAGGTGCTGTCAGGTATGTGTACTTGATCAGTCAGTGACTTTTTGAATTTCTCGCGCAATAAGTTTAAATGCATCAGTGCTGCCATCAACTGCTGTCTATTAAATAGGCTTCTGACAAATTTTCAGCAAGCTACGTCATGTATTTTGTGTTTGACTGCCATTGAAAGCAGATAACCTCTATATTTTAACAAAAATGGAAAAAAAAATCCCATCCAAAAAGGTCGTCACGCCAGAAATCGTCGATAAAATCGAAAGAATGATATTGCCCGATTGCAGAACGAAAGTGCATGAGGTGGCTGAGGGAGTCACATACTGCATGAATATTTGGATATGAAAAAGCTATCCGCGCGATCAGTGTCGCGATTTGTCACCGACCTTAAGCGTAACCATGTGACCACTTGAAAGGGTTGTTTAGCGATATTCAGCCGTAATCCGAACGAGTTATTGCGCCGGTTCATAAAAGTTGAGAAACATGTATACATTACAATACACCAGAGACCAAAGATCAATCAAAACAGTGGGTTTCTCGTGGTGAACGTACACCAAAGAAGGCCAAATTGTGTTTGTCGGCCAACAAAGTCGTAGCCAGTATTTTTTGGGATGCACATTTCATATCAATAAACTTGCAAAGGGTAAAACAGTCACTGGCAAATATTATTTAGAGCTTTAGTACAAATTTGATACAGATTTGCAGCAAAAACGACCGCATTTGGCGAAGTAAAAAGTGTTGCTCTATCACTAAAATGCACACGTGTTTAGTCACCATAGCAAATTTCATGAATTGAGCTACAAACTACTACTCCATCAGCCTCGAAAAAACCTATTTATTGAAAGGAATATAACCCTTGGAAGAACACGTCTGGACTAAATGAATCGAGTTAAAAGAAGACAATGTTGAGGAAAACAACGTTTTTTTTTCCGAAAAAAAAACTATTATAAGTCACTTATTTATCAAACTACCCTCGCACTTAGGTATTTTGTAATATTACTGGCTTTTGCACCCGACTTTGCACTCGACGACCCGACTTCGCACACGCACAACCCGTTTTCCCCCCTTTCCCTTTCAAATCGTCTTAGTGCTGCCCTACAATCCCCAAGAAACCTATACGCCAAATTTCTGCAACCATTAGTTTCAACAGTGCGTTGTCTGTAAGTCACTCAATCACTCAAAACACCCAGTAAATCAGTCATTCGATTACAGAGGAGTTTTAAATATATTGACTGATGATCATTTGATCGTCATAAAATGCATTTGAAATTATAGCTACTCTTCATTTTATAGTTTTTGTTGAAGATGTTTGAATCAAGTTTATAGCTTTCGAATTTGCAAAAATTTAAAGTTCAGATAAAAGTAACTTAAGATTTCAGTAGGAATGATGATGCGTCATAATTTCAGTATCAAATGCGAAGAGAATATAAACCTGTAAATCACTGAATCACGTTTAACGTGATATTTAAATAAGAAACTAAATAGTTTAATTTTGAAGTAGGTTTAACGTCACTTTTGAAGAGGTTTCGAGGTATAAAACTTTTCACGCTTTGCCGGTAAGGAGTAGAGCAGAGTAGAGACCGAAAAGTGCCAAAAGTCAAATCATTCGGAAATTGGTTTCGAGCGAGATCGAAGAAAATTACTTACTTTCGAAATATATAAAGAAATAGTTGATAGTATACCAACTTTTATTCGTCAGTTTAAGTAAATTGAATGTTCGCTATTCTTCAGTAAAGCCGCTGATAGATTTGAGCATTCTAGCGAATGTTATTTAGTTTAAAATAAACAGGAGTGTTTTAGCGAGCATTCTAGCGAACAACAGTATATTTGCTTCGAGGCTTTTTTCCGAGCCTAGCAATTTCGTCGTTGTTGTTTGACAACATACTTTGACGAACATTTAGTTACTCTAGTTATCTTCTAGTTTTAGTTTCGGGAAGTATATTTATTGAAATTCATCCTGGAATTTATTCTAAAGCTGCCATGAATTGATATCATGATCAATAATTAATCATATTTGTACTGATGGAAAACGTTATATAGTTTATTGGTCACATTTCTACTTACAAATAACAATATACCAATGAGCACAGTTATTATGCTAAAACGATACAAGTTCTATAAGTAATACTTAACTTATAAACAACTCTTTAAACAGTAGGAGAATTAAACTGCGAAAAACAGAACGACGCTCGCCTCGGCTAATCTTGTAGTCATACCGTATAGTTGATTGAATAGCCTGAGAATGAAACACGATGTAATAGCGAGCAATTTGGTGAGTCGTTAAAACTTTTAACGGCCGATCACTGTCCCGCCCTACTCGATTCATCAGCTCCAAACCATTACTGAGGAGGTTTCCGATTTCTTTCCATAGCCGTCATTTTGCGAATAATATTGTTAAATGGAGAAATGTGTAATTTAAATAAATAGCACATTGATTTCGTATCAGTCGGCCATTGCAATTGGATGTTGTGATTGTGACGTTATTTCAAAGTTGGTAAAGTATTTTGGGGCGCTTGGGTTGTTAAATGTAACTGTAGTGGTTGTATGCTAGCTACTGACGTCGTTTGTAGGAAACGGGGTGCTTACAGTTGCTACTGCTAATAGTGTTTTTATTTTTGTGGGACAACAGATGTTTTGGTTCGATTTTTATGCCCTAGATTAGCAAAAAAAGCAGCCCATGTGATGAAAAGTGGTGAGGGACCTCCTTCAATTTACAGCGAAATCCGTAAACAATTTTGTGCTACTTAAACAATTTTGTGAAAGTTTCTTCCAGATTTCTCGCCAAAGTAAAAACCAATGCGAACCGTGCACTAGCTTCTGAAATTTTGTAAGTGCCCATTAAGGCTTCATCATCATCATCATATCAGCCGAAAGACGTCCACTGCTGGACAGAGGCATCCCCCAACCGTCGCCGCAACGACCGGTCCTGTGCGTCTCACATACATCGGCCACCCGCGACCTTCACCAGGTCATCGGCCACCCGCGACCTTCACCAGGTCATCGGCCACCCGCGACCTTCACCAGGTCATCGGCCACCTGCGACCTTCGCCAAGTCATCGGCCACCAGCGACCTTCACCAGGTCATCGGCCACCCACGACCTTCACCAGGTCATCGGCCACCCGCGACCTTCACCAGGTCATCGGCCACCCGCGACCTTCACCAAGTCATCGGCCCATCTTTTGGGAGGCTTTTCAACGTTGCGTCTTCCGGTACGCGGTCGCCACTCCAGAACTTTTTGGCCCCATCGGATCACCTGCTCTGTGAGCAATGTGCCCTGCCCATTGCCACTTTAGTTTGGCCATCCTTCGGGCTATGTCGGTAACCTTGGTTCTCTTGCGGATATCATCATTCCTGATTAGATCACGCAAGGAAACTCAAAGTATTGCCCTCTCCGTAGCCTTTTGAGTAACTTTAGACCTTTCGATGAGGCCCATTGTGAGCGACCACGTTTCAGTTCCATAAGTCATCACTGGCAACACGCACGATACTACACCACTTCCCGAACAAGTCGGATTCGACGGTTGACCTCTTTCTCGAAGTTGGCTCTACCTAACTGGATCGTTTCCCCACATGGGTATTTACCAGGGCCATGGTATTGTCCATGTTCATTTTAAGACTCAGTCTTTCTAAAGCTCTAGTGAGGTCATCGAGCATTGTACTGAGGTCCGCCGTAGTCTCAGCCATGACGACTATATCGTCGGCAAATTGAACCATGTAGCATGTACGAAATAAATAATATTTCGTTTTTTTTTTCATTAAAATTAGTTATGTTCTTTTATATCTCTGCAATACTTTGCACCTGCTTCCTCAAACTAGTCACGTCCATTTTAATTCACCATTTATTTAATGTTGTTCGTGTGATGGACGAAAAATATACAATTTCTTGAAAAGCACGATTTTCCAAGTATTCAGGTTAATTCATGATTGTACAGTGAGCAAATTAATTACCGAAACGCATTCTTACATTTCATTCCTCAAGAAATGGAGAGGAGTCCGATTTAGTGCAAGTGCTTCTTTTAGAGCTTGACTCTAAACTTATTCAGGAAATGGACTTATCAGAATGTTAAATTACAAGGTTTTATTGACCCAGTCAGAGTCGATGGCAAAGTAGTTATGGGTTCACTAACAGGCTGCAAATTTCTACGCGGTAAAATATTTTAATAGTCTTTTTTTGCATGGCACCGTAATCCCTTTTATATAGTAAAAGCAGCCTAAATAACATTTTTCTGATTAAAATAAGGCTGTTACTTTTCTAATACATACCTACTTAATAATAGTTATTTACAACCTTCGCACAATTTGGTAAACATCCCAACAAAATTGAGTTCGTTAACAGCGATAAATATGAACTGACGACCTTTTGAAAACGGAACAATGTTTTAATCACTGCCTTACAAACAAAACTATTTCGTCTGTATAGCGTTATAAATTCAGATGTTAATATTTCGTAAAACAAACACAAATTGAGCTAGTTTCCAACTAAACCTAACTTGCCTTTACCTATAATATCTTCTGACATGGTCTAATATAATTTAGTAGGTACCACTATAAATAAAGAACCGCGGGGTCGATTCCAGCACGGACAATTATTTGGATGGCTTAGAAATAGTTGATACGGGCCTGGCTGATTGTGTATGTGACTTTGTATGTTTGTAAACGCACTCACGATACAGGAGAAATTCCTAGTGTAGGGCAAAATTAAAAAAAAAGATTTTATTCACGCGAAGTTATTTTTGTGTCTGAGTAAGTATTAAGAAACGTGGCAAACAAACGTGTAACTTCGATGTTCAACGTTTTGTTTCAAACCTACCAACCTACCTACAATACGAGTAGGTAATATTTAAAGTCTCAGTACCTAAATGACGTCTGCCTTAGAAAACTTTTAATACAAATTCTAGCCACTGCTAGGCTTCTCCTTCTGCCAGGGTTTCGGGATTTATTCGAGCGAGTTTACGCGGCCCTGGAAAGCCAAGGTCATTAGCAGGAATACGAATAGGTTTTAGTCAGTAAGAGTCTAACACTCCCTTCCGTTCACCCAAAGTGGAAGGCGTAAAAACTTCCTTCCCATGTACGTTGACAATTCGCCCAGTCCTGGATTCTCGTATCCAGCGAACTCCCACGAGCCTCACCAGGGCCCGCGTCCACTTTGTTAGAGGTATTCCAACAATGTCTTTCGGTTTGCGTATTTCAGAACTTGATATGTTAAATCAGAGAAAAATTTACAAGACTGAACAGATTGACTACATCGTTAGAACACAGCAAGACCTAGGTAGCGCAAAGGAATTTTGCCTAGACCAAAATGGTATGCTAAAGGTGCTAATTATAAGGTGCGAGAACTGAATTTTTATATAACGGCCTTGATACCAAATAGTTCTCTAAAAGCTTTGAAAAGTGTTCATTTACATAACGTCTTATTCAAATGGTGGGAACTTAAGTACCTACTTCTTAAACGTTTTTTGTCATGCCATTCTACAGTCAAATTGTTTTAGATAAATATTCAGGAACCTTATTTTTTTACATTAAAGTGCCATTTTATCCCCTCAGCATTTTTTGTCGTCAAATTAAGAAACTAGCATTAACAAAACACATCGTTTCGTGGTATCTCTGTAAAACTATAACAAATAAGTGCAAAAGAATTAGCAATATCGGTTTAAACTCATCACAATGGTAATATATTTTCCATCCACGCATTCCTACGAATACAAAACCAATTTAGTAAGTATTTCAGTCTAATTCTCATCAATCCGAGCTTATTCATTCCATTTTAAATTCATTTCAATTTCTTTAAAGTGTACTTTACGTTTTGCGAAAATTCAAGCGGCTACACTTTTGAACTAGGCGACATTCACAGCGAGAAAATTAAAACTGGGATTTGGTGGCATTAGATGTAAGTACTGATACTCGGTCCCTTTTATTCAGTGTTTTTGGTGTAAATGTGGGGCACGTTTTGTCCAAATGAACATTTTGACGAGAACGATGAATTTTCGCCTATTTAGCCCCATATCCCTAATTAAATCTGCTTCGCACATGACATGAGGCTTGAATGGTAGGTACGCCTGTTACGTTCGTATGAAAACGGATTACACTGTAATTGCTATTTTCACTTGGATTACTGAAAATACGACGTTTACTGTACACAATTGTTTGTCACATCCGTACACAAAAACATTTTATACTGCTTTTTTATCCCACTAAATCCAACAAGCGAGACAATTAAATAATGCCTCATATTATTGAAGCATTATTTAATTTTTGAATGACAAAATCGAAATGAGCGAATATTTACTGGCGCATCAAAATGTATTTTAATTTGAATACACTAATTATTACGCAGTTGCATGCAACTTAATTGAATTATACTGAATTTTGATTCGTGGGTAAGTAAAGTTTCGTTTGAAATTATGATGATTTAATTGACATGTGTTTTGATTGGCTAAATGCTCCAAAAAACCATTCTTGGTAAGTTACTCAACCAGCTGATGCCCGCGGCTTCGCCAGCTTTTTTTTTTGGGACAAGCCCGCCACACATTCCCGACCAGTGCAACTTCTGAAAGCCAGAATCAAAAGTGGCGACCACCAGAAAAACGCCGAGCTAATGAAGCCCAACGAGTCCCGGAGAAACGATCCAACTTTCTTGGATCCCGCATCAAATTTAATCAGAAGAGTACAGCGGAGGAGTAGGAAAAAATAAATATAAATATTCGCCCGCTTGACAAATTATATATTAAAACCTTCCTTTAGAACCACTCTATCCACTTATTGGAGGACTTCACTACTTATTATAAAACAAAGTCCTCCGCCGCGTCTGTCTGTCTGTATATCTTTTCGCGATAAACTCAAAAACTACTGACCGATTTTCATGATGTTTTCACCAATGGATAGAGTGATTCTCGAGAAAGGTTTTAATATACAATTTGGCGACCAAAACCGCGGGCATCAGCTAGTCATTAATCTAATCTAGTCTAAATTTAAAAAAAAAACCCGACCAAGTGCGAGTCGGACTCGCGCACCGAGGGTTCCGTACAAACCTGTACGTATATTTTATAAGCAAAAGTTGCGATTTACGATTTATGACGTATTAAAAAAAATACTTACTAGATCTCGTTTAAACCAATTTTCGGTGGAAGTTTATATGGCAATGTGCATCATATATTTTTTTTTTAGTTTTATAATTCTCTTATTTTAGAAGTTACAGGGGGGCACACACATATTTTACCACTTTGGAAGTGTCTCTCGTGCAAACTATTCAGTTTAGAAAAAAATTAAATTCGAAACCTCAATATCATTTTTGAAGACCTACCTATCCCCACACGTATGGGTTTGATGAAAAAAAATTTTGAGTTTCAGTTCTAAGTATGGGGAACCCACAAAACTTATTGTTTTATTTATCTATTTTTTTGTGAAAATCTTAATGCGGTTCACAGAATACATCGACTTACCAAGTTTCAACAGCATAGTTCTTCTATTTTCGGAAAAAAGTAGCTGTGACCTACGGATGGACAGAGAGACAGACAGACATGACGAATCCATAAGGGTTCCGTTTTTTGCCATTTGGCTACGGATCCCCAAAACTAGAAAGCTAAATAGCTAGATAGTAATCCAAGTTGCAAGGACCAAAGTTGGTACTGTGTGAAATTAGTCCAGATTTCCAGAACTGAAATTTGGAAAATAATCTGCGCATATTTCAAGGAAAAATAACCTAAATACCCACTCGAGTTTTAAGTTTCGCTTCCGCGTCCGAGAAATTACGAATAACACCAGTAAACAAGTAGCTATTTTTAGAACATCACTTAAATTGAATTCCGTTTAAACGACACTTGAATTGGCCGTGATTGTCATATTGAGAAATGCAGAATATTACCAAAATTGGATCAGGAAAAAATCCAAGAGGAATAATACTTTTTTCTTGTAAAATTCCACTGAAAAATAAAAATAATCATGTGTTTAAAAGACTACCCAGAGCGTCTCACGCGATGTTTTGTCTAATTCTCACATGTTTTTTTAAACAACCGCCATTGTGTTTCGTTCAAAGTGCGCCTTTCCGTTGCCTAGTACTGTAGTGATGGTATCCGGAACACTGGACGCCGGCAGAGGTAATAAATATACAGCCTGGCCCGCGAATTTGTGTCTTGCATAGATAAAAAATAATATCTTTATCGCGGCTCACATTTTAAAGTTGGTTTTGCATTGTGGAAATTGTGTTTTCGAGGAAGTTTTATGTTTTTAATATTTACTTGCAGTAAAGTACATAATTATACATTGCAAACTTTGCAAGACTTTGACATATAGATCAGTCTAAAAAGACTGATATACTACACGAAAGAGAAATGATGGCTATGTAAAGCCAAACTTTCCAAAAAACACTATGACATCTAAAGTCTACTTTCATCTGTAAGTAGATAATCCGAGATAGGATAGGCTGAGTCGTCAAGATGGTTCTTTTATTTGCAATCGAACTAGGTGACATACTTTTTCGCTCTAGGAAATCGTGTTCATTTTCGAAGGATTAAAGGTCACCAGCAAGCAAAAATGTAGATGACCTAATGTCATACCCAATTTACTTCATTATTAGTAGGTACGTTCAATTTGCCACTGCCATGGTTCCCTACATAATGAATAACATATTTTTCATTTTTTTTTTCATTTTCACACTTAATTCCTAAAGGTAGGTACGTTAAAGTTTAGACAATTTCTTTCCTGAATAGAATCATAACAAAATTTACAACCATAGTGTCAGCACAAGCTAAACAATCAGCCATGGTAAAAGCGGCACTAACTGCCCAGTTTCACCGGTAATAGATACTTAGACAAGCATCGTCACAAGTGTTGGCTCATAAATCCCTCACAAAAAATACAGCGGAAGCCCGTCAACTTAAAATTAACTCATAAAAATATAGTAGCTTGTTTGTGAGAGGTCAGTGTTCGGTGGCGTGCTTAGGAAGTGTTAACAGCGGGGCGTGCCTGTGCTATCTAGTATCTCGCGTAGGGCAATTGCACTTGTCAGCCGGGGTTCGGCGCTTCCTTACTCGCGTACCGCACTGCACCCTAGTTCCCTACCCTACTCTACCCGCGCCCGGACACAATACCGCTGCGTTGCGTTTACCCCACGAGTGGTGTAGCCGTGTAGTTCCTCCACTTAAACGTTTAAGGCCCAGTCGAGTGATATATTATTACGTGAGAATTTTCGCTGAGGCAGTCGTTTTTTGTTGTGTTGAGTAGTACTTGAAGCTTTTAAAAACGGGATAGGTATCAGCTTTAACCCACTTTTTTGTTCTTTTGTTTTATTGTTTGATACTTTTGGTTACTGTTGGTACATTACATTGCTGCAAAGTAGCGATACTTCAGAACATTTTCATAGAATCTCAGCTAATTTGCGTTTGTGGGAGATTTAATGCTTCAAGAGCATTAAATTGTTTAGCTAGAAATACCAGAACAAACAATTACGGATAAGTGCTTAGTTCGAGCTTAGTCGGCCTTTTATATAAACGCTCAATTTGTATAATAAATAAGAAGATTCTTCCTTTGAATAAGCCAAAGCGGAATAAGTATGATTGAATTGAACGTAATTTGACTATGTAAATTCTCTCTCAGCTGACATAACTTAACACACTGGAAAAGCCATCTATCTATTTTATAGGTAGCCTGAGGAGGTTCAGCAGAATATTAGTATTTTACGGATAGCCTCATCGTACCAAAGCGACTTAACTAGGTCGGTGTCGGTACAGGGCAATACCTATATCCTTTAGTAACAGCGAGTAATTCAACTTTCGTGCTTCCAACTACCCCTAATGAATGACGTTTTCGAGGAACGGAGTCTAAATTTCAAAAATCGAATATTCTGGTTTTGTTTTGACACTATTTAATTCTTAGCCTACTAAGGCTGCACTCCAATTTACGAAATTTTGTCACAGAAAATAAAAACATCATACTAAACATTGTTGCTTAGACACTCAACAGCGTTACAATTTATTTTTAAAGTGGATTTTTGCTACATGGCCTTTCCTTGGTCTTTATGGAATGTCAGCCATCAAAGTATTAGGGTGCGTTTCCACCAGAGATGTGCGAGGATGCCTAGCGAGGGATGTGTTTGATAAGAACCAATAGAATCGCTTCATTTACTTAGCCTCGCTCAGCGCAAGCGTTTCACATAACATTAGAAAACTAGTTCTAGATGAAGATCACGTGTAGATATTGATCTGGTCAAATTGTCCTATTTAGGACATACGTCTTTTTATGATTTTAAAACATTGTCGTGAAATAATTTCCGACATTCGGTGCCGCAAGCAAAAACAAGTGACACTATAGTTACGGAAATGTTCAACAAGAGTCCTGCATTCAGAAATGAATCAACTTTTTCCCGTTTCAATTCAATAGTGAATCATTGTAATTACTCCACATAATATCATCAAAGGTGGGTATTGTATCTGCAACGAACACGAGTCGCGACTACCAAGCGGCTTAAATAAAACTTTATTAATATTTCACAAAAGGCGGTTCATTGTTCAATAATAAAGTAACATGTTGAATGATGTAGTTTAAATATCAGATAAGGCTGATCGATGGTGGCTTGGATTGCGGATATCTGGCGGATGGCGTGTCCAGCTGTGTCTAAGTGTGGGTAAGTATGGCTTGTTATGGTTCCGTGGCAAAATTGGTGCACGTAACACAATTGAGGAACCACTCGATTCCCATTAAATGCATCTTCAAGTGGTGATTTTTAAGCGCACTTAAAACTACTTGACGATTCAGTAGCGTTGCTTCGGTATCACATTGCTGACGCGTTTATATTTTCCCCGTGGTATTTTTTTTTCAAAGCTATACTTCTATATTTATACTGATATTATACAGAGGTCACATTTGTTTGTTAGTTTGTATGTAGGGGGTAATCTCAGGAACTACTGGTCTGATTTGAAAAATTATTTCAGTAGATATTAGATAGCCCATGTATCGAGGAAGGATATAGGCTACATATCATCACGCTAAGACTAAAAGGAGCCGAGCATTAATGGAAAATGTGACGCAGACGAAGTTGCGTGGGTCAGCTAGTTAATAATAATTTCGTGTTTCTACGTACTTCATACAAATGACTTGAACTAGATACAGATCATACCAGCTTTCACAAGGAGAGCAGATCTGAAATCGCATATAACAAATCAGATGTTCAGTATTTTGTGTTCACCTTCACATTAATATAGTTGTGTATAATGATGAGTACAATGAGTCCTTTACAGGCTTTGCAATTTTTTTAATTGCACATTGTCTAATGGAGTCCAACTCACAGTATATAATCTGTCTGTATTGTTAAACCCATGACAATTGCCATGCGTCTGTTACATACTGAATGGGTCCTACTTGATGCAAAGTCAAGTTTTTAAAGTAAAATAGTCTAGTATGGTGCTCCCACATTGCCGTTAGAAAATGTTTGTAAACATTTTCTAACATAAAAACATTTACTAACAAATGTTGTCAATTGTTACATTTTATTAGGAACTGTTACATGTTATACGTGCTCCTACACTAATAGAAAATGTTTACTAATGTATAAAAGGTAACACATGTTTTATTTTGTTATAATTTGTTAACTAACGTAACTAAACAATTTCTAACATGAAAAGATTTTTTTATATTCGTGATTAAATGTTTGCTAACAAATGTTTAATAACGTTACTAAACATTTTCTAACGGCTATGTGGGAGCACCAGTATGGTAGTGAACCATAATCGCGCAAGTAGGTACGGCTCGGCCGGTATTTTTTTATCTATGAAGTGTTGGAACTATCGTGTTCGTTATGAATAGTAGCGTGTTTTTACTGATATTGTTAGGTGCTCAGTTTGCTTTGTTGACAGGACAAGATTAGGTTCTGACGTTGAGCTGTTGCACTTTGCAACAGTATCGTTAAAACTAAAACCCACAGAAACGGAGTAAGAGCTCCGTCGTAATCAATCCTTGTGATTTTTTTGGGCTGGCCTACCTAGCCTTGCTTTTTTCAGCACACGACCGACGCGGTTTTGTCCTCACCAAAACTGTTGCTGTTCAGTAACCAGAGATGTGACTTATCTCAGATACAAGTATTTGAAATACAGATACAAGATACGTTTTTCCATCTTGTATCTGAAATACAGATATAAGATACGTATTTCCATCTTGTATCTAAAATACTTTTTAAAAATTCATTTTGTATCTTGCATTCATATATATTTTGTTTGGTATCCTAGTATTTTATAAATACTTTTTCTGATAACATACTTTTAGTAATATGTTAGACATTTATAAAATAAATGCGTAAACTGAACGTGTACTTTTTAGTCCAACATCAAATTGATAGATACGACTCTTTCTTTCCACTAATGTCATAGATGCAAGCACTGACCTGTATCTATACAATATCAATTAATAATTGAATTTGAAGTCAGTAATTTTTTGTATGTTGTCAACAAATAGCTGTCATAAAAATCTGTATTGTGTGATTTCTCCTCCACGCGACATTGGCAAAATTACAAAGGCAAACGCAGTCAAGAAATTAATTTAAAATAAAATCTTGTTTTCTTTCAAAAGTATTTTCATCTTAAGAAGTATTTAGAAGAAACTTATTTTCTAACTAGTATTTCACATACTATACTCGAAAGTATATTGTATCTGGTATCTGAAATACTTAATTTAAAAGTATCTTGGATTTTGTATTCCAGATACTTTGGACATCTCTGTCAGTAACAAATATGTATCGCAACAAAATTTCATTAAACAAATTGAGGATTACGAAGCTTTGAAATCGTTGCTTTAGAGAAACTCAACTTATAGTAACTAATTTGAGAGCTTTTTCCACTCTGATGGAATAGACTACGCCTGACCAAGGGCCTTACTAGTTACTAAACGTAATGATATGCGACTTGTATTGTCCTCCACTTCTCTTCCACATCAATGGCAGTTTAAGAGTGCTATCACAATTTTTCTTGAATTTTAGCGTTTTTTTTTTTTCGAGTTTTGATGTGTGATTTTGCTTTAGATATAGCCTTAAAAAAAAAAACAAAAATATGCCTAAGACAGTTTGATCATTTAGGTATCTTGGGAGTGTTCTAAATAAATATTTCAATTTGTTTACGTACATCAGTAAAATCCTTGACTTCGCAAAGGGATGTTTCACAAAATGTTGCTTTAGGGAATCTTTTGATGCCTTGGTTCACCGAAGATATTATAATTTAATCATTTATAAAAATGTCCACGGTACAACTGTGTTTTCTTCTTTGGAATGTTTAAATCAATTTATTACGATTCATACAGTAATATACCAAAAATAATTCTGTAAAACTGAGAGTTATTGACAATTTTCCGTACGAAACTATAATTTTTATCTATGAAATTATAATCCAAATTGAAATAAAAAATATTTAATAATTAAGGTGGCATTGCTATATTGCTCGAAAAAAAAAATGGTCTAATTAAAAGTAAAGTAAATATTTTTAAATAATTGTTGTATGTAATGCAAAAATCAATATAAATCTTGTGACGCGCGGTATTCAACTTTAGTCAACCTGAGCAATTCGATTTTGTAAAAGCGCCCTTTAAACATAATAGGGCCCTGGCTCACTTATCCGCGGCCATTTTTAGCCTACTTCAGAGTAGCAGACGTATAAATACGAAGCGGGGAATACCTTTTTTTAAACTTACAACAGCACAGACTATGTTCAAACTTCATACGATCCCATGCTAACCCAAATACCACTGTGTAAAGTCCTGCTTCATAGAAGTTGACCCGATCTTCGACACTATCAACAAAGCACTAGGCACAGTCTAAATCACTTTATAGCAAACTTTAGATACAAGACAAATCTTCGTGTTTGCTACTAGCAAAGTGCGATCCTTAGCGAGGGATGTGTTTGTTAAGATACAACAACCGACTTCCAAAAAAAAACACTACATAGTAAAAAATAACTTTAATTTCGGAAGTCGGTGTTTTTGTTAGTTTCTTCGTATTTTGACACCGACTTCCGAAATTAAAGTTATTTTTTACTTTGTAGTGTTTTTTTGTCTTGGAAGTCGGTTGTATTTTTTTTGTAAAAAGTTTTTTATTTTTCACTTTTTAGTGGTACCCCACACCTAACAACACCACTGCAAAATCGCAGAAAAGCAAAATACGAAATTTCGATTACTTGGACGACATAAAACTATCATCTTAGTAGACGAATTCCAGCTATTTCGATTTAAAATCCAAAGTTCGTAACCGATTTTCATAAAATTTAAATGAGACCAATCTGCTAGTATATCCTTTTCGCGAAAACGCTCTTCTGAATGCTCGTCAAAAAATTGTATTCTTTACGAAAATGTCAAACAACAATGTCAAAATTACTCGGCTCGGCAAAAAGCAATATTAAATTTCATTAAACAAATTGAGGATTACGAAGCTTTGAAATCGTTGCTTTAGAGAAACTCAACTTATAGTAACTAATTTGAGAGCTTTTTCCACTCTGATGGAATAGACTACGCCTGACCAAGGGCCTTACTAGTTACTAAACGTAATGATATGCGACTTGTATTGTCCTCCACTTCTCTTCCACATCAATGGCAGTTTAAGAGTGCTATCACAATTTTTCTTGAATTTTAGCGTTTTTTTTTTTTCGAGTTTTGATGTGTGATTTTGCTTTAGATATAGCCTTAAAAAAAAAAACAAAAATATGCCTAAGACAGTTTGATCATTTAGGTATCTTGGGAGTGTTCTAAATAAATATTTCAATTTGTTTACGTACATCAGTAAAATCCTTGACTTCGCAAAGGGATGTTTCACAAAATGTTGCTTTAGGGAATCTTTTGATGCCTTGGTTCACCGAAGATATTATAATTTAATCATTTATAAAAATGTCCACGGTACAACTGTGTTTTCTTCTTTGGAATGTTTAAATCAATTTATTACGATTCATACAGTAATATACCAAAAATAATTCTGTAAAACTGAGAGTTATTGACAATTTTCCGTACGAAACTATAATTTTTATCTATGAAATTATAATCCAAATTGAAATAAAAAATATTTAATAATTAAGGTGGCATTGCTATATTGCTCGAAAAAAAAAATGGTCTAATTAAAAGTAAAGTAAATATTTTTAAATAATTGTTGTATGTAATGCAAAAATCAATATAAATCTTGTGACGCGCGGTATTCAACTTTAGTCAACCTGAGCAATTCGATTTTGTAAAAGCGCCCTTTAAACATAATAGGGCCCTGGCTCACTTATCCGCGGCCATTTTTAGCCTACTTCAGAGTAGCAGACGTATAAATACGAAGCGGGGAATACCTTTTTTTAAACTTACAACAGCACAGACTATGTTCAAACTTCATACGATCCCATGCTAACCCAAATACCACTGTGTAAAGTCCTGCTTCATAGAAGTTGACCCGATCTTCGACACTATCAACAAAGCACTAGGCACAGTCTAAATCACTTTATAGCAAACTTTAGATACAAGACAAATCTTCGTGTTTGCTACTAGCAAAGTGCGATCCTTAGCGAGGGATGTGTTTGTTAAGATACAACAACCGACTTCCAAAAAAAAACACTACATAGTAAAAAATAACTTTAATTTCGGAAGTCGGTGTTTTTGTTAGTTTCTTCGTATTTTGACACCGACTTCCGAAACTAAAGTTATTTTTTACTTTGTAGTGTTTTTTTGTCTTGGAAGTCGGTTGTATTTTTTTTGTAAAAAGTTTTTTATTTTTCACTTTTTAGTGGTACCCCACACCTAACAACACCACTGCAAAATCGCAGAAAAGCAAAATACGAAATTTCGATTACTTGGACGACATAAAACTATCATCTTAGTAGACGAATTCCAGCTATTTCGATTTAAAATCCAAAGTTCGTAACCGATTTTCATAAAATTTAAATGAGACCAATCTGCTAGTATATCCTTTTCGCGAAAACGCTCTTCTGAATGCTCGTCAAAAAATTGTATTCTTTACGAAAATGTCAAACAACAATGTCAAAATTACTCGGCTCGGCAAAAAGCAATATTAAATTTAGTGTCGTTTTCTAGAATGCTCGCTAAAATGCTCTTATTAATTTTAATCAGAAGAATATTCGCTAGAATTCTCGTTTACAAGTGAATGTTCAAGTCTATCATCATCATCACCCTATAACAGTCCACTGCTGGACATAGACCTCTCCAAGTGCACGCCATTTGGCTCGATCACCGGCAATTCTCATCCAGCTGCTACCAGCCACCCTGCGAAGATCGCCGCTCCACCTAGCCTGAGGGCGTCCTACCTTGCGTTTGCCGATTCGCGGTCTTCGATTCTACGGCCAATTTGACCGGCCCATTGCAACTTCAAATTGCTTATTCTGTGAGCTATGTCCACACGTTTGGTTCTCTGTAGGGTCACTTCGTTGTGGATTCGATCTTTCAAAGAGACCCCAAGCATAGCCACCTTGAATTTATGGCACAGCCGTACCGTGAGTGTCCACGTTTCGGCTCCGTAAGTCATAACAAGCAGGACGCACTGATTGAAGACCTTAGTCTTTAGGCTCTTTGGAATACGTGACGAGAAGACTCGGCGAAGCTTCCCAGCTGCCCAACCCAGCTGAATTCTTCTGTTAGCCGTTCTCTCAAAGCTGTTCTTACCGAACAGCAGAGTTTGCCCGAGGCACACATATTCTCGAACAACCTTAAGAGCACCGCCATTGACAATAATCGGTCCCGGGGTAACGTGTTCGTTTAACATAACCTGGGTTTTGTTGTTAATCCGGAGACTAATGCGTACGGAAGAATCAACTAGGTCGTTCAGCATCTACTACAAGTCCAGCAGCAATTCAACCAGGGTGACGATATCATCTGCAAATCTCAAGTGTGAAATGTACTCGCCGTTGATGTTAATGCCGCGTCCTTCCCAGACCAGTCTGTCAACAGCTTTAAAATATGACATTGGTCCAAAGAAGTGTCTTTAAACCGCCAATCTGCTATCATTACCCAAACTGCATGATAATGTAGTTGAACTGTCGTTATAAATATATTACCAAGTACCTATTTCAACATGACATACATACACATTTAATTGTCAGATTACAATCAAATAAATCCAAACATTTTTGTCAATAATTCCGACATAAATATGCATTAATGACCGTTCAAGCTTGTAGTTGATAGCTCTACATTGTGTCATTAGCAGAACGTTGAACTTTAGCGAATATCGCCTTTATTGCTATGGAATAAAGGCGTTGTCAATGTGAAATTGTGACCATAGACATTCTCACCGGGGTCAAATGACTCAGCCGGTATAATTAATAGCGTCCCGTGTCTTACAGACATTATTCAACTAAGGATCGGTCGACCTTATCGAGTTCTGCCCTTGGGTTTGGAAAATATCTAGTCTGGTTTGTAGTAAAAAAATCTGTTGAATGGAGGGCAACTGTTTTTTAAATTTTAATGATGTTAAGATAGCTAGATAGGTATTAGTATTCTGCGTAGACGAAGACGTCGTCCAAGTATCACCAATTAAAAGTGAAAAAAATATAACCGACTTCCAAAAAACACTACAAAGTATAAAATACCCTTAATTTCGGAAGTTGCCATTAAAAAACGAAGATACAAAACCAAAAACACAGACTTCCGAAATTAAGGTAATTTTTTACTTTGAAGTGTTTTTTGGAACTCGGTTATATTTTTTAACCGACTTCCCAAAAAAGGAGGAGGTTATCAATTCGGTTGTATGTTTTTTTTTTATATTTGTTACCTCATAACTCCGACAATTATGAACCGATTTGAAAAATTCTTGTTTTATCTGAAAGGATATACTAGCAGATTGGTCTCATTTAAATTTTATGAAAATCGGTTACGAACTTTGGATTTTAAATCGAAATAGCTGGCATTCGTCTACTAAGATGATAGTTTTATGTCGTCCAAGTAATCGAAATTTCGTATTTTGCTTTTCTGCGATTTTGCAGTGGTGTTGTTAGGTGTGGGGTACCACTAAAAAGTGAAAAATAAAAAACTTTTTACAAAAAAAATACAACCGACTTCCAAGAAAAAAAAACACTACAAAGTAAAAAATAACTTTAATTTCGGAAGTCGGTGTCAAAATACGAAGAAACTAACAAAAACACCGACTTCCGACTTGGACGACATAAAACTATCATCTTAGTAGACGAATTCCAGCTATTTCGATTTAAAATCCAAAGTTCGTAACCGATTTTCATAAAATTTAAATGAGACCAATCTGCTAGTATATCCTTTCAGATAAAACAAGAATTTTTCAAATCGGTTCATAATTGTCGGAGTTATGAGGTAACAAATATATAAAAAAACATACAACCGAATTGATAACCTCCTCCTTTTTGGGAAGTCGGTTAAAAAATATAACCGAGTTCCAAAAAACACTTCAAAGTAAAAAATTACCTTAATTTCGGAAGTCTGTGTTTTTGGTTTTGTATCTTCGTTTTTTAATGGCAACTTCCGAAATTAAGGGTATTTTATACTTTGTAGTGTTTTTTGGAAGTCGGTTATATTTTTTTCACTTTTAATTGGTGATACTTGGACGACGTCTTCGTCTACGCAGAATACTAATACCTATCTAGCTATCTTAACATCATTAAAATTTAAAAAACAGTTGCCCTCCATTCAACAGATTTTTTTACTACAAACCAGACTAGATATTTTCCAAACCCAAGGGCAGAACTCGATAAGGTCGACCGATCCTTAGTTGAATAATGTCTGTAAGACACGGGACGCTATTAATTATACCGGCTGAGTCATTTGACCCCGGTGAGAATGTCTATGGTCACAATTTCACATTGACAACGCCTTTATTCCATAGCAATAAAGGCGATATTCGCTAAAGTTCAACGTTCTGCTAATGACACAATGTAGAGCTATCAACTACAAGCTTGAACGGTCATTAATGCATATTTATGTCGGAATTATTGACAAAAATGTTTGGATTTATTTGATTGTAATCTGACAATTAAATGTGTATGTATGTCATGTTGAAATAGGTACTTGGTAATATATTTATAACGACAGTTTAACTACATTATCATGCAGTTTGGGTAATGATAGCAGATTGGCGGTTTAAAGACACTTCTTTGGACCAATGTCATATTTTAAAGCTGTTGACAGACTGGTCTGGGAAGGACGCGGCATTAACATCAACGGCGAGTACATTTCACACTTGAGATTTGCAGATGATATCGTCACCCTGGTTGAATTGCTGCTGGACTTGTAGTAGATGCTGAACGACCTAGTTGATTCTTCCGTACGCATTAGTCTCCGGATTAACAACAAAACCCAGGTTATGTTAAACGAACACGTTACCCCGGGACCGATTATTGTCAATGGCGGTGCTCTTAAGGTTGTTCGAGAATACGTGTGCCTCGGGCAAACTCTGCAGTTCGGTAAGAACAGCTTTGAGAGAACGGCTAACAGAAGAATTCAGCTGGGTTGGGCAGCTGGGAAGCTTCGCCGAGTCTTCTCGTCACGTATTCCAAAGAGCCTAAAGACTAAGGTCTTCAATCAGTGCGTCCTGCTTGTTATGACTTACGGAGCCGAAACGTGGACACTCACGGTACGGCTGTGCCATAAATTCAAGGTGGCTATGCTTGGGGTCTCTTTGAAAGATCGAATCCACAACGAAGTGACCCTACAGAGAACCAAACGTGTGGACATAGCTCACAGAATAAGCAATTTGAAGTTGCAATGGGCCGGTCAAATTGGCCGTAGAATCGAAGACCGCGAATCGGCAAACGCAAGGTAGGACGCCCTCAGGCTAGGTGGAGCGGCGATCTTCGCAGGGTGGCTGGTAGCAGCTGGATGAGAATTGCCGGTGATCGAGCCAAATGGCGTGCACTTGGAGAGGTCTATGTCCAGCAGTGGACTGTTATAGGGTGATGATGATGATAGACTTGAACATTCACTTGTAAACGAGAATTCTAGCGAATATTCTTCTGATTAAAATTAATAAGAGCATTTTAGCGAGCATTCTAGAAAACGACACTAAATTTAATATTGCTTTTTGCCGAGCCGAGTAATTTTGACATTGTTGTTTGACATTTTCGTAAAGAATACAATTTTTGACGAGCATTCAGAAGAGCGTTTTCGCTAAAATGATCTTGAAAATGTTTGTAGCGATATTTGGCTCTATGCTCAGCCCTGATCGACAAATTTAAAAACGACAATTGCTTGATGTTCTGTTACAAGTAAAAGCAGTCGCATACTGTCAAAAATACCTTCAATTTCCTAACATTTTAGGTTTTTGATATTGAACGTCGCTGAGATGATATTGCAACTTGAATTTGAAATCTTTTACAGAAGGACGATTGTTTTTTAGCTCTTAAAATTAGCCGGCATCGCTCTCTTTCGTCATTAGCGATTCCTCATTAAATACGCAACTCAGTAAATATTTTAAAATATTCTCGCTACCTAATTTGGTTGCAGCGCGCCTCGATTACAAGACAAAGGTTAATGAACTACAATCCGCAAGAAGTGGAAGGTAAATATTAATCAGAATATTTCAGAAACATGCTCTAATGAAGCCAAGCCCGCGCCGGAGGGCACGGCAAACATTTTTAATCCACGGCGCATCTCATAAATTTCAACCCGGGGATAAAGTCGCCTTTGTTTTTCTCGAAAGAAATATTTTTCGCTAAATTTACAACGCTTACTTGTGGTGACGCCGCTGAGCCGAGACTTCGCCGAGCTTCTGTTTTATTGACCACTCTCATTACAATTGAGAAGATGTTCAGGCTTGTGAAAAGTTTTCGTTGATGTGTAGCTGGGAAAACAACAAGGATTTATTGATATAACGTTTTTTTTTTATAAAGTTGGTAGTGTTCATGTCTTTACTGCTCATTTTGGTAACAACAACGTCTACACAACATTGTTCCTACGTCGAATTCTAAAGCAGAAACCTCACACACTACCTACATGAAAATTAATTAAATTAAACTGTAAACTTGCATATTTCACGACAGCAATGTTTTGTGCGAGGCGGAAGCCTACTAAAACTATCCGTAATTGACGAGAAATGTTTCAAGTGTAATGAAATATGGGGGAATTAATATTTCAGGTGCCTAGCTAGCCCGAAACTTTGCTAATAATTTTGATTTATTGGAGCCTCACCGCTTCTCATATCTACTACTCAAAGTTTTGCTATTTAAACAATCACTTTGGTGGTCTACCATGCCGTAAAGGCACTAGGCGACGTTGTCTACAATAGGGTCTCTGGGAATTCTAATTGGGACCTAGATTTCTAATTATTTTGAAGCTGAGGATAGTGTTATTATTTCCGTGTAAGCTTGAGTGGGATAAATATGAAAGTAAGTAGTTATTTATGCCCATGTACCGTAAAACAGTACTTAACTAACTTCTATGACAACTGGTTAGCTTGTAAGCCACTCAATTAGGTAGTCGTTTAGCATAAGAAAACAATACTCAAAGTATGTTTGGATTTGCATTATGGACAATTTCAGTCCGTAAGTACGTGATGAAATCGGTCGGAAAAGTACTTGTATATCTCTCTGGAAACGAACGATAGCTCGTCGACTGTTCGCTCTATTTCAATAGTCTTTAAGCAACTTACCAACAGTTTCTACGGCTTTTACTCGATAGCGATATAAAGTTTGAAAATCGCAGTTTTTATTGCAGTTTGGATACTGATATATCCTCAACAACAGTCGATTTAAGACTCCTAGGAAATTGGTTTACGAGTTTGTTTCCAATGTATGTTCACCCAAATACAAATGTATGTTAATATTTTCCTTGTAACAACGTCAGGTTTGTGATGCGTTGGGAATAAAAACAACCCTACCAAAATGAAATTCTTCGGGTTTGGGTAACGACCACAATGACAACTCAATAAAACCAATTTATGCAGGTTATAAAAATAAAAATAACTAATCATATCACAGTCATAAACAACAAAATCTTCTCCGGGATATTCTGTCACAGCAAATTGTTTGACGTATTCATATAACAAGGACTTGGCCAAGGAAATAACAAAATATTCCAATCAGACACACCTCATAACAACGCCATAAAAATCTTGTAATGTCAACACAATAAATCACTCTTATTCGTTTTATCAGGAAAACTAGTCGGCGAGTTTGGTAACATTAGTTGCGAGCAAACGAGCGACAAAATTTCTTTGTATCGACAAAGTAGCTGGCGACCAGAATTCCCATTTTCTCGATAACGATCATGTCCCACCTTGTGGCCATTAAGGGTCAGGCGATGGTCAGATAGGGGGCAATTTATGCACTGTACACTCAACTCAAGAGCTTCGGTGTATTTACTTAGTTTTTACGAGGCGAGATCTTTATCCGCTCCGTGCAAAATGTTTCGTTTTTAAGCTTAACCCGCGTCCCTTTTGTGGTTCTGATGCGGTTATTGTGTAAGTCCCGTCTTATAAATAGTTGTTTAGCTTGAATTTGTTGGGGCATATTAGACTTTTGTTCCTTTGAAAAAAAAAAAAATGCTTTCATGCGGGAAAGTTAATGCAAAATGGCTTTCAGTGAGTACTCAAGAATTAATTGTTTTCATTTCACGTCATCCGATAAACAGTTTCTTCTTAGCATTGAACTGCGTCACAAAGTTATGAAGTTTTGCGTATTTTTACTCCTAAGAAAAACTCTACATTTTTACAAAGTAAAGTAGATATTCATTAATTACTTTTTCATCTAGTTTGTGTAAACTTTTGCTACTTTTCTTCCGCCTGAGGTAATTAATCCTGACTGCTAGCAGGATCTTGCTTCCGGCTTAATCTTTACTTTGTCTAGTCTTCGCCACCCTCAATCGAAAGTTTACTTTAATGTCTCCGTAATGAGTTCGGTTTCTCATTTACTATCAGCTTAATTTGTAGTGGGACGTAAAGTGGTCCACTTGCAGTAGTACTTACTTTTACAGGCGCTTTAATTTATTACTTTTCAAGCTAAACTACGCTAGAATAACACTCTTGGTTTGACATGCCTCCAAGGGAAATTATCACTGATTGTTTTATCTTTCATTACTGATAGGCTCACAGTTGACCATTATATCCATCCACCATCTGATCACAAGCGATGATGTGCTCGACGATGGGGGAACAGGGTATTCTTTTTACCCGACTGCGCCAGAAAGAGAGTTATGTTTTTAAATTAAAGTATTCTTATAGGTGGGATTTCCATATATGTACTGGTAGCGCATCGCTGTACGTCGTGTTGTCCGATGATGGAACGAGCTCGGCGGAACTAAATTGTGCAACTCCAAAGCATACTCTCCGAAATGTAACCGACAGAGACCCGACAGGCGCCCAGTTCGACGTTGACGTTCAAGGCTTTGAAGCTTTGAAACGACCAAGCAATCGACTGCTACATGTTAATCTAGGAAATGGTATTTCTAAATGTCCTATATCAATAACATTTCTAGCAGTTTGTATTCAGCTTTAGAGTACTTTCAGATGTTTGTTTTGGTTTCTAAAGTACGATTGCTTATTATTCCTCTTTACCGGGACAAAAAGCATTCAATGTTCTAATTCCAGTCATTGGTCCTATGAGCTAAAATTCGTTAAAATCCATCACGGGGATTAGTGTTGAAAACGTAATAGGACGCATAGACTAGCAGACTTTCCCATTTATAGTGTAAGAATGGATTTTATGTCAAATTACTCCTCGAAATAGTAAATTTCCAGTACTAACTTTAACTTTTTCTTAAAATTTACTAAGGAACTTCCTGTAGCTTATTTACATAATAACTTATTTTGTATTTGTAAATGAGCAAACTTAAAAACTTCGGAGGCAGTCTCCGAACCAGGTATTTACCTACGTCATACCTATTTAACTCTTATTGATTACTAAGTCTTCTCTTTCAGACTAAAAACTGAAACATTTCGTCAATAAAAACAAGACATTCTCCGGCGTTGCACACACCTTGCAGTTTGGTGAAATCCTCTTGACGTGTTTATCGAAGCTCTCAGTTATTAGGTCATTGCCCGTAACGATTATCGGCACAATCATTGCCAAGTCCACATCCTGCATGTTGACTGTTCGATAGGATTGTCGGTATTGATACTTGAATCGATTTATCACTTTAATCGGTTTATCAATATAATGGATCTGGGATGATTGGTTGGGCACAATGAAACAGAAAGCGTAACTAAAAAAATGACTTAAAATGTGTGTGTAGTGTGTGTGCTTTGAATGAATTACTATAGAACACTTACAAGTCTTGACGGTCGCGTTCACCCGAAAGTGTGTGTTGTGTGTGTTCTATAGTAAATCATACGAAGCAGCGGGTCGTGGTTGTCACCGATCCTGGTCGCGTGGTGCGGTCGCCAAGATCGGAATTGTACCTTTAAAATTAACCAATGTTTTGGAAATTAAGTAGAAAGTAGCAGTTTTCAGAATGTTTTATTTGCATAAATCATTATTATTGATAAGCTCGCGTTTGAACGTTTCCTAAAGATAATTATCTACATCATATTATGTACGTAGGTCACAGAAAAAAAAATAAGAAGAAAACACTACATAGGGTGACACAATCGACAGCCTTATCGCTAAAATCGAGCTTTTCGACAACGCGGCAACGATGGAACACGCCTACCTATTTCTCCCCTGATTTTTTGACCCGCCTGATTTTCCTCTCCCTCTCACTAAGTCTAAACACTTACAACATAACACCATAGAACATAAACAAACACATGTAATATCACAGTTAATCTCGAAGTGCTTTTAAAATTACGTAAAGTATCGAGAATATCGGCGACATAAAAGGAGCGTATATATTGTGTTAAACTTCGCCGGAGAAAGGAAAGAGATACGATGCCGTAGACGTCTCACCCTCCACCTAATGACTCGCTGATACTGATAAATATATGTAGCAGGACGCGAGACGCCTGCCAATCACGCCTTGTGCCTTTACGATACACTTAACCGACTTTACTGGAGAGGGGAGTTCTTTATTCGGCAGTTTACACTACATGCAAGGTGAAATTTTTGAGAGAGATCTTCAAAACAGGTACTAGGTTACTGCTACAGATTTCTAAGTAAAAATTCATCAGGAGAAGATAGCTGATGAAAAACCTCACGGTTGAAATCATAAATTCGGCAACCGAAATACCACATGGAAGATTTCAATAATTTGAATATTTTGCTGATAGAATATTATTTTATCCAGGGTGAACGAAATTTTGAAACAAAACAATTCATAAGAATCGGTCAAGCTATTTCGGAGGAGATCTATAACAAACACCGTGACACGAGATTTTTATATTTTAGTAAACACAAAGTTTAACTTTAAGTTGTAGAGTTGGAGGAAATTGGGAAAAATGTACTTTTAAGTCGCTTGAAACATTTTATATGTATGCCTAACAAATCTTTCCATATTCACCGAAAACTTACCTATGTGTGCATTTATATCTTAGATACAGTCACGATTGAGAGACGATGTTCAAACGATTACCGAGATGTGGTTTGAAGCATGACTGACGGCTGTACTATGCAGTCTCGATACAATTATTCCACCTAGCCTTTTCTCAACTATGTTGGGGTTGACTTGCAGTAAAATGGAGCGACTGCGTATCTGATCTCCACAACCCAGCAACTGGGTTAAACGACATTCCTTGGCAAGATTTCCAGATAAACTGGATTCTGGCTATTCTAAATGTCTGTCAAACATCCATAAATTACAGTAGAGATTCAAAATGAAAAGGCTTTGTCGCACATGCGATTATGCCGCCCTGGTAAAGTAAAGATCGACGATTTAATGTGCCCTCGGAGGCATGGAGGATTATCGGGATGGTCACTCTTGCGGTGACTGACATGCAAGCATGCCTAAGAGTGCAAGTGCAATTATTATGGTGGATCGCAACGCAGATAATTTTTCACTGTCAAACGACATTGTCGTCATTGAAATAATATCAAAGCAATTAGGAAACAACAATCAATTCCTGAAGAGCATCGCTTTTGTTGCGATTACATGCGAAAGGTAGAGCGCTAGAACTCAACTGCGCGAGCATGCGTGCTACTCCGCGCCAATACGCTTTCGGTCGTAATTACACATTTGGACTCTGGAAAAATTGCAAAACGAATGACAACAATGTGTCGAGTACGCGCAGTCTAACGCATACTCGTGCATCTACGCGTATTTAATAATTGCCTAATGTGCCACGCATTTAGAAAACTTCGCGAACATGCTCACATCACGCTTCGCATTTTGTGCGCCGGCCTTTAACTTTGAAGATCGACCCGTTTGGCTGTTATAATGTTAAGCTACAAGTTGCTCGAGCAGAACACGAACAGACTCGATACAAACAATGCAGAATATGTTAAAAAGTCGTATGTGCAAAACACGCGTTACGATCTAATCGAGTCATAAAACTTGATTATCCAGAAGCTTTATGCCCATCCCATAAATAAGCCATACCATAGATAACATTTTTAAATTATGTACCTAATATGTTTACGGAAGATTTTCCAATAGGTACTTGTGCTAATAAAGGAGTTCGCAAAATCAGTCAAGCAAGAATGACTAACTTAGTGCTTGTTTACAAGTTTTCAAATTTTCATAGCGAGTTTTTTGTTTTGTGTTCTTTAATTGCATGCTACTTTGCTGGTAGCTCACAAATACTTAACCAGAAACTTTTAAATATTAATGAGATTTCAAATAACTTTTATTTTTATACTAACTGACCCGGCGCAACTTTTTCATTAATGCTCCGAACGTTTGGTCGTAGCAAGATGTTATATACCCTTCCTCGATAAATGGGCTATCCACAAAAATATTTTTTTTTAATTAGTTTGTGAGATTAGCGCATTCAACCAAACAAACTCTTCATATTTACTCTTTACAATATGAGTACAGCATAATCCGGAATAGTAAATACCAATATTCTGACTTAAATGATCATCAAGTTCAGATAGTATTTTTTCTTATGTTTTTCTTTTACATTTTGTAGGTAGATACTTAGTGTAAATTCACTTAACTTTTCTTCGGCTACTTTTGAGATGAGAAACTGTACATACCTCAAATCTGCCTTACTTCAAACGGATATTCACCAAATATTTAATGAGTTATCTACACCCGACGCCTTTGAGTACAATCTGCCTAACCCTTTTCCTATATTGGGATTGGCTTCCAGGTTATCTGACTTCCACAACTCCAACTAGCAACACGAAACCCCATCGGAAGACTGTTGTCAGATTTCATGACTGGCAGGACTAATGGCTTAGCGTGCTTTTGGAGGAAAGAAGGAATTTCGGCATGCGAAGATGTAACCCATCTAATGACCGACCTCGACTATCACTACTCAATCTTGAAAGAAGACCCGCGTGGGTGTTTTTAGCCTGTCGTCTTTGAACACCTTCGAGAATAGATTAAGCGCATTTCTTTCGTGAGTCTCTAACTCTATCTAAATGTGTATAACACATTCACCACCAGTCGATACAAAGATACTTGTATAAGTGGGTAGGCCCGTATAGATATAGTGTAACTCAAAGCACTAGGCAGTTAGTTATACATGTGGGTGTTGGGTTCAATTTCCGGCTGAGAAGTGTTTGTATTTACGCACCATTACCGACGACCTACAGAGTGAAGACTTATTTAAGGTGAAGCCACGGTTTTCCTATGTTTGGCATTTTGACCCGGATAATCCGTACGTATAATAGAGTAAGTGCCTTGGTTCTGGTTTCGACTAGGTATCGTTTCATTAATTTGTTAACAATGAAACCTAGGTACGTCACGTCGGTAATATGAATGCCACAAGTTGGAGTACCCCAAGTGCCCATACACCTGTAGTTTGGGGGATTTAATAAATGCCACAGATGCTGCGATTAACGTAGCCACCTACTGAGCCCAAAAAATTTAAACAGTTTACCATCGACTTGAAAAACAGAAGAAGACTGCCTTTTTCTCCCATATTTCGTGCATCTATATCACAGAAGTCGTACACTTTTGAGTTATTAAATTATCCTGAGACACTCAGCAAAAGTGTAGCTATATATAGTGGAAGAATCTTTGTAATTGGTTCATTAGGTACTCACAGCGAATTACCTCAGCAAACTATTTGATCTTGTAGCCGCCATCCATCACAGCACGTTTTGATAACATCGCACCGAAATCCCGCGCACCGCGTGCTGAGCTACGATCGTCTCGAGCGCCACCCCGCGGATCGGACGGACAACAAAGTGCTGTGACGTGATTGGTCAGACTCTGTAAACATATAGTTGCTCATTTCTATTGGTTCAGTTTTTATTTGTAACTAGTTTATAAGCAGACGCATTGTAAAATAAAGACTCACTTACTCGCATTCGTACCTCTATTTACATCCTGCGTGACTCATCTACAATCCGGAGTTTTATTCCACTTTAGTAAAGGTTGGTACTAAGTTTCAAATGCTGCAATCTGAAATATGTTGCATTATAAACAGAGTACAGTACGCTTGCTAATGAGCATGAACTCAAAAGCAGTCCTGACAAATAGTTTGTAAGACTTTTTGGCAAAAAACACCTTGTGTGAGAACAATCAGGCTAATGATGCATTCTATTCTCTGTAGGAACATATGATTATATTACACAAATATGATTCTCCCAGCAAAACGTATCGAAAACAACTTGAAAATGAAAAACAGTTTCGAGAACGCGCATTCCTATTATATTTAGCTACATCAATTACCATAAAATTGTTGACCTCATTCACGTACGAGATATGGACTTTATAATGGCGATGTTTTTCGTCGCTGCATTCGCAGTCGTGCTCGCTTTCGCATTCGCGTTCGCGTACCGATCAGAGGAGTAATAGCGTCATTCTGCGTCATTACCGAACATTCGGCGTCGCCGGCGGCCGCTAATAAAACCTGCATATTTCACGTATCGTAGCACCGAACATTACCATAAACAATTTGCGATTCAGCAGTTGCATCGGTGATTCAATATTTTTGCTGGACATTATTCTGTTAAGGCAATTCAATTTGTCGATTAATATCAGTCTCGTGGAGAAATGAGCGTAGCAGGTCATTATGGACTTTATAAGTGGTTGGATATGAAGTCATTATTATTAAGGTACGTGGATGAGTGAACAAAAACTAGTCTATATCCCACGAACTGAACTGAAACTGAACCTGTGAAAGTTGACGTTATTGATAAAAAGAAAATCTCAAACAAATATGATTTTACATTGCTTTTCGCAGCACTCTCCCAAGTATCGCTAGAACACCCTTTTCTCGGCACTCTACACCATACCTGTCCCAGCTGAAAGTGTCCTTATTTCAATCAGCAAAACCTTATCCAGCCGTAGTAAGCAAGGAAATATAAATTAAGAAAAAACTTTCATCAAGAGAGTGCAATGACCTCGCGCGTAGTTTATAATGGTCTACACACTCCGCTGCTTGCCTAACGCAGCAGCGACACATAATAGTCGAAGCACTCAGTCGCGATCTACTCGAATGTCACGCTATTCTTTCGACGTTCAATCAATGTTGATGAAATATTGTCTTCGACTCATATTTACACTGCTGTTGCTATTTTTAGTTTGACACATCTGACAGAATAATGGGTTACCTATGTGTCATCGAAAAGAAACATATCACTTCCCAAACAATTTTCCGCACAATTTAATTTGCCAAATTATTACTTAGTAAAAAATCTCTTCACAAATAATTGTTACGCAAACCTAATGTTTGGCGAGTGAACGTTCAAACAATAACTAGTTTTCCAACTAGTACTTTTACCAATTTTCATGTGGTCAAATATTTCAGTTGGAATAACACATTTATCGCAAAATAAAATAAGGCAAATATTTAGTATCGTCAGTTTTCAATTTACCATTTCTATTCAGTCAATTGCTTAGTTAATGTCGAAAAATTTGCATCTATATGTCAGTTGCACAGAATATACAAATTAAATTACAATGTGTACTTTCTGGCACTCGCTCGGCTCGTGCGGCAGTCAAGTGGTGACACCGGGCGTCTGGCTCCCTGTAACTTAACCTAACCTAACCTTTAAAATTGTAAGTTACAAATCTTTTGTATTAAATAAATTATTATATTAAAATATAAAATTGCATTTCTTAGTTATATAATTCCCAAATAATCTTATTTTTGCCTTTATATTTTTTGTCATAGCAAATCATTTGACCTAACGTTTTGTTGTCTAAAGATTGTTTGCTGTAATAAATCATTTGATTAAAGACTAAATGCCATATGAATTTATCTTTGGTAATATTCTACCAAGTAATAATTTGATCAAATGAAAAAGCACGTACTAAAATCATTTCAAATATTGCATTTGTATAAAAAAAGGTTGCTTTAATTTGTTTGGGTTGTGAAATTTTGTCAAATTCTCTTCGGCAAAACTGCAGGCTCCCCAGAATAATACTTCATAATTTTGACCTAGATAGAAAAATTGTGCTACGGTGTTAGGTTTTCGTTAGAATAGTGTTTAGTGAGTTTTCTTAAAGACTAGCTGACCCGGCGAACTTCGTTCCACCTAACAGTCAATTCCTTATTATTTTTTTTTTTTCTAAAATAAACGTAGCCTAATTTAATCCTTATTACATCAGCTACCTGCCAATAAAAGTCCCGTCAAAATCGGTCCAGCCATTTCAGAGATTATCCGGAACAAACAGACAGACAAAAATTGTATATTTACAAATATGTATGTTTGAACTTCACAGTGTCTTGATTGATTCTTCAATTGGAAGTGTTCTTCATAATTTAAAATGATGTGGGTGTTTGATATTTTTCAACAAGCTAATTAAGCACCCTTTCCCCATGAATTCATAATTACAGGAGGACAATTTTCTGTGCCCCCATTTAGTTTGATAATTATAAAGGTTCTACATTCGCATATATTCTACAGCAGTCCTGATTCTGGCGACCAGTTTGAGGCGATCCGGCTAACGCGTGCAATTACCAGACACATTTATTATGTTACCTAATTTTGTGGGGCGATTAGCAGTTTAACGAACTAACAGCGTTTTAGCGATTAACTTGGAATGGCCGCTGTAATCTATGTTTTACGTTTGCGTGTATCACCGTAGAAAAGTTTCGTTTTCGTAGTCGCTTTTCACAGTAAGATAGTATGAGGCACGCTATGCATTTCATTAAGATATGCTACTTTAGCGTTGTTATATTTTCAACTGTCAAAATAGTGTTGCTCATGCTTATCTTTCAAGTACATCTTGTTTTTTAAATTGAATAAAGTTGCTTTTATACTTTTTGTCTCCTTCCTATTTATTAAATTTTCTTCACCGGTTGCGAGTGTCCAGAATTAACTCCGTCCGACTTTCCCACGACCCTTAGGCAAACTAGATTTTTGTAGTTTGTTGTTATTACGGTTAGGTTGGAAGTCGGTAACATAAAGGGAAGGGCCGACTACGGTCTAAAAAGAAAAAAAAAACACAATTGATTATTTATTTCCAGTTCCAATTTACACCATATTTAAAATTCCTTTTCCAACATTCAATGTCCATTTGCAACTTGATTTTCCCCATCCCTATGAAAGTTAGGTACTTAACAACAAATGCAACTGAAAATCAAATAAGAATCGGTCCCCTTTTTCGAGGCGTGTGTCGCATTTGACCATTCATTCAAAGTAGTGTGGATACACGGTACAGCACTTACTCCTAATGACATTCCATTAACTGTGGCAAAGCTTTAAATATATTCAGTACCTGTAACACGCCTTTCCTCACCTGTGGAGATGTTAATGGGGACATAGTTGGGAATATTTCCGTAGGTTGTCTCACATTGTGTGGTAGGGGTACAAATAGTTAAGGTTCACTTGTAGGTGTTGTGTGATAAAAGTTTTGCATATAGTGTGATGAAATATCACAACGTGAGCTCACGTTGTTGGTAGCCACATCAGTTGCAGCATCGTCGGTGGTATTCATCAAATCCTCCAAAGTACCTACACTTGGGGAGTGTGGCTCATGTCTTGAACAGAATCACCACACTCACATTGTTTATCCGACGAGTCCCCTGAAATGAAATCTATACTTATATATCTATACTATATACTATATATACTATATAATATTATAAAGCAGAAGAGTTTGTTTGGTTGAACGCGCTAATCTCAGGAACTACTGGTCCGATTTGAAAAATTATTTCAGTATTAGATAGCCCATTTATCGAGGAAGGTTACAGGCTATATATCATCACGCTAAGACAAATAGGAGCGGAGCAGTAATGGAAAATGTGACGCAGACGAAGTTGCGCGGGTCAACTAGTAACATATAATATTAAAAAGCAGAAGAGTTTGTTTGTTTGTTTGTTTGGTAGAACGCGCTAATCTCAGGAACTAATGGTCCGATTTGAAAAATTGTTTCAGTATTAGATAGCCCATTTATCGAGGAAGGCTATAGGCTATATATCATCACGCTAAGACCAATAGGAGCGGAGCAGTAATGAAAAATGTTACGCAAACGACGTTGCACGGGTCAGCTAGTATGAAATATATATGAAACCCATTTCGCCAGATTCTGGCTGCAGTGCTTCAGTACTTTCCATATAGGCCACGTAAACCTAAGCTGCATAGCAAAAATACAGAAATCATGAAAATGGAAATTAAGTATAACCTTCCATTAAATCATGCTACAGTGGCTTTATAATCGTATCGAATTGCTATACTCCTTTTCAAACTTATACTTTTTAACGGACATTTTATAAAACAATTTGGGATCGCATTAAATCGTGAATGTCTGAAATTAAAAGGGTTCGAGAATTACTTAAATCAAGTGAGATAAACTGACGAAGGTTTCTGACATGTTCAGGCCAAAATGGGATACAAAAATAGAGACGAGTATTTTCCGAGGTCATTGACCGCGACTATCGACTTGTTGAAAAAACAATACAATGTACGTTTGTATTGAATTACTTATATTGATAACGCCATGTTAATGACCTTTTCTTAATTAGTAACAGTAAACAATATGTTTGGTACGGCGCGAATGGACGGTTTCAATGAAAAATATCTTCAAAGGGAAGGAAAAATGTTTCCTTTTAAAGATGTTTGGTTTTTCTTTTTCAGAGGGGTTTTGGGGTTCTCATAGTGTCTAAAAATATTTGTATGTCCTACAGATAGTTATTCCGTGTCTGACTGTTTGTTCATGTGAGTTTGTATGTTTGTAAACACACCCATGATACAGGAAATCCTAGTGGAAGTGTGCTGGCCATGTCTAAACTGAATTAAAGTCACCGACGTTGCGCGTAGAACCAGCATTCTATGCGCGATGTCGGTGACTGCAGTTCTCTGGCGAATGACTTCGTTGATTTACTACTCGAACATTCAGTTAAAGGATTTCAAACCAACATCTACACATTAAATGGGATCGGAAATTGCAATCTGGATTATAAAATTAAATCGCTCTTCGGTTCGCATTTGTGTAGTTCATTTATAATACTGCCTTTTGTTATTTACACAAATGTCAGTACAACGGTTCCAGGCCAACAGTTTGCAGGCAAATCAATTTGTTCCTACGTAATGAAATAGCCTGCCGTACTAGGTGTTGCTTATATTTTAGTCGGTTGAATATTCTGATTTGGTTGAAGAAGAACAATTCTGGTATTTTTAAGGTGCGCCCGCATTTGCATTGGATTCTCAAACAGACAAAAACACCTTTACTTTCCGTATATTTTAACAAGTCTTTGACATTATTTGTCGTTGAGATGGTATTGTGACTCGAATTTGAATTACGAGAATTTTCCCATCAGAACCTAAAGAGCGGTGGATTTGAAAGGCATGTTAACAAAAACCAACGCTCAAAATCAGTAATCTGATCCGTGGATAGCATTCAAGATTGACTGTACTATCGGTCTTAGAACCTATCGACCGAATTCGGTCGGGTGGATACAAAAGACTTCCAGCCCTGAAATACCTTGAAAAGGTATTTCATACAAGCTGGCAAGTCCTTCTTCTTGGAAATTCATCATCATCTGCCTAGCCTTTTCCCAACTATATTGGGGTCGGCTTCTGAGGTCTTGCCAGACCTCCACAAAACATTAACTGGGTAACACGGTACTTCATGGTAAGACTGGAGTCAGATTTACTGGCTTCTGACAATCCGTAACGACTGCAAAAGATCTACAAAATTATTTCTTGATCTTCTTGAAAATTAATGAACCGATTTCAATTAAACTTGATAAGCATGCGCAAGATACGTTGGGTTAAAAAGTTAGTTAAGAACTTTTCCGAAATAAAGGTTATAGTAGAAAAGAAAGCAATATCAATGTTTCAGTAGAAAGTGTAAAATAACTTTCTTTTCTCTTTTAAATAACTTTTTTCTTCCTTTCCTAACGTTTTTTTTTTTCAAAAAAGTTCTCATACAAGCTGGAATGGAGTTTCAATAACACCGTTAATCACATTCACACTCAAAACTTTAAGGACGCTCTCTACCTGCTATTCTTCCCGTAAAATATTAGCGCTGTCCATGAGCAGCGGCTTTCATAGTTATGTAACATCTTATGCTTCATAATAGGCTCCTGCATTATTACGTGAGAGTTGAGTACAAGGTATTCCATGTACTCAACTCTTGGAGCCCGCTTTACGCACCCCTCACGACCCACGCTTAGCTTTCTCGCGACTTAAGCGCGCCAAAAGCTTAGATATTAATTGCAATCAGATTGGCCCGTGGTAACAACAGCCACAAAGGACTGTTAACCGAACTTGTAATTCTGTAGTGACATTCACAATGTTCATGATAATTCGGCCACAATAGACCGCTGCTATTCAAATTTGTCCATGCAGCGTTCCCTACCTAATGAAGCGGCCATGCTGTGTCAAGGCGTGTTTATGGTCCGGTTTACGTTTACGTTTGGGTTCGGTTTACGTTAGCTCCGGTTTGCGGTTGCAGTAATGTAGTAAATAGTTAGCGGAGTTTCTTATACCTAAGATCTGGTTATGGGAAAAATTTATTGTGACTGAAATAGTTTCCAGGGCGCAACATAACGTAGTTTTGACTTTAATGCGTCCAAGGCCATACTTTTTTAGAGAATGTCATTGTGTTCACACCACTTGTACGAAAACCTCAGATTATATGTCATGCAAATTCAATCTAAAGTAAGTCATTATTGCTCGGAGTTCAAGAATGTGATTTGAATTTGGAACTCATAGGCGAACAGGAACCGCTCGTGGCCAGCCACCTCTCTTCATGACTAGCGAACAACTTTCATGCAGTAGGTGTGAAAAGTATGCTCCTCAGAGATAAAAGTGTCTTTCCCTTGGGCTAGCTTGAATCCCACGCTGCATTCAGGATTCTTGTAATAACTCCTCTAATTTAGTTAACTTTCGAATCCTTTATACGGTTTGGGATTCAACATGACGCCCGTGACCTAAGACACTGCTTTATCCCCTCGGTGCATAATCTACTATAAGAAATATTTGTTCTGAGCGTTTATTTTACCTAAATAGTCTTTGGATTTAATATCACACTTAACAGCTTAGCAGTAATTGCATTCCAAATATATTTAGTCTATTTAATAGAATGCATAGATTGCTTAAATACCTACATTCATACCCCTTCACCGCAGAACTGCGCGGTTGGGTTCGTGCCTCTCGTTGTTGATTTTACACCACTTGGTACAAAGCATTTTACTTGGCGGGTTTAAAATCCTACAGGTTTTTTTGCTGGAAATGGTTAGGTTTTTAATTCATTTATACATTATTTAGGGTCTAACTTTGTTTTAAATTGTAGCATGATCGAAATACCCCGATATTTAGTACAATAATATCGTAAATATGTTTTTCAGTAAGAAAAATCCGTGTCAACAGATGCATAACCATAAAAAAGAATTACAGCTGTTCCTAAAATTTGGTGTTATTGAAAACGATCACCAAACTGCCTGAAACTTGGGCGATCTTATGAATATCTTTTGTTCGACATAAAAACGTACATAATACGTATGAGTTACAAAGGCCGGAATCCGTAGGTACATAAAGGAAGGATAAAAGTTTACGGAGCATAAAAGGAGACATGTCGAAAATCTGTGCTCATAAAACAGGGTTCTACCCACGGATTACCGTCGCGATATTTCTCAGGACCGCACCTTCGATCCCAGGCCACTGATCGGTTTTTGTTAATCCCATTGGGCTCTATTGACAACCCTAATAAGCTTACCTATTTCCATTATCTGTATTAAAAATTAATTTATTCATTCATATCGGAAAATTGATATCCGTTTTGAAGTTATTTTCGGTTTTAAGCTACATAAACATTAAGCATTGGAAGTTTAGTTTTCTTGTAGTTTAGATTCTAAACTTGAACACTATGAGAGTTCCTTTTACGTTTTCCTTTTAACAATTTTCAAATAAAATGATTCCTTCATTTTATATTTTTTTAAGCTACAACGAAGTAATTGTAGTAGTAGAAATTTAACAAAACATAAGTATTTCAGAAATAATATTCTAGACTGGTATAAGAGACAAAATCCACAACATTTTTCTAAAAACTACAAGAAGATCAACTCCGATCAGTGAACTATTATTTTAACCATAAAGCCCTGGCTCCACCAAAGCGGAGACGAGAAGAGCAGAAAGTGTTTTAAAGATCCAATAGAATTTCGTTATTCACACATCTCGTCTCCACTCAGCTTTATTGAATACCACTGAGCGGAGATGTATCATATTTGTATGGTGCGATGGAAGCGGAAATTTGAGCCGTTCCTCAGTGAAACTGAGCTAGGCCGCGGTACAAGGCGGAGATGTGGGCTTTGTCTCGCACGCTGACGAGATGGCGCGTCGCGGAGATATGTGTTCGACGTGCAGTGTAGTCAGCGTACATTTTCACCCTAGCCAGAACATATCTCCGTTAAAAGTCTAGCCAGTACGCATCTCCACACAGTTTCGATGGAGACACCCTAGCTGAAAAACATCTCTTCTCGTCTCAGTTTGGGACATCTCCACATGTCTCCGCTTTGATGGAGTCCTGGATTTTGGTACGCCGAGTGCACTATGGTTAGACTGATCTAACCATAGTGCACTCGGCGTACCAAAATCCTGTTAGGATAGGTGGGTGCTTACACATTCAAGCGTTATTGAATTCCACGATTGAAAATCTAAGTTAAACGCCCATTTTCTGAATGCCACTTGATGGCATAAATTTAATATCGCAACCGAGAGCTATCCAATGGAACTTTTGTAACAAATTTCATTTATCTCCTCCCCAAAGAATTTCATAAAATCGATTGTTATCAAGATGATTTAAAGTTTAAATTTAATGGAATTAGATTTTATGTTTGTCAATATTCATCAGTGAGTTACACAACGCGGTGTTATGCAAATGATTACTATCGACAGACTTCGATGATTGAAAAAGAAATATATACCTTGGTCCCAAAAGAATTGAATATTTTATAGCCGTGTAACAGTAATTTACAACTGATAGCTCGATACTATTGATATATTAGAAACGTTTCACCTATAATTTTCTGTAACTTTTACATTTAATACTCTTGTGATATAAAAATGATTTGTAGGTCTGAGATGCCTTGAATGGCGTCTATGAAAATCTATAACAATGTTATCTGGTCTGAGAGAAAATATTCTTCTCTTTCTATAGCTATATATTCGAAGGGTTCTGTGTATTGTTATCGACACGAATAATCGGTTTCCCGTGTCATAAATCTCCTGGGTAATTAATCATGGGCCTGACCATGGCGTCCGCGCCAACACTGGAGCTGTCCCGGAGCTCGTCGACACTAAGACTCGTGTTTTTCTCCTGCTTTTTTGTTTTTTGTGTAGGTAGGTAACCCAATTTTTATTCGAATGCTTTCTAGATACTTATATTGTATGTTTTATATCTAGTAGTCCCGAAACTATTCTCTTGCACAAGAAGGTAAATATGTGTTGAAAAATGTTTATTACGAATACTTGCTCTCTCGCAGTTTTGTTTCAAAAAGATTTTTCACAAAATACTAGCATTTGCTGCGACTGCAGAATTTCGCTGAACAATTTTCGCATAAGTCATAATAGTGTCATTTTTTGCTGAGTTTGGTGGGCGAGGTTGAACCGCCGCGCCGGTGAATATATCTCTGCTGCTGGGATAAATCACACGCCATGATCACTGATCAAAAGTTGGCAAAGTTTAGCTTTTTGGGACATTCGAATAAATCAGTGCTCTCATCCGTGAAATTAAAACGAGCCCGAAGTTAATGCAAAATCTATCGAAAGTTTAACAAAAACTACGATTCGGTACACACGGCGGCATGTCGTATTGTCATCAGTCGATGAAGCCCTTTGAGCTATGTTGAGCGTTTTTTGGCCGTGCGTGATATTGACATCCAATCGAGCTCAATCATTTAGGTTGGTGGCTGGGCAGTTCACTGATTATTGAGATCAGTTATGCATAGAAAATTGGACAGCTTTTTTAAATGGATTTAATTTTTTTATTTAATTAAATCCAGCTCTAGAATAGTTTAAAAAGACGGATAAAATAATAAAACCAGTTAATGATAATAAAACATAGTTAAATGGCTAATAAACGAAACAAAAGAACTTTTGAAACCGCTTTACAAAGTATCCGCTAAGAAACTCCTCAACAGAATAACGACATTAGATGACAACCAACCGAGAAAACAGGCGGGCTTTAGGAGTGGGTACTCAACCTTGGATCACATACATGTTGTCAAACAAATATTTGGAAAGACTAACATAACCTTATACTGCTGCTTGGTGGACTATAGCAAAGCCTTCGACTCATTAAAAAAGGACATGGTTTCATTGCAATAGATAATTTAGTTGAAAAGTTGCACAGTTTCTATTGCACTGGGGTCACAGTTGTGAACAAACTTTTAAAAAAATACGTTTTCCGTCGATAACATTAGGTAAAGTTTCCCTCATTTTCGTATGTGCACGTTATAAAGACTCACACTGTATAAACCCAGCTCTATGAATGTTGTCTGTTTCGTGGGTGTATGACATACAGATGTCGCTCACAATATTCAAAACTATGTTTTTTTTTTTCTGAAAATAAGTTTAAGCTAAAATCTTTCAAAAAACAAGCTTTTAATGAACTAACAGCATCCAATGAGTTTTAAAAATGGTGGCTCTGTCTTTCTTGGCTGAGAAGTTTCTATGGCCACGGGTCAAGGGTCAGACCAACTGCATAGTACCATGTTATTGCAAAGGTATATTATGAATCCTAAGTGCCTGTTTATGGAGGCGCGGGGCGTCGAGCGTCCGAACGCTTGATACTCAAGCCAGCGTTGCCAACGTGTAGGAAATTCCCCAAAATGCGGGAAATCTCAAGTTGACTGGGGATTTATTGGGAATTGGCAAGATGTGGAGAAAATGCAGAGATTTTAATATCGTTGGTCCGGGCCAAGTCAGAACACTTTTTCAAGAAATCTTATTAAATTTAAAGTTGTCTTAAGGCGCAGATACCCCTCAGTAGCCGATTTAAAATGAGAATCACATCTAAACTATATGTTACATTAGATTAGATTCTTAATTTGATATTATAATGAATATTAAAAAAAATAAACTTTATTTTAGAGGAATTAGCGGGGAATCAATAGAAATTTTGTCCCCAAATAGGGGGATTTGACTTGGATTTTCGGGGAATTTGACAAATTGGTGTTGGTAGCTCTTGTCTACAGTGGCGGGTTGGCACCCGCCGCGGTCGACGCCAAGTGCAACGCCGCGCGCTCGAAATCCGTGAACACTCTCATCGCAACGCCATTATGTTTGAATTTAGTGCCGGCTGCCACGCCGCAGCCGCACGCGACGCTCAACGGCCCGCGTCTCTGTAAACGAGCACAAAGTTTAAGCCAAATCGGATGCTGGGAATTGCTTTAAAAATGGATTTACTTATTCCTAACTAAACGATTAAATACAACATACAAAACTTATAAAAATCGATGAATTCTGTTCTGACCCTTCGCCTTTTATATGCGTTTTAAGTAACAATTATTGTCAGTTTTAATATAGTGTGTTATTTATAAATCGACATTATATTTGCTCATAAAATAGATGAGAATGATAAAGCAGATTGCCACTGCTTTAAGAGTGTGTATTCCGTCCACTAGCGCCGCCAATCGTTTTTTATTAATTGTGGTAAATTTAAGACACGTAGATAAAAAACCGCTCTGTAGTGCACTAAAGAAATGTATCAATTATTTTTTGACGGCTATTTTTAATACATAACTCATGGCTAAATAGCCAAAACGGCAATTATTATCGACTTTGGCAACTATTTATGTTCTAAAGTACAAAACATAACTCTCAAAACATAATAAATACATTTCTTCAATGCACTACAGAGCGGTTTTTTATCTACGTGTCTTAAATTTACCACAAATAATAAAAAACGATTGGCGGCGCTAGTGGACGGAATACACGCTCTTAAATGTATGACCAAATTATTTCAATATATTCAAAAAGATTAATTTTAATCAATAAAAGCAATTATCATTTAATAGGTTTAGTTGGAGAACTTGCCTATCTTAATATTTGAAGTTGACGAAGATTGTTTCAAGATTGGTAGTCGTTAAATTCTTAGCGAAGTTTTTTGTTAATCTAATTAGGCTAATATGAATAATTAGTGAAACAGATCAATTCGAGTTTCCGTCAAAATTAAAAGTGAAACTAAAATGTTAGAATCAGATGAAACTTTTCTTGATTCTTACTAAGTACATTAATTAATCTAGCCATCGGAGCCAGACATAAGTACAACAGCCGGTCGATTCTGTTGACATCTCACCGTGATCACTTAGGTAGAGTGAACAACAAGTGAGCTGTTATGCCATCTTGTTTGTATGGTTTGACAGCTCACTTTTCGTTCACTTCGCCTAAGTGTTCACTTCGACATGTTTACAGAATCGTATTGCTGGTGTATCGTACTTATCAGCGTAATAATTTAGGATGCGTTTTCAACAGAGATGTGCGAGAATGCGAAGCGAGGATTGTGTGAGTAACAATAAAATCGCTTTATTTACTCAGCCTCGCTCGCCGCAAGTTTCTCTGGAGGAAACGCAGCCTAAATGTGAACTAATACACTATTTCATAATAATGTCCCATAGTGTCATAAAGTTCTTGATGAGCTAGTGACTAAATAATAACAGCCACACGAGCCGATGTTCAAGGTTAAAGCAAAGCTTGCCGAGTTCGCTCTGTAGATGGGTGAACGTCTTAAAATATCGGGATTCTTAGAAAATATCGAGGCACGCCTCGGAAAGCACTTTAAGCCGTTGGTCCCGGCTTTCATTTGTAGATCTTTGTCAGTCGTTACGGATTGTCTTGTCAAAACTAGTACTTATTACCCAGTTAAAGTTAATGAGTTTTGGAGGTCAGATAGACACACACTCGGGGTAAAATACTGGTATTCAGGCTGAATCCGGTTTGACAGGTAGCAATCAATATAGTCTAGAAAAGGCTAGGCAGATAATAAATAAAATAAAGTTCTTGTATCAAATTGCCAACTTACGCCCACGTTGCATAAAGCTAAGTAGTTATCTTATGCTAATGTTCTGTATGTGACTTGCCGTGGTAGCCTATACCTACAACCTTTGAAGTTCATCTCTGCTCACCAACTACATAACTAAACTTATGTCAACATTTGCTTAGTTTGTAAACGGAGAGCGGTTTCCCAAGTCTAAAAGTTCGAGAGACTACTAGGTACTTTCATAGTGACGGAAATAGGTACGTACGTATCAATCCATTTTCTGACCTTGGCCATTTCAAGTTCATTTCCAGCGTCTGGTCACAGTTAGAGCTCATTACGACACCCAGCAACGGCGAACGCTATTTAGTTTACCTTTTCATTTGAGACAAAAGGCAAATTTTCCGAGTGTATTAGTTCAGAAGCCCCATATAATATTTGTGTAGGTACTTTGGGAACAATCGGTTTACAAATCCGGTGAAAGCAAGGGGTGTGAAGACTGCGAGAGAAAAGGGGGTGTAGGGGCGTGAGAGGGTGACTTACAGGGGCTTTATTGCCATTCTCGTGACAAACGATTATTATGAAGACGGCTCACTTTCCACACGTACCACTTTTGATTAACTTCAGTGAATTTGCATTATATTTTTTCACTGTATAATTTTGTATAAATATGCGACTTAATTTTGAGGATACGGCCTTGGCGGAAGATGGATTTGGCTGTAGCTTAATTTGAGTTTTCCAGTAAATAATGCTTTTGTGGAAAATAATAATCTCACCACCACTTTTTATATCCATGTTAACTTGTATTTGCAGGAATTAATTTACAAAGTTATTTACTTTTAAGAGTACTAAACAGACGGTCAAGTTACTGAAGTCAGGTCTAATCAGTCATCAATAGTTCTTCATGTCTGTCTGTGTATTAGTTGCCTTCTTCAATATGACAAGATATTGTAAGGGTTCCGCTAACTAAGCTTACGCTGCCGCTGTCCGTCCGTCCGTCTATTTTTGAAAGAACTGTAAAAGGTAAACAGTTGAAATTTTAACAATCCAAATTAAATAAAAATTTAAATTGAAAGGGGCTCTAATACAAGAAACATGTTTTTTTTTCAGTTTATTGTATAGAACCCTTCATGTTAGAGTCCGATACGCACTTGTCCGGTTTTTGTTTTAAATCCTTTATATTTACGATCGCTTATTCATGAAAGTAATATTGAGTTTCATTGTGACCACCAATGAAAAAAAAAACTTACACATGAGCGAAAGACCGGTTTTATAAGTAAACTCAATGTCAAATTAGTATAAAATTATATTTAAATTTTGATACAGTTAGTTAACTCGAAGTTTTTGGTTTAAAAATCTGCCTTTATGCCACCACCAGAGCAAGAGAAGTATTTTTGCATTTAACGTTAATATTAAAAACTTCGACTAACTTTTTATGAGCGAATAAAGCTCGCTACATGTTTGTAGTTTGTTTTATTAAAACAGCGAAAGCAAGAAGAGAATGTGACCCACAATATCATCACTCACTTTTACTTATGTGTGCGAGTTATTTTATTACAGTCGTTTTAGAGGTGGTACGCAGAGCAAATCTTCTTTAAAAGATTTGTCAAAAGGAACAGAGCGCTAAGAATGCTGAAATAATTAGAAGCTGGAGTCAGCAGTAAAGTAGAGGCCTACTGAATAATGAGAGCCGGGGGCGACGCTCACTCAGTAGACAGCAGGTACGCAGGCTTCCGACACACTCCTACGTATAGGACTTTACATAAATTACTTTGAGGGTGACGCTGAATCTGTCGGTGTTTTGTTCGGCTTCACCCTCTTTTGATACTTACGAGTACCTGGCTAAAGTATTTAATGATAGCTTATTACTCCATAACAATCAAACGTCAAATTGTTTATTTGTTGGACATCTTGACAACGTAAACTTAACTTAATTGAATTATTATAACTGTGATACAATATGTATACTAGATATCTTGACGTAACTATGTGTGAGTGTCATGAAAAAAAAAAATATCTACCGTATTCAACTCACGCCTTTAGGCTACATATCTCGCACATAGACATTAACAGAGAACCTTCCATTAAAAGGCTAGGTCAGCAAAAATTTGTTAGGACATACGACTTCGCAAATTTACAACGCAGACAGACTAAAGTTAGTCGAGAAGCGGCGCTCACGTCCCATTTATATTGTTTTATGGTTTCTTTCCTACCCACAGACGTTCCCACAACGGATCCCACAGCTAGAAAATGTGGATCCGTTTCCTCGGTGCGGTTTTTTATTATCCCGTTGGATACACCGACGTATCTATCACGGCCGTCGAACGGCCCTAATGTGGGTGACCGATGACACGCATTTTGTAATACGGGAGAGCTCTCTACGTGAAATGGGTTTTAATAATGTTCCTCGTCGTATGGAAACGAATTTTCCCTCTTTTTTATCGGAACTACGAATCCAATCTCCGTGTTTCCAATTTTATGGACAACCAATATTATATTCAGTAGGTATACGATCTGCAAAATTAGTTCAAAAACGACTGCTTTTTCAACAAAGTTATATCAACTATGTATACAAACAATAATTAGCTATTGTGGTCAGTGAAAAACAAATAAAATGCATATAAATGACACATGAACAGAAACAGAAATGGCATACTTATTTCACTAGTTCTTGCCTGTTTACAGTCTTGTAATAACGCTAATGGTAATGTCTACACAATATCGTTGCAGTTGCAAGCGAGAAAGTCGCCCCAAAATTACCTTTTTAAGTGTTGAGTCGGCGGCGAACAGAAAATAATATTAGAACGTAGCAAGCTCAGTTATATCAATTAATTCTCCAACTGGGAAAACTTATTCGGAGGTAAAAATAGGTAAAGTTTAGAGCCCGGCTTGTCTATTTTTCCCATCTCGAATTGATTTGATCGGAATCGCGTCGAGACTCACCGAACTTGACGGAACTTCGAGTAAACTTGCGGTTCGGAAATAGGTTTAACTAAAGATGAAAGAAGTAGTTCTGAACTGAAATCATTCTTTACGAAGGCCGGATCCAGTTATGGAAAATGACATTGATTCATAACGTTACACTCGCTTCTTTGATAAAAGTGATATTTTGATTTATGGCTTTGTAAAGTTGCGTCCTGAAGTTTGATCAAATAAAAGAGTAATACACCCGGCGGAGTTATTTAAGAGAAATGGTTTGCATTGAAACACTCCGCGACGTCATAGCTTTAGTTAGTTTAATGATCCTATAAATTAATTTAATGGCTGCTTATCTCCGGATTATAAAATAAGCCCTTAATTCAATGACTTTCATAAATTAGCTATGCGCATAAGAATGAGGTAAACAAAGCAACAAAGCAAAATGTTGAGAGTGGATGGAAAAACCTCCCTCGGATCTCAATGATGGGTATCTCTTTGTTTTTTGGGCGAAAATAAACTTTACTTTTTTGTCTTTGAACCTTTTGGGCCCATGTGTGGATTGAACCATAAATCAAAGCCCTCTCAATAAATCTTGACTTCGTGAGAATTTGCCAAAGACGTTTTGTAGTTTTTTACACTCGATAACATTTCACCTCAGTGATAGCACTGTCAAGCAAAAATATCGTCTAAGTTCACTGTTCTTTTTTCATTGCTATTTGTTTCTGCTGAAATGAAGGTGAAAAAAGACATAAATAATATATGACAGATTCAGCATATTGTAGACCCGTATAAAAGAAAGAAAATTTGAAAATATTATTATGAATCCTTGGGACGGCCACGCTCTATTTGCGTAGGTGATGAATTATTTATTAACCGTGCTTGGACTAAGATTAACTTATTATAACAAGTCAACGAGACTGTGAGTCAAGCTATTACAAATGAAAAATATTTTTCATGATTTACAGCCCTATCCGATATCATCTTGACAATATCCGTGCCGTAATAGTATAAAAATTTATTTAATCTTTAAACGAAATTAAAGGCATTTGTGAACGTTATGGGGCATAGAGGGGGAGTGAGTAAGTAAATCAATCTATACATTGAATTAGTTGATGTTGAACGGGCGATTTCGGCAATATTTTAGAGGCGACGGCAATAGAATAAGGCATTTTGCAGTCGGGGCACGTTCAGGCCTATTCATCAAGTCACTGAAGCCATTACCGCGCCCGCCACCTGCACGGGCGCGATCCTAGTTTGTATAACGCCGGATTATTCTAACTTCCATTCACCTATAACTTGTTGAATTATAATCAATGTTTTTGTAACTATAAACACCTAGGCACCGTACTTCTCTGCTTACTTAATGACCTTTATGGTTCTGTTCCAACTAATTCAGGTCGACTAGCAGTCTGAATTTTAGTTCACAATTATTGTTTTAGTTTGGCGTTAGTTCGACTTTGATAATTCATTAGTTACAGTGTTTATTTTATACTGTTGCTATCACAATTTATCTAGATCACTTTTCTGTATCAAGTTATTTTGTGACGTCGTTCTTTTATAAATACCAACTTATAAATAGAGAAAGATATTGGAGTAGATTGACTCCCACTGAATTTATGGAATTGTAACAAAAGTTAACTGCCCACTTCACCTAGCCAAAATGTTGATGGGAGCAAATTTCGCATCATTCCGACTCTACTTTAGATAGAGATACAAAATAATGCGGGCATGCACCTGCCCATAGATCATCGAGCGGGCAATAGAATGCCCGCGTGCATCCTGCCCAGGGCGATATATCACTTGCGGCAAGGCTATTACAGTGTTCCCTGAACGCCAGATTAAAATGTTAACTAACCACCCTTTGTCTTCGCCGCATTTACAATGGGAAGCGGTTGTTCTACCCTCTAATGTTTGCAGCGATCCCAGCCACTGATTGTCGTTCGCGTGTTGTTTTATTTAAAGCGGTTTGAGGCATGTTCATGTTGCCGCTTCCCGCCTTCTTATTTCACTTCAGTTATGGCTTGTTTCCGAGGCTGATTGTGGTTTGTTTTTCGCGAGTCTTATCTCGGGAGGTTGCTCGTAGATAGCTGTAATTACAATCTTTAAACGTCTTGGAAACGATTCGTAGAAGTTATTTAAGGTTTATATTGCCATCTTGTGGAACTCTCTGCCAGCGTCTGGTTCCTTCCACATACCTCTATAATCCTTCTGCCTTCAAAGCAAGAGTAGATAGGTCTTTTGGGCACGCTCGCTCCATCATAGACCTCATTCATCGCTTTCCATCATTTTGATGAAGAGCAAGACCATTCCTCAATCAAAAATCTCTACCCATTTCTAGGAAACTACTTAAAAACGTAATGATTTAAGTTATGATTAATAAGGGTTCCGAACATCCATAGAAACGGAAGCCTTAGAGGATCACTCATGCGTCTGTCTGTATATCACAGGCTGTTTTCTCCGGATCTAGACCGATTCTGTTGAAATTTGGTACACACATGGACTTTTGTGACCCAAACACGGACGCTTTACGTAAATAAATAAATTTTGAGTATGGAAGTTAGTTTTGAGGGTCAGACTAGAAAATTAAACAAAAAAGTTTTTTCAACTGTATCGTCATATGTCAAATGAAAAGGCTTACTGTGAGGATTTTTTTTTTTTTTTTTTTTTTTTTTCAGATAATTACAAACACATTTAGCAATTGCAACCATCCATAAAATATACAAAACATAAATTATAACAACAACAAACAACAAAACAAACAACAAACAACACAAAACAATAGAAACATTGGATCAGGACCGCTCCACCCGTACATGTAGTCTTGTCCAATGCTCCATGAATGAAGAATCTACATCCATTCTCCCTGCAATGAGTTGCAGGAAGCCGTTGGAGCTGCCCCGTATGCGGCGCATCAGAGACGCTACTCTTTTGCGATGTATCGCCTGAAAGCTATCAACTTGAGCGTCTGCAAACATGCCTGATGCGCTACAAAAGCGTGGCAACCCCATCAACATCCTGAACGCATTATTGTATTGGACACGCAGGGCACTGTAAGTCCTCTGCGTATGCCTCACCCATAAGCTGCATGTATAAAAAGATTGACAGTACGCCTTGAATAAAGTAATTTTTACCTGTCCAGTGCAGCGTGCAAATCTACGGGCCAGCATATTTGCTCTGACTGACAACGCCCTGCGTTCCCTTTCAATATCTATATCATCCTTGAGGGTATCGGTAACCCAGTGGCCCAGGTACTTAAACTGCTCCACTCTTTTGAGAGTACTGCCGTTCAATGTTAACTGAGGTACGGTGTCATAGCTCTTCGTACCGGACTTGAACACCATCATCTCACTCTTGGCCGTGTTATACCTGAGCCCATGGGCCTCCGCATAGCACTCGCACACCTTTATTAAGCGCCTGAGGGCACCGATCGATGGGCTCAGCAGCACCATATCGTCGGCGTAGCTTATATTGTTAACAAAAACTCCATCAATCGAGCAGCCCACCCTGGTGCTGCTGAGCTCACGGACCAGCCGATCTACGTACAAGTTGAAGAGCTTGGGCGAAGTCAGACCACCCTGTCTTACGCCACACTCCAACCTATACGCATCCGATAGTGAACCCGCCCATCTGACATTGTTACGCTGATTGCCATACCAATATTTAAGGAGCGAAGTGAATCCGTCAGGAAGTTCAGTCTCACCCGACAACTTCTGCCATAGCTTGTCATACACAACCAGGTCGAACGCCTTGGAAAGGTCTAAAAAACAGGCGTAAACTGGTGTATTCCTGCTGGTATAATACTGGATAGTATGCTTGAGACTCAGTATAGCTGTTTCAGTAGACAGCCCAGCTCTAAAGCCGAACTGAGCGTCATGTAGTTTAATATATTTATCTAAATATTTCTCAATCACACTATCCAGTACCTTAGCAATCACAGTTGCGAGCGAGATAGGCCTGTAATTACTCAAGATAGACGCGTCCCCTGTCTTGTTCTTAATAATAGGGACAACTACGGTTCTCATCATCGCATCAAGCAGGTATGAGTGCCCCACGCAGAAGGTGAAAAGCATGGCCAGCACCCTTGGTAAGTGGCCACCCGCATATTGCAAGTGTTCTATGCTCAGTGAATCATGACCAGGGGATTTTCCTCGCTTCATGCATTTCACCGCCCGCGCGACATCCCCACTTGTAATCTGTACGATCCTGTCCCCAGTACGCACCTCATGTGACTCATTTACCTTATTCCTATTTGCCAAAGGCGAACAGACTTTAAAGTGCTCCCTAAACAGATTGGCAATCTGATCGGGCTCACTACTACCCTCGACGCTCACTGGAACGCCCGACCTTGAACTCAGTTTACCGGTTTCCTTCCAAAATTGACTGAAATTCTTAGCTGTGTGTTGTGTTGCTAAGATATCCATTTTTATTTGTGTCTGGTTGTTTTGACACCATTTAAGCTTAAATTTAAACGTAGCACGCGATTTACGCATATTTTCAAAAAGATGACCAGCTGTGGGTTTACCATTAGCAACCCACTCCTGAAACCAAAGTCGAGCGTCACCATGAGCCTTTTTTACATATTTGTTCCAGCCAGTGACATAGTGCTTTTTCTTTTGAAATCCATTAAATTTAACCTTACAGCAGTTTGATGCTGCATTTTGTAAAATTGTAACTATACTATCAAACATCTTGTCTATAATATCTCTATGTTCTACATTGCTACAAAATACATCTGCACATTTTCTAAATTCCGGAGGAAAATCTATGTCACGTAGTTTGAGGGCACACTCTTGACTGTATTGATTCAATTGCGACAAATCCCTAACACCCCAAACCACACTGTTATGTACCGTGTTGGTATGCTTAACTTTTGGTTTTAAAGTACTAATATCACACATAAGTTCAATAGGAAAATGATCAGACCACGAGATATTATATTTTATAGTAACATTTAAAATTGACCGTCGAGCAGCTTCGGTCACAACAATGTGATCTAACCATGACCTAGTACCATGAACGTCACTAATGTATGTGTATGAGTCCGATAGTGGTCCCAAAAAGTCTATATCCGCACACACCCAGCACTGTTCAACACAAAAATTCATAAGATGCTTACCGAACGTTGCACTCGGGTGAGCATTAAAATCCCCAAGCATGAAGACCGTTTCCACGCCACAACTGTCTATCACTGCACTTATCTCACTCAAACAGTCCGTAAAATCAGCCGTGTTATCCGTAGCATCCGTCGGCATATAAACCGAAAACACTAAAAACTGACGATCGTCAAGCACTACTTTAATGCACGTGAGTCTCACATTTTCACACTCCACTATAGATACGTACGGATACATACTCTTGCGCCATAGTATAGCAACGCCGCCGTACGGCCTGCCCCGCAACATCCCCGCCGACGTATCTACCGCTGATTTGCCAGTATACGCAAAATCCTGGTCTATCCCTCCTAGATATGAAATATCATGGGGCATGAGCCAAGTTTCTTGTAACGCCACTATATCAGCTGTTCGACATAATGACCTAACACAGTCAACTGATCTTGTTATTGACCGACAGTTGAAACTGACAAAAGACGAATTATTTGTTTTCTTTTCTGATTTGTCTACCATCACTATTTTTATATTCCACAAATCTTCTAACAGAGACGCCTTCCGGCCATAAACTACTTTCTAAGAAAAGTGTAATCTTTGACCTTGGGACACACATTTTGTACGCATTATAATCTCGCTGTATCTTTGCGTTGATTCTTTGCAAAGATACATTAACCTGCGTTTTATTCACTATGTACGCCAATATATCACTTTCCGACGTACTTTTATCTACATTGTTTAAAAACAAAGTTATTCTAATATCCGCAGCCTTAAATTTCTCGTTAGGAGTATTAAGGGCTTTGCCTTCAATAGTATGGTGATTTCTCAACTTTTTACGCTGTATCAAAATCCATTCCTCTGACTGCTTCTTATCCTTCCATTGCCCATCTTTAGCAACAATACGCGCTAATGTTTTTTGATTTACCGGCGTAGATGCTACCTGATGACTCATAGACGCTCCCGTGTCCAGAGTGAGGCTAGCTTGCAGTTTAGGTGGAGGCGGGCTTTCGCTGTTCGAAACCGCGGCGTCGTAACTGGCCTCCATATGCTGCGGCTCATTAGCGCATCGCACCTGCGTGAGCGGGACAGCGCCACACTTGATTTGTGCACGCGACACAGCTGCCCCCACGTAGGTTTCGGCCTGTGTTGTGCTCTCAGCTGTGTTATGAGTCATGCTATATTCTTCAATGTGAGGTAGGCCCAACGGTCCGCTGTCCATAAAACAGCTGTTAGACATACCGCCACCGCCACGATTTTTATTTATATTTATGCACTCATAATTATTGACCAAAGATGCTTGTTTCAGATTTATTAGATCTCGTTTTACCTCCTGCAGTTGATCCGATGATACATACGTGTCCTTTAATAATCTCAGATCTTTTTGTATCACAAGTATGTCTTTTAACAATCGTGTAGCATCTATGTGATCGAATGTAACAGGTGGTAATTTTTGCAATTCTCTGGCGACAAATATTGGAGTTTCCTCAGGATCCGTCTCCTTAAATACAGAAATAACATCATAAAGATCTCGTTGCGATCTTCCATCCCTCTTCCGTGTTACTTTACGTTTCTTAGAAGTCAGCGATTCATACAGCAAACTCTTAGCATCGTTTATGTCCTCCGCAGTGAACGACGTTGAACATATCCGCACAATGCTCTCCTCGTCCATGACGTCTATTTTGTTCTGAATAAACGCCAAGACCTCACAAATAACTATGTTACAATTACTGCACTTCACTTTACTAGATGTCATCGCGTTCGGATGCGTCATCCTCGATACGTTCGCTCGCTCGCGCTCGCGATCGCAGACTGATGAACTGATTTTAACTATATTTTTTCATAATTTTAAAACAAATAATTTCGAAGTTATTTAAGAAAGTATACCAAAAATTAATCATTCCCTTATCTCCGAACCTTCTGCGCCTAAAATATTGAAAAAACTGACATATAATAGGGAAACCAATAAGAAGTCTATGTTTTTTAACCAACTTCAAAAAAGAGGAGTTCCACTGTATTTTTTTCTATTTATTTCTAGGACCATTCTTATATAATAAATTTAACAAATTGCTTCATATATATAATGTAAGTTATTATAAGTGTAGTATAATGTTATTTGATTATTTAGCAAAACTAAATTACTCGGACATGGAAAAACTACTAGAGGTGCTGAACTAAAGTAGCTGACTTAACTGTAGTTACCTAAAATTAGTATTTTAGTTGTAGATTTTAATCAGGATCTATAAGCGTAGTTTATGATAAGGTTATGCAAAATATTGTATCTGCTTAGATTTTGAAAATATTTTATTTTTATTTAATTCAATGACTTTCCCATTTAACAAATACTTTCACAGAGAGGTGGCCTAAAACACAGGTTTAAGTAAACCTAGATCAGGCAACGCACGGCAACTACATTACTTTCAGAGTTCTATTTTTGACTGTAAACTCATATTTGTCTTCCATAGTTTAAATTTAGATAATTATTATCCTAATGTAGACCTAGATTAATATATACAACTGCACTATAATGTACACTTTTTTGTAATTATGTTATTTCAATAATTTTATTTTTTTTTTTTTATTCTTGTGAATGATGACCGATTTCTCCGATTATTGTGGACAGATATTCAACATTTTTTTTAGGGTTCCGTAGCCAAATGCCAAAAAAAGCGAACCCTTACGGATTCGTCATGTCTGTCTGTCTGTCCGTCCGTATGTCACAGCTACTTTTTTACGAAACTATTAGAACTATCCTGTTGAAACTTGGTAAGTAGATGTGTTGTGTGAACTACATTAAGATTTTCACACAAAAATAGAAAAAAAAAACAATAAATTCTGGGGGTTCCTCATACTTAGAACTGAAACTCAACAATTTTTTTCATCAATTCATCAAACCCATACGTGTCGGGTATCTATGGATAGGTCTTCAAAAATGATATTGATGTTTTTAGAATCATTTTTATCTAAACTGAATAGTTTGCGCGTGAGACGCTTCCAAAGTGGTAAAATGTGTTTAGAAGTTACAGGGGGGGGGGGGGGGCTGTAACTTCTAAAATAAGAGAATGATAAAACTAAAAAAAATATGATGTACATTACTATGTAAACTTCCACCGAAAATTGGTTTGAACGAGATCTAGTTAGTAGTTTATTTTTTAAATACGTCATAAATCGTAAACCGCAACTTTTGCTTATAATATATAGCTACAGGTTTGTACGGCACCCTCGGTGCGCGAGTCCGACTCGCATTTGGCCGGTTTTTTAATACTCCTCAAGTGGTATCACTGTCACCAAGTCAGAATCTGATGATGGAATCTCAGGGAGCTACCGATGAAAGGTTAAATTAGGATCGGATGATGGGATCCCAGGAAAATCAAGAGCACTCCTGGGCACTTAGGTGTAATATTTATTTATCAATGTCAGATTAATACTTAATACATTACAAAGGCGCCTAAGGCATTCTCAACCAGTCAACCAAGGGTGATAAAGAGGAGCATGCACTCGTCAGTTTGCATGTACTAGTATTTAATAGAATCATATTAAAATGTTTTTTTACCGACTTTAAAAAAAGGAGGAGGTTCTCAATTCGTCGGATATTTTATGTACGTTCCCCGATTTAGAACCGATTTGGAAATTTAGTTTAAAAGGTTTTACTTTCAAAGTGGTCAACAGGTCAGAATATGATGATGGGATCCTGGAGAAAACGAGGGAACTCTTTAGATTTTAAAGGCACACTTGAAGCGATTTAATCATTTTTAGATGAGTACTTGTACAGATTGGTCCCATTTTAATTTGGTGAAGATCTGATGAAGAACTTCAGAGATAGGTAACGGAACTCTTCACACATTGTAACACTTCAGAGATATGTAACGGAACTCTTTACACATTGTAACACTTCAGAGATAGGTAACGGAACTCTTCACACATTGTAACAAATTGACCAGGATTGATGAAATATGTTGCTTCTAGGCAAGCGTGCTCCATCTTCAACCGTATCCCTGCTTAACATCAGGTGAGATAGTAGTCAAACGTATGCCTATCAATAGTAAATAAACCAAGTCTGTTTATTGTTTAGGTACAACAGAGTCTCTAGGAAAAATGCAATTCGATCAGTGAATGCAATTGTCGAAATTCTAAAATATAAGGGAATGATCACGTGACATTTCGACAGCGTTTGTCAATCGCATACATTTTTGGCCTTAGATTATATACCTCTAGATGTAGCCACCTCGTGGCCGCACATGAGACAGTACTATAAAACTTCAATGTTGCTATTATGGAAACTTTTCCCTAAATATGACCAAAAACGTGAGGGTGTTTCGTTGTAACAACTACATACTAAATTATTATTAATGTACTAATATGAGTAGCATAATGTCATTCATATGAAGAGTGCAAAATTATTTATATCATTCAACATAATATAAAATTGCCAACAGGATTCTAATGATATTAACAGTACTATTTAGTAAAACAATCTTGGAACATGTTACATGATACTTTAAATACTTACCTACGTAACTATTGCTACAAAGCAGAATTAAAACTTTGATGGTTTATTTGATTGAACAAATTAATCGCAGAGACTCGAGAGGTCTATTTTATGAAATATTTTTGCCTCGTTGTTTGCACATTGAATTGAAGTATTTGTATCAAACAATGTGACACGAGAATTTTATATATTAGATTAATATGAAGTTTACTATATAATTCAAAGTAATCTGGTGAACAAACTATTTATTTTATTGAATTTTATTTATTTAACTACTTGCACTTTTTATTACAGAGTTAAGGGAAAAAAAGATGACAAGGTATGGCAACACAACGAATATCAAGTTATAGGTTATGTGGAAAGAAAAATAAACGATATCGCTAGAATTACGCCTAATTTTCATCGAAAGCCATGTCATTACATAAACACAAATGTATTTCTTCAATCAGTGCACAATAACTATTAACATTTGCATACTTACGAGTGAAAAGTAACATTCTCATCTTCCTTTCTTTCTGTGCGGCTTTTGCAGCCTAAAATACTGCACCATCCCATTATATAGCACACAAAATGCACAAAACACTTAACTATTGGAGTCTATTTCTCATAAATGCACTAAAACTATTACTTTAATTGCCGAAATTATCTAAAAACATAAAAAAACTGACTCGAGTCGACCTCTCAGTGACAGTGACAGGCCTTTGTTTGGCTAACTTTCCAAAGTTCGCCAAGCAAAAAACCGGCACGCCGTATGAGACAGAGCATGTTATGTTTTGTCTCAATTTTCTCACATGTTTCGTATATATGCTTCTCACTTCCACACTTCCCTACAGTCTCATGGCTACATCTAGAGGTATATAATCTAAGTTTTTGGCAGAATGTCACTTGACTAGAGCCTCAGTTCATGACATAACATCTCGCCGATACGCTGTGTAGAAGTACGCAAATGTGTATAGGCTACCTTGGTATACCCTTTATCTCACCAATTACATATTGATGTTCAATTTCCATGTTGTTAGGGTTTGACCTCCTCAAATTAAAATCACTGCATATTTTAAAACAAATTCCTCCACTGCGTCTTCTGTCTGTCTGTCTGTTCGCGGTAAACTCAAAAACGACTGCACCGATTAACATACTGTTTTCACCAATAGATAGAGTGGTTCTCTAGGAAGGTTTTAGTATTGTAATTTGTCAAGCGGGCGAAGCTGCGGGCATCAGCTAGTTATAGGTATTCAAGTATGAGCTGGTCTGGACTTGGACTGCGAAGGCACATAAAGTAACTCCATAACGGCAAATATCACAAATGTGTAGACTAAGAGTATTTAGTTGTGGTGTATCGCCACCAAAAAAGTGCAAAATAAAGAACTTTTCTACAAAAAAAGAAATACTGCTGACTTCCAAATAAAAACACTGCAAAGTATAAAATAACTTTAATTTCGGAAGACGGTGTAAAAAAAAAATTAAGTGAAATGTTTAAAAAATATTATTCGTTCGGAACCCTTTGCATACGAGTACTACTCGCACTTGGCTGGTTTTTATTTTTACTTCTCTAATAAAATAATTTTAAATAAAGAATGTTATAATTAAATAGCTGTGGCATCTGTGAGTATTTGCATGAAGCTAAAACATCGTAAACTTCAAGGGACGCAATACTTTACTTCAGGCGTTTTCCTAGCCGGCGATTTCCTAGTCGGCATTTTCCTTAATACGTCATGTATCTTTCATGCACACTGGCAACATAGTTTTGCCAACATTTATTTAGGGATACTTGAATTTTGAAGAGAGGATTTACTTAGGCTGCATACCTTATTACATTTTCCTGCGATATTTTTTTTTTTTAATTTGTGTGAAAAGAGCAAACATTTTATGGTTGTTATTTAACTCGAAGCAATTTATTAGAACTCTCTTCTCATATTTGCTCTGGGTTTTCCATTTATAAATAGGAACTTAATTAAGCTACTTTCAAAGTAAAGTCAAAGTTTCAAAGTAAAAAGGTAGGTAATATTAAAATTCTGAGAACTGCAATAAACTGATTTTTCAACATTTTTGCAGTAAGTCAGAATGTAATTATCTACACTACTTGCTACACTACTCTTATTTTTTCGAATCTTCAAATATTAGAAGCACAAAGTTTATTTGACGCATTATTGGTCTGCTAGCAGTTAGAATCGCAGCTTCATTCGCAACTTGTAAATAATATTTATTTTTTTATTATTTATTAGTATAAAAACAATAATAATTAACATTATAATTAGGAGTACAAAGGAACTGCTTATTTCTAACGAAATTTCCTCCAGCAGACCTGCAACAGGAGTAACGATAGTGTCAGTCTCTTTCTTGTAAGTTGGAGTTACACATTTTCATTTTTCTTTTCGTGTAATTTACTATAAATATTTTACGAACTTGGTTTGCAAAAAAAAATGTCGGCTATGGAACTTTGACGGTCAAATTCACATTTTTACAATCAATTCTTTTAAAAGCTGAAATTACTAAAAGTTAAGTTGAATGTTTTACTTGTTTATTGGAGTTCTAGAATTTCTTTAAATTTCTTGAGTTTTCACGGAAAAAAAACGTAAAGAAAGCCTAATTTAAGCCAGAAATGTCTTAATTCAGCGTCCATTATATTCCAAATAAAAACGATTTTATTAAATAAATTAATATGATATAAAATTTCAATCTACAATGAATACGTTTCATTAGTTTTCGTTTGTCAATATAATAAAACAAAATTACAATAAATAAAATTAAAGTACTATATATTCTGCGTCAATTCAGCGCGCGCGCTCCTCAGTCTCGCGCGAGCGCCCAAATAAACTTTAATCCTATTCAGACTAGTAGGTAAGTATCAAAATTGTTTCGCGGACTATAGATGTACTCCCAACGCAGACCAACGTAACTTCGTCTATTGCAAACGAGCATTTACGATTCGTAATAGGACTGTTAAAACTAAAGATCAAATAAAAAATACTAAAATATACTTGTAAAATATATGTACCGAATACTATACATATGTATTTATGGATATAATATTGATGTTTTTACCATTAATTGTCTCAGTAAAGTATCTCTGCCGGAAGCTATGATTTCATAAATCAGCTGCCTTCGAACACATAAGCATCCAACGGAGTTTTCTTGCGCATTACTAACATAGCTCAAATAACCATATTTTCCATTCAACCCAAAAAAAATAACTAAACCCATAACAATGCTTAAATACACATAAAATTAAATAGCACCTCCTTACCACAAACCACAAATGACATTGCGAAAAAAAAAAAAAAAAACCCGCGTTCATGTTATGAAGTGCGGCCTTTTCGCGGCGAAATAGCCGTTTACCTTATTAGCTAGGTAGCCAGTCTTCACTTTATATTCTAGGTTAGTTGGCTCCCACACCACGTCCTAGCCTATTCATCATAGGGCAAGGCCAGCTAAAGTATTCCGTGGCTACCTGCCCCTACAATTCCTTCGGCCGACTTAATATTATTTGCGGTGTGTGGTGTGCAAATATTCTTTTAATACTATACTTTGTAGGTCTAATACCAATGATTTGTAGTATTGATTCGGTTTGGAAGTTGTTGTAAGTACGTGTTATTGAGCTAGTTTACCTACTTTTAAGTTCCGTAATTCAATTATAACTAGTGTGTAATCCCGCCCTTGATACAAGGAGGCAAGGAGTTATGTTCCTTCAAATTAAGCAACATGTATGTACTCTTATGTTATACGTAGGCGAAGAAATTAATTCATTATCGCCGTCAGAAGTTACCTAGTTTATGTACGGGCACGCACATTCAACGTATAAATTAGCAAATTCATTTTGATGGAAATGAGGTAGGTAATGAAGAAAGGTGCCCTCCGATTACTTCACATTACGAGGTCCAAGTTCCAGACCGGGTATTGATGAACGAGCTTGGTAAAGGACATTACCTACCTATATTAATCTTCGCTGAACGTAAGTACTTACAGATTCAACGTTATTTTTCGAACTAGAAATTCAGTATTTCGCAGAAATGGAAGTCCATTGCTACGAGTTTATTTCTTACATAAAGGCATTTGACAACAATATATTTCAATGCTATCACGGAAGCGGTATACTATGACGAATGCAGCTATTTTTCCGGCGTTATCATGTATGCACGTCCAATTTTTATTGCTTTTTGTGCGGCAGTTACAAATCGATTTGGCTTTAAGCCAATGGCGTCATTTTAATAGTTCCTCTGTGTGGCCGACAGTACTCACATATTTTAACATTATGTATACGGATATTTTAAGCAATGAATTTGTGAGGCAAGAGTGCACCGGAACCTCCTGCCAAATTGAGAAAAAATATAATGTTTTAGATGAGAAAAACACAAATCACATATTACGAGTAAGAAGAGTTCTCAGAAACCCTTTATTTATGTTATTGGTATGAATTTGCTTATCGTTGAACACAATATTATTTTTATTTTTTCTTTGACTCCTTTTGTAGCGATAGAATAGCGACATTAAGATGTCGTTTTACAATTCAATAAACATAAAATCGAGACATTGATATCTTTTATTCCATCTCTTGTACCAAAGACACTCTAGCGAGAAAATATTTTCATTATCTATTAATATTTAGCAGGTGTCCCTTCTCTTAGCCGAGTTCAATTCTCTGTAGTATTGCTTGATATTCTCTCTTTGAATGCACAGTGCTCGATAAAACGAGGAATTTGTACGAGAAGATATACAATAACTGGGATAAAAGGGAGCTCCTTAACAATCGTATCTATTCATTGGCGAAATCATGAAATACAATTTCCTGTAGTAGGGATTCCGTACAAAAGTTTACCATATTGGAAAGGTTACCTCAAGAGGAAATAACTTACGGTAATATGAGAGAACTTATCTGCGAGTTAGTAAGTTTTCAGGTTATTATTTAGTTATTCAAGAATCATCTTATTTCGGCTGTTAGGTTTTACGTCTGCTATTTTTCACGAAATCTAATAAGACGAGAAAAAAGAATGAGATTAGGTTCTTCATAACACTAAGAATAAATGGTTAAAGGCGATTCATTTTTAAGTAGCTTTAGGTAAGTAGTAGATTTTTAATCGACATAAGTTTGTTTATGTTGAGGGCGGACCCATGTAGGTTTTCTTATTTTCTTGATCGTACACTTCGGAATAGTCGTAGTCCTGGATTGGCTGATAAGTTGGTTGCGGCATTTGCGAGACTTCTCTTTCTCGCCATTTAATGTAGTTATAACTACAAAAAAAAACACGTTCCATCAACCAAACTAAATACAATAACACAAAACCAAGTCCTACATGGCAAGTTTACATGGATTTCTATGGCGTTAAGAAATTAGCATCCCAATAGATCCTGGCCTTATATCTCCGTAGTCCGTACCAAGAAATGGGCTGAGCCGAACTGAACAAAGGCTTAAGAACGTCGGGCGACGGGCATCCGAGTAGCTTTCGCAGATCCTAAGTACAAACACTGATAAACGGATAAGACTCGCACACCACTACTCGTATATGCTCAAAAATAGACGACCAACATATGTATCAGTACTGTAAACAATGGTTTCGGTTTGTAGTGGACCTACTCTTGCTTACGTAACTTGTTACTTATCGCGTTTGTCTTCGGCAATAATGTTCCTATTTTATTATAAACTACCCCTTTTCGCGTTCCCGTAGGTAGTTTTGTCTGTGCATTGTCTGTTAGTCACCCAGTCACTGAGTAACGGAAATAATTTTATATATTAGGATATATGAGTATGTAGGTACTTTGTAACCAAGTGAGCTTGAGTTCTTATTATTAGTCCACGGATTCGAGCAGCCTCGAATCTCTCACCACATGACGGTCTATCATGAAGCACTCAATAACCAACGACAAGCAATCTTGCAGCTCTCTTGTTCACACGCAAACATATCAATACAAGGTTCTTGTTGAGTAGCTGACACGTGCTGGAGACGTCATTCTGCTCAAAATAATCACTATACCATTTTATTAAAGGATGGGTAATCATGTAATGACTCCTTTGGCTCTTGGTGGAGCGGAAGGGAGTGTCAGACTCTTACTGGCTAAAATCCATCCGTGTTCCTCATAATGCCTTTTACTTTCCAGAGACGGCGCCGTGACTCTTTCGAAAAAATTCCGCATCCCTGGCAGACTACACCATATTTTGGTGTTCCAGTGTAACTTAGAACAAGTGCTCGGATCACATGTGGTTATTTTATTGAAGTTAACATGGAAATCCAGTGAAGCAAGAAATATCGTGTCTTATTTTTCTAATTATACACAACACTGTCCTGCCCTCAGGCTAGTTGGAGCGACGATCTTCACAGGGTGGCTGGTAGCAGCTGGATGAGAGTTGCCGGTGCTCGAGCCAAGTGGCGTGCACTTGGAGAGGCCTATGTCCAGCAGTGGTCTGCTATAGGTTGTTGATGATGATGATGATGATACAACACTGTGGATTCAATTCTGTACCCGTGCTAGTTGTGAGGTTTTTGGCCGTAGTGCGTGCTAGTAACTAGGTGCCTAGTGAACACAGGTATAATTGATTAATAGTATAAGTGCAATATAATAATATAATATTATCATTTCTGACAAAGGTTTTAAAACATAGTATACAATTAAAATTGATGAAGTTATAAAGGATAAAAACCCAATAAAAGTTTAAAATGATATTCAACATAAAAATTTAACACTTCAATAAAAACTTTGCTAACAGAAGCTGCAAAATATTGCAGATTATCGATAAAACTCGTTTTAAAAGTTCATGATACTGTTTTTATTTTGATACTTATCGATATTGAGGTACCTACTCCGAGGAATTCGTTACAGATTAACTCTAAATAAATCCTATAATCTAAAAAGCTGAGATCTCTTCAGGGTTTCCTTTACAGTGGGTTGGTATAATGAAAGAACATTTATTTAATAAAATTGGCTTGGAACATTTATTGATCTTTGTGGCCAAAGGTCATTTTGAAGTAATAGGTTTCTTTCAAGTACGAAGTAAATTGAATTAAATTCCGATAAGAACTAATTTAAAAAGAACTAAGGTTGATGACTCGATTTCTAATATTCATTCTGCACTTTGTTTCTATTAATTTTATTTTGATAGAATATATTTTTTTACACTCTTAAGTGCATCGTCTTGGTCAATCACTGTTAAAAACTTACCAATTTTTTTACTTATATTTTAAACTTAATTATCTGTGCAAAGGTATTTTTTAACAGTTATGGTTCATTTATATTAAGTCGTTTTGACTGATTCGGTTGCAGCCCATATTCAGTCACCGACTTGTGTAAACAGACTTTCGGTTAGACGTATTCAGCCACAAACCGTCTTCCGAATCCGGTAAACTGACAAATTAAACGAATGCGTTCGCCGTATTCGGTGACCGACTTAAGGTCAATGCGCCATTATTATTTTCAGTAAATACGTTTACTTTTTGGGAGACTTTCGACATAATTTACGATAGTCATGGTTATGCTGCAAAAGAGTTTTATAGTGACATTATCTGCATTGAAAAAAAAAACTATTATAATTAGCTTGCTTTGTATGTATAATTGTAATACTGATAAAAGATACGTTTATAATAATTATTATACTCACCCAACGTTTGCTTCACGGATTAATTTTCAGCTGTGGACACTCAAAAGGGCATGTTAAGAATTATGCGTTCATGATCACGCACATAGGTTTCTGAAATGCTCAGTATGTGACGTATCCCAAGTGCGTGTATCACGCATTATAATAAATTCACAAAATGTCTGACAAAATGCAACGCAGCAATGAATATTACGAGCGTATCAAGTTTCTAAAATTCGTCGTCGGGGGCTGTGTCCAGCTCAGTCCCGTTCAAGCGTGGCAGCTTTCCGAGATAAGTCATTTATTTTGTGAACATATTCTGTTTCACCGGTATACCCAGAATACCTTTTCCATGGTTTTTTGGCAAATCTTGAGCCTGGACCTACGTTAAATAGTCAAAATATAAGGGTAGAAGTAACTATTAAGAAAGCTCATACCTAGGATTCAAGGGACAGATGCAAATTGGTCTTCCTCAGATTAGAATTAAGTATTTTAGATTTAGTTTATAGCGACGCAAAAAATTATGACTTTAAAACAAATTTAAATAACAAAATTATCTATAAATCAAATGAAGATAAAATGGAAATAAGGCGACTCAAACTGACAGAACATTCTTACTTACCTTTTATTTTATGCTTTATGTAAGAACCATGCTTATGTTTGTGGAATAACAAGCGTTTAACTGCCCATAAAGAGGGATTTATTGCTCTGGCAATATATGAAATATCCGGTGTTTCGCTTTGAAGACTTACCATTTATTGTAGTTTCATATTAAAACGATACATATTTATGGTTAAGCGAGCTTAGGTAGCATTAGTAATGCTTTCAATACTGGAGCCAATCAATATTGAGTAGCGATGGGTGAATGTATCAAGATTTCTTACGAAAACATTAGTAAGTTGCGTGTAAGAGGATTCCGGGTGAAACTCGCTTCCATCTTCGGCCTAATCATCACTTTCCATCAGGTGAGATTTGGGCCAAGAGTTTCCCCGTTTTGCATTAAAAAAAAAATGTAGCTAAGCCTTTTTTTTGGGTATGCTTATTTTAAGATCTTTTTCTTGACAACTTCCCAATACCTAAGAACATTTCTGTATCAGAATCACATCTTTTTATTTCCAGCCACGCATCTGTAGCTCGCCGTCCGACAGGTCCGAGTAGACGACGCATTGTGTTCCACGCGCGCCTCAAACAAATGACAGCATAAGAGATGTAGCCCGCTAGAGCTAGTGCCTGCCAGGGTTGCGGCACAGGAACGCAAAGGGCATTTGGAGGAACACAGGTGGGTTTTAATCAGTAAGAGTCCGACACTCCTTTCCGCTCCAACCAGAGCAGAAGAAATCCCTTGAGGATTTCCCATTTTTTTAAACTTAAAATTCTACATCGCGACCTGACTGGTTAACTTCGTTGAAAGTTCTAACAGCCTGTTTATACAATCTAATCTTAATCTAGGCTATGCGCTGTGAATTATTTTGAACTTGTGATAATTTTATAAAGCCTGGCTAAGAAACTAGCCGAGTTTTATATCGTCAAGAACTTCGACTTTACCGGTGTATAAAAAACAATTTCTTTTGAACTAGTTGTTGCCTGTAGTACTTACTTATTCCTTTGGTTCATGTATCGTTCTAAAATTCAGAACTTCGAAAGCCGTGCCAACAGCTCAAAACTTCTTATTTTTCAGGATGAAAACCATGATTAAAACTCAATATGGTAATCTCGAATGGTTTATTTATTTGTTTAATTACACCGAAATCCACTAAACCGTCGTCGATTCACGAACACAAACACGTAAACGTTTTTGTCATAATATAAGCTTATTCCGCGCTCGTTCATTTTAACTTATTAAAGCCAGTATTAACAGTCGCCTCAAGGTTTTCTTGCAAGCGAGACGTCATCATGCAAGAAATGCGCAAACATTGTCGGAATATTCATGTGTGTTAATATTCATGGCCACGGCGGCACCTGCTGCACTTCAGCTAAGGATCGCGGTCTCTACCGTGTACCGCGAGTGTGTACATTTGTGAGACATTCGTGAAACCCGGACGATATAGGGACAAAAGTTTCTCGGCACAGTAGGCGAATGCACGTATGAATTCCAGATTGCGTTTAGGTGTTTAGGGACACGGCCAGACGGTACGGCATTACGTATTTAGGCTAACTCGCGACTTGCTTAATTTAAAGTTGAGATAGAGATTAGACGCTTTGTTGAACAGTTGTTTGGAACTGGTCTAGGTTAAGGGAAAGTTTCTGTTTATAATTAAACTTCTCTGTAACTGACACCGTTTTCCCCAAGGAGAAATGTGTTATCGTCCAAAAATAGTTTAGTTAACAATTCCGGTTTTAGACATGGTCTGGACAATCGTAATTAATAATAATAGAGAAATAAAAGTAAAATTATAGCTCCTACTAAAGCTGGCGATTTTTTATGGTAATAACCTACAAAACTTAAAAAATTTCTTTCTCGTTGCTTAACTTAATAAGTTCGGTTCCTAAAACGAAACACAGAAAGAAGTCACAGAATTTCTTGCATCTACAACCCTATATCCTAGTACAAGGATTTCCGTTGAGACGATCACCTTGTTCCCGATCGTTTGCATACTGCGCTGTGCCCCAGAGTTCACTCACAGAGGCACAGTTAGTGCAGATTCTATAGCTTTGATTTGACATTGATTGTGGATACAGCCATTGTGTTAGCCTGTGTGTTTCTTCACGGGTTTGTGGCTCGTTTGTTTATCTTGTGTTGAGGAATTAGTAAGCGTTTGACTTTGAGCGATGTGTTAGCCAGTTAATGGGTTGTGGAGGACTGGTAGGCAGCCTCTTCACGTAAAATACTGGCAATCAACTTAACCGATTTGACAGGGAGCCGACCCCAATATAGTTGTGAAGTGGCTAGGCAGATAATGTAAGCCGTTTACTTTGTGGTTTGTGGCATGAAAAGGAGAGAGGTAAAAGTGATTAGTGTACCCAAACTTCTTCAATCAATATGCCTAGTAGTAGTAGTTCAACTATGCTGGATCGGTTTAATCCGATGCAACTGAGCACCAGTATTTTAAATGAAGTGACCGCTTGTCTGACCTCCACAACCCAGATACTGGTGTTACGATACAACTTGGAAAGATATATAAACGACTAATTGCTCGGATTACGTTTTTTTTTAGGGTTCCGAACCTATATGGAGAACGGAACCCATAAGATCACTCGGGTCTCAGCCGATTTTCACCGAATCTGCTGGACCGATTCAGTTGTCCTTTTGTGACGCAGGCACGGACGTGTTACGTAAATAAATAAACTATGAAAATGGTGTCACTTTTCGGAGGGAAAACTAGAAAACTTCCAACTGTGCCACTTACCCTCAGGTACTCTTACCTACAAAACTAATGAGTTCAAAATTTTGAAAAATAACACTTATAATAGTTTAGTTGCCTATAGATAACCTATAAAAAGTCTAAGGTTTGAAAATAACGTGTCACAAAAATAAGATTTTTTCGGATCCCTTTGCATACGAGTACATTTAGGTACACATTATTGCTGATTTTCTAGGCCACAGGAGCAACCCCGGGGGCAAAAGCTAGTTTCAAATCAAATCAAATAATCATTTATTGCTAAATGGTATTTGCAGTAAACACAGTTTGTATACAAGAGTATGTGCATATAAATTACAAATTAGTGGGTGAGCTGCTGTTCTCCTAGCTAGATTGCTGAGCAACCTGTATTAAGGAGAAACAGTTTGCCTCCCTGCAAAGGTGTTCTTAAATTATATGCGACATGTTGATATCATACAAAAGCTAGTTTATGGCCGATTATATTTTTAAGAGTACTGTGGCCGATAATAATTATTAGAATTTGAATAGAAGGTCAATCGTGAAATTATGTCTAGAGGTGATTAAAGTTGACTATGTGGTGTAGTTTTAATGACACCACTAAATAAAATGATTATGATGTTATACATAATAGCCGCAAATAAAAACCGTACCACAGACTAAAAACAAACGTCAAATTGGCTGATGACGTAACGGAAACACGAATCAGTGATTTTACAATAAATCATAAAATGTAATTAAATTAAGTATTGTTTTATCACATTTAACATAACTTTGTTTTATTTCAGTATTAACATAAGCCTAAAAAGAAATTGGAACATTGTTACCGTTAGTTCAAACAAAATATAAAATAGTTTTTATCTAAAGATATCATAGTATTTACAAAGTATTTTTAATTACACATCAAATGTGCGAGTTTACATTATTTTTACCAAATGAAATATAAACTTTAAGAAAAACTAATGTCACCGGAAGTCGTTGCTGTGTGTCGTTGATAGTTGAAGGCTGGCTCTAGCCGCAGACCAAACAGTTACTATTTTGACTTGTGTGCATCTCAGTGATAGTGAAAAGAGTTTACGAGATGTCTTTTCGTTATTATTTGAGAGCCCTCCCACTCTTACATACATGACTATCTCGGGACACTGGCGACACGGACCTTTAGTCGAGGCGAGGGGCTGAGGCCAACTCGCAGATACTCCATTGAATATTTCAAATGAAATGGAGCATCAAGCGACGGTTATTCCTATATTAGCTTCTGCCAGCGGTTTTACCCGCGCGAATATGGGAAATAATCCCAAGGAAATATACTCGTCAAATTACACCCAGATTTGACAGAGGCATTCTGTCGTGATTGAAGAGAGTAACAAACATCCACCCAAACTGTAGCATATATAATAGCAAGTAAGCTAATGCACTGTAAACCCAAAGAAAACCGCTGATTGGTACCTACAAGACTTTTGCATGTAATGGAAACATATGTAGTGATTCTTGGTTAAAATGTTAATGATTGTTTGTTTCAATTTATAAATTGAGATGTACAATTTATTAAGTTCAAAGAATGTACACTGGACTGCATAGAAAAAGGCTTGGTTAGAAAATCTTCAATATCGTGACTGTTTGTGGAGCTAATGTAATTTTTGTTGATTATTTCTGAAAATGTGTGCAATTTATAGACATCGATTTCTTCCTAAAATTGAATACTCGCTGAACTGTAGAAAGAGTCACACCAACAGTACTCGTGGTATTTCGCTTACTGTGCCCCTCTTCAAGCATTGTCAGGATCCTGGTACATACTGTAGGAGTTAACGACATGATGACTTCAAAAGTAAAATTTATACGGCAGAGACACCATATACATAACTTTTCTTATTGCAAATCAATTTATACTACTTCAAAAACGCCCATTATTTTATATTTTCAGTTTTTTAGACAATTATCAAAAATAAATAAAAAGATTTTATATATTATTCTATAAAGCTAGGTCAGGTACCTACTTTAGAAGACATTGAAGATTTCTAACCGACCCTTTTTCTTTGCGGTCCAGTGTATGTATGGTGCAATAAAAATATAGTAAATATATATTAGTAAGTAAGTATATTATTAACATTTCATACTGGATACAAAATCCAAATCGAGTAGCAAAATAGAATTCCGTGTAATATATAAATCAGTGTCAGTAGCAGCATGTACTTCGCATCGTCGTCGGCGTCGGCTTACTAATAATTATAATTAAAGCTAATCCCCCTAATTTACCGGTGACGTCCCGAGGTTTTGTTAATTTTGCGGAAACCAACAACCTCTTTCAAGCGTTTCTTGATTGCTAAAGAACTTAAAACTTAAATGCGCCTGTCTGGTCGTTAGTGCACTCATATATTATGCAGTTTCAGTGTGTCTAGCTTTAATGCCTTTTTGGTTAGTTTGCTGGTAAATATAAATTATATGTTGCTGGAGAAATTCAAATATTGTGCTGTGAAACGAACTTTTTTGCAGTTAGAAGTACCTCATTAATTACTTGGTCACGCGTACCAAACAGACGGACGAAACAGTGCTCTAGGCTGAGCGCTCGGTATATGTAAACACTTCATCAAGTGTTCGGCTGAGTTAAAAACAGCTTAACAGTTACTGACCCTATTCTTTTATCTACTTAAGGCCGTACCCTGAGCAAATAACCTTGAGCATTTTTTCCCTCAATAACAGCGCAAGAGATACAATAGCGAATACGCTCAGATCTATACTTAAAATAAATCTGTGACAGGTCAATTCTGTACATCTACACTAATATTATAAAGAGGAAAACTTTGTTTGTTTGTTTGTTTGTTTGATTGTAATGAATAGGCTCAAAAACTACTGGACCGATTTTAAAAATTCTTTCACCATTCGAAAGCTACATTATCCACGAGTAACATAGGCTATATTTTATTTTGGAAAAAAATAGGGTTCCGTAAGAAATTTGGGTTTTTCGGACACAAGGTGTAAAAATCAACCGGAAAAGTTACTTATTTTGCGTACGCTGCCTAAACTATAAAAGATAGAACCATGAATTGTTCTAATTAATTGTAGATCTTATAAATATCTACAAAAAAGTCCGCGACACACTATACCTATCTATGTCGAGTGAGGCACAACAACCACTTTTATATTTTAAAATCTTGATTTTTTTTTGGACTACATTTAAACGCGTTTATTTTACTCATGCTATTAATCCTTATCAAAATAAAGTATTTCATCACTAATTACAGTTTATGTAGATAATATTTGGTCTTTGAATGATTAAATCAGACGTTTGGTTTTGAAGTTATGGCGAAATTAAAATATTACGATTTCTGCTGCACGGCCCGTTGCGAAGTGGACGTCACCAAGGCCCCCGGGTGCGCGTGCGGGAGGGGGAGTTTAGATCTATGAGTAATAAAGTGTCCTCCACACTATTCCGAAGTTGCACGAGGCGAAGTGCTCTCCGAAGTTGACCGAATTCCGAAGTAGGTGTCCACACACTCGAGCAACTTCGCGAGGAGCTCAGTCGCCCGTTCCCCCGTTCCCCTCACGATAGGCATAATGGATAACGTTCATGTGGCAACTGCCGTTGCAATGTGTACTCTCGCATAATACAATTCCTGCGTATTTACTATGGCTGACGCGAACCGAAGTGAGCCGAGTAGTGTGGACAGACGCTTCGTGTTCGAACTTCGAGTCCTTTGACTCGGGCGCAAAAACCGACAACAACTGGAAGTCGCCCGGGGCGAAGCGAAGTTGCACGAGGCGAAGCGAAGTGCCCTTCTACACTATCGTATTCGCTCAACTTCGATCAACTTCGGGAATAGTGTGGAGGCTACTTAAGGTACACGCGTGGCTCAGACGCGAGGTCGGCTCCCTACGCAGCGGTCGTGCGCGAAGTCTAATAATATTCGTGCGATTTTTTTTAGATTTCGTTCTTAGAACTATACCTACGCAAAAGTTCTTCTCAGAGCTAAACAACAGTTCTTCTCAGAGCCAAACAACAGTTCTTTTCAGGGCTAACCAACAGTTCTTTTCAGGGCTAACCAACAGTTCTTTTCAGAGCTAGAATATTACACGCTATTAACATTTTCTTAAACATTTGAAAATGCCTAAGAGAGCCAGGTCTCAACTTACTGAACATAGTTCTCAAGCACGGGCAGCAAGAATACGCCGTATAGGAGAATCTTCACCTGAACGTTCACGCCTTGCTGAACAAAATCAGAGACTCTCTGGTACGCGCTCGAGAGTCGAGTGTCGAACGTTCGCAACGCCTTGCACAACAAAATCTGAGAATCTCTGAGTTATAATATTACAAAGCAGAAGAGTTTGTTTGGTTGAGTACGCTAATCTCAGGAAATACTGGTCCGATTTGAAAAATTATTTCAGTGTTAGATAGCCCATTTATCGAGGAAGGCTATATGTATATCATTGGGCTAAGTCAAAAAGGAGCGCAGAATTAATGGAAAATGTGACGCAGACGAAGTTGCGCGGGTCAGCTAGTGAAATATATTTCCAAAATAACTATCAGGGGGTGATTAGGGATCGATACTGATGCCAAAAATGCAATCAGTAAAATTTTTGTCTGTCTGTCTGTACCGTTATAGAAACAAAAACTACTCGACGGATTTTAACGAAAATTGGTACAATTATTTTTCATACTCCTGAGCTGGTTATAGTATACTTTTCATCACGCTACAATCAATAGAAAAAATGAAAAAAAAATAATGAAAATGTGATAGTTTGGTTGTTTGTTACTCAATCACGCCAGAACGGCTTAACGGATCTTAATGAAATTTAGAACAAAGATAGATTATAGTCTGGAATAGCACATAAGCTACTTTTAATCCCGGGAACATGTTCCCTAGGGATCACGCGGGCGAAGCCGCTGTCAGAAGCTAGTGTTGAATAAAATCGTTATAAAATCTAATTTTGGTTGTTTGAAAAAAATACTTCTACCAAAATGTTCATAATTAAATTGGTTATCCATTAGTGTAAGTACAAAATCAAAATAATCGTTAGTTTTCGAGAAGATGCATGTTTTCAGTAATTTTTTCTCATTTATGTGGTTTCGTTGTGAGGAGATTACTTAAACATTATACTTAGTAATAAAAAATAAAATCTACCATTTTGAAGCCAAGATTATGTAGAAATTTAATATATTTTTTATTAGTTGATATTTCTTTTGGATAAAGAGTAAATAGCTCCAAAAACTGCACAAAAACGGCTAGCGCTGCGTTTTGCTCGGGGACGCGCCTTAACCAAATGTCCAACCCCGCACTCTATTAGACAGTTTCGTACCTACTCGCAACTCGGCTCACTCCCGTTGCACGCAGAATGCTACCGAGTCCCGTTTTTTAAATGTCTTTTACTCAAGCTATGTACATGGTGGACACCCATGTGAACAAAATTATTGGGAACACTTTCATTGTTTTATTATTGTGCACTGTCTGGACAGGTCCACTCAAATCTGTGTCGCTCTTTCTTCAAAAGACCACCTCAGACATAGTATTTTTTGAGATTACAGATGAAGTAGCGTTTACACTTTTGTATTATATATCATTTTCTAACGTCCATTCGTAATGCAAAAAACTAAGACCAAGTTACTGGTATTAGCGAGCGTTAGTTGCTTAATCTAATTCCATAATGTCACTAATTATTGAATTTTTCCCCTAACGCTTTTTTAATTTTAGTTTTTTCGTCCTAACCCGACGCACCATTGTGTTTAAAACACTACTTTCACACGGGTGGAATTTAATTTCCGGTGGATTTTTCAAAAACATTTTATTTTGACAATAGACAAAAGTAATAAAAATACTGCCAAATCACTTGAGTCATTTTAAGTGATGACCATTTCATACCCCTTGTATGCTGTGTTTCTCACGTTTCTTGAGTAGTAGGTAAAAGTAGAAAACAATTTTCCTAGCAGCTTCCAAGGCTTAATATTGATTTTAATAACTAATTACGAAGCTTATTACAGTACTAAATATTTATCGCGATTATAAGGCTAACGTAAAAGTGGCGGAGTAAACTTCGTTATGCGAAAATATAAAACTTAGTTGAATTGTGCCTAGATTACCTAAGCCAAACTTTGATATTAATTTACATTGAGTGTGCTTTAGTCATCACACATCTTAATAACTTTATATTTTAACAGACCGCGACTAGGCCCTTAGAATTAATGCAAATGACGGAACAACATGTTTTTATCAAAATAATAATCTTCAACTTCAACAGTCTAAACGAATAGTAAACTTCGTAGGTACCTACAGACTGTCCCAAAACCTAAAAGCTGCCTGTAATTACACCGCAAAAACAAAGAACGGACGTCTTCGTCCTAGGAGCAGAGGCGTTCTACGCCTCCGCCATTTCTTTTTAACTGTACTGTCTTGAACAAATGACGTACTGTAAAATGAAGCTATTTATAACTACGGACTGCTGATATTTGTGAAAGGCATAGGTACCTTTTATTCAGAGCCGGCCTTAACCATGTAAACGCCCGGGCGCCCTTCTATATTGCAATATAATTAAAATAACTTATTAAAGCCGCTTTCAGACTACGCTATAATATATAGCTCATAGCACTACAATATCGCGCACCATACATTGTTATGGACACGTTCACACTGTACTGTACTATATATTATTGACAATGTACCTATGGTACGCGACATTGTTGTGCTATGAGCTATATACTCTATGCTTTATATTATAGCGTAGTCTGAAAGAGAAAAAACCCTTTACCCAACGAAGTCCCCGCAAGAGAAGTCCTGATCGGTGGTGAGGGTGAAACTATCGGGATAGTTTCACCCTCACCACCGATCAGGACTTCTATGTGTTGTATAAAAATCATTATAATTCGCTTATACGAATATTATTTCCCCTATTTGGCAGTTTTTGGTTTTCGTTTGGTGTGCTGTAAATTTAAGTTTAGAAAAACTGCGTTTGCCACTTGCATCAGTCACTGGTATTGTTAGCAGAATACTCAGCGATATCCAAGAATATAATTCTTGAGGCTTTTTAATAAACTTAAAGGTTTCAATAGGTCAACACCTATTGAAACCTTAAAGTTTATTTAAAAAAATCTGAATGTCTTCGAGATTGTGTTGCCGACCTAAAACTTGCATTGCCGAACAAATCATCATCAATTGGTGAGTTTTTCTTTGAATCTAAAGAAACAGGTATTTAAATTACGCGCCCTGCATGTCCCGGCGCCCTCCAGCCGACCGAAGCCCTGGGCGCTGACCTGCCCAACTTTATCTGCGTCACATTTCGCTTGAATGCTCCGCTCCTATTGCTTGTTGCATGGTGTTATAGCTTTTATCCCATCCAATTAAGTTTTTAATCGATCCAATATTGGAAAAAGAAACAGGCGAAAGCCAAACCTGGAATTATATTTTTATTCAAAAGTCTCTCCGCCCTCATTTCTTTTTAGAGCCCCACGATAGACAAAAATTATAAAGACAAATAACATTTAGTTATGCAACAAACAAAATACTCAAAGAGCTTGTCAGCTTTAGGTTCACCCGTCTCTGCGTTGCAGAAGTCTAGTAAACTAAGTATAGTGAAAACCTGGCTATGGTAAAGGGTGCTCTCGTTGTGTCATACGTGATATATAGCTCTAACCGCTCTACGTGAAAAATGTCCCTATGATAAATCTCACTCATCTTGTCGGTAGGTACGCGTACGCTCGTGTTGAAAACAGCAATGCTATTCTGTTGACATATCACAGTAAAAATTGGATTAAGTCACACTCACTTCACCAAAGCTTTCTAGGTACATTAACAGAACAGGCTGGCAGATTCATAACACTACAGTCACCATGCCATCTTTCAGTTTTACCATTAAAACAGATCAATATCATCTTATTCAATTAATAATGACATCGATAAACTGACGGAATGATGGAAACAATTCTTATTATTATAATAATTGGGTAATACTTTGGACTTCAAAGAATCTCATACAAAGGAGGAACGGTGATAATTGACGCATAATTCCGACAAATCGCCGCCGACGGAATAAGGTCAAAGATCATTACAAGGAAAAACACTCAGCGTCTTAACTGTGACAATTTATATTTGGATCAATAATTTTGACGTATTTTGTGTCATTCAGATTAATTCTGAATAATTTATTGCTTTGTTCTTCTTTCACGGATCACAAAACAATGTTTTATTGTCTTCTCTCTGTTACTTTTTGTATAACTTTACTTCCAAGGCTTGTTCAATTATGTAGGCAATCCATTAGTATAGTGATAGCTCGTACTTTCTTTTGATTGAACATAACACCTAATTTACAAAAAAAATATAAAACTATGGTCCAAGGTTGCGGCAGACAAAGATGGCGGGACGAGCTCGACGCTTATCAACAGGATTGTTTCACACTAGCTCAGAGCCGAGAAGAATGAAAGTAACAGGTCTTCGCATTGCGGTGTGGCAGAATAGGCTAAAAGATTCATATTACGAAGTATAGCTGAAACGAAAACGTTGATTGAATAGATAGAAAATGTCTAGGGGTATAAACGTTTTCTATTAATCATCCTCTGGGTTCTGAAGTGGTTTCTATAGACAATTTGAATACAAAATCTACTATATTAAATTAATATTTTAGGGTTTTTAATATCTAAAGAAAATTCGTTTGCGATTACCGCGAATTGAGTAGCTAATTCCGAAATTCGAATTGATTCAAATATACTTCCTCTGCTGACATAATTTCATTGTTATGTATTATCATCATTGTCCTATTATTATTCCTACTTCAAAAAAGAAAAAGTGGGTTTAACGGTGTTAATTGTAGATAGGAAAGAACCTTATTTTTAACCCATTTCACCTATATTTGTTCAAAATGAGAGCAAATCAAAGTAACTAGATAAGAAGGTACCTACCTAGCAACTAGTAGGGTAGATACCTATGATTGCCCATAATTAGGTCTCAGACAGACACGCTAGAACGCTACAGACACGTGATAGTTATTTTTATAGTTGCGTTTGAATAAAAAAGTTTTTACACTCCCTGACAATATAAAGTTGTTACACTACACAAAAACATCATTGTGTGCGAGTGTACACCCTCCACCTGCCTAGCCTTTTCTCAACTATATTGGGGTCGGCTTCCAGTCAAACCGGATTCAGCTGAATACCAGTATTTTACGTGGAGCGGCTGCCTACCAGACCTCCACAACCCATTAACTGGGTAACAACTGCGAGCGTACCTGCACGAAACTTGAAATTTAAAAGTTGAGGTACCGGAGACCCAAATTGATGATGTCCTAAAACCGCCATAACTCCGATGCAAAAGGGAGACGAAGCTATACAAGACTATCCTTATTTCACAACACGAATAATGATGACATTGACACAATATCATAGTTTGGGGTAGAGTATCCTGCCAGAGTTGCGGACTTGTTTGAAAGAGCTACCGCGGCTCTGAGTGCCAATTGTACTAATTTTCACATTCGCATCGCATTTGCATCTTAATCGCAATCTGTCAAAAATGTATGAAAATTCAGACTTTTTTGACAGTTTGCGATTGACATGCGATTGCGAAAGTTGTTTAAAAATCAGTAGAATTAGCCCTCTGGATCGCAAAGGACATTAGGAGGAACACAGATGGGTTCTATTGAGTGGGTAAGTCTCTAACATTCCTTTTTGCGCCACCTAGAGCAGGAAGGGATATTTGATGAATACCCAAATAAAAAAAGAGGTATTTGATATAATGAAATCAGTCTCCGCTTTAAAATTACATCTAAATAATTGGAAGCTCCAAGCATAACAAGTATTTTTTTTTTGAAAAGAATGTGAGTAGATATTTTATTTTACCATTTCAAGAATCTTAATTTCAGATATTTTGTTTAAAAATTAAAACAATGCAGGCACGATACAGATTGATTAAAAATTTTAAATTCAGTGATTGTTTCATGCAAATTCAGTTCGTTTTAATAATGAAGTAAACAAAAAATGTTTTATTTTATGAAAGCATTTTGTAGGTAAGTAACAATTAACGTTGGAAAATAAAAGACAAGCTCAGACAAAATCAATTCAACGTATTAATATATTTATAAATATATTAAAATTAGACGAATACCTCAGTAGGTGTTCATCGAAAAATGAGTATTGTAATGCACTGGAATTACAATACTCATTTTTCAACGAACATACATTCATTTTAAACAGAGCAATAAAATCGATGTCTCATTTTTAAGGATCGCGAACCAAGGCTAGACACACAATTAATCACAGACACATTAGTTAGGTATAAGATGATGTACCCCTTCCTTCAATTACAGGAGACCACAGCATGCACAAGAAATTTAAACAACTAAGCTAGCAAAATAAAAATTTAGAAAATTATAAAACAGAAATCGAATTCTGTTTTATAGTAAGACATAAAACATGAAAACTTTTTTTTTAATCTCTAAGATTTATATTCGTACTCCCATAAAATGTCTCAAATGTCGTATTACACTCGTTAAAACGACTAAGTAGGTACCTTGACTTGAATAGGGTCAATACATTTTAAATACTCATATTCATCCATCGTCCATAGAAATACTCGTACTGTAATAAATAAAAGCTTATGTCTTTTTACCCGATTGCTCCTGAAGGAGGGTAACGTTTACCCCTAGTGTTCTCCCCTCTAAGTCTCCAAAAAACAGGTTGTCTTTACCAGCCGTACAAGACATGACACCAATTATCTCATGAATTAAAACACAAGGCTATCCAACAAAAACAATTGACACAACTAACGAAGTAGGTAGCCTATAAATGTTTTGTTTTTCTTTCATGTTTTTTGCAGAAAACAAGCCGGAAGCGACAGCGGTGCAACGAAATAACATGAAAAACATTCAATTCCGCTTTCAGTTATGTATTTGCAACGATAGAGGTAAAAATGAAAACTATTTCGTACCATTCATAAAAGTTTAAATTTTTAAATGTTATTCGGGACAAAAAACCAACTACCTAGTCAGTTTCAAGTATGCTAAATCTCGTCTCCTCATCGTCAGCTCGTAGGTATGATAGGTTAGCCTACTTTGGACAACCAATTTATAAGCTCAGATTTCTGTTGTAATTTTTAAATATCAGCATTTAAGCAGAAACTACAGAAAGCCAGTACTTTCATGCTCCCTTTCATGAATATACTGTTGTGAATTTATTATTCATGCCAGAAGGCCTAACTATACGGCCCGTGTCTTGGCTGTCATAGCAGGGAAATTTTTGAAATCCGTGCAACCTTGCATCCAAGGCCAAGGTTGTACACAAAACAGATCCTTCTTCATCAAAATAAGGACAAGGCCCATTTCACTTCAAGTTTACAACATCCTAAAAGGTCTTCACACACGAATTCCAACAACAGCAAGGTGTGAAGGAGCATCCAAACTATGACAATAAAAGAGACAATAAAGATAAAAACGTTATGTTAGTACCAATGTAATTCAGGATAGGAAGATTTATGCGTCACTCATTTGTTTTCGCTGGGTAATCTCCGACGGGGCGAGGCGTCGCGCTAAACTGATTACGACTTCAAATTAAGCCGTAAACTCGTAACGCTCAAATTACTGAGTATTAACGCAGACATTGCTTTTAAGACGAAAGTTTCACTGTGAAATATTTGTTTTAGAGCCTATGCGTTCTTTTTTTGGAAAGTAATGGTGTTTTCTTTTGTTATTTCTGCAACTTTTTAGAATTGGGAATTCGGCTTCTAACTGTAACGTCAAAAAATGATGATCTATTGACCTGTCATACTTTTCTGACAGGAATTGACTGAGTAACTGTGAAGGTTAAATGCTGAAAATAACAATGTTTATAATGAGAATCTATCGATAGCCGATGGCTTTGGTCGACAGATTTGATGAAGAGAGAAGAGAAGAGAAAGAAGTTTGATTTAATTTTTAAAAATTTCAGCGACCGTTTCTATTTTGTTGATGAACAACCATGGAGCCGAACAAAACATGTTTCGACAGCAGCTTTACGCTACGTTCAGAACTTAACGTGTAGCCGTTGCAGCGAGGAAATAATGATTGACAGTCGAAAATTGGAAACGATGGGGCGCTTACGCAGTAAGCTTTGCTGAAATTCAGTCAATCACAACTTGTAAGCACACTTGCTCTGAAAAATCAGTTTATCACAACACTGAAATCCCAAAACCAAAATGAAATATTCTGCCACTGACATCGGCAATCGGAAATCTACCAACCCCCAAGCCTCAAGCCAACAAGATCATTAACATATTAAGTACATAAATAAAAAATACACATGCCCTTTGTAAAGAAATCCCAAACAAAATTTACGAAGTAGCTATAACGAATAATATATTGCCGTATATTCTTTGTGCTTGTCTGAAGTAAAGATTTTGATCAGCCATATGTTACGGAAAGGAAGCAAGCGAAGAAAAACGGGGAATGGGGCGTCGACGCGTAACAGATAATCAAGTACATGTTTATCTAGTATAATATAACCACCACGTGCGTAATCCCTAAAGGCCATAGCGTAATGGAACGTTTGCCATTGCTGGTTTTTTGAGCCACGTACTTTTTCTCTCGAGAGGCTAACTTCTCTATGTAGATCTCCAAGATATAGCAACGGTTGCCTTGCAATGCACCCATAGACTCCACGAGACAGGTTCGACCTAGTGCAGAGTTCAAAGCAAAATGCTTCCATTGCTTTTAAATCTTGTTTTTAAATCGTTAAGCTGAGGATCCCGTCATTTGTAGATCTTTGACAATCCTGACAGGGAATCAGAAGCCAAAATATCTGACACAAGTCTTGCCAAGGGGTATCATGTTACCTAATTACTCGGTTATTAAATTAAGTTTATTTTGAGTAACTAAGACTCATCTAAGTACAAACAAACAACACACAAACGATACATAAAGCACATAAAATACAACATAAAACACAATATTATATATACACTACCATTCAAAAACGAATACCTACTACAGTATTACCGGATGTAGGGGCAATCCAGCCTGTTAGCGAACATTGCCAGGACGGTGTTGGCGCTGCCCCGCCCTCTGCACACCAAAGACGCACACCGCTTGCGCATCGTCGCATGAAAGCAGTCGGTGCTTGTACTGCGCGTCTCTGCGAACATGCCCGAGGTGCTGCAGTATCAGGGCAACTTCAACACCACCCTGAACGCGTTATTGAACGGGACGCGGAGGGCAAGATGGAGGACTAGTAAGCGGTCGTTCTATGAATGAATTCTGGTACTCAGCTGCATCCGGTTTGACTGGAAGTCGACCCCAATATGGCTGGCAAAAGGCTAGACAGGCATTCTTTTTCTTTTAACCAACGCTCGGCATACAAAAAAGCTCAAACCAATATCTGCCTCATCCAAATTGATTCAGGGTTGGCCTAGTATATCTTCTTTTCTTATATAGCCCGTCTATTCAGTCAACGTCTCACTGTGTGAACTTGGGTGGAGTGGAGTGAGCATAAAATGTAATTCCATATTGTTTATATGGATTGACAACTCACTTAATGTTCATTTTACCTAAACTTTCACGGGGAGAGGTTTACAGAATCGCACTGCTGCTCAATTTGCCATCGCCTCTATCATCAACCTCAATAGTCTCATTTCAAAACACTTTATCTTTCACACTATCGATCCTAGTTGTTTATTTATTTATTTATTTATATATACTTTATTTTACACCAAATGAAAAATACATAAAAGAAACCTTAAACTAACAAAACATACAATTGGCGGCCTTATCGCATTTCGCGATCTCTTCCAGGCAACCTGGAATGGATAGAGAAAGTCTGGACACTAAATGGGGTTGCACTTGGTGCAAATATACAGATAAGCTATCTGTTGCAAAGACAAAAGTAGGAAATACAATAAACCAAAATAGATACATAAATACATACATATTAAACTATTAAATATAACAGAAAAAACACAGACAGACATATTTAGTATAAATAGGAAAATAAGTAACAAAAAATTATAATAATATTAACATCGAATAGTAATCACAATGACAAGTAGTGCTCCTTGACAAGTCTTTTAAAAAACAGGCAGCGATTGCGCGTTGTTTGGACTACTATGACCTTCCAAATAATACAAAAAACCGGTCAGGTGCAAGTCGGATTCGCACACGAAGGGTTCAGTTCCATAAATCGAGAAAAATCGTTTCTTTTAAGGGAATATTATTGTTTGTTTTTATGCTCTAAAAACTCAAAATGCCAACTGTCTACTATTACGAATCATGAAATACAATCCCGCTGACGAACAGAGGGATAGACAGCTGAGGTCATAGCAACAAGGTCTTTTTGCGTTCCTCACTCTATATTATGATAATTAGCCAATCAGCAAGATAGTGGAATTGACAAAATAGGTAGTACCGGACGTAGGTATATGTGCCTTTATATTTAAGTATTGCCATTTGTGTCGGGTGTTTTACCCGCAGAACCCTTTTATATGGCAATACAAAAACCGTATCAAAAACAAGGACCCCGTGTGCCTTGGTCACTTCTAAAACTTATTCATAAATGTCTAATGAAGGTCCGATCACAGACACTTATATAGTGGTATCTTAGGATCTCTCTCCGTTGTCATTAAAATTGCAAAGATAATTAAAAGCTAAAAAGGAATCAGTGTTTATACCTTTACTTCACTTGTAACTGTTAACTATTTAGCTACAAAAATACTTTGGGCAAGGTTAGGTCTTACCTAACATTTTTAATCGACTTTAAAAAACCAGCCCATTGCGAGTCGGACTCTCAGACCGAGGATTCCGTACCATCAACCGGAAAAACACACGTTCCTTGAATGGGATAGCGGCAACAGAAACCACTCTGAGAAAATTTCAACTGTCTGCCTATTGGTTATGGTTCTTGAGATACAGCTCGCTGACTGATAGACAGACAGACGGACGGACAGCGGAAGCGTAGTAGGTACCATTGGTTACCCTTCTAGTACGGAACCCTAAAAAGAGGAGGTTCTCAATTCGACAAAAAGTTTTTTTTTTTTTATGGTGTGTTTGATTCCACAAGAAGTTCGGTACAGCAAAAGAGGCAACAAAGAGTATACTACTCACTATGGCCCATGCAGTTGTTAAGATAAACTTACCTTCGTACAACCTATTCTATCCAGAAATGTGTGGAATTCCGCGCACGTAGCTACTTATGTAGTTGTAAGTGAGTCATCTCACATGCTACCTTAGTTGCAATGCAGCGGCGAGGTCCTTGTCGGAACTATATCAGGTGACGTTGAATAATGGATTCTTACAAGAGCAATTTTATTATTTCAGATCAATGACAATTTACTAATCTTTTTATAGACACAAACACCACTACCAGGTACTACTTTCTAAACAAACATATAATTTTGGTTTTGTCTAGATTAAGAAATTGGCCAAGTGCGAGTTGGACTCTCACATGAGGGGTACCATAAACCGAAAAAACACGTTTCTTTGTAAGGGATCCTCTCTAATTATTTTTTATTTTTATTATTTACTAAGTGTCCCACGCAACTTCGTCTGCGTCACATTTTCCATTAATGCTCGGCTCCTTTTAGTCTTAGCGTGATGATTGTAGCCTACATCCTTCCTCGATACATGGGCTATCTAATACTGAAGAATTTTACAAATCGGCCCAGTAGTTCCTGAGATTACCCCCTACATACAAACTTACAAACAAATGTTACCTCTTTATGATATTAGTATAGAAGTATAGATTGATAGCGGGAACAGAAATAAACACTTTGAAAAATACAACTGTCTACAGTGTCTACTTAGTAGGTACCTATGACAATTCTTGAGCGCTGATAGGCAGAGGGACAGATGGACTGGCAGCAGAGGCTTAGTCTATGGTGCCCTTGGTTACCCTTTGTGCACGGAACCCTAAAAATAAACCTGTCGATTCGATGTTCGATTATTTAAACTTAATAGGAGGCCACTTTCATTGCGGCTTTGCTTCATTGTTCTACTACGCAGAGACCGTGCATTTTTACAGGAATAAAGTAGCCTGTGATCCTCAACGATGTAGCGGTAGCTCTCCATCAACGACAGAATTCGACATTTCTTTCCGAGAGTCTGAGAGACTATCTCTTATAAACAAGTAACAAGCGAACAAGCAATCTAAACTCTTTAAGGTAAAAAATACGTAGACAAGAGAGTTTACTAAAGGATAACCGCATATAGACGTGTAAAATGTATATAAAGAGACGACGTGTGTAAAGCTATTGGCTGTAGAAAAAATCAAGAAAAGCGCAAAGTAGATAGTTTTCTCAGTTAACATTCTATACAACTTTTCATGAAACTTTCGACGCAGACTCACACTTTCACAGGTTATATGACCTGTTCCAACATCGAAAAGTAAATTTTTCCCCAACATGCATTATAAATAAATCAAACTGGAATTTTAATACCAGATAGTAACTGAAACCAAATATCAACAAAATAATCAGCTTATCGTCACCATCATAATAACATGGATTTCGATTAATTAAATAAGTAATTAAGGGTCGAGACTTATTGCATTAATTAAGCGTCCACAATTTCACGTTATTACTGGGCGGTGAGCTAAATAAAACAATAGAGTATCTACGGCCGTAATGAGCAGAAATGTGCCAGTAATGTTGGCGCAATTTGTTTCAACTAGTTGTAGGGTAGTTGGAAAGAGAGATAGATAGATATTATGTAGGTTAGAGTACTTTGTATTGTACCTACGCGTGTGAAGAGGGACCATAACAAATAACAATTTCAAACTTAAAAGTTATTATGTTGTAACAATGAACGGTGTTTCAACCAACTTGTGTCAACCAAACAGGAATTGCTATCATTTAATTTATAATTTTGTGGTAAACAGTTTCAGGACATAGGCAGTCATAAATCAATCTTACGCTAAGTATAGGTACATATAGTAACTATTGTAAAATTAAAGAATTCGCCATGTTTTATCCAATTCCAATTAGCTGTCCAGGCGGCGTACACGCAGAGTCTAACAAACTGGGTTTTGAATTTGGCTTTTAATAAGTCGTTAAACTCCCACAGTAGACTTTGTCTACTAAATCCACCAATTGCGTTTGCAAAAACCTCTGACTGTTTGGTAAACTCTACGTGGATTTTTCACAAAAATTGTAACCCTGAAGGTGGAATTTCCAACCCGGTCGAGCCCCGTGTGTTTCTATTTCTGGGTGGTTAAAAAAAACACTAAAAGGTGGTTGGTGGACTCCACTTTTATGCGTCCAGGCGTGATTAATTTACAAACATTGAAATATGTGAATTTTCAAACACATTACTTACTGTGGTAAGTAGAATACCTTCTAATTAACTTTCAATGAGCAAGGAAATGAATAAAGCTACAGTGAGAAATATTTAAAATGAACTCTGTTCAAAATTGATTGAACTATACTTCAAATAGACCGTTCTAGGAAAGTGTGTTTGACTCTATTAATTAGCAAGAGAGCACTAGTAATATCCATAGTATTTCAGTATTTGTTTTAGCACTTTAATTAGGGAAGGTAATTCTATAAAGAGACTTGAAACAGAAAGAAGCTTTTGTGGGATTATACAGATGTTAATGGGAATTCTAAGAAATTGTATCATTACAGGCCAGTATGTATTCTGGAGGGGTGCAAAACCCATTGCTATTAAGCCCATACACTATATCTACTGATGTTAAAACTATAAGCATAAATTTAAAATTGATAAAACAAACTTTGCAGTACCTACTTAACACCATAAAAAAACATTTTTTTTAGAATTACATAAGGCGCTGCCGACGTACGTGGTATATTGGTAAAGGGTATCCGAGTATATTTTCACAATTCACAAACGGGTACTTTGACGGGTGAATGGTGAAAAAACTCCACTAGTGCAGTAAAAGTAATGATGTCTACAAAACCAATAAGTACCTATAAAACGAACTTACCCCAGTAAGTGCAACGTCATGTCCGATTTCATTGATAAAGTGATTCCAATTGCACTTCGACTGCACTCGCATCGTGATCGCCAGCAAAATGAAAAAGTGATATACGAGGTTTAGAGGTCTCTAATAAAATGTTGTTTATGTGGAACAATAGAGGGCGCTAGTATTGTCCCCGCGGCCACCCGGGGCTGACGTCGCCCGCAAATGGTTCCGGTCTGACTCCACTGCACTTCTGTTAAATTAAAAATGTCAGCAGACGTAAATTTTATATCATATCGTATTCCGTTTCTTCGTTAGTTGGTTTAATTTTTAAGTAGGACTATGAAGTTTATATTTGGTAGTTATGCGAAATATTAAGCTACAATATATTTCATTAAACGGAATTGCATAGTTACAAACACTCTTTTTATTAAGTAATGAAATATAAAACGATCAATTCGTAGCGACATACTAAAAACTTAACACTCCTTTTTTTAGGCAGTTGTGTAAAAAGAAAGGAATACATCAATCGGTTACAGATCTAAATTCAATTTTACATCCCTCGAAAGATATAAAAAAACAAAAGGATTCCAATAAACTCCCGATAGATAGCATCGTTATGGTGTTAACATGGGGCATCATTACGACACACGTTACCCCATTCTGTGTCTGTGCCCTAATTACAACAAACAAACAAACAAAACCTTGGCAATAACACTGTGTGTTACTGAAAACCGTTTTCAGATAAGCGTCGGGAAGCACGTAAAATGGCCACTTTGCTGAAGGCCACTGAAGACCTTTACCCTTTGGAATTTTATTAACTGCTCACTTAGCTACACTTGTATCTAAAACATTGTACTTGTATTACTTAAGTTTGAGGCAAATTAAAACATTTACGTGTTGAAATGTTTGAATTTTCACGGAATGTCAGCGCGCACATAAAAGATAAAGCGGTATTTTTTTATTCACATCGATGTGGATGTCGCTGCAATAAACTTGCCTAGAAGTAACCTATTCACAATTGAATTAAAACGACAGGTTTCAGCTGTCAGATAACAAAGACTACAGCAGGGATTTCCACTCCCCTCAACTACTGAAAAAAACGGGTACCAACTTTTGACCATTTTTTGGCACGTATACATGTCACTACTGGCAGTAAACTATTGTTACAGCTTCATGCACAGTATTATTATTATTAACTTTTATTATTAATCGAGTTCAGTAAAATTCAATACTTAATAAACTAAACTCATTTAAAATCTTCAAGACTTATGTTTCAAAGAGAATTAAGCAGAAATTTGCTACCGTTCATCGTTGATACACTGGAATTCGACCCGAGGCTAGTTGGGAAAAATGCGGACCAACAAGTTACCTAATTACGGAACAAGGCTTCATGTGGTAAGAAAAAAATTCCATATAGGTCCCTAAACTTCACATTCTTAGGGAAAATTGTGACAGTGGATTTTTCACTTGATGGAAAGCAATGACATCATTGCAATCCGACAAGTGAAATTGTGTTCATCGTGTGTGCGATTCCGCCCCTTAGCTGTACGCACAATTAAATTATTTCTATTGTACGCTATATATGTGACTTAAAATCGTCAGCGAGGTGCTGAAAGACGTCTTACTAATCCTAGAAATACGAAAGTCTACTATGGAGTGTCATTGCCATCTTGAATCTGTTGTAAATAAAGGATAGTGTTCTCATTCTGTACAGCTACGTCTTTCACTCACTACGGAATCATAATGGCATTTTCAAGTCATTTTAAAGGTTACCGACACAGCCCGAACGATCTCCAAACTTTAGTGACAGTGGGCGGGGCCAAAGATGGTCGATGAGGCCGGAAAGTTCTAGAGTGGCGACCGCGTATCGGAAGACGCAGCGTTAGATGGCCTCCCACAAGGTGTTGAGCTGGTGAGGGCGAGGGTAGCCGATGGATGCGAGACGCACAGGACCGGTCGTTGTAACTATATCCGGTAGACGCCTTTCGCCTGATATTTTTTTTTTTTTTAGGTATGGGAAATCATCAAATGACTTTCCCCGCTCTGGGCGGAGCGGGAGGGAGTGTCAGACTTCTACTGACTAAAAGCCATCCACGTTCCTTCATTGCCCTTTGTGTTACGGAGCCACGGTATCTCTTTCGAATAGTCCCGCGAGCCCCTCTGTGTGCTGACTCTCTTTGAGGCGCGCGTAGAACACTAACGCGCCGTCGACACGGCATGATTAAAAAGCCTGGAGTGATTAGTGCGATCGCTTGGATTATAACACATTTCACGTGGGCAAAGCCGCTGGAAAAAGCTTAAGACTACATCCCTACCTTGTTGATATTTCACCAATTCGCAGTAAGCGTTTCCAAACGTCTTTTATTATGCGCACAGCAAAGGAGTGGAACTCTCTGCCTGCGTCTATGATTCCGAACGCTTACAACCCTAATCTCTTCAAAGTTAGAGTAAACAGGCTCATTCTGGGTAAGTTCGCTCCATCGTACACTTTGTCTCTGTTATATCTGACCAAGAGTCAAGAGCCATTCCAAATAAAAAAATTAAAAATCTCTCAGAAGGCACCGAAGACGTGCTGTCGCAATAACGCGGCAGTTCGCCAAATTGAACGGCATTGCTCAAACCGAGACGTGGCGAGGCAAGAAACGAACGAAACTCAGACAGAAAGCGGATACCGTAAGAAAAGGCCTTCACTCCAACTGAATGGTCACGGTCGTAAGAATGAAATTGAATTTTTCAATTTTGTTAATTAATTTTGCTTGTTTGCCAGCCCCGATCGAACATTTTTCGTTCGTAATCTTGATTCTTTTTGTTTTGTTTTCTTAGGATGTAAGTCGGATTAGGTTACTTTTTGTTTTGTTATGAAATCCCATTGAGGTTAATAGGTAAAACGAATATCTTTATTTTTTTTTCATACTTAGTTCATCTTATAAGTAAGGTCATAAGTTCAAAGCTTGCATCTTTGAACTAGAGTGGTGAACCCACTTTATGCACAAATATTTCTACTAAATACGCGTCCTCTCTTTCTGTAATTTTATCCAACGCGTGCAACGTCCGCTGAATCAACTTAACTTATGCAAACCACTTAGTAGCGATCAATATAATTTTCTTTTATACTTTTTTGTTTCTGCAAACAGCTGGCTGGGCACTGGTCATGTCCCCAAAACGCTGGCAGCATTGCCATATTGCATAGCTATTCTTATCCTTTGCCCGAGTTAAAAACCGCTTTTACTTAAATAACGTCTACAAATAAAGTACGTGAGTAAAGATGAGAGAGTTATATGTAGAGATTCACCAATTTCTATGCATTTTTATGTGGTTAAAGTCAATCTATTTTAATTAAATATGTTAAAGACTCCTATTATCAATTTATCGTAGTCAGTTACGCAATAAAACTGCTAAGTAAAGTTCAAATTTCTTTTAAACGAAAACTTTGTGGCAGTGACAAAAGGTTCTTTATAAGGTTTAGATGCGGCCGCTGCTGGCACAGGAACAAAGCGCCAAAGCCTTTGTAGTTGGAGGAACAGGCCTTTATTAAAAGCCCTCTTTACGCCTTATATAGCGTTTCGTAAAATTGACGAAACTTACTCAGGATGTGTGTATCTTTTAGGTGTCAACAGACTGTAAATTCAGCTCTAGCTCTTAGTATTTAAGCTTTTGTCATTAATGTTTCGAACACCTGTGTTGAGTGGCTTTATAAGGTAAGTGGCATAGGTAACAAAATTTTGAGGCTTCCCGGTGAAATTAATAAATCCATAACCTCAAGAGATTTCAAACATATTATGAAGACAAACGGAAGAAAACATGCTGTGCTGACCATAAGATAAGAGGAAAAGGGTGACATAGTCAAAGCAGCGCAGCGTAAAATCAATGTGATTTTATTATAGCCCCAAGTGGACTCTTCTATAATGAAGTAATTATTTTTTGTGGGAAGTAAAGATGGGTATGTGCAGACTGCGGATGTGAAACGCCTAAGCCTTGACACTTTTAGTGTAGTATTTGTGGTTCTTGTCGGTGGTTGGACCATTGTGCTAGTGTTGAGCTATTTCATTACTAACACAAAATTCACCGATCTACTTTAATTATTTTGTTTGTTTTATCCACCTATTTAAAATAATCTACATAAGTCAAAATTCAGAAAACAATATTAACTGATTAAAAGCTTGAATTACACACAATTTTCTCTAACCCAGAACGAAATTCCTATAGCTCCAATTATTTATCAAACTTGAGACTTTAATATGGCACAGTAGGTACCAGGCGTTCAATAATTCAAGCCGCAAAATAACTTTGTTAAATAAATAATAGGTTTATTTAATCCTTGGAGCGCAACCGTCAATGCCAACCTCTAGTTAATATGCAGCAAAGGGTTTACTGTGAGGGATTATCCATTCAAGCAATTTTGAGTTGCTTGCCCCTGCAATCTGTGCTTCGAAGTTCGTTACTCCAGAACAAAGTGTTTTGGTTTTGTACACCTACGTCGCTTTGCTTGAAGAGTCTCACAAAGGAGTTTAAATTCTTGAAGTTATGGTAGACAATGCGGATTTAAACTTTGTTGTGTTATGGTACCTACTTATTAGGTACTCATATTTTTTTTAAGGATTACTAATCATCAAATTACTCTTTTGGCTCTGGACGGAGATTACTCACATTATGATAGAGTAATGAAGGGAAGCTGTACTAGAAGTTTCGCAGAAAAGATGGTTGACGGCGTCGAAAATTTCTGGAGCGGTGACCGTGTATTGGAAGACACACCGTTTAAAGGTCAAGATGGACCGATGACCTGGTGAAGGCTGTGGAAATATCTGCATGCGAGATGCATACGAGCAGTCGATGTGATGACTGACACTTAGAAGAGGGTGACCAATTGTTGACGTGTCTCTGTTGAAATGATGATGTTGATGATAGGTTTGGACCTAGCTTTTACCTACACCTGTGGTTCTTACATTTCTGTAGGTACTTCTATGTTATCTCAACCGCAAAAAAAAACCCTTCATAACAAATTCTGATCCTTTTTTTCCGATGAAAAAGAAACGTGATGTTTATCAAATCTTGAAGTAGCAAACGCTTTTAAATCGTGCACATATCTGGGACCTTTTCGGCTATTTATACTTTTTCTAGTATGTAACATCATTTACATTCGTTCAGAATGATTTATCTTTCTCAGAAATCACTTTAACCATCTTTGACATTTCTCGAAATAAATTAAGGTCGCGTTTACCCAAAAATAATTTAATAACGAACGTATAACTGTAACACCTTTTTATATTGTGATTACTATAAATTCATGTTAAACAGCTGCCTTCTCTTCAAACTATCCTTTCCCAGTCCTTAAATGAAGTAATTGAGGAGAATATACAAAAAAAAATGGAAATTAAACTGGAAATTACTTGTACATAACGAATCCGCCTTGTAATTTTTCTAGAATTAATGGTTTCTATTCGTATGAGAAAAAATAGAAGATTTGTAAAGTAATCGCGTTCTTACGCCTTTATTAAATCCTACGTCTGCAATTAAGAAAAGGGCACTCGAACTGTAAACTGATTATACTTAGAATGGAGTTGTTCCTCCCGACATTACCCCCCTTCATTTGCATAAATAAATGTTATTTTGGACGAAGTAAAATGTTTGTTTCTATAATGTTCGCAAGACGAAAGCGACGCGATCCATAAAACGTTTTTGTTATAAATTAACAAAATAATAATTCTTCTGTAATATCATCAGTAAAACGATATCTCAATACGCTTAGAGAATTCTATAAAGAACTCGTACATCCTAGTAGAGATTTTCCGAAAAACGATACACATTAAGGATATACTATTCACATTTGGGCAAAGGAACATTTAAAGCCAGATTAGCAAAAGCAGCGTTTATAATATCGTTAGTGGCATAACAAACGGGTGTAATGTGAAAACCGCGGATTATTTCACATAAACGGATTGCACAGCGGAGGAAAATGCTCTCGCCTTTGTACTGAGGTCGGTAATTGCGAGTACCAGGTGTTAATTTTTTTTATTATTCAACAAGTGCTTATTTATAGCAACACCAACAAGATAATTCCTTTTTAATTACGGTTTACGTGCATTACTCGTCCCATCCGCTTTTCCGGCAATTTTCCTACAATAATACAAATTGTGTGTGCTGTGCGTACTGTCAGACTTAAAACGAAGAAAAAAATAACATCATAAAAGGAATAATCTTTTTATTGCCTTACCTAACGCGGTTTCCTGCATGAGCGACAAATACGACGCGACGCGACGCGACGCAACACGACGCGACGTAATACAATGCGATGCTATACGCGATAAATGTCCTACGTGATTTTGGTCATTACTTCTCGAATCATGGAGAAGTACAGTACAATTTTGCTTGAAAGTTAAAAATAAACGATTCCTATACCTAATGTTTATGTTTTTTGGCCTACAACAATCTTTGCTCACACACTGCGGCGATCAACGCTTCTGAATCAACCATTACGTCGTTCGTGTTGTCGCATCTGGTCGCCCTCAAAACAAGTCTGTCATATAGGCCGCATATTCCGACTATCCAGCAATTCATGAAACGACTAGCGTTTCATCGAATCCGCGGACAAGCATCCAAACTTCCTTATTGCATCGGCTACCCGATACACCCCCTCTCAGATTAGTAGGATTCGCCGGCCACGGCACACCCTCATAGATCCTGACGATCCCATCACCCTCCTCCAAGAAAGTTGTAGGGAAACGAGTACCCTAAACAAACACAAGCACAGACCGCGATCCGTATTCCGACCTCGCCGCCGAGGTCCAGCGCGACGACCCTGTAAATCTCCCCCCCGTCTTTTGCCAAATGAGCCAGCCCGCGAAGCTGAGCCTTTAGCTTTAAACTCCCCAAATAATGGAAACATGACCCAGCCAGTCCCTTGCTGCCCTCCCCCAAACGATGCCGCTGAGTCGAGGTCCGTACCCCACAGGGGGTGCCCTCAGCGAGCGGAGTTTTAGTATATTTTATATAGCCTTGGCTGGGGGCCTTAAATTCACCTAGGCCACCACAGGCAAGTCCGGTTAAGTAGCTAAGGCTTTCTAGAGTCGTTAGCTGCGAGAGGCCATAATCAAATAAAATAAAATAAAATATATATATATATAGGCCGCATGTGGGGCATGCCGTTGAGTTGATCGCGTTCGTCGCGTTCGCAGCGTCGCGTCGCGTAGCGTTCGTTGCTCACGCAGAACACCGCGTAAGCAAGGCAATATCCTTCAGGAATGCACTGTAGTGATTTTAGTTTGTATTTTGATACCCAAAACACAATCGGTGCCTTTAGAAGACGTTAACGGCAGCATTTAATAGACGCGCAACGGAAACCAGACTTAATACACTTGAACGTGTCACTAATATGATGTCGGGCCAATTTCTGGCTGCACATAGTCCTTTGTTAATAATATATCATTAATATAGAAAAGTGATACCTGCCTTCTTTCTTTCTGTCAAAAGTCACTTTGACTTACACGTGGTTTCACATTTACTTGTTTAATTGGATGACATTTTTTGTTTGCGTTGTTTCAATTATATTCTTTCATTTGTCTTTTTTTATACATTATCTATCACTGGACACGAAACTATATTTGTGTATCGTTTATTACACTGAAGCATATTATTTATTTATTAAAACTTTATGGACAAGTAAAAACACTGTACAAAGGCGGACTTAAATGCTATAGGTATTTTCTACCAGTCGACCTTAGGATGGTTTACATGTATATTTAATACCCAACAAAACTGGTTGACGTCCGTACACTTCAACGTAAGGTGCAGTTGAAAACCAGCGTCAAAAAAAAAAAAAAATAGGCAGCACCTAGTTGTCCGGCATTTTGCTGAACTGGACCTATTTGGCGCAGCCGCGGGGCACACAATGTTATTGTGTTTAATTAAAAAAATCTAAGTTTCGTATCCTTTAATTGTACCTATATTGTGTGAATCCGTGTGTGCCAAATAAATTAGTTTTCTTTGTTTCTTCTTTCTTGTTAATTTAGTTGCCTCACGATTTGTGATTGTGTGTTTAAACTTTAATTTTATAGTAAGTACCTATTGGTCTTGTTTTGATATTGTAAATTGTTTATTTACTGAAGACTTTAATGCGTGTAACTGTTATTATCTGTGTATAATACATAACTATTGCAGGTTACTGTTTTAGTGACCCTAAAACAAGTTAATAGTTTGATTAAAATTTGTAGGTTATGAGATGGTGGAATGTGTCTTTGCACAATTATTGCAACATCTATTTCTACCACATTTTATACAAATAAATGATATTATTACTACTAATGACTGCAATATTAATATTTAAAATACGAAAGTTTTTGAGGATCGATGTTTGTTACTCTTTTACATCAGAACGCCTGATAGGATCTTCATGAAAGGCACAGAGGTCGATTATAGTCTGGATTAACGCATGTACGAGGGCGGTTTGATAAATTAATGACTTTTTTAATAAAATATTTTATTTCGGCACAAAAAAATCTTAATTCCTCAACATTATCTTATTTTAATCGATAAATTTAATGCAGCATTTTTCCAGTTTTTATATTCCTTTCCAAAAATAGGTATTTTCAAGGCTCTCAAAATAGGTGGTTTGCTTCGGTGATGATTTCTTCGTTCGTCCCAAATCTTTTACCACGTAACCATTTCTTTGGGTTTGGAATGAGGAAATAGTTTCTGGGGGCTAAACCTGCAGAATATGTTAGATGGGGTAGCAATTTGTAGCCCAAATTGTGTTTTTTTGTCATGGTGACTAAACACGTCTGCACCCGTGCATTTTTATGATAGAACAACACTTTTTACTTAGCCAAATGCGGTCGTTTTCGCTTCAAATCCATATCAAATCTGTCCAAAAGCTCTAAATAATTTGTCAGTGATCGTTTTACCCTTTTCAAGGTAATTGATATGAATGACACCGTGTGTATCCCAAAAAATGGTAACCATGATTTTGTTGGCAGACAACCACAATTTGGCCTTCTTTGGTGAATTTTTACCTCCTGAAACTGTTTTATTGTTTCTTGGTATCTGGTGTATTGTGGTGTATCCATGTTTCATCAACGGTTATGAAATTGCGGCTGAACATCGTCAAACATTTTATCTATTTGTGTGGTCTACTAACAATTAATTTTCTAAAAGTTGACGTAAGAATCGGACAGAGATAGAATATAGCCAGTGCATTTAAACAGAGAAAAAAAAAATACGGCAATACAATAAATACATACAAGCGAACCCAACAAATCAACGCTGTTTTGAATCTTCTAACATCTTGCGAATTGCAAGTGGCCAATTTTATTTATAGTTGCCAATTTATATCTCAACAAAACATACCGCTTGGTAGCATTCATCGTACAATAAAGAAGACGTATTGTTGTATGAATTTTAATCCATTTATAATAGGGTTCATAGAAAATGCAACAATAAATTGTTCACAGAACGTTTCTCATAGATCGTTTCGCCTGCCACATTCCTCCCTCAGCTTACAAAAGCAACACAGTTTATAAAACAATTTTTAAAATACTCTGTCTTCAGGCTGAATGTTTTTCCTTGACTTAGATTTTATTCGAGAAAAACAACTGTTTGGCTTATCTATAATTCAGAAAGTTAAAGCATATCTCGAATCAAGTTGCTAAATCTTATGATTTGATAAATTTACCTAATTTCTTATGCTTGTTACGAGAATGGTGAACTGTTAAAGTCGGCACGTGCTTCACGCGTGTCAGTAAACAAAATAATCACCTAATACTTCAAGCTTCATCACAGAACACAGTGTCGTAACACGCTGTATAATATCAGAGGTACACAACATTTTGTTTACAAAATCTCAACTTTTCGCCATTGTCGGGAAGCGTTATTATCGTGACGTAACGACAACCTTGAATCCTTGGTACCTATAATGTTTTATATATCTTTCACGTAATAGAGCCCAAACGAACGTTATTCATTTCTAGAGATTTCTTTTATTTGATTTCTTCGTTTTTATTATATTTACGCAGAAGTTTATGGCACATTAACTTTGACTCATTTGTGTCTAGTAATGTCATAAATCAGTGAACCAAAATTCAATTACACGACAAAACCTTTAATATAAACCATATGAGCGTATTTATGTGCCGTAAAGCTAGTAGTCCAGGGGCCATTATACATTTGAACAACTTTATAATAGTTGATATTTCGAATACCAGGTAAAACAGAATGAAACAGCCCTAGCAGCCACTTTTCGCTGTAATATCTCGTTAGCCTTGGCAATGAGGTCATGTCAACAGTTTATGGCTTCAGCATCGAGAAAAGCCTGACACAGTTTATTAGAGGTACTCGTCTGGCATCGTTAGATGGACATTGATATATCAATTCAGCAAAAACTGAAGTGGGTTTATAAATTTATATTTATAAAACTACAATATATTTGTGAATAAATCCCTAAAGAAGCACGTACAAAATCAGGTATAAGTCCATATTTCATAGGGAAAAGGCAAACTTCATTACCCGCATTTACATAGAATCACGTTTGATAATCCTGGCTCGCAGATGGCTCTGACTCTTCATCCGAGCTAATGTGTCAGCGAGCTAAATTCGAATTAGCGATAGTTAATCGACTTTAGAGATGCAAACTGCCTAATACGGGTAAGCGTTCGGCTAAAACTGTTATTAATAGCGATCGATCTGTGCATCCCAAATGTCGCATCACTAGTGCCGTGCCGGCTTTTTATTGAAACTACGGTAGGAAATGTAAATTGAGAACGGTTTTTGCTGTTGCTTTGCGCTTTGAACTTGATGGGGATATACGAGTAGATATTGTTTTCGGCTAAAGTAAGATGGTTAACAATAGTAGAGGTAGTGTTTTAAATAGGTATAGACTAGCTAAATACTAGCATTAACGACATAATAACGTTACGTTATCTTCAAGAAAGAGTACAGGAAAGAAACAATGAGTATCAAGTTGGCCTATAGACAGATGAGAGCGGAAACGAATTAAAAAAAAACAACAAAGAAAAACTTCATGAAAATATTGTCACGTCATGTTCAAGACTAATTCAGCAAGATTCTTTGGTCACAGTTATTAAAAAGAAGGGCCATACTTTGAGTTGAGTCGGCAACTTGAGGTCCTTTGATACTAGGCTGTGGAGTGTTTAAGTGAGTGCTTACGAGAGGGCGCGATAGCAGATCACTCGCCGTTGTGGTGTTTCTCAAAGGCGTTACAGTACAAGAGGTCGGCCTCAGTGAAATTCCCGTTTGAACTTCAAACTCTAAGCTTTCAAATCTTGCTTGCCTGTTTCAATCAAAGACACGCTCCAGTGTACTCATATTTTAGTAATGATTCGCTTTTCATTTCGTTGGTGCTGTTACAATTTCTATTGTGTTGCTGAAATCAAGTTTGTATTGAAAGGTTGAGTTTGTCCTTGTGATTGCGCAAGTAGAAGGAAGTATAAGTATGAGGAAGGGTATTTTATTTGCTGTTGTAAAAGTTCAAAGTTATACGTATACAACAAAAAAAAAATGATAGACCACTTTAGCAGAATCAGAAAGCAAATCACGCTACCTGTCACTGTCAAATTTTCTCAATCAACCTTGAACCTAATGCGTTAGAGATAAAGATGAAAATGAAATTTAAAAGATTGTTGTGTAATTAATATTAAGATTCTAATATGATTCTCCTAAAGGGGTCTCCTAAAGCTAGGGGGCTACCTAGCTATAAACATCATCATCATTTCAGCCAAAATACGTGCACTGCTAGCAGAAGCCTCCCCAAAGTTTCACCACAGCGCCCCGTCCTTTGTGTCTCACTGCCACTGAATCCCAGCGGCCTTCACCAAGACATCGGCCCACCTTGTGACGGGGTCATTGTAATATAAATTCTAGTTAAATTAATGAATGTGTGTGTGTGTGTGTGTGTGTGTGTGTGTGTTCAGTGTGGTCGCTCACAATGAGCCTCATCAGAAGGCTTAAAGTCACTCAAAGGGCAATGGAGAGCGCAATGCTTGGAGTTCTCTTACGTGATCGAATCAGGAATGATGATATTCGCAAGAGAACCAAGGTTACCGACATAGCCCGAAGGATCGCCAAACTAAAGTGGCAGTGGGCAGGGCACATTGCTCACAGAATTATGGTTGATGGGGCCGAAAAGTTCTGGAGTGGCGACTGCGTACCGGAAGACGCACCGTTGGAAGGCCTCCCGCAAGTTGGACCGATGACCTGGTCGTGGGTAGCCGATGGATGCGAGACGCACAGGACCAGTCATTGTGGCGACGCTTGGAGGAGGCCTATGTCCAGCAGTCTTTCTGATATGATGATGATGACTTTTTAGTGAAAGTTTTAGGTTACTTGACTTTACATGTAAGTAGTCAAATAAGAATTAGAGAGAAGAATGTGTTTCAACGAAGATTTAATAACGAAAAAGTTTAAAGATGAATGCTATCTTATTCTGAATGGTCCTAACACACATACTTGTATATTGCGGCATTTACTTAGGTTTAATTTGCTGTGCAACATCATATCATAGATCGGAGTTATTTGAACAACAACCCTTGAAGTAAGTAACCCGCGAAGAATAGCTAGTGAGTTTATATTTTGTTTTATACCTGCAGGCACTCTTCTCCTAGTTCTCAAAGATTGCTTATAACGGAACAAATCTAGTTCATAACAGAATATAAGAAAACATTTTAAGTTAGCTGCAATCCAGATTGTATGGCAACAAAGTGAATTTTCTAGACACCTTAGAGAATGTCCGTTTAGGATTTTATTAAATTGAAAAAGTTAATTTTATTTGTTACTGTTTTTTTTAATATGTGACAATGCATCATCTTTATTGTACCATAAAGATGTGATGTGATGTGTATATCTTCTACATATTTCCTTATTTTTCTAAATAAATCATACTCAAACTAATAATGCCGAACACTTTAAAATTAAAAAATACCGCTCCCTCAACTTAATTTACAAGCTTGAAGCGTAAGGTGGAAAAATTCCTGATTGTATACTCACAACTTTGTTAACTTACCAATTTCAAAGTCAAACTTCACTTAATATTCTTAGTTTTAGCCGGGACTAAATTAATTCCTGTACATAACAAACTTTGTTTAACAAAAGCAAGTCTTGCGAGGAAAAGCGAAGTTGAGGTTTTCGAGTGTTTTCGATGTCATTGAACTGGTTGCAGACAATATCTTGGTCCGATTTATAGCTGGCTGTAAACCAATATGAGGACTGCGAGGCACGTAACTGCTTACAAAGCCAAGTCTACGCCTGTCAACTGAGCCGATGGAGAAAAGCTCCACTGTATTTGGCACTTCTTTTGTGTACCTACTCGTTGTTTCTACCGATATCTGGATTACCAAACGAGTGTGAATATTTATTTTATTTTTGGTGTTAAATTCATCACGCTGTCGATTACTCAAGTACATTTTTATGAAACTCTTCCGTGGACCCAACCGCACAGTTACTGACAGACAACGCATAGCCCAAACTACTGGTCGTAGAGAACTGAAAGCATGTAGGTTGAGGATTTTTCGAAACTCTCTATGGGAACGGGGAAAACGGGATAGACGCATACGAAGTCCCGGGCATAACAAGCTAATTAATTTGTACTTACGTTATGTTTGGTACGCACATGGTTTTTTTTTTTAATAAATTGGAATCAATGGAATCAATCATCCAAGCGGAATCCGAGATGAATTGAGAAGCAATTGAAAAGGGAAAGCAATATAATTATATCAAAAGAAAATGAGGCTATTAGAAAAATACTGATACCTACTTGAATGTTAAACAGCGACAAATTAAGATTTTTTTTTTTTGCACGAGTGCCTGATTTGATGATTTCTTAATGATTTGTTTGTCTTTTAAATGAACTGCTCAAATATCAATGTTAAAAACTTAGGTCTTTGACTACTTAAGAAATTCAGTAGGTACCTATACTTTCAATATTCGAGACAATTGTAAATGTTTACTGTTAAAGTTTATCTTTAAAATTATCTTTCTGATTAACCGATTCTAACCATCCTTTTAATTATAACCTACTAATTCCCGAACGAATTCCGCAAAACCGCAACTCACCCAGAAATAAATCCAATAAAAATATGAGTAATTGGATCAGTAAGGTATTAACGTTATTAATTGCCGAAAGAAATTAGTAAGGTGTGAGAGAAAAGATAAGACCTGAGGGTTTATTTAAGTACGTTGGTAATTAAGATACAGCGCTCGATACTGCTCTCCTATAGATCCATTATAGCACTCTAACGGCCTATAATTGCCCGTAGGAGCTTTATGCGAGCTTTACGGGAAAAATATATCGTTATTTCAAAATATTGTTGTTCTTTTGTAAGTGCTTAAGTGAGATAAAAGTAATGGACAGAAAACAGTGCTTGATAATGGAGAATATTTTTTATTTATTACTTTGTGTTGATTCTGAGGAGCTCGTAGGTACATAAGAACTGTCGCACGATTAGCAACGGTTTCTGATGTCGTCTGAGGATAGGCCTTCCATTACATACCGAGGCTCATCGGTGCCTCGGAAAATAAGTTAAGACTGCCTGTTTATTGACGCACAGCGAGGCAGCGGAGCGGAGAAACGGAGAAATATTAACCAATGGAATTGACCGCCGCTGCCTCGCTCCGCTACCTCGCTCTCCCTCATGAACAGGCATCCTAATGTGGAGCAGAGTTGCCGACTGTGTATCTCCATTGATGCGAAGTGAGGAAGTGCGGGGCGGAGTTGCGAACTGAACGAGTTCACGCGATGAATAGGTAATGGGTTGCCGGTTTTATTCAACTTCCCCGCTCCACGTCCGGATATTGTATGCCTTTAAAACTATTTCGTACAACCCTGTCCACTAAAGCGGAGTGGAGGAGATTGTATGCAATTCCTCGTTAATATTGGCAAAGATCCACCCCGCTTCAGTGGACAGTATGCCTAAAGCTGCTTTCAGACTACGCTATAATATAAAAGCACAAAAATATCGCGCACCATACATTGTTATGGACATGTTCACACTGTGACCATGTACTATTTATTATTGACAATGTATGGTCCGCGATATTGCTGTGCTATGAGCTATATACTCTATGCTATATATTATAGCGTAGTCTGAAAGCAGCTTAAGCCGTTGGTACCGGCTGTCACTTCAGTATCGCACGGTTGGCGCAGTGGTTGAGCGATTGACTGCTGCGCAGCATGTCGCGGGTTCGATTCCCGCACTGAACAAATATTTGTACGACCTACATGTATTTGTTCCGAGTCTGGGTGTTTTTCTATCTATAATATGTATGTATTTACAAAAAACAAATGTATGTAAGTAGTTTATCAGCCATTTCGTTACCATAACACAAGCATTAGGTTGCTTAGCTTGGGACTATATGGCGTTGTGTGAAATGTCCAAGGATATTATTATTTCGTTTATTCATTTTTTATACTTGAAATTTACATTTTTAAATATATCTTTAAAAAAAACATTAGAAAATACATTTAAAAATATAAAAAATATCATTGACAGTCACTAGGGTTGGCAGAAGCTGGAAAGCCTTACCAAGGAGTACCGTGTCCCTGGACATCTATATTAATATTATAAAGCAGAAGGGTTTGTTTGTTTGTTTGGTTGAACGCGCTAATCTCAGGAACTACTGGTCCGATTTGAAAAATTATTTCAGTGTTAGATAGCCCATTTATCGAGGAAGGCTATAGGCTATATATCATCACGCTAAGACCAAAAGGAGCAGAGCAGTAATGGAAAATGTTACGCAGACGACGTTGCACGGGTCAGCTAGTTGAATATAAGATAGATATTCGTCTCATGTCAAATACTCGTAACTAGCTGCCTTTGGTTATAGTGGAAGCCGGTAACAACTTAGTAGCTAAGAAATCTACTACTCGTATTTGTGCTGTGTGCAGGGTAAAAACACTAACCTCTTTTTTACTATTGATAAATACAAATACAAATCTCTTTATTTCACTTTTCACAAAGGTTCACATCGGTATACATACATATATACATTTTTAACAAAAATAAACAATAAATAACACACAATGCGAAACATTTATTATGATCATTTGTGAGAGACTGGACTCCATACTAGGATACCCTATTTTTTTTTTGTATATGACTATAAAATTTGAGGAATTTGCAGTAAGACGAGAAAGAGCCTGTGTGACGGGTCACCAGGCCCTCACGGCGAATTTGCGTTGACAAAAAAAAAGAACTAATTTGTGAGTAGACAGAGTGAAAATGGCACTAAACCTGTAGGCAAACGTTTGACCACTATCTCACCTGACGGTAAGCGATGATGCGGTCTAAGATGGAGTACGCTTGCCTAGAAGTAACTTATTCACTCTTGACTAAAAGACAGGTTATGGCTATCTGGAAACAGATACTCAGGCAGGAAATTCCACTCCTTAGCTGAAAATTAATGTTCTCTTTTGTTATACCTTTGAATGTATGAGATTCGGTCATTAATACCAGCATTTTGTTTCAATATCTATTAGAAAAATCAATTATGTTTCGTTGGTATTATTTAGCCAGAATTCATTAAAAAAGATAACTAAAAAAAGATAATATAGATAATCTACATTAATAGCGGAAATTTTAATCTACTAACAAGCAGCTTATGATAATCCTCTTCATCGAGATTTTAACGTTCTGCTTATTCATCAATATTTTGGAGAAAATTTTCCTTCCGTATAATATAAAAAAACACGTCCTTTTAATACCTAGTGATACCTTAAAAATTACGAAGTTTTTCCTTATAACATCACATCCATCCTTAGCTTGAATATTTCTTTGTATTACTAAAGCTTTTCATTTTATGGCCTTCACGCAGGTTTGTGATATCCTTAAAGAAAAACCGAGAACAGTGTTAGTATGACGGCACAGCGTTGAATGGAACAGCAAAGTTGAATAGATGTCCTTCCCCATGTTTCGCAAGAAAAATAAAGGCTTATGAAGCAATTTGAATCAGCAATTGAGGTTTCTTTTTTTTTAAACAGTAGGGATGCTTACAAATGCGACGGGCGGGAAATGGGAGGAGACAAAAGAAAGAAGCTTATATTCTCCATGGTGGGTGGATTTGGGTTTGGGATGACAATATTATGCTTCAGATAGACAAATAAATCTGTACATTTGTTTTAAACTAACACCAGCGTTTTATTTATTGAAACGCTTAAGAAAATAAAGTGCTTTTTTATAGACCTATGTCGGCGATTGAATTAATTTTGATATGGTTCCATGACACATTACGTTTATTCAACTTTTTTATTAAATTTATTTGGTACTACTTGGTTTGTAGTATGTACTTATCAACCTTCATAAATCGATGTGTGGCGATATGATAAAAACTGTTTTTATCATATTCCTGCGACACTACAAAGTAAAAAATAACTTTAATTTCGGAAGTCGGTGTTTTTGTTAGTTTCTTCGTATTTTGATACCGACTTCCGAAATTAAAGTTATTTTTTACTTTGTAGTGTTTTTGTTTTGGAAGTCGCTGGTATTTTTTGTAAAAAGTTTTTTTATTTTTCACTTTTTAATGGTATCCCACACCTAACAACACCACTGCAAAATCGCAGAAAAGCAAAATACGCAATTTAGATGACTTGGATGACATAAAACCATCATCTAGACGAATTCCAGCTATTTCGATTTAAAATCCAAAGTTCGTAACCGATTTTGATAAAACTTAAATGGGACCAATCTGCAAGGATATCCTTCTAGATAAAACAAGATTTTTTCAAATCGGTTCATAATTGTCAGAGTTATGAGGTAACAAACATTAAAAAAAAACATACAACCGAATTGAGAACCTCCTCCTAGTCGGTTAAAAAGAGATAATACTCGATGAGGCTCGGAAAAATTATTAGATAAGATACCGATAAGAACAATGAAGGATTAAGAATAATGATCATTACTACTGCTCTACCAAATATCCTTCCTTCCTTATTTTAAACAAGAGGCAGGAGGAGATACATTTAGAGACACATAAACCACCGCAGATGCAGCGATTAGCGCAACGCAATATTCAAGGCACAATAACACTTGAGGATTAGGACACAACCGGTAACTCGAATGACTTTACCAGGATTGGATATAAACACCCAACCAACATGTCAATTTTCTCAAGCAGCTTTTATAAATTCTGTCAAAATGGATTTGTGCGGGAAGGAGCATTTCTGGAAACATAAAATGGGAGAATGTGACTGAGAGAAATAAAATTAAGTTATTTAGGAAGCTATGTCTTTTATAATGCGCTTAGCAAAGGAGTGGAACTCTCTTAAAAGTGAACAGGTTTCTTCAGGGAAAAGTCACTCTATCGTCGACTTTGTCTCTGTCATCTCTGACTTAGACTAGAGTCAAGAGCAAAGCCATATCAAATAACATAAAAACATTGATACAGTTATCTAAGTAGACAGCAACACAAGATATTCAATTGCCCAAAAAAGTCAAATATCTACATCATAACAAATCTTATAATAAAAAGGGTTGATCCCTACATGTAAAATAACCACGAGGAGACAAAAAAAGCAAGTGTGGGCAAGTGCACTCGCACTTGCACTTGTTTAAGCTTTTTTTGCGCGTTTTTCAGGCATCATACCATAAATAAAAAACTGTGGTTTAGTGCTAAAGGAGTCAATATCGTCAACTATAATCGATAATCGGCCTTTTTAGCACCAATCCTCAGAAAGAAAAAGTTTTCGACACTTTCAGGTGTCAGACCATAGTAGAAAGAGTTTGACAATTTTAACTGTCAAAAAGTTGATTATTAGTACATTAGTGCAGCGGCCAGCCAAAGAGGCATTGATGGATGAACGTGTAAACACATACGTAAGTCCATCAATGCCTAGTTGTTGCAAAGGCTTATATAGTACTTTTCTAGGCAGAATTTACGTTTGGCATACCAATACTTTTAAAAATCAGTGACGAACAACAATTTTTGCCTTGTTAAACTGTTAATTTGTTTTTTTTTTTTGTTTTCAATAAACAGCTTTCTATTTGCAAGCCAGTTCTAAATTTAAATAAAACATTTGAAATGTTACCTTCTCGGTTGCTATGCTTCGGAGTCAAAAATAGTTCCATTTTTAATTTACACGACAGATATGAGTTTACTGTGCAATGTATTTGGTTGCTAAACACGACAGATATGGATTTTCATATATTTTTTGCCAGCAGCTCATCGCATGTATTTGCCCAGTACAGCAAATTCAATTTATCTTATTCTAGAAGGTTGTCAAAATAATGCTCACATTTCGAAGCATGTTTGAGAAACAAACGTAACATACTCATGATTCATCAAAATCTATTCAGCTGTCAAGAGGTGACTTGATTTTCTTTCGCATTTATAATATTACTAGCTTTTGCCCGCAACTTCGTACCCGCATATCTCGTTTTTTTTTCCGTTTCCGTAGGAATTTCTGGAAATCCTCTCAGTGTTCCCTACAAAAATTTGGCATGCAGGTTATGCCAAATTTCAGCTGAGCTGTAATTTCGGCTATGCGTTGTCTGTCAATCACTCATCAGAATCAGAAAATCTTTATATATTGGGATTGTAGTATGGCTGGAATTATAATGAATGATGAAAAATAACATACTGTATGTAGTTTTAGTTATTTCTTTTATTACAAATTGTTAAAAAATAGCACCATGAAAAAGTATTCATAGATACAACGTTTCTGTTATTTACTTTAAGATACGTGTCCCTAAAAAAGAACCTCGTTAAATAAACTTAACCTTCGAGATATTTTGTCAGTGTTATAGAATAAAGGAAAACGGTCTATTCTGCGAGTGTTTACCTTTTGTAATAGAACTCTAGTGGTTTTCAACTGGGATCGTTGTTTGGGAACTAGTTAAGTTGGTTCCACGAATTGCACCAAATTGTGAAAAAAAATCTGATTACTCCAGTTGGCCTTAACCGATACCATTTGAAATTTTATACTAAGTGTGTAAACTTCGTTTCTCTCTGACTAGTCAAATAATCACAGTCAATGCCAGTAGGTATATTTGCTATGGTGGTTAGATTAATAAGCCAACACAGTTCGAATCAGTTATGTTGTATGTAGTTCTTGGTTGCATTGTAATTGTACACTAAATTGTACTCTTTTCGCTTACCTCCGCTACAGTAAGTTCTAGGCAAAGTGGAATTTTATCGGTGATCGAGATTATCGAAATACCAATAATTTTTTGTCTGTGTCGATAAAATCGCATTCCGCACATGTCAATCTCGTACATTTTTTACTTCATGGCAATCGCTTTCGCCATCGGTTTATTTAAATACCCCCAACCCCTCCCCCCCCCCCCGTGGCTTTGTACCTTTTCAACGAACTACAAACGATAACCAATGCTAATTTCCCACAAGTTTATTCTGAAAACGGAACTCGATTGAACAGCCAGAATATTGGAGTCAACATTCAAGTAAACTAAACAGCTTGGTATTATTGAGAAGCTGTTTGTACCGCAGAGCGTAACCTACCCTCGGCTTTACAAGCTCATGAATATTCTCTTATATGTATTGTGTTCATTTACATGATAGCAGTGGATGCACGCCCGGCGTTGCTTGCATGTCGCAACTCGACTCACACGTTTACACTGCGCTAAATGTTGACTTTTCGAAATATTACCGTTTGTTTTGGGTTACCACGGCACATAATGTTTGAGGATATTCTTGGCTTTGCTTTCTGTGTTTCGTTTGCGTTAGTCCTAGGGGTTTGATTAAGTTTACGTTTGGACTGCATGGCAGACATTTTTGCTTGAGTATTTATTTCTCGCAAGGGACCTATGTGTCCGAGTTAGTTTGTTGTGTGCCAAAGACAACTTAAATTAGTGCACTGATAATAATGACAATAAATGGGGTGTATTTTATACTCTTTGGTCATATGACGACACAGGATTTTCAAAATAGTTGCCGCTTAACATCATCATCATGTCATTGTGTAGTTTAATATTTATCTGTATGTTTTTAGAGTCATAAATTGTTAGTCTACTTTGAAACTACTGTATCTACCAAACTGAACTATTCAATCGATTTGTCCCCATTTTTTAACACAGAATATGTATACATAAAACAACTTAATGAGTAAAATATCCAAAAGAAATCAGTAGGCATAGAGTAGAATAGAAACTTACGACACAGATGTTAATCAGAATTCGCTTTTAATGTTGTTTTTTCCCAAGCGACAAGCGTCATTAGATTCATTAGTCACGCACACTGTTTTATGGTTTTACTACCCATTGCCTATTTTATTTGGAGATTGACCTGTTTTATTTTTTATGAATTTTCACAATCCAAGCAAGCTACGCCCTACATGCAATATTAGCGGTGCTAGTTTTCAGAGGCTTCAGGAAAGGACAGATAATTAAGTCAGGGTTGATGTCGCCAGATACTTTAAAGAACAAGTGACAAGAACACTTCTCGTCCGATTTCTCAGGAATCAGCTTAAAATAATTTCTATGTTTACACAATCAGCATGTAACTCGACAAACAATCATGACATAGTGTAACAAAATTAACGTAAAACCCGAAAAAGGGGTACGCTCATCAGTATAACTTTTTTATGGAACCAACTCAACCAAATGTACCTACTGACCAGCTGATTTCCTTTTGTGAGATACATCTTGGTCCTATAGTAAAAAAGTTATGTTATTAGGTTTTGTGTTAGTTCTGTTACAACTTAAAGAGAACTTTTTCATCATCTATACACAATAATTATGAAAAATAGTGTTGTTTATCTGTGTTATGATGTTCGTTGGTTCTATAACTCCCGAAATCACAGATCGTAAAACTCGACGCTACCGCTCTAGGTACTGAAAGAATTTGGTAAGAAACGAGTACCGAATCTGTGCCAGTTTATCAGCTTTTAACGCTAAATCAATGTGCCCAGTCTTTCCTAACTACGTTGGGGCCAGCTTCCAGTCTAACCGAGTAGATAGAGCTAAATATCTCCTCAAATGCTTTTAAACTACTTCCAAAATTGAAAACAAACCTGCCTCTACCAACTTTCATTCAACATTAGTTAATAATGTGGTCCAAACATACATAAATACCCACCTCCATCTACACATACATAGATAGACAGACGAAGTGCGTACAGGGTAAAGCCCTTAGCGAATAATTATTGGTTCATTAATCGTACCCCTGCGAGTTTAAGAGGCTTTACGATCTGTTATTCACGATAATATACGTACTTACATATATATAGATATAATATACATGTTACCGTCACGCTCTATCTCCTGATAGATTTCATTGGTAGGTAAATAAACCTTCATTGGAGGACTGAATTTTGTTTTTTTTTCTTCTAGATACGATGTAGAGGTTAACTTGAATAGACGAACTTTATGAAATTCACGGTTCTTTGAATCGTCAATTAAATATGTAAAATAATAACTTTAGCCATTTTATATGCACTTTTTTTTACATGCCAGCTTTTTATAATTTGTTCAAATTATCAATTTGTGTATAGTATTTAGTTATTAATTAGAAATAAAAACTGTTGAATAGTATAGTCACTATTTAAAAAAAAAATTAAGAATAGACAGCATTAATTATATCACCTATAATAATATCTGAAAACGCAAAAACGAAACGTAATTTTTCAAACAGCTAAGAAAACTACCTTTTGTTTTCAAACTTAAAAAATGTTGCTTAGCTTTGACTGATAGAGACATCAAATATTATTTAAATAAGCGTCGTTGATAATTTACTACATCTGGTACTCTCTACAGTACATAGATATACCCTTATAAATATACACAAGCCTGAACCTTCCACCAACCTACTGACCGTAAATATATCTCGAGAGAATGAGGTTTCCTCCCTGTAGTTCCTCTATTGTTTTAGGTTCAGGATAAGAAATACAACCACTTCATTCAAGCTTATTTTGGGTTCATACGTTGTTAAATAAATACATTCTCGTTCAAAAGAACAAAGGATGTCCTGTTTTTCTCGAGTATGTTTTAGTAGGTACTGTGATTTGCTTTGGAAATGAAAAAGTTAAACGTTTTTTTTAGAGTAATGCAAGTCAACCTTGAGATTAATAACGTCTTTTTAAACGGACTGGCCTCCAGCCGCCAAAATAAAAATTTAAGCCTCCAACAGGACACTGTCATCTTCAATTAATTAAGTATCGAATACTAGCTTCTGCCAGTGGCTTCGCCTGCGTGATCCTAGGAAACATACTCCCGGGATAAAAGTAGACTAGAGATAGAGGTAGAGATGTACTATTCCAGACTATAATCTATCTCAGTTCTAAATTTCATCCAGGTCCGTTCAGCCGTTCTGGCGTGATTGAGTAACAAAATATTCAAACTTTTGCATTTATAATATTAGTTAGAAGTTAGATTATGCTCACGTATTTGTACGAGTTATCGATGCTGTAAGGCTTACCGAATTTTCAACTGTATCTGCTAAAGCCAAAGGTATCTTGAACTCCACTGAGCTGACTTTAGCGCTCCCGATTCTCTCTAATCACCGCCCGACCAATGATCCATTTATGACAGCGAAATCCATTGTACTTGCTTTCTGGAAAATCACGATAAACTATCGCAGGGAATCACGTCGCTTTCACAACTCTGACAGACTAAAGGTACAAGGCGAGCGGACGTATTTGCTAAACCCTTTGTGAAAATGAATCTTGGCATAGAGCCGAGACGGTTTTTGGTAGAAAAATAACATTTTGTTACATCATATCCATTTAGATTTCATTTAATAAAGGAAAATAAAATAACGTTTCCACAAGACGATGTAAAATAATATTTAAAATGTGCGGTTTAAGAAAGCAAAGTAGAGTGTGCAATTTTACAAAGAGCTGCAAAGTTCAACGATCCTCTGCGCAGCACGGTGTATCTGCCACCCTCGGGCGTCTTATAATATTCTCCGAGAAATTTGTACAGCAAAACTGCAACACTGACGGAACCCTTCGAGCAATTGCGGTACACATTCCCCAACACTCCGTTCTCGGAAGTAGACACTGTTGCCCCTGAAAAGATTTTAGGAGGGCGGGAAATTGTTTCTGGGTGTTGTTTATTTGTTCACATAGATTTATACATCACCCAGGAGTACGGTTTCAACGAAGCTTAAGTGTTTAACAATCTTCAAATATTGACGCATGTTTTGATAGCTTCATAGAGAAAGCATAATAATTTTCCGACAAGGTCATCAAATTGCTTAAAAATTATGTGAGCTCGTAACAAAGGATGTAAACCGCGTCAACTTTTTTCCCTCTCCGTGGAGATAAGGCACTTAAAACGCTGTAGACGCACAAACTTTATAAAAGCCGAGTTCATAAGGCGGCTTTATTAGACAATTTCCAGGTGTGGAGCAGCTGACGTCTCAAATATTAATTTCTGATGGATCTCGCCCAAATCCCGCCTGATCCCGAATTTTAATGACCGTTTGTCACGCCCCAACGGTTTTCATCGGTTGTTACATTCGTATTCAGTCCATAATTGATGCTAGAGATTAGTGAGAATGTGATTCCAACTATACGAATAACTCGTTTAAACTAACCATTCTCATTATTCATTCAGATACCTCGACGATTACTTTGTCCAACTGAAGCAATTCTGTCCCTCGATGATAAGCTGCGAAGTAGGTACTTTGCCAACTTTGGGGATGAATAGTCCTCGTAATTTCGTTATGAGTTACGAGTAGTGTTTGTCATTGTCAGCCGATACTTTGTAGATCACTTGCTCGAACTATGTCACTGTTTGATAAACGGTAGCCGAGCTACAGACCGGGAAAGTGCTTGCTATGAGATTTTCGACCTAAATTCGATTCATTCAATAATATCGGTAAATAAACTTTAAAAGGAGGTCTGTATATCTTACTAACGACTCGGTGGTGTTTATCTGTGAATCAGTTTCTGTGTATCTAAGGGCTTTGCGACCCAAATAAAAGGGTCGACACAAAGGTGTCCCGCTAAGCAGATTGGGGGTTACGTGACGGGACAGCCAAGTGGTGTAGGGCGCTAATCATCACCTCCGGGTGCCCTCGCAAGCTGTTTGGTTTTCGACTTTACGATCATTGCTTACACTATTATTGTCGGGTCGATTATACGAGTGCTCGTGGTAACGTAGAATACTTATCTTAACATTTATTTATTGTACACCAAACGAAAAATACAAAACGGAAACATTCTGAGATGAACGAAAATGTCCATCAATAGTGAGCCTTCAGATGTCTACATTTTGACGTTAAACATGGAATTGGTTCTCATTCAATATATCCTGATATTTAAAAAAAGTAGATACTGGACCTAACAAAAAAATTCATCGGCACGCTATAGAATTAGAGTGCAAAATAAGTTTTGAAAATGGAAATAGTATGAAAAAAGCAAAAACAAAGGCATGAGCGCAAACCAAATGTTACCTTCATAACTAAAATGAATGAAAAATATTCATCAAGCGGCGTTTTAAATTTTAAGCCAGTACATAATTTAGTAAACGTCCAAAACTTTGCAACGTTATTCAATAACTTGTAAACCAAATTTAGAATAGGTAAGCCTATGTAGACAGCGAAGATATTAAAATTTTGTTTTCGAACGCAAACAATCTGACGCTCTGACGCGCTACCCTCGTCATCTGCGGTCTCATGTGCACACCGACACCCAGCTAAATGAAGCTCCAACTTAAATGTTATTTTCGCACTAATTTTACCAACAACGATCCTAATACTGAACAACATATTAACTACATAAAGTCGTATTCCAAACTTCCAACACATTGAAAAACGACTGCAAACAAAAACATTAAATCTTCGAATACATTAAATTATAGAACGAATTTGATTCAACACCGGATTAGAAAGCTTTACTAGACTCCATGTAGTTGTTACAGCAAAAGTAAGCGTCTTAAATGAATAAAAAGCATTTTCTACTAATTCACGGAGATTTACATTTCAATTAGAAGAGAAACCTCTCGAAACAGCACTTAAGTCACGCCTTTTCAAGTGAATCTTGTAACCAGAGAGCACACTTGTGGAAAATCGTAATACCTAATGTTAATATATTATGCTAAAACAGTTCATAAGTTGCGCGTGATACGGCGCGCAGCGGTCGGTAAGCGAGAGTGGAGGAGGGAAACTGGAAAGTCACTCAACTTTCGTTTACGTTGCTAAAGAGAGCAAGGGTCTCCTTATAAAACAGTTTCATGAATATTTATACAGATTTAAGGATAGTGTAGTGCCGTTGTGTAAATAATTGCGGTCGAGTGGGGTCTTGAATTTAAATTGCTTTCGATTGCTCTTTGTTCAAAGATCATGGAGTGTTGTGAAATAACAATTACTTACGAGGGATTTGAAAGCCGTCATGAGTACTCTTTACTTCTCTTATTACAGAGCAGAGGTGAGAGGCTGGCTTTGAGATTGATATTAACTTATTATTAATCTTGGTTAGCTCGAGGCTACCCTTATAATCCACAGATTGTGCCAATATTTTTATTATTCATTCCCTTCCAAACATGCCGAGCCTTAATATAACACCTTACTCTGTTACCCGGGTCTTAAAAATAGACGGTTTGCTGAAATTTGTTTCATAATTTTGATGAAAAGAAAAGTGAGTTACACGTGGATGCTCCCTCGAATGGTTTTTATCTATGTACTAGGAGCTTGTGGCTAAACTATAACAGCCGCACGAGTCGATCTTAGCATACCTACCGAGATTTATCCGTGTTTCGGAAATCATGTGGTCCCGGCTGTCATTTGGAGATCTTTAGCAATCGTTACGGATTTAGCGGACGAAGCCAGATAATATCCAACACAAGTCTCGCCAAGTAATATCTCGTTACCCAGGTAATGAGTTGTGTTGGTCTGGAAAGCAGTCGCTCCATGTAAAATACTGGTATTCAGCTGAATCTGGTTTGTCTCGGAGCCAACTCCAACATATTTGGGAAAAGGGTAAGCAGACGATGACTAGCACAACTTGTCAAGCAGCGCTACCATCCTAAAAACTAGAGTTAACTGAAAACAATTTTTTTTTCTTAGGAGAATTTCCTTCTGCCAAATATAATTACGAACAAACCTTGTAGAAACAGGAAAACAAAGTTTGAGGCATCGAAGTATAAACGAGTTTAACCGAAGCTTTTACGTGAACTCGCGACAAATATAATTAAGTAACTGGGAAATTCATAATTTATTATTTTGAAGAGACCGATTAATTTATCTACAAGAAGTTATGGTTACGACATAGATTGAAGTTCGGTCTCTGGCTTCATGTCAATTTGAAATGAAGTTGGAATCAATTAAATATTTGGTGGTTTGACTTTCTTGGACTTCCAGATTAAGCTGTGCTGTTGTTAGTCTTGTATTAGGATGTGCCTTTATAACGCATTGATGGCCAAGACTTTGATTATCTTTGGAGGGATGGGGAACAGAGAGCAAAGTGCCGCAAACCTCCATTGAAAAAGGAAGACTCTCCGACTGGACGGTTGTTGTGTCCGGTGCGGGCAACTCCCCGATATTTGATATTCGTGCTGATTCATATATTCAAATCGCACGGTAAACTCTGATGCCGCGATGCAGGATTTCGACGTAGTAGTTCGCTGATAGTTGGGTAAATGGCGTTGCAGTTCTGTTTGTTGCGATCTAGATTTGCTCTGTTGGTTTTTCTTAATGCCGGTTCATATATTTTACATTAGTTATTCATCGGTTTTGAGTCATCATCTGCCTAGCTTTTTCCTTACTATTTCAGGTTCAGCTTTCAGTCAAACCTGATTCATCTGAATACCAGTATTTTACTTGGAGCGGCTGCATACCAGACCTCTATAACCAATGAACAGGGTAGCGCGGTACTTCTTGGTAAGACTGGAGTCAGAATTACTGGCTTTTGACAATCCGGACCAATATCTTGCAAAAGATATTATTTTTAATTGACTTTCAAAAAAGGAGGAGGCTCTCAATTCGTCGGGTATTTTTTTTGTATGTATGTACACCGAGTCCTCCGAGGTTTCTGATCCGATTTGTGTGATGTTTTTTTAGGTCGATGATACGGGCCATTTGGTCCCGTAAAAATGTTATCAGGTTGGTTTAGTAGTTTTATTTCATGAGCATCATTGCTTATTTCAATTTCTGCGTAGACGAAGACGTCGTCCAAGTTTCACCACTTAAAAGTGAAAAAAAATAATATAAATGTCTTGCAAAAAACACTACAAAGTATAAAATAACCTTAATTGGGGAAGTTAGTGTTTAAAAAGGAAAATACAAAACCAAAACCACTGACTTCCGAAATTAAGGTTATTTTATACTTTGTAGTGTTTTTTGGAAGTCGGTTATATTTTTTTTGTAAAAAAAATATTACATCAGAAAGAAGATTTTAAATTCACTTCAACCCAGCCCAATGATTGAACAAAGATATTGAACCAACCTGTTTGTTTATAAAGCAACTAACACTCCATCCCAACACTAATGAAAACACAATTTAAATTAACTATCTTAAGATGACTATTTTGACAAGTGGAGGCTATATAAAGCCGATCTGAATAGTATCGTGGATCGTGGGGCTGCGTTGGAGGATTAGGGAGGACGTTTCGCGTGCAGTACAACCTGCTTATCTTGTTACCCGCCTGTCCCAGTGTCCCTGTCACGACATGTCCCACCGAAGGCTAGCTAAATGCCGAGCTTTGTTTGCCATTGTAATGTTGACAAAATAGACCTTAGTGTTTCGGGTATATTTTGGCGGTCGGGAAAAATGGCGTGTGGCGGGAACGAGATTTGACGTATGGGAGTTTTAAAAGGGGCTTTTCAAAGCCGTTGATTTAGATTTATAGTCTTGATGGGTTCAAAGTTTTAGTTACTTGTTAGATAGATTAGATTATGTAAAGTAATTTTAAATAATCCCATTTTGCGTTTTGCTGAGATTAGAATTATCAGACTAATGAATAATGAAACATTCCTACATTTTGTGTAAAATACAACAGCTTTTTAACTTTTTGCCTCGAATTCTTTATATTTGGATTACAAATCCAAGTATGCAAAGAAGTTGCAAAGTTTTACAAAGTTAAAATTTGATTACGAAGTTTTCCTTCGTTATTTTTATCGTATTTCCCAATTTTCTAAAGTCTCAATTATTCTTGAAAATTGAAGTCTATCTATTTATATTCACTAACAAAGTTAGTGAAGATCCATTAAGGGATTGTTAGTCTTTCATCGCAAGTCTTTTTTAATTAGCAATCAGTTTAAACTATAAAAGAAGAAAAGAAAAACCATCGAGTGTAGTTCTAAGAATAGTTTTAGTTTAATGCGCGAGGAAGAAGTTGGACTACAAAGTCCGAGTAGTTTTAAAGTGTAACAGAAAGCTTGAACTCAGAAAAACTATAAAAAAGTAATAAAAGTAAGGAGTGTGCGATTTTTCGAGCAAATTGTAGCGAGTGTCAAGTTTGTTCTCGTATCAGACGGATTTAGACATGTACCTACTTCATTTGCTTTGAATCTCTAGATGTCTACCGCGTTGACAAGTACTTATTGCGCAAAAAGTTATTTTATTTTGCGTAACGTAATTATTTTGACACAAGTAAAACCCGATCTCCGGATGAATTAGGTCATTCAAAGCACGTTAGAATATTCGAATCAAACAACCTTCTTTTGTCCATCCAAGCCAATTCCTTCAGTCTTAGATTTCTCCAAGATAGATCTGACTAATCCCCAGCCGGTAACATGGACGTGAAGAGAAGGTTCTAGGAATTCCAACAGTGCACACCAATGTATCTTAAGTGAAACGCCTTAGACATGTTCCGGAGGTAACAAAGTCTCGGCCTCCAATACCCTAACGTTGGACAACAGTTCGTGACCACTACGTAAATACGGCTGTATTCTCTGAAAGGACGTAGAGGCCAGTCATACAAGACATTATAGGTCGCAGTATTATGCACTGTCCTGATTTTTTGGGACGTTATTATATTTTTTAGACTGGCTTTTATCTTGTAAACGGCGATTTCTTAAACTAAAAAAAAAACTTAAATCTAGAGGAATTTTACGACTTGATCTCTTAGGGCTTTCCTCTTAGACTGAGTTTTTAAAGTGAATTAGAAGTGATTGAGCAGGGAAAGGACTCAAAAAAATCCTCTAATTATTCACTCTACGCGACCAAAGAATTATCCATGATTTCACAACGGTAGAGTTTACATCGTCGTGTAGTACTTGAAAAAAATATGGTCGTAAAGATACTGTTTAAAATTAACTTTTTTTTAAGTGCTAAACCTCAACACTTATTTAATCTACAGAAAAACCGTTACACTCAAATTACAGAAAAATTAGATAACTTTAAAAGTATCCAAATTGAATATCTCCATAGAATGCACGGTTTAGAAGAAAAATTAGCAAAAATTAAGAAGTTTACTGGGTAATTTAGTTAGCACAGGTTTTCGAGGTTGAAAAATTGGGTAGACACTACTGGCATCTATCCTAACAACCACCTAAAAAATCAGGACAATGCAATTTATTCGCCCAATAGAAATCGGGTAAGCCTTATCAGAGAATCAGCAGAAGTAGTGTACGTGATAAAAAAAAATCCGAGCTCCATTTAATTAAGCCCGCTTCATCAATTTTTTGGCAGTGCATAATTATGTCACTAAGAAATGGATTCATCATCTGCCTAGCCTTTTCGAAACTACATCGGGGTCGGCTTCCAGTCATACTGGATTCAGCTGAATACCAGTTTTTTACACAAAAAATGGATTATTTCCCATAATTGATGGCAGTAAAATCATGTCAGTAGGTGCTAAACTTTCATATTTTGTCACATATGGTTTTTGCAAATAAACCCTTACTGACCGAAATTAAAGACATTTCACGACAAAAGCGATGATTTACGTCTACAATGGTTCAAGCTCATTGCCCAATAGTCGTACTTGTGAATAGAAAACACACTGCATTAGTTAATTATATATTAGCAGCATTGAATTAACAGGAAACAGAATAGATAATGAGCAGTGTTCTGTCATACGTAATCGTAATAGATATGGCAGCTGTCAAATCAGCAAGTTTGTGCAGTAGGTACATTTAATATCAGATATTAATCTTGACTGAAGACTGACTGACTGTGTAAACATAATGTATTTGTATACGTGCTGATCATTTTGCAGTAATGAGCAATTCAATCAGCCTCAACGTTGCCACTCAAAGCCGTGTTCAGTGTTGTGAGGTAGGAGATATTGGTACGAATATCGTGATATCGTGACGTTTACCAATTCGATTAGGCACAGGGAAGGATAAAACCGTATTTCAAAACGGAAAGAATAGGGAACATGGTTTGCTGAATAGTTACCAATCTGAAAGAATTTTTCAAATGTCTTCATCATTGAAAAAAAAGCCGTATTTTTTTCGAGCCTAGTCATATTATCAAAGTGGACAAATTCAAAAATGTTACTCACAAAAATGTCAGAAATTTAAAATGATCTATTACAATTATCCAACTGCTGTTAACGAGTAAAAAGTTCCAAACAAGTCACTTTTCAAGCAGCGTAATGCATTTTCGTGGCATCAAATTTGAGAATTAACTTATTCTTCAGCCTAATCATGTTTTTAAATATTGCATAGTGTTTTACATTACCACAAACTGGGCAAGTCTGTATCTTAGGTGCCAACACCGAGGGTTTACCATGAAAATTTTAACTAAAGCAAATATTTATCTTGAATTTTTTTACGTAACTAATAAATTATACGTTTGTTTAACAAAATAATTTGTCTAATCACATAAAGAAGCAGATAAACTAAATAGTAGTAAAAGCTGGGCTCCCTAGACAGAACTTATTAACTGGTTTCCGTCTTAGCTCCAGACCGCTCGTTGATTAATCTGGGAAGCAATCAGTATTGAGATTTACGATTTAACTATTATGCAGCTAAGAAAATGTTTTAAAGAAATCGGAAATGTAATATTTTTTTTTTTAAATAAGCTTGTATTACTTGTCCATAAAAAGAACTAAAACTGTAAAAATAATGACCATTTAAAAGGCTCATTTTATCCCATATTTTTATAGTAAAAGCGCGTTACATTTTGACGGCGAGAGAAATAAAGAAGGTGTAACGGGATTTTACTATAAAAGCTTGTAAAAAATTAAATAAATCTAAAGAGTTTCTTTGTTGTGTTGAAACTACTAATCTCAGAAAGTACTGCTTCGAATTGAAAAAATATTTTAGTATTGGATAGCCCATTTATCGAGGAAGGCTTATACTATATAGGCTTATACAACATTACACCACGACCAAAAAAAGCGGAGCGTGATGCAAACGAAGTTGTGCGGGTCAGCTAGTAATATAATAAAGCTGAAGAGTTTCTTTGTTTGTTTGAAAACGCTGATGTCTGAAACTACCAGTCGAATTTGGAAAATCATTTTTGTGTATTATAGTTACATTCATGAGGAAGAGAAACGGGATATGCGAGTACGAAGTTGCGTACAAAAGCTAGTAAAGAATAATAAAAATCTGCCCGCTGACAGACGAACGGACTGACGGACAGCGCAGGCTTAGTAATAGGGTTCCGTTGGTTACCTTTTGGGTACAGAACCCTAAAAACAGCCGAATTTAAAACCATTCAATTTCCATGTTTTGTGAAAGCAAGTTAAGTAAACACCATACTATCTACTTATTTAGATATATGTAAATAAACAATGTTATTGTGACAAAAAATAAGCACTTGGCTGTACTATAAAAATATGTGTATTGGTGCAAAAATACCGCGTGTATCTGACATCGACGCACAAACGATTTCCATGGGTCCAGGGCATGATTATGGACACCCCAGAGTGAGAATTTTTCGTCGGCTTTTTTCTCATTTTTTTTAAGGGTTTTTGTACTTTAAACTGCTCATAATCGTTATTCTGACCTAACCTAATGAGATTTTTAATAAAAAAATAAATTAATTAACTACTTTCACTAAAAAGAGCAGTCTGAATAAAACCACAATAGATATCAGCTCAGCTGAGCTGATATCTATTTGTGGTACTCTTGAAAAAAATGAGAAAAGAACCGACGAAAAATTCCAACACTGGGGTGTCCAGAATCATGCCCTGGACCCATGGAAATCGTTTGTGCGTAGATGTCAGATACACGCGATATAATACTCTTACCATTAATTACACCATTTATTACCCATTCATCAATATTACAAACGATGTCCAGTTCCATTTCCTGTATTAATGAAACAAGTTTCAATAAATAATTCCAATTACAACCTATTGATAATTATGACAAAACGAATAATTAACATGCTCAATATACCTATGCTAGCTGACCCATGCAACTTCGTCTGCGTCACATTTTCCATTAATGCTCCGCTCCTATCTGTCTTAGCGTGATGATAATTACAGAAATGGGCTATCAAACACTGAAAGAATTTTTCAAATCGGATCAGTAGTTCTTGAGATTAGCGCGTTCAACCAAACAAACAAACAAACAAACTCTTCTGCTTTAAATTATTAAGTATAGATGTATTAATAGCGCCCTGACAAGTAAAACGCCTGGAAAAAGGACGTCATTGGTGAAACGAGTGAAAGAAAGGAAACGTTTGTACTCAGCAGTGGTACGGCTAATGATAACAATCTTCGATCGATCGAACCGACCACGACCAACCAACAAGGATTAGCCAAGTGCGCAGGAGATATTATAGTGTACAAAGTGTGTGTGCAAAGCCACACAAAACGATCTTACAATGACCTATGGGCGCAGACTGCTGGCCAATTACAAAAGCGATGACGAATGGTGCACGTGTACATCAGAGGCAGCTTCAAAGTGAGACCAATTCCGGAGAAGCTAAAAGAGATGCGCTGGCGGCGGTACGGTCAAGTCATGCGCCAACGTGATGACCAAAAAAGTGCTGTAACTGGAGTTGGGATCAAGAGACCTTGGCAGACCCCGACCTACGTGGATGTCAGTCATCAAAAATTACCTCAGTGATTAGAAATTAGACCCAAAGACAATTCAGAACAGATGTCTCTGGAGAAGAAGGATTAGGAGAGCCGACCCTTATTGGAAACGGGAAAAGGCTACAAAAAGAAGATATAACAATAACAGTGCCTGACCAATCGAACCCAGAACCTGACGCTTAGCACGATCTCACATACTGTTTAAGCAAAGTGAGTGATGGTTCAAACTATGGAAAGTCTCAAATGTACAGTTTGAGTGCCATTCGCATTAGCATTCATTGCTTCTTAAGAAAAACTGGATTAAAATAAGAAGCGCATACTCTCAATTTTACAACGTTACTATAGACATTACTGCAACGGCCAGCAAAAGAGGCATTGATGGACGAACGCGTAAATGTGGGCCAAGGCGTAGCCGAGGCACACATACGTAAGTCTATCAATGCCTAGTTGTGGCCAAGGCTTGTATAGTACTTTTCTCAAATAATGAGCGGAAATTAAAATAGGTACAATTATTTTTCAAAATTCAAATCACTGTCGAACTACCAACAACAATCATTATTCCCACGTATAAGTGTTTTTTTATTTCAATAAACAGCTGTCTATTTGCAAGCCAGATCGAAAAAATAAGAAAGGACTCAAAATAGAGCCTTGGGGGACGCCCATTTTTACGTTTAATCCCGACGAATTGACACCGTTTATGTGAACTAATTGCTGTCTGTCATTCAAATAAGATTTGACTAAGTTTAACGCTGTTTTGCCTAGTCCGTAATGCCCGAGCTTCAGGAGTAATGTATCCTGATCAACGCAATCAAACGCCTTAGAGAGATCACAAAATACACCTATGGCATCCTGTGCGTCCTCCCACGCATTAAAGATATGCTTTAGTAAGGTGACACCAGCGTCCGTTGTACAACGTCCTTTGGTGAAACCATACTGTTTATCATGTAAGATGTTATTCGTGTTAAAATGACTGAGCATCTGATTTAGCATTACTTTTTCAAATACCTTGCTAAACACTGGCAACACGGACACTGGTCTATAATTATTGGTGTCTTTACTATCCCCAGATTTAAAAAGTGGTATCACTTTACTGAATTTCATTAGGTCCGGAAAGACTCCTTGATCGACACACAAATTAAATATTAAAGCTAAGTACGGCGCTACAGTCTCGATAATTGAGGTACAAACTTTGATAGACAATCCTTGATCTTCGGTCAATTTAATTTTGATTTGTTTAAAAGCTTTTATTACTACTATGGGGTTTATATGTTTAAAATTAAATTCAGTCGCGCAGGCTGATACGTTTGCCTGTAATAAATCAAAAGCAAGCGAAGGCGAGGAATTTAAGGCTTCAGTAGTTTTAACAGGGATACTTGTAAAGAAATTTACAAATTCTTGAGCAACTTAATAAGTCCGTGAGGCGTCTGCAATCTGTAATCAGTGTTATGTTTTTTGTTCCTATTTGTTTCATTATTTATAATTTTCCAAACCGTTTTTATTTTATTGTCTGCTGTTTTTACCTTATTGCTTATGTATAAAGCCTTAGCTACCTTACAAGTATTTTTATAAATTTTGGAGTAGGTAGTTACATACTTATTAAAAGTTTCAGTGTTAATAAAAGGCTTAAGGCCATACAACTCATAAAGTCTATCCCTACTTTTTGTGAGTCCTTTCTGAGTGTTGAATCTGTATATAAAATATTAGCACTGTTCACTGTACAGTTCCAATCACATAACTTCCCAATTAAAGTACGGTTAAATTTATTTAAATTACCGGATGTTATTGGTCTGGTTTGTATTTGCACTTGTTGAATTGGTATTTTGGACTCAAAAGATACCAGTAGCCCGCTGTGATCAGAAGGGAGGTAATTTACAATGGCTTTCTGTAAGTAGTCGCCAGAACAAAAAACATTATCAATACATGTAGCAGTAGTTGTAGTTGTACGGGTTGGTTCTATGAACACATTAGACAAATTGAACGATTTAAAAAGATTTAATAATCTACAGCTATCTGAATTGTTTTCTAAAATATTTATATTAAAGTCTCCACAGATAATTACTAATTTATTACCAGTCGCAAGTTTTGCCAATACATCTTCCATCACTGACTCAAATATAGAGTAGTTCAGATAATTAGGGGGTCTGTAAACGCACACTATGACATGCTTATCTAGCTCAACACAGGATAGTTCAATGTTATGTTCAACAGACAAGTTAACTATGTCTTTACGAGTTTTAAATTGAATACACTTTTTGATGGCTTTTTGACTAGAGCCCCCACGTAACATTGACTTTCGGTTAAAAGAACTTCCCACACTATAATTTTCGTAATTAATCAACATTTCAAAATCCTTTAACCAATGCTCAGTGAAACAAACTATGTCAAACATTGTTTTTTCTAAAAATAACTCAATTTCCAGCTGTTTTGAAGAAAAACCTTGAATGTTCTGATGGAATAATTTCAAGGATTTCTGCTTAGCCCCTTTATTGCAATTAGCTATGTGAGAGCAAGAAGATACCTGGTTTACGGTAGATGTAACTATACTACGATATTGGTATCCTCTGTTGTCGTACAAACTAGTTTAAAGGAACATCCGGAGTGAGCCCCACGTCTCCCATGCCATCACTAGGCACCAAGATCTTGCTACTTGCAGACTCCACATTAAAAGAATTGTCCATAGTGACACACGGATTCTCCTTCGTACAATTATTGTAAATAATTATAGCATTAGTGCTACAGTTAACAATGTCCACCTGTACATTAGTATTATTACTAATATTTGCAGTGTTAATTATAGTAGAAGACGTCGACATACTACTTATGTCTGAGTTTATATAATATGCTAATAGGCTTGCTATTTGATGTCTAAACCTAATAGGCAGATACACTGTATCCCTAGTCGACTTTAACTTATCAACATATAAGTTAATGTCCAGAAAAACAAGTTTGTCACTGTAATGACTAACTAAGAAATGTAAATGCTTTGATAAGTTACCTCCTTGGTTGCCATGTTTCGGAATATAAGAGCGTTCCATTTTTAAATCACACGATAGATATGAGTGTAGTAAGTAATTTATTTGGCCGCAAAACGCGATAGATATGGATTTTCATACAACTTTTGCCGGCCGCTGGTCGGCCAGTACGGCAATTTCTTTTTCAGGCATTTCGGTTTATCTCAAAGATGGTTGTCAAAGTGATGCACACATTTACAAGCATGTTTGAGAAATTTATTATTTAATATATATTTTATTATTACATCTATATATTTACAACTAGCTGATGTCCGCGGCTTCGCCCACTTGACAAGTTATATACTAAAACCTTCCTCAATAACCACGCTTTCCATTGGTGAAAATCGCTGTAAGAGATTTTGAGTTTATCGCGAACAGACAGACAGACGCGGCGTAAGACTTTGTTTTATAATATGTAATGATGTTTACTCACAAGTAAACAAACATCAACATTCACATCTGCGTAAACACAATGTTGGAATAGTAATTCAACTATCTTGTAGGCCGTGCCGCAGCGGATGCTATCGAGCACGGGAAATGGCATGCCACGTAGCCGAATACATAGGTGACATATCTTACCTGTATCGGCTGCATACGACATTCTCTTAGGGCCATTACAGACACGATTCTTTAGGCGATTAGGTAATCATTATCTGCGTAATTCTATTAGGACGAATACGGATGGGTCAGTCATAGTGCCACTTCCTTCCTCATCTCACTTCACACAAACTTCACATTTCGCTTTTACCAATCCTTAAAAAAAGCCCTTACCAGGTCATAGGCCCACCACCTGAGAGCATACAACTCTGCACCTCCCTGAGCCAAGTCTGTTATGGCCGTTCGTTCGACCTCTTGTTCAGCATGAAGGTCACTTTAACATTGAAAGTTACATGAACTTTATGCCTGAAAATACATGTACCTCAGAAAAACCTTTGACCTTAGAACCTTACCTATATTAATAATTGAGCAGTGTTTATGAATTTCATAATTGTTCCCGGAACTCCCAAAGTTTTCTGGCAGTTTTGTGACGAGTAGTTGGGTACCGAAAGAATTAAATTAGTCCGTTTGATAGATCACTCATTCTGAACGTATAGTTAAAATCACGATTTATTAAGAAGTCTCTCTTCGACCTATGAAAGAAATAACAATGAGCGTGGAACTCTCAAATGAAAATCAAGGTGAAAATAATAAGGAAACTTTGACCTCGAACAAATAAAACGATTCTTTGGAATTGCAATCATAATCTTCAATATCGACGTGCTCTGCTTGTTAAACGTTTGGAAGAGTGTGGAAATAAAGCAGTTAGTCAAAAATGCATTTAAAAATGTTAGTGAGGCCTAAAAGATGTGAAAATCCATTCGTATGGTGTACGAATGTGAGGAAAGATGTGGATGGAGACTATAAGAGTAGGGGATGACCAAAGCAACGACGGAAAGGTCGCGTGAATAGTCCAAGATCGCACTTATTCCCCTTATATCTGTTTTATAATTATTATTCTTTGTATACCTAGTATAAAGTAATCAATAAGTACATGGACCACAAAACTGTTTCCACGAGAACACTGCCGACAAATTGTACAGCAGTTTGGCAGAAGATATTGTGTATGTTGTTAAGTAACCAACTGGAACACATTTTTTTTTTTTTTAAATCAATAAGAAAATGAATGGGAAAGAGAAGTGTGTAAGTATGTGTCTAGAATAAACCTACTACGAAAACTACTTATAGAGAGAGACGTACGGAAGAAGACCGTTCTGTATGGTGTCAGGCGTAAAAAAAAGCACCATCTCTTCACTTCCTGTCGATGTCGTAGAGGCAACTAAGGAACTCACCAGAGAATGGCAGCAGCACTCTCTGTACATCACAACAGCTGCACTGCGATGTCCAACCCGCCTGCCAAGCGTGACGAATATGGCAACCCGGAGGGGGTTTCCCCTTTGGGAGAGGCCTACGTCCAGCAATGGACTTCTTTCAGCTGATTTATGATCATTATGGAAGAATAGGACATCATGTTGCGCTGATCTGAAATGAATTTGAATTTGAAAGAATTCTTCATATTTCTATAGTTGCAGAATACGAAACTTTGAATGGGAAAGTTAGGTCGGGAAAAGTTTAAGTGAAGTGTGAAGTTTTAAGCGTACCGCTATTTTGGTTACTTTTGTGTTTACAAAGTTTCAAGAAGCGTGAAATGATACTGGGCACACTTTTAGTGTACATATTATTATGATTCGGCTATATTAAATTCGGTCGGTCACGTTTTATGTCTGGGCGTTTATTGTTTTTTTTTTAATGAATAGAATTATAATATGACCTGCGTTGTTTAACTTGAATATTTTTTTTAATCTCATGGTGTTTTAATGTCCCACTTAGTTAACTCGCAGTTTTGCTATAAGCTAAACTGTTAAGGTTTTTAACTCCCAAACAAAAGCTATCACGAAGCTTTTAGCTAAGGGAGCGAGGCAGCGGAGCAGAGAAACGGGGTGGAGAAACTGAGAAATTTAAACCACTCATGTCAGTTAAAATGTCAGTGACTCACGTAGTGCGGAGATTTTAAGCAATTTCATTAGTTCAAATTTTTCTATTTTTCCGCTCCACTGTAATGGACAGGCACCCTTATTAAGGACGATGTCAGAACAGCTTGACTGGTAGAACAGTATAATTTAATGTATTAAAAGAAAATGGAATACTTTTTGTAGCAAAACGTGTGTGAGTAGAATCGGTAACAATATTTAAGGGAAATTAGAATAGTAGGTACCTACATAAACATACTCTTGGGATAATCTTATTCACAAGGGTCAACAGGCAAACCCAATAGCTAATATTAGGTAAGGCAAAGAAAGAGTGAAGAAAAGGTCAAAGAAATCTACCTAAATGTCAAGAGGAAGTCGATATTTACGACATTATATTATTAATATCTTATCCTATGATCTTTTATCAGATTATCTAAATAGTTACAGACTTATTCATAAAATTTTGTTTTTTTATAAATAAGTCTAGTTAAAAATATTGAGAGTGTGCAAAAACCTTTTTTTTTAGTTGGCACTTGGCCGTTTATTTGTTACTAAACTATCAGTGTATGTGTATATATTATTGGTGAACAGTTCAAGAAAGTGTGTTACGTATACGTTTAAAATTTATAGCAATAAATAGAATTATTTAATAACAGTGTCATAATAGGAATAAACAACAGGTACAATTACAAATCAGGTACGCATTCAGCTAAAGGCACTAAAAACACATCGTATAAAAGACACTTGACTTATGGAAATAAATTAATAATAATTAGAATAGTTCATATCGGGATTGCCCGATATGAACTATTCTAATGTTAGTGACCATAAAAGTTAAAAACAATATAATAATAATTAGAGCTCCAGCATCCAAAGCTAAAAGAGCTTACAGTTACCTTTAAACGTTACGTGGAACGTTATAGTGGCAGCATCAGTTTTCTTATGTTCTCATCTCTGGATAGTCACAAAAAAGACTTAGAATGGCCATTGATTTCCGATACTCAAAATAACCACCTTAACGAGTACTACTTACAATGACATAGTTTACCCGGATAAACTACCTAACTTAACATTATTATTATTATTCAACGTGAACTATGCATTGTATGATACAAACTTAAGGGACAAGTTATACATATAAAAGCTTTAAAATACCTACATAGCTGGTACTCACAAAAATAAAACTATACAACACAGACACAGAATTAGTATTCAAAACTAGTTAGAAGTAACCAAACAAGAATGATAATAAAAAGAGCAATAAAAAAATAAAAATTCTTTCACACCAGCCGCATGGAATAAACAAGGCCATAAAATAAAACTTAATAAAAAAAAGAAAATGAAAATTTGTTCCGCTCAAAAAGCAGGTCGGTGTAAAGTGTTCGACGATGACTACTCGGTAAGCTAAGCTGCTTTAAAACGGCTAAGGCGATGCAGCTGAACGTGCTTGTTACTCTGCGCTGCGCCTTAGGGCACTTCCACACAATATCCTCTATTTTTATCTTGTTTGCTCCTTAGCTAGTGCAATAAAGAGGGTAAGAATGTGTGATACAACGCGTTATAATGAGGAAAGCGATTCTTGTATGCGCCACACGTTTGGCTATAGAAATTGTGCGGGGTTTTGAAATTAAATATGAGGAAAGTACTTGGTTTTGAAAGCGCGGTTTGATAAAGAATAAGTTATGAGGAAAATGTTTTGCGAGGCACTTAAACATTTTTAAATACTTTGAAAGATACATAATAGTTCGGGTAGTGACACCCGCACATTCACAAGGTGTAATGAGAATGTACATTTTTGGATACAAAAATATCCAAAATTGTACATTCTCATAGCAATGCAGATAGAGGAATACATTAATGTTGCATTAGAAAGTAATACTAACAATTTCTTTATATTTATAAATGTTTGTTTTAATGAAATATTTAAAAACTAGCTGACCCGTGCAACGTCGTCTGCGTAACATTTTTCATTACTGCTGCGCTCCTATTGGTCTTAGCGTGATGATATATAGCCTATAGCCTTCCTCGATAAATGGGCTATCTAATACTGAAAGAATTTTTCAAATCGGACCAGTGGTTCCTGAGATTAGCGCGTTCAACCAAACAAACAAACAAACTCTTCTGCTTTATAATATTATATATATATATATATATATATATATATATATATATTGTAAGGGGGGAGTGTGTGGAGAGATGAAACTAAACGCGTAATGTAATAAAGTAACAAAAAGGTTTATTATAAAGTTAACTGTCTCTAGTAACAATAAAAGATATCGTAAGCGCAAATCCTAACAGCGTCGTATATTACCAGCCGATTGTGCGGTTTCGCTAACGAAGTCAACACAATGAGCAAACAATATACGCTGCTTAGCCTGTATCCGATAGGGTGCGGGAGCGACAGGTGACCGACCTAAGTCGATGCGGAGTAGTGCGCCCGAACCGTACCGAACGCAGACTGATTTAAATTAGCTCCGGCCCTGCCTTATAAAGGCACTGAGGGTCTCGTCGGCGTGTACGGCGGGGCGGGGCGGTCGCACTCGGTGGCTCGGCCCGCGCAGGAGTCGTCTTGACGCGACGCCTTTGTTGTGGTGTTACAGTCTCCCCCTCTGGTCCCGAAGTCGTCCCGGCGAGGAGACCAGTTTCTTCTTCTGGAGCTGCTTTCTGCTTTCGTGGTCTGCCGCGTCTGCGAAAAGGTCTCTCAGGATTAGGTGGGGAGAGGGCTGAGCCTTGGTAGGGGCTCAGCGCTGAGAAGTGATAAATACCCAACGGAGTGTTGCGGTCTCTTTTCTGGAACTCCTTTGGTCAATAATTGGCTGTCATATGCTACTGGGTGCTGGTCTGTGCTCTCCCCCTGCACCAAAACAGCTCATATGGCGTTATAACTTGTTCAGTCTTCATTAGTCAGTCATATTCATTTTCGGACCAAACAATGCATCACTTTGCGGTGATAGGGTCACCTCAGCATTATTGATGCTCGATTGTGCATCTCGGAATAGTGACCCAACAAATCTGGGTGAGTACCCAGATAGGGCAGGTTCCTTTCTCGAAGGTGACTGTGGAGGAGTATGGAAATTGATCAGGCGCGGTGGGCCATACGAATCCTCCATTTCGCATTCTTCAGGTGGGTTGGAAGGTGGGGACGGAGTCATGAGCATCGGGCTCACAAATGGTTCCAGAGACGTCATTTTGGCGAGTTTTTCGATTGCCGTCTCGGTTCTCTCAGGCTCCGCCTGCACCGTGGACACGGGTGCTCCATCTTCTTCCTCCTCCTCAGGAAGTAAATCGTACTTCCGGCTAGGTTCATCCAAAAAGTGGAACAGCAGCTGCGGCACGTTCAGTGCTAGTTTGGCATCTTGGATGAAGTCAACTCCTAAGAGGGTTCGATTATCGTGCGTTTCTGGCAGCACGATGAACTTTGTGGGGATTGTCCGACCACAGAGCGACACAGGCACCAAGGCAGACTTGATTTGCTGTCTTCGTCGCAAGCCATCTGCTAGAGTGATCGTTGCATTCTGAATGTTGAACTTGGTGCCCTTTTGCTGCAATACCCGATACAGTGAAGTTGATGCGACACTCAATTTCGCTCCTGTGTCAATATGAGCTTGACCTTTGACACCGCTAATTGTTATCATCACTGTTGGTCTCAATCTTGATCCTGATGCAGTTGTTGGACTCAATGCATAAAATCCAATTCCAACAGCTCCAACCTTAGTTTTCGTGCATTTTGGGCATTTACTCCTTACTACACCGGGTTCACCACAGCCATAGCAAGTAATTCTGGGTCGTGGCGCAGAGCTGGTATCAGGCACGGAAGGTTCGCGTGTTGTATTCGACTCGCTTTTGACGGCTTTCTTCCGGCACTCCTTCTCAGTGTGTCCAAATGCGCGACAATATGAATATCTTTGCTTTTTCGTCAATGGAGTGGCGCTATTATTACCTGCCGATCGTTCAGCAATAACCTCTTCAAGCTGCCGAGCCTTTACCAGAAAATCATCAAAGCTTTCGACTGTGTCTCTTGGTATTCTATCTCGTACGTTGATGTGCAGCGATGTGTACAAGAGATCCAAGCTTTGTGATTGTGACAGGGGTGGTTTCGGTAACTCTGCCAACAATGCTCGCTTCTTCGCGACGAATAGTTCAGTGCCTGATGGGGTCTGTTGCTTGTTCATGACAATGTCATCGTAAACCTTATAGGCTGGCCTCTTTGGCGCAAATGTTGACCTTAACAGTGACATAGCCTCACGCCAAGTTGTTATAGTGTCCTTGACTCCAAGCCACCAGACTGACGCATCTCCGACCAACAGCAGTGTAAGACCTGCTATGGCATTTTCGTCTGTAATCGACTCGATCTTCTTAAAGGTGCATAGAGTCGACAGAAATGCTTCGACTAATGCTACGTCACGAGTTCCATCGTAACGGACAGTACAAGTAGCAAAACTACCTGTTTTCGAAGCCACAGAACTATCCCTACTGGCCAGGACTCCTAAGAGATCACGGAACTGATCATCAGTGAAACTGACGTTTGCCATGTTTTGTTTATTTCTACGGCTACGTCTAGGCAAAATTTGGTAAAACTCAATTTTGGTCACGAAAGTTTAATTATAAATTAAGTTACCGAACCCTAGCTCCTATACTATACCTAACTACAACCAAACTCCTAGACTATAAAACTAACTTACAATAAAGAGACTAACTCTCGGACTAATATAAAAATAAAAATCTAACTACTCCACTAATACGAAACTAACTGAAAAGAAATAATTAAATTAGCCTAGCTCCTGGACTGTACTAAACACTCCCTAACCTAATTTATACCTGGACTAGTACTGATTAATAATAAGAAACAAATCTATAAATTAGCGAAAAAACAAAAAAAAATGAGGGTAGAAAAAAAACTTTAAGTAAAACGGAATCCAATAATGAATGAAAGCAAAACTAAGTAACAACAAAATGTGAGAACAAGCCCGCGGTGGGACGCCAACTGTAAGGGGGGAGTGTGTGGAGAGATGAAACTAAACGCATAATGTAATAAAGTAACAAAGGTTTATTATAAAGTTAACTGTCTCTAATAACAATAAAAGATATCGTAAGCGCAAGTCCTAACAGCGTCGTATATTACCAGCCGATTGTGCGGTTTCGCTAACGAAGTCAACACAATGAGCAAACAATATACGCTGCTTAGCCTGTATCCGATAGGGTGCGGGAGCGACAGGTGACCGACCTAAGTCGATGCGGAGTAGTGCGCCCGAACCGTACCGAAAGCAGACTGATTTAAATTAGCTCCGGCCCTGCCTTTTAAAGGCACTGAGGGTCTCGTCGGCGTGTACGGCGGGGCGGGGCGGTCGCACTCGGTGGCTCGGCCCGCGCAGGAGTCGTCTTGACGCGACGCCTTTGTTGTGGTGTTACAATATATAATATATATAGTATAGATGTATGCCACGTAAATGTCATAAACAGCCTCATCACCGATGACCGTGGGTGATGCTACTTAAATGTTAAGACCCTGCACAACCGTGAGGTTTGCAGCTTTAGGGAATACTTCCTATAGGCCGTGGGTATGTATCGAGATGTGGCGGTGGACAAAGGCCTTACCGCGCTCTCCTTGGCTTCACGGACGCTTTTATCGGGTCCTACACGGGCCTGGCTGCGTTTTGGTGACCTCTTTGGGAAAACCGAAGATTTTTTCTGTGCGTATATGGATGAAGTTATGATGACGAACAACTACCGGAAATACATTGTGAAGGACGGTACGGTTGACATATGTCACCGGCCCTGGGAATCCATCCGCCACATTATTTCTGGTGGTTCTAGTCTGGCTAACGGAGAGTATTTGCACAGGCACAACCTTGAAGGTTAAGTTAACTCACGACACGACGAGCATAGTTAATAGGTTCCTCTCTCAGGAGCCCTGACCACAAATTTTTATATTTGTAATTTTTCATTTTTTTTTAATTAAATGATTAAAAATGTAATAAATATGAATAGAAAATGAATAAAGAAATAATAATAATCATTTTATTTCAGATATCAAAAAAATCTATAATTTGTCAGTAAACGTTAACCTATAACTATATTGATATGTGAACTATATAATGAGATTATATTAAATCCGGATATATATTTTCTTGAAACCTCATTGATTTCAACGCCGCGTCGTTCCTGAAACGTATTCTATGACTAGCCCACCCGTATTTCAGTTCATGTAATCGGAACAAGGAATAAGCTCCGCATTTCCCGCGCATTTAGTACAGATTTAGCATTTCACGAACGCTTCAGCAGTAATGATTAATGATTGAGTTACAATCAGGACCCCGCTTCTGGCGACACGCATGACCTGCTCTAATTCGGAATTGAATCTTCGGCGGAGGCCACCACTTGTCCGCTAACAACTGGTGCGGCTGGCAATCGAATGGGAATGCGATGTCGTCGCGAGCTCGTTACGAGAATCAATTATATTCGAATTTCGATTAATCGATCTCGTATACATGTAGTACATAAATTTCAATTGAAACGGAGCATCAAACACTAATTCTGGTTGCTGCTATCTAACTTCTAATTATAAATGCGAATGTTTGTGAGAATGGATGGATGGATGGATGGATGTTTGTTAGTCTTTCTCGTAAGACTGCCTGAGATGATATTCATGAAATTTGGCACATAGATAGATTATAGTCTTGAATAGCACATAGTAAAATTGTTGTCCCGGGAGTATGTTCTCTAGGAAAAAAGCGGGCGAAGCCGCTGGCAGAAGCTAGTAATAATATAAATGTTCAACCATTTTAATCGAATTTTGCCCTGGACTGGATTATAACTTAGGAAACAATTATCCCGAATGGACGTATGCATTGCTTATGACATCATCATTATCTGCCTAGCCTTTTTCCCAACTATATTAGGGTCGGCTTCGGCTTCCAGTCTAACCGGATTCAGCTGAATACCAGTGTTTTACGAGGAGCGACTGCCCACAGACCTCTACTGCCCATTAACTGGGTAACACGGTAATTCTTGGGGACTGGAGTCAGATTTACTGGAACATTGCTTATGGCATCCCAGCTGATTATTGTAACTGGATATGAGACTTCCTGAGTGAACGGTCGATCCGAGTAGTCGTTGACAGCTGCTCCTCTGACCTCCTGTTTATTGATTTGAGTTCGTCAGGGGCTTTTTCCCTCTGCTACTCTTTTTCTGCTGTACATCAATGAACTTCTAAAGCCTGGTCTTGTTAGGTGCGCAGATGACAGTACAGTTTTAGATGTATACTTTTCGAGCGCAACAACCTGTGGGGGTAAAGTTCATTCCTTGAGAGAGGCCATGGTAGAGTGGACAAATTTGTGAGGTGACCAAAATACAGGCTTGTCTATTGTTGACATCGAATCTCATCTTGAGCGCCACCATTGAGTACAAAGCCCGAACTGCGGCTAAAAACTCTGGGCATCCTAAATTAGGTGAAACGATACTTCAGGCCTGGACAGTTTTAATCACTATACAAAGCACAAGACCGATCCTGCATGGAGTATTGCAGCCACTTCTATGGCTCAGCTAACCAGACCTAAGAAGCTCATCGGTGACGTAAAATTGGTGAATGCCAAGCTACGCAGCTTGGCTCAGCGCCGTAACGTGACCTGCTTATCGGTCTTCAACAGATTATACTTCGGTGGGCACAAACTCTTTCCACAGACCCTTTTCTGCCATCGGACATCCATTGCAAGTTACCATCACTACCTTGTTGTTATTCCACCAATTCGCACTAAGCCTTTCTAAACGTCTTTTATAATGCGCACAGCAAAAGAGTGGAACTTTCTGCCTGCGTCTGTGTTTCCGAACGCTTACAACCCTCATCTCTTCAAAGTCAGAGTTAACAGGCTCCTTCTGGGTAAGCTCGCTCCATCGTTGACTTACTTTGTCTCTGTCATCTCTGACCTACACTACAGACAATCGCAATCTCATATAAAATATAATAAAAAATATTGCCAGGTTCAGGAAAGTAGAATATTAATAGTTGGGAAGGATTACCGCCCGGCCCAAGCGAATTCTTCTGGTCGCCTCCTTCTCAAAGTTGTGCCACCCCAGTTGTATAATTTGCTCTATTTGTTGTATTCTTGCACAACAAAGTGAATCAAAAGTGCCATTCAAAAAATATTGTACTCCCAAATTTCGGGTAACCGATAAATTAACCGCATAGCGAAATTCAGCCTTCTTTGGTGCCAAAATCGTCAAAACAATTTAACGTTAATTGACGAGACGACTCAAAGCTTGGTCAGTGGGAGTCAAGATAATTATTATCATTTCCAATAGCTGACTTTACATTAAATTATTTATCGTAATAGCAGGTGTCATGAAATTAACTGTAACGGTATTAAAAATAACAAGATTGAAAACTGTGTTTTTTTTTTATTTAATTAAATTTTTCGGACTATTCTGAAAATTGATTCACCAATTATTTGATAAATTTGGCCTCTCTCTGTCTCTCTGTTTTTTAGAATTTTTTGTATAGAAATTAAGAATATAAAAGTGTTTGCCTGTGTATAAGACTCTTTGTTACTTACACCACATACGTTACAGAAATGATAGATGAAAAAAAAATCCACAGGTACTACAATGAGCATCCTTATCTCTACAAACGATCTTTTGAAGACAACAATTGTATGGATTTATCCAGTTAATTCGCCTAACCTCTAAAATCTAATTCTAAAATTCAACTCAAATGCAATCGAAAAAGACAGCTGAATCCGCAATGACTCCACGGGGACATCACTAGCTGAGTACGAGTAGCGGCTGTGAAACGTACCCGGTGCGCATCTTTGCATTTCGCTTTTATTTATCCTCTGCCGACGTTTCCGCTAACTTGGGCTCTTGACACGAATGTTTTGGTAAAGAGTGTGAACTCTGCTCTGTTGGCTCGAAATATTTGCACGGCGACATGTTTCCAAAGTTGGAATAAAAGTTTTGATACTTGGCCGAAGGATTTATTTGTACTATGGTTCTATGACATCTTTGCTCGCCAGACTGTGAATATCACAGACTGTGTGATTGTTTGCATTTGTTTTCTTTTTTATATATTTAGTATCATGGGATAAAACTCAACTTTAAGTTAAGCTCGCCTTTGTACATGTACTTTATTATGACTGTATCATAAAAGTTGTTTTGGTGTACAATAAAGAATTACGAAAAAAAAAAATTAGGTATAAATTAAAATTATGATTTAATAGCAAAAAGTTTAGCCTACGTAACATCACAGTGCCAATTCTATTAGTTTATAAGCAATTTTCGCATTCACACGTCAATCGCAATTTGTCAAAAATTGGACGAAATATGATGAAAATTATGACTTTTTTGACAGTTGGTAATAGACAAGCAAATGTGAACGTTGTTTAAAAATTAGTAGGATTGGCCCGCTATTTCTGTTTTTACTCCAAGAATGATTAGAACAGTTGAGAACAAATCCAATGTTTAACAATATTATTTGTAGAACTTAAAACAATGCGGGCATTATTAGTCATACGCATTAGTATTGTCTACATACCCTAAGGTACAACATACCTTATTATTTTTTGTAAAAGCAATTAATAAAAGGACTGCGAGACCGTCCAACTTTTGAAGTCTGCATCAGATATTGTGATTCATTGTCTAGACTGTTGACCGTCTCCTAAACTTAAATTATTCATTAGTTTTAAGAATGAAGTTAACGAAGGCAACTTCATTATTTACATAATTAGACATTTAAGTTTTGGTGATAACTTGTCATCATAGCTTTGACCGTAAGCCTGCAACATTTTCGTTTCACTCGGAAGGTCAATTTTATATTGGTTTATCTATTATTTTATTATGATGGAAAATCATCAAATGACTCCTTCCGCTTGGGCGGAGCAGAATGGAGTCTCAGACTTTTACTAACTATAACCCATCCGTGTTCATTCAAATGCTATTGGCGTTCCAGAGCCGCGGTGACTCTTTCTAAACAATTTCGCAACTCAGGTATTTTGGATTACTAGCTTCTGCCAGCTGTTCCGCCCGCGTGATCGCTAGGGAACATACTCCTGGGATATATATAGACAATAATCAACCTATTTGACAAATTTCATGAAGATCCGTTCAGGCATTCTGACTTGAAAGAGTAACAAACATCCATCCATCCATCCTAACAAACTTTCGTATTTTTAATATTATTAAGAACATGGAGCGTTTACTCCTCACAATATTTTTAAAACTCGAGAGTTCTTACATTGTGTTTGAACAATCCTTAAATTGTTTACATAGGTACCAGTAATTATACGTAGCATTATAAGTTGCTGCACGTATGCAGAAAATTAGACTTGGTATCCGGTATCAACGACGTTCCATTCTAGACTTTGCTAGTGTTCCTACGCACCGACATCAAAACCCATCTCCTACGACTGCTATAGACATTTCCGCAATATTGCGTTGCTCGGACAGTTTCCTGATACTACTTTGTAAGTGCGTATCGAAGCAATTTAATCCCTTAGCCAAATAAAAACATACTAAAACGCTTGTCACGGAGTCGCGTGATAGTAAGTAGTGGGCGTGCCCAATAAAATGGCAGAACATAAGCAATTCTAGAAAGTCAACACGAGCCCGAATCTGTGCGTAGTTAATGGACGAGTTAACCTAATAGCCAAAAGCACTCAATGCTTACAAAGTCGCGCCGGCCGCTTTATGGGCCCACTAACTGTTAATTTCCTACATTTCGTTAAAGAAAATTCCTCTCCAAGGAAAATATTACCCTTACTCTGTATAAGCATTGTTTCGTTTACGCTATATTTCCATTTTCATTGTTCGATAGTTGCCTTGTAAGGGTGCCGCGTATTTAATAAGAGGTTTCTGAGCTTTTATTGTTGCTTGTCGGAGGCGTTGCTAACGTTTATTGAAGTAGTCTGCGCTACCTTTTACGCGAGAAATATTAAGCGCAAAAGATACCGTTAAGTAGTCTCACCTCCGAGAATATACCCACTAGATATTTAATAAAAAAGGAGGAAAAGATTACTGCTTATAAGTATGTTATTTTGCTCCGAAAAGCCTATTGCGTGCAATTTCTAAACAAGATTATCCTCGTCCTAATCCAGAGCTGCTGAATTGCTTAAATGCTTTTATTAACATCGAATTGGAAATTGTATTTTCAGGTTAACAACAAGGCATCTGTTCGATATATTGGGTAACCTTGGTCCCTATTCGAGAGGCGAAAAATCGAGGCTGAAGCAACAGCAGCCGTGGCGTTGTGTCGCGAAATCGGAAAATCCCCCCAATCCGCTTCGGGCATGACACTCACTACTGAGCACCTCTGTCGATGTTAAGCCTTTCTGGATTTAGAGCATATTCGGCTTCAGAAATTGCTTTTGATGCGTTTTTATTTATCACAAAAGGAAAACAAACCGCTGGAATGTTTTTTGCCACAAGCCACGTCCAGTTTATGATCAAAATACCATTCATGTTTGGAGGAAAGGAATCTTTTCCACAGTCTGGCTACTTTGCTGAGCTCCTGAAATAAATAACTTTTAAACATTATTATCTTCTGGAATTTATAATCTGATATACAAGGGGGACCGACCTTATCTATTAGGGTAATTTAGGAAAAACGAAAATTTTATCAGCCTAGGGTAACTTAGGAACAGTCACATTTGGGTGTAGATAGATATTGATAGAATGACACAAAATCTTCCGAAAATATTTATGCCGTTAACGTCATAACTAAATAATGATGGTACTGTAAAGTCCGGCAAAAAACTTTCAAAGTACACAATATAGAGACAACTCGCATGGCATGCCAGGTTCAATTCAAGGCTTGATTTCAACGCAATGAATATGCAATAACTTGTAAATTCATCGCTAACACCGATATTAGATTACAGAGATCATTGGCATTTCGCTCTCGCAATATTCCTGCCATCAAATTGTAATAGATATCTTTATTATTTAATTAAATAGTAACGAGACAATTAGTATGAACGGAGTGCGATGTCTCATACCAAATTTTGATGTTACAAAAATTCGGGAATTTATCTTGTTATGATATTAACTGAAAAAAAAATTCTAAAAGCTTTATCGTTCTTGTTTTGTAGCTTATAACATTTTCGTGGTTACTGAAATGTTTGTTTTAAAGGGTAATGCCAATCTATACTTAATATTATAAAGCAGAAAAACTCTTCTGCTTTATGTTTGTTTGGTTCTTTTTGTTTGTTTGGACTCTTCTTGTTTGTTTGGTTGAACGCGCTAATCTCAGGAACTACTTGTCCGATTTAAAAAAATATTTCAGGGTTAGATAGCCCATTTATCGAGGAAGGTTATAGGCTATATATCATCACGCTAAGACAAATAGGAGCGGAGCAGTAATGGAAAATGTGACGCAGACGAAGTTGCGCGGGTCAGCTAGTATAATTACTAAAATAATTATATTGGTATTAAGTTTGTGTGCAATATTTTATTTATTTGTAAACTTATATTTAAAATTATAAACACAGAGAAAAGTGCAACGGTACTGTTTATTTATTCAAAAGATATTTTCAATTACACTACAATTCATTTATGATCTTTATACTTAGGTAACTAATAACTGAAATAACATAACATAGCTGAATCGTGCGTAAATTCAAACTACGTAGTTTTCACTCTACGTAAGGTTAAGCGAACGTGGGTTCGTATTGAAACTAAACATATTTGTTCGACAGTTGCTTACAAGCTCCATGTTACAATATTCACAATATGCGCGAGCCATACGTCTCAAACTTGAGACATTCAACACAAGGTTGCCTGTTTTACGATCCAATATTACATGTAATAATAGTACTAAATGAATTTTAGTTGAGCGCGCACAGCGTACGGCGTCAAGCATGAACTGTATTTTTAAATTGGGTACCGCATGCATATCATTGTATCATTCAGTTCGACCGTTCGACGCGCTTCTTGCGTAGGTAACTTTGGGGTTGACTTGGGTTACATTAAAAATTCAATTTTGCTGCTCGATTTACTTGTTTTAAGGTAGGTACTGAACGGTGTTACAAGGCGTAATGTAACTTGTTACAAAGCGAGCATTTATGCAGTCAATACGAAGAAACGAGCACGAATACGCGAGCAAAGAGTCGTTCGTTGTTCGTTTCAAATGCTCCACTCGTTGTCGGTTATTGGCAAAACCCTTTAAGCGGTCCCCTCAGAACATCGAAAAATTTCAATTTATTCGTCGCAGCGTTCTTCTTATTGGTACTACATTATTTTCAAGCGGAAAAAAGTGCTGTGTAAAGCTAAATCTTTAAAGTAAAGCATTTTACAAAGATTTACATAAAAATGGTCTAGAACATTGAAAAAAAGGCTTCACAAAAGACATCCTAAAGACAACTTTTCGTCGCGAAGTACTCAAAATTTTGAGTGGCTACTACCATCTTCTTTGTAACTATTCAATAATAAATTTAATGAATTTAAGCATTTTACCATTAAATTTCAACATTTTAATGTAATTTTGGTTTTATAACGGGTTTTATCAGAATTTTCCTGATTTTTGTCAACTAGTTAGCGTTCTGTGAGTTCCGAGTCCTTCGGGACTTGATCGGAAGGAAACTTATGTATGTCAATTTTTTTCAAAATTCGTTCCGAACGTCATTGTTCAAAAGAATTCTAATAAAATGCAAAAATTAGAAGAACCCATTAAGACCCATTAGTTTCAGTATTAATATATAATCCATGGTGTTTGGCCTAACTGAGCTTAACCCAGTTGTATATGACCCTTGGTGCCTATTGGCCTAGCTCTATTCTTTCTCCTGCTTGAAAAAGAGGGAAGTGGAAATTATATTTATTTTTTCCTACTCTTTCACTGTACTCTTCTGATTTATTTCGTGGCGGGACCCAAGACAGTTGAATCGTTTCTTCGGGACACGTCGTTTTTCTGGTGGTCACCATTGTTGATTCTGGCCTTCAGGAGTTGCAGTGGTTGGGAATGTGTGGCGAACTTGTAACAATAAATATTTATATATACTAGCTGGCCCGCGGAACTTCGTCTGCGTCACATTATTCATTAATAATATCGCTATTGAAAAATAGGTGATGATGGAAGAAGGTTGAAAATTTAGGGTTGTATGTATTTTTTAATGCCACATAATAGAAAAAAAAAAAAAAAAAAATGTCCAAATTTTTTTTTTCTAATCTTTAATCTGCTTTCGGCTATCAAGCCATAATCAAGATGTGTTCCACTATTGTAAGCTTTGCAGGCGACATTCCAATAAATGGCACCATATAAATTAATTATTGTCTTTCAGGTTCTTTGGTCCAGGTCCAGTATGTGCCATCTTTTTAGGCGTTTGATGTTTTCCTGTGACTGTAACAAGTTCTTTGCCAGTTCATTTGTGTGTTTGCTCAGTCTTTCTTTGTATCTCTTGCTGATATTGCTGACTTCTTCCTTAACAGTAGGTATCTCCAGGTATTCATGTATCTCGGTATTTCTCACAAACCAGTGCACGATTGAGTTCTCAAGGCGATGTTTTGGAATCTCTGGAGGATCTCTATGTTAGAGTTGCTCGCAGAACCCCACAGTTCTATTCCATAGGTCCAAATGGGCTTTATGATGGCTTTATATACCAAGAACTTGTTACTAAGAGACAGAGTGGATTGTCGTCCAAGCAACCAGCTTAGCGATTGAAATTGCAAGTTCGCTTCTTTCCTCTTGGCTTTTGTGTGTTTACTCCAGGTCAGTCTTCTATCCAGGTGTAGGCCAAGATATTTTACGCTGTCGGTCCAAAAATTAAAAAAAAAAATTTAGGGGTGGACATTGTGGACAACCCTTATCACATAGGGGTATGAAAAATAGATAGTAGCCGATTCTCAGACCTACTGAATATGCATATAAAATTTGATAAAAATCGGTAAAGCCGTTTCGGAGGAGTAAGGTAACTAACATTGTGACACGAGAATTTTATATATAAGATATATGTTATAATTGTCAATAGAAGCATCAGTGAATAGACAGTGATAGTGGTCAAACGCGTGCGTAACAAAATAAAAAAAGACAAAGGCCGTGGTTATACCCGCTTTCATAATGTCACTTCCGCGAATTGTAATTTTAGCTGATATCAATAATGATTACATCGGTTTTGCTGGAACACATTAGCCTATGACTGTGGGTATCAAACACAAGGGGTGTGTACTTGTACAGGTGTGATGGTGTGTGTTTAAGGGTTTAAGGGTTTAAGGTAAAAATAATACTGTGTAATTTGTATCTCATGTGTGTTCAGAATAGTTTTTTTTAAGCATCCTATATTGTCCCACTGCTTTTACAAGCATGAAGGGTTCTGTTCCATCGCCATTTTTATAATCCACTATTATGCAAAAATCAAAATTGAGTTGTTTGCTTTTCTAAATACTTAAGGCCAGTTTCACCGGTTATGGATAATCGGTTATGGTTACTTATCTGATGGATAACTAACCGACGCGTATAATACTATAATACTTTATAATACTCAAATACTTAATAAATCTGCCAGATATCGCTATCCGACACCTGTGAAACCAAAAGTTTTAGTTCATCTGCCAGATAAGTTCCTAATAGGATAACCGACATTTTATCCGTAACCGGTGAAACTGGCCCTTATAATACTATATTACATTATAATACTTTAATCTGCCAGATATCGCTATCCGACACCTGTGAAACCAAAAGTTTTAGTTCATCTGCCAGATAAGTTCCTAATAAGCTAACCGACACTTTATCCGTAACCGGCGAAACTGGTCCTTACTCTTTTATTTTATTACTACCTGTGAGCATTTCAAGTGTCTACCTGTGGCCTTACTTAAAAAAAACACGTTTCTAGTAGGGTAGAGAAATGTAAAGACAATTAAAAATAAAAGGGGAGTTTATTTAATTTAATTTTTATTATAGCGGCAACTCTGTGTGGCAATTTAGACTATCTACCTATTACGGTTCATAAGAAACCGCCCGCTGACAGACTGACGGACGGACTCATAGCGGAGGCTTAGTAATAGGGTCCCTCTGGTTACAATGGTTACCATTTGGATTGTATGGAACCCAAAAATCTATTACAACAAACCTGCAGGGCACAGTTGAGATGCCTTTAAAGAATCGGTTTTGACATGAAGTCATAGTTGAATTTAGAATAATTATCCCTTAATGAGTTAAGGCATCTACCCGCAGTGTCGATGTGACGTCGTGCACTTCTTCTTCTATTTAAGTGACAGATGTATATTTTTTGGGAAATCCTTTTAGAAAAATCGCAACGATACTCTACTTGCTTTTAAAAGTACACTTTTAAAAGGTAGTTGTTGATTCAACCCTCCAAAATATAATTACCGCTTTTACAAAAAAATTTACTATTTAGAAATGATTTTCAAACGGGATGATGTTTCCAATATAAGAACAAACCAATCTAAATGAAGCTTATTTTGGGACATGAAAAATAAAAGTAAGGTCCAGCTCCTATATCAATCTGGCCATTGTTATTTCAATCGTGAGAATGGTTTTAAATTGTCAAATGTCTGGAATCCAGTGATTCGAATGTGTAAAAACCGGACATTTCAACAAAGTGTTATTTCGCAGTCAGATACTGTTAGTGTAGTGTGTCGAGAACTGTTGCGGGAAAAAAAAGTGAGTTTGTGGAGAGTGGTACCGGAGATGTTCGTAATAAAAGACTACGAAAGAGGGTATACCGATATGTCTGCCAATAACATCCCACCCGCAATTCTTCAGTTACTCCGTGACCATGGCGCTTGCAAAAGTGCCGAAATGTCGGAAACTCGAAAATAAAAAGGTACATGGTAGCAATCCCGTAATTAATGTTAGTGACCATGAAAGTTAAAAACATTAAAAAAATACTTTTTTCGCAAACACGTTTTTATCCTCATCCTCAAGCTTTTTGTATATTTACACAATCCGTTCCTCGGCTCATTTCGAAACAGTCACGTCCTGATTTTATCATAACTATTACTTTTTATTGAATTACAAAGGATTAGGAGCTCGCTGTTAGACAAGAAGAAATACGTACTAATTAAGGTAATACTAGATTGTATTATAACTACTTAGTATTATGTACCATTCGTCTGTACTTCATAAGGCGCGCTAAGCCGTTGGATGTCTAACGTAGATCTTATACATTCATAGGACCGAAAATCTGTCAGCAATCTTGCCAAGAAATTCATGTTCACTCAGTTGCTCATTGAATAATATAAAAAATCAATTAACACATCAATTAATTCCTGATGCCCGCATCGAAGCGACTAGATGTGATAGGTAGCACGCAGAAACGCGACTGCGCGAGCAAGCGCACTTCTCCGCACGCATTCGCTTCCGGTCGTCAATCTGGATATCACCGGCCAAGTGCGAGTCGGACTCGCGCACCGAGGGTTTCGTACAAACCTGTTGGTATATTTTATAAGCAAAAGTTGCCGTTTACGATTTATGACGTATTAAAAAAAAAACTACTTACTAGATCTCGCTCAAACCAATTTTCGGTAGAAGTTTACATCATATATTTTTTTTTTAGTTTTTATCATTCTCTTATTTTAGAGCTTTAGAAGGCCCCGGGGACACATTTTACCACTTTAGAAGTGTCTCTCGCGCAAACTATTCAGTTTAGAAAAAAAATATATTAGAAACCTCAATATCATTTTGGAAGACCTATCCATAGATAGGTACCCCACACGCAAAGGTTTGATAAAAAAAAGAGTTTTTTTTTCTGTTTTTGTGTGAAAATTTTAATGCGGTTCACAGAATACATCTACTTACCAAGTTTCAACAGCATAGTTCTTATAGTTTCGGAAAAAGTGGCTGTGACATATGGACGGTCAGACAGACAGACAGACATGAATGATCCATAAGGGTTCCGTTTTTTGCCATTTGGCAACGCAACCCTAAAAACTTCAAAACGAATGACGACGGTGTGTCGTAGTAGGCGCAGTCTAGCGCACACTCGCGCATCTGGACGCATTCTCGAATATAAATTTGCCTTATACGTGTCCCACGCTTAAAAATATACATGCGCCAGCCCTTAAACTGGCAGCCGACCCCAAAATGTTATGAAAAGTCTAAGCAGGTTGGTCGATTTGGTGTAGCTACTATTCTGAGTGTTTGATGTTTTTGTTTCATTACGAATACATCGTCATACATCGTCAACTAAGTCTAGATAGTTGGCGATGCTTAGCAAAAATTTTAAGAGAGAATATATTCTCCCAGTAAACAAGCCATAACGATTTTATATCCCACCGAGGAGCGAGCGTATACATGCTCTATAAGCCAACCGAGCTGGGAGCTGGGAGCTGGGGCGCGCGTAAGTGGCGAACTTCATTCAACTTCGTCCTTCGTGACAGCCACCCTCAGACTCCAAAAAGCGTAAAAAGAATTCTCAATTCAGCCACTTCACTAACATAAAGCCCTTTTGTGAAATTTGAAACATTTGGCATGCCAAAACTTCTTGCCAAATTCTTTTCCCATAATTATAAATCACTGTAAAAATTTAAGTGTTAATTATGAGATTAAAACTTAATTAGCCATCAACATCATGAAAATACTCTTCACGGATTATGGCATCAAATTTATTAAGTCAAGAAACAAAACACCGCGAGTGGAGCGCGGTTCAGGGCGTTCAGCAAATTGGTTAATAAATTAAAAGCGGCAGTCTCAGCGCCGTCGCCGACAGATGGCGCCTGAAATACGACAGGTATTTAGCGTGTTGCAACACCGTCCGCCGCGATCCACGTTTTAATTTTATGCTTTACGAGCAATTTTTATATCAATTTTCCCTCGTCGTACTCTACATAATTCAAGCCGCTCTTTTGACTGCGAAATTCTCGAGGTCGATACGGCAATTTGTGCTGAATGCCGGCTACAAAGTCGCTTGGATAAAGAATACAATATTGCTTATAACGATAAGCTGGATGGTTAATAAAATAGGAAACAATTGCAAAGAGAACCTGTAGAAATACAGTACGTGCCTTGCATTAGTTCCCCGGAGATTATATCGCAGTTTGCTATATGTGGTCCCTCACAATAAATGCCTTTAGTAAGCTCTTTTGGCTTCTTACCTCACGGAAATCTGGAAACAAAAGAAACGGTTCAAATAAATTTTACATGTAATGCATATAAAATGCCACCAAATTATGTAACAAGTTAATTATATTTCTTCCAAAAATAACTTATTCGAGAACAATATTTATAGGTTTGAATTCCCTGAGGGTTCAAACAAAAGGGGTTCTCGCAAACAACAAAATCTTTTTGAATGTTTAACCCTTTAAAAATTAACTGGCACAAAAGCTGTCCAAAGTAACTTAAGTCAATGTCTAAACTTCAACCGTGGGATGTAAAGGACGCTCTAATAACCCATTTTGTTTTTAGCTGAAGTCATTTAACTTGAACGTAATGGCCACCATACTACGACTCAGTATTAAGGTTCACACAGAATGGCGTCACGAGACAAAGCGACAACGTTGCGAGTTGCGATAAGGTTTTTCTCATAGAAATTCTTCTATATTTTGAATAAGTCCTATTTTGGTAAGAAATAACACAGATTCGGAAATGATGGAAAGAGTGGTAGAAGGACTCTCTCCTCACCTTTGCCAAGCGGTGAGACAATACAGGAGTCTATATAGACCACTTTAGCAGAATCAGAAAGCACATTACACTACCCGTCACTGTAAAATTTACCCAATCAACCTTGAACCTAATGGGTTAGTGATAAAGATGAAAATGAAAATTGAGAGATTTTTGTGTGGTTAATATTATGATTCTGCTAAAGTGGCCTTTTTAGACCCGCAGGATAGCTACAACAATTCTTCTAAAACGCCTTGACATAATTGTCACATGGCTCGGGTCTGCCTGAGCCTTTAAGTCAAATTTTACAGAGTTTTTTAGTGTTCACAAACATTGTAGTAGGTAATTACAGAAAGTAACTAAGTACCAAGCCAAGCTTATTCAACTTTTTGTTTCTCGTCTTTTATTAATTTTTCGGATAATGTAGTGCTTCTTCTAGACGTTAATAAACATATTTTTAAAGTAGTTCATCGTCATCTGCCTAACCTTTTCCAGTCGGCTTTAGTCAAACCGGATTCAGCTGACTACCAGTATTTTACGTGGAGCGGCTGGCTGCCTACCAGACTATTAAAAGGGTAACACGGTACTTCTTGGGCAAGACTGGTGTCAGATTTTCTTTGTAAAGTAGTTATGGTACAATATTTTTTGTATTCTTGATGATAGTTTGGTTCCTCAGCGATTCTTTTCAATTCCCATACATTCTTGTCGTATTGACAATCGCCTTCGCTATGCTACCGCTGACAGAATGTGACTTCTCAAGTGCCTCTGGAACAAAAATTATTGTGAAGGATTATCAAATGCACGTTAACAGATGCGATTGGCCGATTCAATCTCCAACAGCCCATCACATTATTTAACGTAGGTACTATACATGTATGAAAATAAATACCTACTAGTACTTTTGTTGCACCTCAACGATAGTTTTCCGTCAAAAATAACTTATTTATCACGACATTTCAAATAATGAACGTAAAATTCCTGCAACCTTACCGAGTGCTTCCCATATTTTAATAAAAAGTAAGTATCAAATTAGGTTCCGTGTGAAAGGAAAATATAACATCACGGATGTTTTGTGATGACCTTTAAAGATTTATGAGTAAAATACCACAGCGATAAACTTTGAAAGTACGTGCGTGGTGGTCCGTACTGGGAAAACTGGAGCGGTGTCATTTTGATGTATTCCCGGGAAAAATGAAAAAGTAGCATCCCGGGAATATCTCCTTGACATTGACTTTAATAAAACAACGATGCTTGGATTCCAAATTGTGAATACGATGTTGCGTCTTGTCAAAGTCAACTATAACTTGAGATTTCTTTCCTCAAACTTTATTTTAAAGTAGTGTAAGACAATTTTGAAACTTAAATTCTCAAATCAGAAAACAGGAGCAGCCAAACAATGATTAGAATAGGAACTTACCTACCAGCTGTGCTACCTACACCACCGCAGACGATGCGCTTTTTTAATTTAAATTATTTAAATTAATCCTTAAAACCGCAACTACGCCCATAGAATTAAGTTTTAGTAGAAGTTATAGTATACCCTATATATTTTACTTTCACCTTTTACTCTATCATTACTTTTGTCAAACGTGAATATCTGGGTTCATTTCTGTGTAAAAGCCCGCATCACACCAATTCCGCAATATCAGCACCACAACTTAAAACCCCACCCAGTAAATCCAGCTCGTTGTCCCGACTTACAGCAGGCTACACCAAAATTACCCGTTCTCGGGAAGCCGTGAATAAGGGCGACGGAAGCCGGCTGACGCAGATAGTGTCATTACGCAAAAAATGACGGCGGCCTCGTGAGTTGTCGCGCCTGCTCAACGACACGACAAAACACGTCGTGCACGTCCGGGCGATGGCGCTGCGCTTGTATATCTTGATATTGTACTGTTTTACTGAGGGTGTGATGTTGACACAATCATTTTACTTGCAGAGATACGTTATGAAAATAAATATCAATCAATTGTTTATTGTTTTCAGCTAAGTAGGTAATACGCTTATTAAGCTGCACTTTGAATAAAACTGCCCTTGTCCATGAACTCTCTAACATTTTGTTCTATGTTATGATGTAGTTGTATAATTACAACAATAGACAATATTATGCCGTAGATGGTCCTTCAATGTGAACATATGATCAGAGTGCTTATTCTACAAATTTTCACATTCGCATCTCATTCGCAATCTGTCAAAAACGTATGAAAAATAAGTCTTTTTTGACAGTTTGCGACTGACATGGGAATGCGAAAGTTGTTTAAAAATTAGTAGGTAGATTTCGCCCTCTGGTGAAAACCGCAGAAAAACGCTAGACGCGAGACGTACAAGACCGCTCGATGTGGTGAATCTAGTAACAAAAATAAAGTTGTAGGTAAGCTGCGCATACCTATGTCAAGCAAATGATCATATAATATAATCGAGTTTGCATAAGTTTTTACTTACGACAAGAATTTAATAAAACGCTGATGAGTGGGTACATTCATCCTTGATCACGCTCCACAACTATTCATGCACGCGTCAACAACGCGACGTCTCACGTTCAACGAACTCCAATCTCCCGGCGCGCGTGTTTAAGTGCACGCTCTCTATTGCTCAAAGTTCCGTTCACCCAATAAAGAAAAACAGTACACGTATCCTATATCCGCTGGGGAAAACCTCGTGTTTCCAAAGTATATGCACCGAGTCACCGAGTCACCGGCGGGAGTTAACAAGACTACGCAAAGTGTTTTGTCACGTGCCTGACCGACACGACAGGAGCGTGACGTCACGTCCCTCTGTGATTTATGAAAGGAAAATCGTCGGCCGGACGTACGATGGGCCTACGAAAAATGTTGCACCCGATAGCCTTTGCAGGGACGTGCGACCGCCGAATGAACGAAGCTCATTTTATTCTGTTACTAGATGGGATCATGGACGTTGTTCGTATCCGTGGACTTTGAATAGACTGGAGCCGGAGGGGGCCAATCGATGTGGTCCACAAGAAATTTTCAGACGCGTGCCAGGTGCTGTTTTTTTTTTTTTTCAATGTTCAGTGACATAATTTGTCGAGGGTTCAATTCTTTGTGTTGTGACACATTGACTTTTCTATCTATACTAATATTATAAAGCTGAAGAGTTTGTTTGTGAAAACGTAAGAAAATTTGAATTTCGCGGGCTGGTTGGAGCATTCACCTTAAAACGAAAATAACTTATCTCCCACACGAGTTCAGCTCCGAATCTCCATGAACGTGTGGCAAGTTTATTTATAGACAATCCATACACCTTTCCAAATCAGCTGAGAGCCGTTATTTGATTGTTCTCCATGTTGGTACTTAAATGGAATACATAATAGAGCTTAACGTTACCCAAGTGGTTCGCCAATCATTGAGCAGCGTTGTTTATGCATATTACAAATAATGTCTGCCAGCGGAAGATGGAATAATTGAGGTAAGTACCTTCATTATGATTTGTATTAATTATGGAAATCTGTATTGTGTTATAGTGAAACCTGTTTGTGGTGTGGAATAGAGCCACAGACTGTGTTGCTAATATATTTGTAGTGAATAATAGTTCATAGTAGCAGGTGATGTTCTGTAGCTTCTGCCTAACACCATGGCAAAGACTCGTAGTAAAAAACCCGACCGCCTAAAACGACAAAAAAGATCTGTAGGCTAATTCGCGTAACTAAATAAGTGCTGTTGCAGTGCAGTTGAAGTTAAGTTTCGATCAAAAAAACGCTATTCGTATTCTCTACCGCTGTCAGACACGCTCGCTTCAAGTTTGCGTCACGCGAGTGCAATAACGGCATTCTACTGTTGCGCGTCTTTGGTGCGTGCTTTGGAACGCAACATGATCGGTATTCTACTATTTGTTTGACGTCCCAAAATGACAGCTAATAAGCTTAAGTTTAATTTTTAATATTATTATAACGCCTTATTCATTGAAATGTATTCGTATCTATTCGATTATTTAGTGAATAATATATTTTCTCTCCACCGTCAGTAAGTTTGGTTGTCGTGCAGTTGACGTGCAGTTCACGCGCAATTTACGCGCAGTTCAAAGATTACAAGAATACCGTTTATCACCCGAACTTAAACTTAATTGCAACTGCACTAAAAAAATTCGGCGCGTCATAACACTACGTGAATTAGCCCTCTGAACGGGTCACTTTTCAAGCAGTCTGAAGCACTAATTTGATTTTCAAATTTGACTGAGTTAGATAACCCAGTCAAATTAACCAAGTGGTTAATATCAGCATATTAACCAAATAATATGTTACAGAGGTGCTTTACCAATAATAACACCTACACGGCTGACGAAGCTAGGCACGGCTTGGTCTTCTCCTTAACTACGTTGCCTCTTCATTTCAAGTTAAACAGCAAAAAACTATAGTGCTAAGTTTATTGTCTTGGTGGTTCTCTAAAACAAAAGATTATCACTTTATAAAATTACGCTGAAAGGAAAAAAAGGCGACATAAACCCACAACAGGCTAGTGCTGTAAAGAGTTAGCCAGGTTTACTGCTTAATCTAGATCCCACCAAGACGCTCCCGCACAGGAAAAACCATTTACCCGGTTAATGACAAAGGAACTCAAGGAAAATAAGGTTTTCCTTGTGGCCGACGGCATTTCTAGCGACGTCAGGCGCTTCCCGCCACGAGAAGAAATGATTTCCCCCAAGGATGTTAGTTATGAGTTAATTAAGACTTAACAAGTGTGTGCCATACGTGTGCCCTTTTCAGTTTTAAAGAGATTTCATCCTGTCAACATCCGGGGAAACACATTCGCAACAAAATTGCATCTATTTTATTTTATAACGAGAAAAAGCGCACGCTTTTTGGTTGCTAAACAACTTCACGTTGAAATATGTTGAATTATTTTAATCCTATTCCATTCTTACGAAGATTCTTTGTTTCAAATGAAAATTGGATAAAAATGAGGTCTTTTCCACAATGTGATTGTTCCATTCACACAAGCCCGTGATTAACATTCAGCCCGGCGCAGTGGCGACGCTCTTTAATGGTTTCAATTGTGCAGAAAATTTTATTGCATTCAATGAATCTACGGAGGTATTTTGCCACGGGCGCGGCCCTTTCAAACCTCACCATTATCGATTTGAGCTCCGAATATTATTCTTGCATTCAAAGAAGGCCGTGACATTTCGATGGCCATTATTTGCTCCTTGGTTTTTAACATTCAGGCTTTGTTTGGCGTCTAGTTTCTGTAACGTCTAGTACCTATTTGGAATTTTATTTGTGCTTGTGGATTATATTTGTAATTTATTTGATAAAACTACTACCTAACTACAGCAAAGATATTCAATTACTACAAATTATTGAATAGAATTGACACACATTGTGAGGACTTGAAGTGATTCGAATAGTCATTTGAATTAGTTTTGAAAATCATGTTATCATCATGTTAACCTAATTTCTGTAACAAAATTTTGTTCCTAATGTACAACTTGGTGGAATCGTCTTTTATATTATCAAATTATTTACTGTTTCGATGGCCAATATTTTCTCCTTGGTTTTTAACTTTCAGGCTTTGTTTGGCGTCTAGTTTCTGTAACCTCTAGTATTTGGAATTTTATTTGTGCTTGTGAATTATATTTGTAATTTATTTGTTAAAACTACTACCTAACTACAGCAAAGATATTCAATTACTACAAATTATTGAATAGAATTGACACACATTGTGAGGACTTGAAGTGATTCGAATAGTCATTTGAATTAGTTTTGAAAATCATGTTATCATCCTGTTAACCTAATTTCTGTAACACAATTTTGTTCCTAATGTACAACTTGGTGGAATCGTCTATTATATTATCAAATTATTTACTTAGCTTATTAAATCTAAGAAGGCAGAAACACTTCTTCAAAGGTTACAGTTTTCTGCGTTAATGTCCAATAGCATGGTCAAACATTAATGAACAATTTATTAAAATATATAATCCATCCCATAAACTTATAAAACCAGCCAAAGCGGCCCCAAATAATGCAAACGCTGAGAAACTATAAAAAAGTGTGTCAGGTTGAAAATTTCAAATTCTAGCCTCATTTTTAGTTGAACCTAGAAGCAGCTGTTCGCACTGAGTAGTAGAGATTAGAGGTATTATTTTAAGCAAGCTGGCGTTCGTGGCTTTGTTGTCGAGTCCGTACTTTTGAGTTCAATTCTTAAGTATTTAGTTTACGTACTTTACAATGTTTAGGAATCTCGGTTGTGTGGCGGTCTGGTAGCAGGGTTCGCTTTGAAAGTATTTTCAAAATGTAAAATTGTTCAGTAAATGTTTTCTTTATGCGAAACACACACAGTAACTTAAGGCTTGTATTCATGCCAATGACCTGTGCATACAAACGAGTGATGGAGTGATACAGACGCGGATTTTAACCGGTCGTTTTTAATTTATTTTAATAAAAATAATACATACATATCTTTAAAAAGTAAACACCAAATTATTATTTTTTGTATCGCAAAGCTGTAGATATTTTTTTTTTACTCTTTTGATAAAAATTGCGGAATAAAATGGTTTCGTCTCAACGATTTGGAGGTGATTTGCTGATTTTTTTCTTATCATGCAATACAGATAGAAAAATTATGGCTAAACCAAATGACGTATCAGATCATGTCGATTACTTATTATTTTTATCGATGTAATTTCTCCGTAAGTGCCGACGAAAACCTGCTTCATCTGCATGCTTTTTTAAGCTTGTTTTGAGAGAGTTGCCTTATATAATTTTTCTATGTGCTAGTAATATCTACAATTACTTTAATTAAATAAGTTTGAGAATCCCACTCGCTGATGGTTCTCGCTGCATTTTGATCGACCAGTTCTAAAACTTTTAGGAAAACATGGACGATCAAAGTGTTCATCAGGAAAGAAAAATAATATAAAAGTGTCGTGGAGGTTTCCGTCGTGTCGACAGTGGCGCCCCTAGCCCAACACTGACCATTACTCTATTGTTCTACGAAGTTTAGTTTCGTCGCCCCAAACAACGAGGACACTTCTCAACAACACAGACGGTCTGTTAAAAGCCTTACTTTTGATGTGAACCGCGCTTTATTCTATTTCTGAAGGAGCTAGCGTTTTTAGTGTGTTGAATGCAAACGAGCGCATTCAGACTACTTTTTTTCCAAAAGAATTGCGCGTAAATGAGTTTTTATAATTATTATATAAGTGTCTCATTGGTTTTAAAAAATAATCGTTTCGTTTCCAGCAATCATAACTGCCCTTTTTGATCCGGAATACTTTAATTAGGTATCCCTTCTGATATTGCTTTAAAAAATCTTATAAGCCAAAACTGAATCAGATTTAGTAGCTACCAACAGAGCATTTTTCTTAACTATTAATATAGCAGCTTGGTCCATTGAAAAGACGTCAGGGACTGGATATGAAATCTTCAGTTAAATGAAACGATTTCCTGGTATTATTTATTTCGATACAAAAGGAAATCCTTCTCAATTTCAGGTTTAGCAGTAACAGCACAGACAACTCTGTTATTCAGCTGACTGAATATTTCGAATTAATAGTCGATTTGACTGACTATTTAGAACGATTCCTTTTCTATTAATAACATAGAATATTACATCGTAGCACTTGGAAAATAGAGTTGAAAATACTATAGCCAAACCGATGTTTCTGAAAATATTTTCATCTTTATCTCGTCTTTATTCCTTTCTCCGCCACAATATTGTAAAAGTGTATTCAGCACTGCCGCAAAAATTCCAAAACTTGGCGAAGGTTATAAAAGAATGTAACTTAATAACATTCTTGGGTGAGCCACGTACGGTGCTCGGCTGAAAGACTTCACGGTTCAATGTCACCCTCGGACCCTATCCCTCAGTAATACAGAGACGTGAAATACAAGTCCAGCCCAGTCATTTCTATCTAGGGCCAGACTTGTTAGATGTTGGTTAGTCCATTTACTGGAGAGAAATTCAATTCCTTGAGGCTATCAGACCTTTCCGGATCGAAAACAATTTTACTTTCGCCGCTGTAGAAAAGTAACCAAAACACTATTTTCTTTGCAAATCAAGTTATAAGGTTGGTTAGATATAAAGGTCGAGTTAAATTAATATTTTACTGGACAAATGTTACGATATATGTTTCAAAAGAGGGTTTGCAGTGGAACAATAACAGGATGCTATAAAATGTCACATAAATGCTTCAGGAACCGCGGGCTGCGACCAAAACGATTCGTCATACGTAGTGACCGGCACAAAGAGTCCCACAACGATTATAAAATGCAGCCGACTCAGAATTCTTGCGGAGTTGCGGAGCCACTGCCCGGAAGCATCTCACTAGTATTAAAGGCCTGTTAATGAGGCTGGGAGCGGCTCTTGAATTTTTTTCCCACTTCCTTAACATCAAAAGTTCCCCTTTGCGAAACGCTAACGAGAATTTCCATGTTAATTGCCCCGCGTTTCCGGAATATATAATTGCATATATTGTTTCTCTTGTTTCAACGACGGGAAGTGGGAAGAGATTTTACGATTATTTGTGTTCTCTTATTAGTGTCGGGACAAGAAAACTTTTACAAAACAAACTTAATTGAGCGTTACGTGGGCGGGATGTGACATCGACTTAGTTTGGTTGTCCTTTTAGAGAATTATCGGCTTCACACCCTATCGAAGTAGCAACTGACTGACTTATTTATTTATTTTACTTAACTACATTGATTTTATTCATTTACAAGTATAGGTACAATACTTAACTGACTAAATATACAGAACCGGAGTAAATAACCTAAACCTTTGGCATTTTCTGACAATCAAACTTTGGTTGACTCAAAACATTGCGATTTATATTTATGTAATGCAAATATAAACATAATAAATACAATATAATAAGATAACAGATACTCAAATTAATAAACCACATTACATTTACTTCCACACAGTCAACTCCACATTATTATGAACATTAGATTTAATTTACATAGCGGACTGATGTTTACTTTATATTTAAGTGAAAGATTGGTTACGGATGTTTTAAAAGATAAATACAGGAAAATTATTCCTATAATAGCTGTTGCCCGCGACTTCGTTCGCGTGTTTATGTTGGAAAGTAAAATGTTGTCGCTAGGCAAGACCTCTAAGATAAGATTATTTATACGAACAGTCAATATCTAGTATTGCTTGATTCCTCTTACAATTAGGAATTAGGAAGAGTGTTATGCTAGGCGCTGGCTGTTTCACCTCTTCTGTTCAAAATACCATCCAGACCTAGTATTTTTTTGTAATGTGAAACGTTTTTATGATAACACTTCTCTATACATGATGTTAAAGAAAGTTGCTTGGGTTGCTAACACGCGATAGAGCTACATAAAGTTAAGGAAAAACCAACCAGAGGAGAGGTTTACCCCTGCAACGGAGAGAGTAGAGTAGACACTTCGTTATCCGTACCATGTTAGACTACCATTCTGTCCGTTGTGCGTTGGTGTCCTGACTCAGTTAGCCAGCCTAGCTCTGCCCAAATGCAAAGATGCCTCTTGGGTGATTCACAGGTTTCGCGTTTTTCAAAACTCAAATGTTCCAGCTAAATGAATTTATAAATTTACATTTGGAATTCTTAACCAAAGAGGACATATCAGCAGTGCTATTCTGTAACAACATTTTCGTGTCTCGACAGCGGAATCCGAAGTGAGTTTCATATTCATATAAATATAAGACCTTATGATGTGTGAAATAAAGTTCACTTTGTAAGCTTAGTCACTCAGGTGAATTCGATATCGAAATGGTTATTTACAGAATAGACTAGCTGATCAAAGTGGTCAGTACGACAAAACGCTAATTTCATATGTAAGGACCTAATATTTTGGCAAAGGTATGTAGATGAATGCTAAAATATTTCTGAAAGACAACAATAACATGTTATGAATATTGGAAAATATTAGGGATAGAACTCTGGTGATCTAGATTCGACAAACTGTGTGAAAGCATTTTGTACTGCCTCCTGGGAAGAAAACTTTTAATCACGTAGAAAATTGTCCAAATCACGAAAAATATGGTACTCTGTTGGAGCAAGGTCTGGCGAATACGGAGGGTGACGAATGGTTTCTAATTGCAGTTCCTGTAGAGTTAAAACGATTTCTCGCGTTATCATTGAGCAATAATGGTAAAGATCGATTCATGAGTCCCGCTGATTCGCTGCTAGTTTTACTATCATTGTTCGGAGTTTGGCACAGTAGACATCTGCTGCTTATTGCTTGACCAGATCGGAGAAAGCTATAGTGAATAACACCAAAATGAGACCACCAAACAGTTACCATCACCTTTTTATTGGTAAGCTTTGCTTTAGGACACTGTTGTGGCGTTTGACTTGGGGTCAGCCATTGCATGTTTCGCTTACGGTTATCGTGAAGAATCAACTATTCATCACGTATGTCACAATTCGATCCAATATTCTTACATTTCTGTATCGATTCAACAAGGCAACACAAGTTTCAACACGCGTTTCTTTCTGCAGATCAGCCAAATCATGAGGTAGCCATTTTTCATATTTTTTTTTATTTTATTGATTTGACGCAAATGAGTCAATATAACCATGCCGCTAATTCCTGGGTAGTTTGGCTAGGATCGGCTTCCACCATCTCTTTCAATTCATTGTTATTCACCTGTGTGGGCGGACTTCAAAGTTTCCATCACGAAAGCGTTTAAACCAAAATCGCATGGTGCGTTCATTAGCAGTCACCTCTCCAAACGCAACATTGATATTGCGAGCTGTTTCTGCCGCGTTAGTTCCGCGTCGGAACTCATATTCAAAAATCACTCGAATTTTCGAAGTATCCATCTTTCTTGTCAAAGCTGAATAAAAAAAACAACTGATAGTCGATTATCGAATCGACACTCGATTATCGATACGAAAAGTTGCACAACTTTTAAAAGAAAAACTTCATAGGTACCACGTGAAAAAAAATTTCACTCAAAAATCTCAAACCATGAAGGTTCTATGTCAATTCGAAGTACCTATTACAATAAAACGGCAATTTCATACTTTAACCCCTATTATTAGGTAAAATTGGAATCATAAAAGTAAGGAAATGCATCCGAAAATAATAACGAGTGGTAAGATTCCAAACCGCACCAAGTCATTCGAAAGGCTGTCTTTTAACCGACAATCTACGATCCCTGTTGTCATCTCATTAAAATAGTCCATCTTATTTATGTCATGATTTTTCGCTGCTTTCCTCCCCAAAAGTAAAGCGTGATGATAATCATATTAGGCTTAGGTTAGACCCATAAGTATGTGCAATATTGTAACATTTTGTGGCTTCTTATTACAATCCTCGCTGAACTGTTTTGAAAAATGTCGAATAGAAATTCCAATGTTATTATAAGTACAAAAATATTTTTTTTGGGTATTGCATCCTCCATAGCACATAACGTGATAACATATAGCCTATATGTTGACCGTACCTATATGGATTATGTATGCAAAATTTTAACAAAATTGGTTCAGTAGTTTTCTCGCCAATTGGAAACATACAACCTACGATTTTCTATGTTCTAATAAATAATCTGTATCGATATCTTTATCTAATCTTGTTTAGATTAGATAAAGATATAGATTATTTACCTAAAATTCGATTGCATGCATTTACAATCCGAGTTTAAATTGAAATTAAGTTTGAAATAACATTTTGTTATTTGTTACAACAATGCATAATATTTCCGTAACGCTAGAATATGTATTTGTAGGCGTCAGCGACAGCTGAGCGATAGCGCCATCATCGTTTGGGTTCGGTGGTATCAGGATCATTGTAGAATAAAACACTGAATTAAGCTCTCTTTATTAACTGTGGCTGAGTGCTAGTACTTTACAAATAGACAGTCCCCCAAAACGCCCACCCGTTACCGTGGCCAACAAACTCCATAGCAACACATCTGTCTTTTGAGTTAGAAGAACTCGCATTTATAACATTATTAAAGAAGTCTGTTTAATTTAATTAAAATAGGTAAACCGACAGTTTCGTTCTGGACGAGTGTCCTAGTCGGTGTCTCGAGCCCAAAAGGTCCCGGCAAAGTCCCAACTCTCCAATTTATACGTCTCTGTCCACGTGCCGCCATTACAACTGTCAACTGACCTCACGGCGTTTACCACTACCCACTACTACAATACTCAAATCAGCAACTAATTATTAAATGATTTCTTTATCCACGACACGGCCAGAACTGACAATCACACGTCCTCGTGTGGAGGTGATAATATGGTATCTGTAACCAACGAAAACACAACTTAATAGTTGACTGCTGGCTCGGCCTACCTGACCAAGATAAAGATCATAAAATCATGAATTAAGAATTATAACTATACTGGTCCGGTCTCACGACCCTTCAGAATTATAACTACTGGTCCGGTCAAACGACCCTTCAGTTTTAATCTTCTGGTCCGGTCTCACGACCCTTCAGAATTATAACTACTGGTCCGGTCCTACGACCCTTCAGAGTTATAACTACTGGTCCGGTCAAACGACCCTTCAGTTTTAATCTTCTGGTCCGGTCTCACGACCCTTCAGAATTATAACTACTGGTCCGGTCCTAGGACCCTTCAGAGTTATAACTACTGGTCCGGTCAAACGACCCTTCAGTTTTAATCTTCTGGTCCGGTCTCACGACCCTTCAGAATTATAACTACTGGTCCGGTCCTACGACCCTTCAGAGTTATAATCTCCTGGTCCGGTTATAACTAACCCTTCAGGATTATTACTGCTTGGTCCGGTCAAACCTTTCAAGCTCTTTTAATTCTATTTTTCTTTTGTTTTCCTCCTTTTTTTTCTCATCAGTATTAAAACTAGAGACGATTGTGCTAGACTGGAATATCCCTTTAGCCAGTGCTAGACCGGATATCGGTCCCTTTAGCCAAACATGCTAGACCGGATTGCAATCCCTTTAGCTGAGTCATATTATTGGACCGGATTTTCCCTTCAATGACTCTTTCCTACATTTTTTACTTCCTACATTTGTGTTATGTTACTTCTCTCATTTTTTGTCCTAAATTTTTTTCACTTTTTTTCCTGTTTTTTTTATTTATTCTTTTTAAATATTGCCCCAGCCCAGGAATCTATCCTGCATCAGGAGCGCGCTCACAAACACCCAAACTCACCCGCACTAACACTATCTATTTTGTTTTTTTTTTTTCTGTTCGGGTCAAGCCCAACTTTCTGCGCCAACCGTCTCGTGTCTTTCAATTTAAACTATTTCCGAATTTGCTAGTCTGGACTGAACTTGTCCCTGTAGCTTATAAAATCAATTGTTGGAGTTCATTTTTTTATTCTATGTATCAAAGTACTTGTCACAGCGTTAATTGGTTTAGGATTTAAAACCCTTCCGATGATGTATTACATTTTCTACTCAGTTACGACTCAGTGCGGCCAAATAGCCATGATATGTTCTCTATTGTTCAGTGGAGGTACTCTCCTAATCGTCTTCTACGTTAAACTTGTTAGAAACACTACTGAGAGGAAGCTTTGGTATGTGATCGTGGGCATACTTATACGTTATTTTACTATTTATGGATTTCAAAAGATAGCGACCGATATCAACTTATTCTAAAATTCTATCGACTCTCACTAACTGACTTTAGCATCCACATCGCTACACCAATAATAACGGTCTCGCAATTTTCCGAATTCTAAAAAGAAAAATAATAATAATCGAAAAGCTCTACAAATAAGACCATTTTCTTTTTTAACGCACCGTGTTGCGAGCTCTACTCTACCGATTGCGTTTCGCGACGATTTGCCACCCTTAATCTCTACAGCAACTCTCTACTAACTCTTATTACATGGAGCTATTCTTTATCTCCACTCTACTGACAAGTCAGTCAGTCAGGCTTCTGAGAGTTCTAAAGCGGCTGTAAACTCTAATTGAACTAAAAACCACGTACCACTCCATCGAACAAATAAAACAACAGGTCATCTTATTTCCAGTCGACAGCTATCTCATAGCTCAGCAAAACAATTGTTACACTCGCACTTCCTCATGGGAATGCCGAGTAAACCCTCTTTATTACACTACCTAGAGCTACCGTAACGACACCCTGATCTAGACTCTCCCGTCTATGCCATCCAGAGCTGCCGCCGGAAACCTTGATACAGTCACCGACCCACAGAACTCAGAACCTGTCACACAAACTAAATTGTTGCCAACTCATCATCTACTTCATAACTTCACAACGTCAAGTGATACTTGGCATCGAGCATCTTCTCGACAAAGAGATTTTAAAATATACCGACCGGTAATCTATGCACATCGGTGCTTACGAAAACAAGAACAACTTGCCTGCTAATTTTTGCGTCCTACGTTCCTGTGAAGAAGCTACGTTCACGAATTACTCTTCGTTATTCTAAGAACATTGCGGTCACTGAATCAATCTTATTTTAATCTCACTAGGCTCGTATTACCTCACATACCTAGTAGGCAACCCAGTAGTGGAAAATGAAAAGTCTATTTAGAAATTATAAAAGCGTAGAGTTATTATCTGTACCCGCCAATCAATGTCAATAAAATCAAGTTAATGTTCATAATCGCTTACTATTGAATTTGCTAACTGTTAAACTGTCGTTAACACGTTATCATAAACGCCTAGGTCTAACTTTTCACTAAAATTGAAAAAAAATCTAAGTCGAAACAAAACATGACCTTGTGGCAATCTTGCCTTACGATATCGGATTCATAATTTCGCACTGAATATCATTTTGAAACTATTACCACCAATGGGAAATTGTAATTGCTATAGCTTCGTACTGAATATATCAAAATTACCTAGCAATATCAATCTAACCACTGACATGATTCGAAGATCTTTAAAGCTTTGAAAATCACAATTAAAATTAAATGGCAGCGGCTCACCGGGCACTTCAGTCGGCCTTGAACGCTTCCAACTCCACAGATGTTGACATGATGTACAGCTACTGCAGCCTTCAAACTGCTTGCGAACCTTCGATCCGTCACACTTAGAACTGCTCTGAAGTTGTAATTTCTCAGCAGCAATAGCTGCATGCAAACTTTTAGCGCCATGTGCTGGCTTCATCCAAGGTGATAGGATATCTGAAAACTGAAAAACACCACGAGAGTACAAGTCCAATCAAAGCTTTGGCAGGAGTATAGGCTTCAGATAAGCGTAGCAGCCACACTATCAAAATTAATTAAAATCTGAAACTAATCAGAACACTGGCACTAGCAAGAAAGTTTATGTCCAATAGTGGACAACCGCCCCTAAGATGACCCACTGACCCAAAGTTGGGCTATACATGGTTGCGATGAATGAAAATATTGCATTTACAATCATCTTAATTTTTAAATTGAACTGTTAGGTTGGTACGGTCTTGTAACTGTATCGCTCTAACGTCCAACAATAGCTCTGAACTGGTACTGGACTACATTACACAACCAGCGATAGCAGAATAATATTACCGCTTCATCAGCGTTATTAAAAACGCCTTTCTACCGATTATTAACGCTTAACTAGCAACACTTACGCTATAGCGCCTGAACTATTACTACACTAAATCGATAGCGAACGTGAAAATAATAGCCACTCTTTAGTATAGAGAACCAAAGCGATGAATCAATTAGCTAAAATGGATTATGGCTAATCATGAGACCATAGCCCTTTGTAGTCTGTCTCCACAGCATAAAATGTTCCTAGTGAACAATTTTTATTTTTTTTTAAACAAAATAGAAAAATGTTAACGAACGAGCACATCAGTTTCACAGCAATAACAAAATGAAAATGACTCACCAGATTAACGTGAAGATCCTCACACACATCATCACACTTCCCCATGACCTGGCCAGCTGTTTTGAAGTTGCTTGCCTCCGTTCTGAACTAGTTTTTCATTGTTCAGGTTGATGAGGGTAGCCGCATAAAACCCGACGAGTAGGAATTTGACCTTGGAATGCATCTTTAATTGGCCACACGTTGAACTCTGATAGGTTATCTATCATAGGCATGTAGGCACGTAGGCACGATGCTCTTCAGAGCCCGCACAACACTGAGTCCTCGACGAAACATAGCACCGCGGTGACGCACAATGACCGCGCGTCGATCTTAGGTTTATTGGATCCATTTTCACGGCACACATCGAGTTTTAGGCGTCTGGATAAACACACGCGTTTCGAACACGAACCACAATTTTCACTATAACTGTCACTACGTATTTTGCATTTGAAAAGGAACCCGTCACGTAAGTATTTCACTAGCATTGCCACGAATCTTCATGTGGGCCACTTGAGTTGCATCACACTTCTGATGTAGGCGTCAGCGACAGCTGAGCGATAGCGCCATCATCGTTTGGGTTCGGTGGTATCAGGATCATTGTAGAATAAAACACTGAATGCAGTACTAAGCTCTCTTTATTAACTGTGGCTGAGTGCTAGTACTTTACAAATAGACAGTCCCCCAAAACGCCCACCCGTTACCACATCCTAGTGTTTTAGCTATGGAGAAGACGTGGCCAACAAACTCCATAGCAACACATCTGTCTTTTGAGTTAGAAGAACTCGCATTTATAACATTATTAAAGAAGTCTGTTTAATTTAATTAAAATAGGTAAACCGACAGTTTCGTTCTGGACGAGTGTCCTAGTCGGTGTCTCGAGCCCAAAAGGTCCCGGCAAAGTCCCAACTCTCCAATTTATACGTCTCTGTCCACGTGCCGCCATTACAACTGTCAACTGACCTCACGGCGTTTACCACTACCCACTACTACAATACTCAAATCAGCAACTAATTATTAAATGATTTCTTTATCCACGACATATTTAAAATGAGTACAAACAACACAACAAGTGATTAAAACAAAAACAACAACGGAAAACAAACATATTATTAGTAATAATTTAATAATACCTACATACAGCAAATTTATTGTGAGCTAGTTGTGTCCGCGACTCCACTTGAGTGGATAGTTTTTACTTAAGTAAGTAAGCTTAGTGGATTTTCGGGGAAATGTTCCCAATTAACTCTCGAATCAAATAATCAAATTGAAAACGTAAGAGAACAAACAGAAAGGTTTACAAATTGAGCCAAGTGCTGCTTAAAAGTTTTTGATCAAACTTGTACCTACCATCTGAATCTTTTCTGTGTTATGGAAATGTATATCCAGTATATTTTTTTATATTTCTACTAGCTTTTGCCCACTAATTCGGGAATTCGCGAATTTTGGGAAATGCTTTCTTAGTGCTCCCCTACACTCCCCAAGGAACCTACATACCAAACTGACTTTAGGACTAGTAGTTTCGGCTGTGTGTTATCTGTCAGACAGTCAGTCACTCAACAGTGACGGAAAAAAATATACATATACCTATTAGGATTTTTTAATATTTTCATTTCTTTTATTTGCGTTTATTTTTCGTTTTGTATGTTTTTATGTATATTCAAAAAATATTTAATAAAACTGGTACAAAACCAAAACAAATCTCATGTAGGTACTATAATAGGCTTGTTAACTGAAAAAATCTAATTAGTCCGTCAGTTAGATTAGCAAAAAATATTTGACCCGTATTTTTTCTTTTGTTACGGAAACCAAAATTGACGAAGTTACGACACTTTTAAAATTCTCAAAATGTCACGCTATGGCATAATTTTTAGCGGTTAGTGACGTCACGAGCCGGACCCCGAGTTTTGATGCGTTTTATCTTTGTCAATATTCATTAATTTACAAAAACAAAAAATACGTGTCCATTATTTTTAAATACTCTAACTGACGGACTAAATAGTTTTGCAATTTGTGGATGATGGAAACTAGCCTATTACTGTTGTTCAGAATGTGGTATAAGCCGTGTCAATCGGTAAAAGGCATATATACCAGCACCAACGATACTTCGGTAGGTATATCAACAGCATGTAAGTGCTGCTGTTGGTGTCATCATCATCATATCAGCCAAATGCCGTCCACTGCTGAACTTAAGCACCTAAGGAAAGCATCCCACACTACGTTTGCCCACACGCGGTCTCCTCTCTAACACACGTCTACTCCATCGACCGTCTGTCCGTCTACAGACATGGCCGGCCCACTTCAACTTCAACATGCTGATTCTACGCGCAATGTCAGTGACTTCAGTTCTCTGGCGAATGACTTCGTTGCGAATTCTATCCACCTTGAATTTGTGGACCAGGCCTATGGTGAGTGTCCACGTTTCGGCTCCGTAAGTCATTACGGTTAGGATAAATGATAAATTATATTTATTTTGTAAGTAGGTTGTAAATAACACTTTTACACGTCAATCTTTTTTGGTCATTTTAAACTAGATGAGGCCGGCGTTTCCTAGCTGACTGCTCTGAGAAGAAACGCCGAAACAAACTCAGAGGTCAAAGTCTCTTTTAGAGTCCATTCAATCGTACTGGTCAAATCATATGAGAACCATATAATAAACCATAACCAAACCACAAACCGAACCATATCATATTTTATTATATGCTACTGTTGCCTGAAATAAAGGAATAATAATAACAATAAGATAATAATAACAGGTCTCGGGGTGACATGACCATATTGTACTTGACTTTGGTTTTGTCCAGATTCATCCAGAGACCCTACCCGCCTTGAAGAATCGCTCAAGCTGTTCAGCTCCTGCAGAGATTCCGCCATGATGACAATGCCATCCGTAAATCGTTGGATTGTTTCTGTGCTCTGTTCTTGTTCTTGGACGGACATTGTTGCGGCCTTATATAGAGGTTGTGAGATACAACCTCTACGTAGCGGCAGTCGATGAGATATTTCTGCATGGATTCCAGAACAGCCTAGGTCTTGACGGTGTCGAAGGCTTTCTCGTAGTCTACATACGTTAGGCACAGAGACTGATTATATACCTCGGTCTTTGGATTATTTGCCTAAGGATGCGTATGTGGTTTACGGTACTATAGCCTTTTCGAAACCCGGCCTGCTCCGACGGCTGGAAGTCATCGAACGGGGCCGAGACGATTCGAGAAAACCCTCGAAAATAGCTTGCAAACATGGCTCAGGAGTAAAATGGGCCCTTCTTAAAGAATAATACCACCACGCTCCTGGGCCGTGCCTCCAGTGATATGCCAGTGTGGATGACAGAATTAAAGAGTTTTACAAGCTCTGTCAACATAGGTGTTCCTCCTGCATGGCGCAGCTCTGTGGTTATCCCATAATCATCCGGAGTTTGTTGCTATGAAGTTGTCCGAGAGCTATTCTAATCTCACCCATGTCAATGTCGGGAAGCTCGTCTGTAAGATGGCGTGTAATCCTGGCCCGTGGATTATCTGCGGCGTTGACCTGAGGTGGGCATATTTTTTTAGAATAGAAATCTCCATAGAACTTTTCGACTTCAGCGAGTATCTTTAGGCTTTGAAGCTTGACGGCTATGCCCTGTGACGTTCTGAGTTTCGTCATGTGACAACGGGAGGTATGGCTTGGCAAACACCTTGAAGCCTTTGTTCCGCGCTATGGCTTGCTAAATGACTGGAATATTTGCGCTCCGAGTGTTGCGTTTAATTAGCTTCTAAACCTCCTTGTTAAGTACCTGACGCTCAGACAGTGTGACATTCAAGAGTTCTCGTCGTTTCCTAATCAATTCCAGTCTCGCTGTTGAGTACTGACGGCCATAACTTTTTGGTCAAAAGTGCTTTTTGCCCACTGAGCGGATGACACGTAGCAGGCCTTCAGAGGCATCATTTATTTTATGTCCTCAGTGGCTTCTAGCATGGCAAATCGGTTCTGTAGTTTCAACTGTAAGATTTCGTAACCAACTTCGACCTTGGGCAGCGTTGGTCTGACAGTCGACCTCTTCTAGTGCGCTCTTTCGATTTTAACATCAATATTCAGAGTGCCTCTAACCAGTCGATGATCACTTCCGGTATTTACTCTGTTGATCACAGAGACATCTCTGAATATATGGTGCTTATCAGACTTAACGACGTCGATCTCGTTCTTTGTTACGTTATCGGGGCTTCGTTAGGTCCACTTCCTTCGAGGCTTCTTCTGGAAAAAGAGTGTCTTCTCAAAGAAGTTTACCAGCATTTGCCCCCTGTCAATGGATCTACTCTCGACTCGCCACTCTTTTGTACTTCCACTTTAGCATTGAAGTCACCCATGACAACAGTGTAAAATGTTTTGGTACGGGACAAAGCTTTTACTATGTCTTTGTACATGGCCTTGACTTCATCCTCAGGGTGTGCAGCCGTTGGAGCATACACTTTTATAATCTTTAAGGAGTACCTTCCTGGTATCTTTAGTACAAGGTTTGCCACACTCGCACTCGACACACTGCGGCATTACAAAATGTTGCCCCTGAGTGACTTATGGACCATAAACCCGACGCCACCTTGGGATGGTTGGTGTCCTTCTCGGAAGTAGAGCACGTGGCCACTATCGAGGGTTATTGTCTTCTCCCTCTGGCTTAGGATCTCCGACAGACCCACGATGTGCCAGTTAATACGACTAAACTCTACTTCCAATTCAACGAGGTGCTTGTTCAGCCGTAGAGAGCGTCCATTGATGTCACCAGGTAAAATTTACGGATTTGGTACCCTGCCGTATCCTGGGGATTCTTAGCACCCCCTACCGCACCGTTACCGTGGCCAGGAATAGTGCAGCTACCGGGAACTGGGGGCTGTGAATTTAGGTTGCTTCTCATCGGGGGATTTGCCATAGTAACCACGCTTGGCAGGCGGGTTGATGACCGCAGTTTCTGGAATACTTTCTCTTATAGAGCTGCTGCGCACTATAAGGTTCGGCATTTGCGAGCATTTGGTTCATGGATATGGGATTTGTTTGCTTAGAGCTGTTTAAGTACACGTTTTTAGTGTACAATTAAGCATATTCTATCTATAATTATATCTTAGTTGCTCTTCAATTGCAATATCTATCAGTGTGCTAAGTTTCATTCAGATGTGCCTAGTCTCGAACTGATAAGACAACTTAAAAAAATCTCTTAGTCTAAACTGATGTCAAAACCTCCTCTAATTTTCCAACAGTTTGTCAAGTTTTCGAGGTTTATTTTCGCTAAGATGAAATTGTCACTTGACTTGAACGTTTTTTTAGTACTGGAATTGGCCTCCTGATCTTCAGATTCTTTTGTTCACCTGTTCCAATTTCGATACATGTCCCACATTCCACATTCATTACAATTTCATTTCCGCGACTCTTTGAATTGATACTGGGCGGCTACACGTGTTCGCCTTAGGAAGCTTGCCCTTGTAACATGTATAGCTAATTATAAAATGCATGTTTGCAATATTTTTCCTTGAAGAATTATTTGTAACTATGTATGAATATTATGACAGCACACTGGATGACACGTGTTTTGGCAGTAAACATTATTATGTTGCTGTGCTCGTAGTGTTATAATAACAGCCAGCGCAGATCGATCGTTGAGGTTAAGCAACGCTTGCCGCGGTCGGTCCTTAGATGGACGACCATCAGAACACCGTACGGACCTTCTTAGAGAGTTAAATTTCCAGTGCTAAATAATAAAAAGTTTTTGCTTTTTTTTTACGGGCTATAGGAAGAGTGCAAAATTATATTACTTTGTAACTTATAAACTCCAAAAATTTCATTATTTCTTTCATATGGCAAATTTACCAGAAGTTACAACTGACTTTGCCATATTTGTTTTTATGCTTATAATATTTTAATTTACAAAAATGATAAAGATATTTAGTAATAATATAAATTTTCATGAAATTTACTACGTCTATGTGTAGGTTACTCATTATGTTTTCATACAATTATATTTTTTTAAAGCGAATCAAACTTTTTGACACATGAAAAAGTGGCAAAGTAAGCAGGTTTTACGGTACTGAAAAAAAAAAAAAAAAAAAAATGAAAAAAAAAAAAAAAAAAAATTAAAATAAATAAATACTGAGTAATTTATGCATCTTTGATAGTCGCTACGGCTGAAGTTGTGACGTAAGTCAAATCAAGAAATTTGACAACAGTCTTACACCAAGCGGTTAATGTTAGATACTCAGTTGCTGGATTGTAGGATCAGACAGGCAACCATTCCATGTAAAACCTGGTTCTCAGCTGTATTTCTGCTCTCAGCTGCATCTGGAAGCCGACCCAAACATAGTTGGGAAAAAAGGTTGGCAGATCAATTGATGTTAATAAACTACGGGACTGTCCTCTTGGTCTGGTGATGGCACTGTTGCTGGTTGCGGTATTTTTTCAAAAGAGTCACCGCGGCCCTGGAGCGCCCTTTATTAGGAGGAACACGGATGGGTTTAAGTCAGTAAGAGTCTAACACTCGCTTCCGCCCCGCCCGGAGTGGAAGGAGTAATCTTTCACTGTAGTAGTTTCTCATTAGTTACAACTATGTAAACCATTTGTGTACTACTTAGGTTCTTAGGTTTTAGAGCTCAATGATCTCTTCACCACCTTTGGTTGACTGACAGAGAATGCCTAAGGCATTAAGTCCGCCTTTGTCCTTTTTGTGCAAAAAGTTAAAATAAATAAATAAAGTATGCCCACTCAAATGTCTAGCTGAGGGCGATGTTGCGCGCAAGGTCGTTAAAATCTTGATATTAATTCATTGACCTTATATAAAACCTCGGGCCAAAGTAACATGCAGATAACAGCGTGAACATAAATATGTTTTTTTCTTCCCACTACAAAATACGAGTATTAAGTAGAGGATTCTAGAATATCTTTAAAAAAACCGGCCAAGTGCGAGTCGGACTCGCGCACCGAGGGTTCCGTACAAACCTTAGGCATTTTATAAGCAAAAGTTGCGATTTACGATTTATGACGTATTAAAAAAAACTACTTACTCTCGTTCAAACCAATTTTCGCTGGTAGTTTACATGGTAAAATGGTAATATACATCATATATATTTTTTTTATTTATCATTCTCTTATTATTTTAGAAGTTACAGAGGGAGGGGGACACATTTTACCACTTTGGAAGTGTCTCTCGCGCAAACTATTCAGTTTAGAAAAAAAATATATCAGAAACCTCAATATCATTTTTGAAGACCTATCCTTAGATATCCCACACGCATGGGTTAGATGAAATTTTTTTTTGGGTTTCAGTTCTAAGTAATCCCCAAAATGTATGGTTTTTTTTTTCTATTATTGTATAAAAATCTTAATGCGGTTCACAGAATATATCTATTTATCAAGTTTCAACAGCATACATCTTATAGTTTCGGAGAAAAGTGGCTGTGACTTACGGACGGACAGACAGACAGACAGACAGACATGACGAATCTATAAGGGTTCCGTTGTTGCCATTTGGCTACGGAACCCTAAAAACCATATTTACCAATAAGTTTCAAAAACAACATTTTACAAAGGGAAAACATAAGTAGACCGCCATCAGGCATTTTACCAAAAGCTTCTTTTTTTCAAACGATTTAGGTATTATGTACCTCAGCTTTTTAGCAATATTTTTAAGTTCATTCAGATTTTGTATTACTTTTCTACATTTCACTGGTACTCAGCTGAATCCGGTTTGACTGGAAGCCGACCTCAATATAGTTGGGAAAAGGCTAGGCAGATGAGATGAGTAGTTGGATCGTAGAGGTCAAAATATGTCAGACGCTGTAAAAAAATATTCACCAACAACTACTTGGAGAAGACTTACCCTGACAGATTATGGCACGTATTTTGTTAAAACCATTTTAAATCCAAGTTGCCGTATCACAAATTTTTGGTAGCCACAAACTTTAGCGCCTTCAAAGGACGCAAGGTAATTATAAAAATTCCTCAGTAAAAGCCAGACTCGACGGTGGATAAATTCATACCGATAAGACGAAAACTTTAAATCGTTTGTCAAGAAGACATTTCAAATTGTGGCGAAAGTACGCTTAATTCTCCTCTAGAGTATTTCGAGACGAACTGTTGGGACAACGACCTTTGCTGCATCTATTGTTATAATAATTGAAAATAAAAGAAAGATTCGTTATTACTGTCCTTAAATTTAGTCGATTTCTTAATCATTGTGTTTTGAATGATTGATGAACGCAGATAACGAATTCATTTTTTAATGTAGTACACTGTATGCATACTTATTCAGTTAAATAATAAAAAAACTATTTTACCACCACATAAGAAATACAAGTTGACTTTTTTTATATTTCGAATATACTCTCTATATTTACGAAGTGTATATGTCCATAATTTTAATAAAGAGGCCTAACTTTATTAAAACCATCACTAACTGGACAATATTCCTTTCAGCTGTTTCTTTCACTTTCCACTGGTGATCTTGCATTTCTTGCCAAACAAAGGAATACAAATAAAGCCAAAAAAATCAACATAAGGCTTGCGAGTGATTTTTTCTTTATCATAAAAGTAATATTGTTGGTTTGCGTAGCTCTGAGTGATAAATAGTCACAGCAAAACGGGTCGTTCTTTGAGGTCAAGCGACGCTTGCTGAGGTCGGACCGTAGATGGGTAACCATACATTATATACCTACCAAGACTTCGTTGTGTCTCGAAAAGTTCGTTAACCCGTTGTTCCCGGCTGTCACATATATAAAGATATTTCATAGTCGTTACTGAATTTAAGCCACTAATTCTAACATGACTTCGGTTAGGTAGCTTGTTTTTTTTTTATTGGTTCGATTTCGATAATTCTTCCACAGATAAAAATGCACACTGTCAATCAAACTTTTAAATGCTCGTTTGCTGGGTAACAAGACTCACTAGTGAAGCCACAGAAAAAACTAGTATCTTTCACATCTCAGTCGTAATCTGTGTGCCAATTCTACTAATTTTCACATTCGCATCGCAATCGCAAACTGCCAAAAATGTAGGAAAATTAAAGCTTTTTTGTACACACAGTTTGCAAATGACATGCGAATGTGAAAATTGTTAAATTAGTAGAATTGGCCCTCTGACAAAAAAAACCTCAAACTCCATATTTTTGACAGATTGCGGCTAATGCGAACGTTTGCTTAAGTAGAATAAGAAATGACAGTCTGTTATTTTCGACGAAAGCACGAAGTCTTGTTGTCCAAAAGTTTGGATTGACCCAAGAGTTAACCTGTTTAATTGTCAAGAAAGCGACAGCTTACACCAACAATGGTTGAACAACCACGGAAGGTTGCGGAAATAAGATTAGATGGAAGAATGATTTGCCTTTTTGTATTGTAGCACTTCCTAGTTTATTCTCCGTGTGATATTAGTTTCACGAAGCGTTGATCTGTGTTTGTATTGTTTACCAACTCGAGGATAATACAAATACAATAAATGGATAGGTACGCAGATTTGTTGATCCTTTACAAACCTTGGTTATGGATAGCTAAAATTGTTATGAAAACACCATCATCTCGGCCAGAAGACGTCTACTGCTTAGTTTCTATCCCAGCAATTTATGGCTAATTTTCCACTTGCAGCCAGTCTGCATGCATGTTCCATTGCATAGCGGGCTTTAAAGTGAAAAATAAACTAAAAAATATTTAAATAACGAAAATTTGACAGCTCCGATTTGCAAAAAAGTAACACGGGTCCTGCGTGCAAGAGCTCTACAGAGCTTCTGAAGAACTGAACAAACGAGAGAGATGCAAATACATTTTCAAGGCAAAATATGAGATGACGATTATGAGAGAATAGCTTGGAATAGAAAAATAGAAGTGCCAAAATAATTTTACGGATTTCATAACATGAGAGTGTTATTAAATCAAAATATGTTCAGTTGAAACCTCAATAATATTATTTTATATATTTTAAAGTAATTTTCATAGGATCAATCTAAAGCGTTGCATCTTGTAGCAAAAAAAAAGTAAAAAGATATTTCGAACTACTATCATATTATGGTCAAAAAGCAAATACCACAATTTCACATTCCTGTTCCAGGTACCTACCTATCAAGATACGCTAAAACAAAAAACGGCCTTATACCGATGGAATCACATTAAAGAAAATCCACAGATTCTAGATAGGTTTACTACTGGTGTAATGTTAAAGCGCGCGTGTATCGCACTTGGCCGGATTTTTTTTAATTTAGTATGGATCCTACATTATGTAGATTTCAAAGAGAAACTATAAATAAAAAACTTTACTCTTCAATATTTGCAATAGTCACAAAAAGCTTGGATAGAAAAAAGCTAGCTAACTAGAAGTACTAAAGTATTCAATCAAAGTGAGGCAAGGACGAGAAACAACTAGAATAAAAATCACAACTTCTGGAAACTTTTGGAAGGATAGTAATGATGAATGAATAATGTCCTTCCAAAGAAAAAACGATGAAGTTTCATGAAAAGGGAATACTGAAGTAACCCTTTTTATTTTATTTCTGAAGATGCTTTTTAATCACTTATTATATTTTGTGTGACTTATAAAGGCTCTGATGTTTTTTTTTATGATCTCTACGATACTATTTTGTTCTCTCTAATAGTCATACAGGCTTATTCATAAACAAATCTAACCATTTCAATAAATAATATGCTAAATAGTATTTTTAATCAATAAGCCTATAAGTTTAAAAAAAAATACAACTCTTAGACATTATAACGAATCCTGAGCTACAAGAGAACTAAGGTTACCGACAAAGCCCGAAGGATCGCCAAAATTGACGCATTTTGTTCGCAGAACAGATGATCGATGGGGCCGAAAGTTGCGACCGCGTACTGGAAGACGCAGCGTTGAAAGGCCTCCCACAAGGTGGACCGATAACCTGGTGAGCATCGCGGGTAGCCGATAAACGCGAGACGCACAGCACCGGTTGTTGAGGTGACACTTGGGGTAGGCCTTTTGGAGGTATGCACTACAGAGAGTAAAGTCCCGCAAAACTCCATTGATATATGGACATAGAGTATATAACCACTAGAGAGCGTATAGGCCGATTTCTTCTAAGTACGCGGCTCACTACAGCGGGCCGGGGGACGAGGAACAACGCGCGGCTGCAATTGGTCCGTTCAAGGTCAAGTTGCATAGCTAGCCTATGGTTAGTGGTGGCACTACTTGATTAAAGGAAAATAGTCGATATCGATAAAATGGATTTTAACATTATAAAAATACTCAATCCAAACAAGCAGCGCTATATCGTGAGCATATTCGCAAGAAGTTGGATGAATCATTACAGCGGTAATTCGTTGGATTCATGTTTTCTTAATAATTTTGGTTATGTGTATGTATGTATTTATGTATTTATTATAGATTGTATTTTTTTTTCTTCCTCTCGGTTTGTATTTTCTATATGTTGCACCTACCATGCTGTCTCTGCACCACCCTAAGGTCGACTGGTAGAAAATGCCTATGGCATTAAGTCCGCCTTTGTACATTACTTGTGCATAAAGTTTTAATAAATAAATAAATAAATAAATAAATATCTTGTTTAAACAAAGTTTCCCTATTAACATTATCTTTCCACTTTTACTTTAATTCTGAAATCTTCGAAAATCTAAAATGAAAACATGTATGTCAAACACACAGATGAAAAATCTGAGACCCTCCTCCTATTTTTAATGTCGTTTAAAAGTAGTTACGTGTTAATGTAAGTATGTGAATTGATTAAAAATTGTATTAGTTGTAAGTTTATGATCATCAATAAATCGACTTCAATCATTAAACGTAACAGCACAGATTTTTACGATAAAAATACAAAGGGGAAGAAAGGGATAAAAATATAAGTATTTCCTAATGAAAGAAAGAGACTTTTCCAAAAGACATCAACGCGCGCTTCTCACAGTGTGCTCGTTCACCTAACCACCATTTTATATAGACCCATGCAGTGGCTCATCATCTGATTCAAATCAAAAATATTTTGCGTAGTCTTTACTCTCCGATGAAAAGTTATGCCATCATTTTTGTAACAAAAGGTCTTGGAATGTTTCCCACACAAATTCACCGGGTATGAAGGCATTTTTATGCGTTATAAATTGCATAAAAATTAAAACGATTTGTCAAAACTTAGCATCCCCACAGGTCTAACAATTGGTCACAACTAAAATGGTTACTAGTGCCGCTGACTAACATCTGAGCAAAAACACTAATAGTTTTCGTGCGTCGGGGCACTGTATGCGCAGTCAAGTGGTTTAATAGTCTTTGTATATGGAGGATCCTCCGACCAGGTGGTTGCCTGGTGGGCAACTGCCCGATGGATATTCGGGCGATGTTTATGTTCGCATGGTTAACTCTGCTTGTGCGATGTAGGATTTTCAGTTCGCCACCAGTTAGATAGATGGCGCTTTTTCTTGCAATGCAGATTTGTTTCGTTGGTTTTTTTCCTATTTGCCTATGTCTTTCGGCTGATGTGATAAGTTTTGCTGAGTTACCAGCATAAAATTGTAGGTTTCAGCTTTCCCGCTAACAAAATTAATAAGCTGATATTCCTTAACTATATACTTGAAAGCTTTATGAGACAGCATAACGCCTAACATGATACATCAACCTCATAATATATTTCCCGGTACAGTAAAGGAGTTACATTCCGAACTGTTGATAATACTCCTAGCTACTTCAATTTCACACCTGTCTGGCATTAATCAAAATGTATTACATACCCATCTATAACATTAGATAGATTACCTATTTGCATTTATATGGTATTTAGATATAGAATTAACATTGAGTAGATTACACATTAGATTCCCATGTATAAATCGTTTGAATTCCCTTGTGCCAATCGATTGTCAAACATCGTCTGAAATAAAGTACCCAAATAGAGATAGTAAGTGCCTTCTTGTCACAGGCACGACTTGCTTTTACCCACTCGTTCTCTCCGTTTACAAAAATAACTATGACGGCGCGCAGCTAAATTAAAGGAGAATGCAACATTTAAGTTACGTTAACATTTAATAAACCTCTAAACTAAAACTGATTGTGTATTTTTGTCGAAGAGTATCTAGTTTTACATAATTGTTAAATTCTAAATTAAAATGGTGATCTATGGAGTCGGTCCCTCATGTCTGAGGATTGTGGACAGCACCAGGGTTGCATCTGAAGTTGATGATATGCCTCTACCGATGTCTGTCCAGCGCGTCTCTTACAACTGAGTAGAATTTAGAGATCGATGAGTTCTTTACTTGATCGGTCCATCTTGTTGGTGAACGATCGCGCGATTTTTAGCGTACAGTGTTCCCAACTACGATCAGTTTCTCTGCGTAGTGTTGTGTGGCCGAAATAGGAGAGAATGCGTTATTGGCGCGTGGTGGACAAGCAAGCTTCATATTCCCTGCAACATTAAAATGACAAGAAATAAATTGCAAGTGTGTGCGTGGACAACGGATTATTGTGTAGCAAACACAATTTTATGTAGGCGCTGGCGAAGTAATTTATGCACACAAACATTATGTTGGTGTGCACTGCAAACTTTTGTAACTAGTGTATCAATTCAAAAAACAATGAGAGGGAAAAGCATTAATTTATTTTAAACTCTTAAAAGGCTTAACAATGTATTTGTAACCTGTTGATAAAACTTATTTAAAGTTGGCACAATTGAGTGATCCAGTGTAAATCTGCTACAGTCCACCAACAGGAAGACAAATTGATAAGAAACCTCTCTATGTAAAGTCTCACTAAAAGTTTGTTAATTAATTACTTTCCCCTCGCCCACCTTTAACTAATAAACGTTGTTTTGGATTCGCGATGTGATGAATGACTTAAGTATAAATTAAACCAATTAGAGAATTTCCGAAACCTCTTGAAGTTGTCAAAGTGTTCGAATTAATTAATAAATCTTGAAATCTGATTAAGGAACGTTTGCCGGCGATGCTTAAGGCACGACATTGATAAACAAACCTTTTATTAATTCGTAGCCTTCAGCGCGCCGCTACTTATCTTGTTGACGCAATTTCGTGTAGTAATTAACAATAAATAATTATTTCAGCAGCGTTTCAAAATGTGTACGAAGCACACATTTATTAAAAATGTAATCACAGTTTTAGATCCTATTACTCTAGCTAATAAAAAATGTGGAGAACTAACGAGATTTAAGTAACTGAGTTCATTGTGTTGGGAAATGACTTTCTTACATTTGTTTCCAAGGTTTAAGGGTCACGTACCCTAGATATAAGTACTGTTTAAAGCTCAGTATTCACAGTAAAGGAAAAGTTGCCAAAATCTGCTGTAGTGTTGACGAAGCGGGTTTCGTTAACCGTCGCAAGTGTCTACGTTTCTCGCATTATGAGAAATATTTGCAAGCTATAAATCTGTAAATAAAGACTAGATTTTAGCTTCAATCAGATATTTACAACACAAATATTGTTGGAGAAAGGCTATTGTAGAAGTTATAGATTTTGTTTAGGTACACCTGCGGGACAATTTTCGTCATTTTACGAAGCTTTTGAGTTCTCATCGCAGTCGCAAAAACACATCTAATTTCTCTACACGTTAAGTTTTTGACATTAACTGCGACTTGAATTTAAACGATTTGAAGTATAGAAATGACCTCCTGAAAACCCACAGAACAATTTAATAATATAACAAATGGTCCATAAACACAACATAATATTTAAAACGTCAGCCACACAAATGGGAACACAAGTAAATCCGTCGCCGGGGCCTACCTCATCATCAGCGAACAAAACGCAAATCTAAGTAACGACGCAACCTGTACGAGTGATTGTCATGACGTGTATTTAAATTAGGGTTGGATCTGAACTCTGTCTCCGCGTTCGTAAGTGAGGAACTTTTGAATGTTATTGTGCAAGCGCCAGATGCGGATGTGAGATCGTACATCATCATTTACAATCATCGTAAGCGAAGATCCGTAAAATTAAATGATGTTCGCTTTTTTACACAGTTTAGGGCGATTCACACTGTTGCAATACCCTGGTGTGACCTCCGGCCGAATTTGAAACTCAAAACAACCGTGTCCGGTAAGTAGGTACCTGCGTCAGGCAGAAGGTGAGAACGTCGCAGCGCGTCTATAACCACTACCCAAAAAGGGATCTTATCGCCACAGTAGTGGTGTGTTCAAAATAGTATTCGCTTAACACTTAAATGGTGCTTTTATAACTCGAGATTTCAATGTGTTTTGATTTACCTAGAAGTTGTCAAAGCGTAAAACCTGTCTGTGTGTTCGTTTTTTTTTTCATTGTTTATTGATTTTTATTTATTCTTCCACCTCCGTCTCAGTATCTGCACCTACCTCCGCTACGTCCCTAGTTTAAATAAGCATGCGTTTCGCTCTGGGTAAACACATTTTTCCTAATAAACGTTATTCTGGCGGCGGCTTACGGGGCAATGTTTTGTAAAGCCAGCCCCGGCTAAATGGCCCATTGCGGCCCAAATGCGGATTTCTGCTGTATTAGCCTAATAGCATTCTACTTCTTCAATTCTCATTTATTGCCCGTTTTTAGCAATTAATTCGGTTTTCATTACATTGTCAGCTTATATTAAAATAACGGGGACGTTAAGAGATCTTGTTCTGTCTAGGGTCCTTAAAATATCTTAATTTTGTGTAATTAAAATTTAATTACTCTCTATTTATAAATATTTAATATTCGAAACCGATGCTCTTGAAATTTTAGAATATTGTACCTAATATGATTTGCGTGAATTACTACCTATTCTCGAAAAATGCTCAATAGCTTAAGAATTAAAGTACTTAGAATTAGAACTCTCTACAAAAAAAAAATAGATCGCTCGGTACAAAAAAAAGAAAATACAAAAATAATAAACATAATAAAAAGTAGAAAATACATACCGAATTATGCACACATAATTCGGTATGTATTTTCTGCACATTCCTACATACTAAAAATGACAGAAAGACATGGATAAGTTTACCCATAGTATAATAAATAGGCTTACCATTTGTATGTGTCTTTCTGTCATTTCAAGTCTGTACTTACTTGCCCAGTTCAGACTAAAATAAAAGCCTGAACTGTTTTTTACTTGGGTTCTATGCTTTTTGATTCTAAATTATAATTGTATTTAATTATCTATCATGTATTTATTCATTTAAATCGTACACCTAAGACTACCTACAGTACTGTATTTCCTTTTTCTTTAAAATCCATCCAAAGGTTGTCTTGAAAAGATCGCTTTCAGCGATAAGGCCGCCCATTGTGTCACCCTATGTAATGTTTTTTCATCTATTTTTTCTTTAACTTATATGGTGTACATAATAATTCTATTTAATCTATTCCGGAAACCAAAACCTAGTCAATACGTGAACTGAATATAGATACATGCAATCGTAAACAATAAACACTACGCTCGATGAACAAATAAGTAGTTCTCATATGAAGCCTATGTTACTTTACAATGTGTACCGAATTCAATTGAAGAAACCATCAAAGGGTAGTCTCGATACGGGAGTAAACATCGCAAGCTAACGTAAAGTGTATCCTCCTTGAGCGTGGTTGCTGTTTTGTTCGACACAATAATGTCCCACAGTAAATACAAAAGGTTGGAAACCGGCGCATGCACAGATGATAGACAAGGCATGATAGACATCCCACCCATAAGCATGGAGTCCCTGATAGCTACAACCTATAGAGGGTCTCTAAGTCAAGACAGAATAGGTAAATTCGTGCTCCATCTTCAAATACAAATACAAAATCCTTTTTAGGGTTCCGTAGCCAAATGGCAAAAACGGAACCCTTATAGATTCGTCATGTCTGTCCGTCTGTCTGTCTGTCTGTCTGTCTGTCTGTCCGTCCGTATGTCACAGCCACTTTTTTCCGAAACTATAAGAACTATGCTGTTGAAACTTGGTAAGTAGATGTCTGTGAATCGCATTAAGATTTTCACACAAAAATAATTATTTTGGGGGTCCCCGGTTTTTTCATCAAACCCATACCCATTTATGGATAGGTCTTCAAATCATGTTTTTAAACTGAATAGTTTGCTCGAGAGACACTTCCAAAGTGATAAAATGTGTGCCCCTTCTAAAATAAGAGAATGATAAAACTAAAAAAAAATTACGATGTACATTACCATGTAAATAACGGGATGGATGGAGAAGAACGTGCAAGAAACTCCATGAAAACTCTTTTCGACCTCATCATTGGTTGCCATCAGCCAAGATTTTGATTAATAAACGAGGCCCTATCAGTTATACTAAAAAAACCACGTAAAACTTGAAATTTTTGGGTATCCTTGCTCACTAATAATATAAATGCGAAAACCTGATGCCAAAGCATGTTTTGGCTGTTATTTTGGATGTTTGTTGATCATGCATCAACGATTTTGGATTTGACACAGAGGTAAATAAATTACGTTCCCTTGTGATAATACACCTTTAATGCGGGCAGAGCCGCTTGCAGTAGCTATTGCAATAATACTTAATCGTGGCTAAGAACCTACTATAGAATGGAACTCCCTGCCCAATTCTACATTTCCGGAACCGAGCTGACAACTACAACCAACGGCAATTTTACAAGAATCCATCAGTTACTTCTAGGCAAGCATGGGCCATACATAGTTGACCACATCACGGTTTATCCTAGGATAGAATAGTAGCAAAAAGCATGCCTTGACTTGAAAAAACTGTCAGTCACAAGTACACTAGCGCTCGCTGTAAGTGAAGAATGCTTGCCGTGTTTGCTTGTTGTTTGGAACTGAACTTCTGTGCTTGCCTTGTAATAATGCTTTACACAACTCGTTTAAATACATTTTGTGAGCAAACGTTACGGAAATAAGGGAAAAAGGAAGCATGGGAATAAATGATTTATCGTAATGACGGTACAATTGCTCGCATGTGAGTGTATTGTGTTATTAAAGAAATGTTAAGCGAGTGTTATTTTGTAATACGTGTGCTAACGCTTTGAAAATGTGTTGGATTTGCTCTTATTACAATTTAACTGCAGAAAGTTGACCGCCATATTGGTCTGGTTGCAAAAAAGAGAATATGGAACTCTTTTTAACCGACTTCCCAAAAAGGAGGAGGTTATCAATTCGGTTGTATGTTTTTTTTTTTTTTTTTTTTTTTTTTTATGTTTGTTACCTCATAACTCCGACAATTATGAATCGATTTGAAAAATTTTTGTTTCATCTGAAAGGATATGCTTGCAGATTGGTCCCATTTAAATTATATCGAAATCGGTTACGAACTTTGGATTTTAAATCGAAATAGCTGGAATTTGACTATTTAGATGATTCTTTGATAATCGAAATTGCGTATTTTGCTTTTCTGCGATTTGGCAGTGGTGTGGTAGGTGTGGGGCACCACTAAAAAGTGAAAAATAAAAAACTTTTTTCAAAAAAAATACAACCGACTTCAAAAAAAAAACAAAGTCGGTGTCAAAATACGAAGAAACGAACAAAAACACCGATTTCCGAAATTAAAGTTATTTTTTACTTTGTAGTGTTTTTTTTTGGAAGTCGGTTGTATTTTTTTTGTAAAAAGTTTTTTTTACCTATTGTTTTCTCTTGAACAATATTCGACTCACACTAAATCTTTAATGATGAAAATCTATCTATAAGTAAAACCATTTATTATTCAGGGACGGGTGGATCGATTTTAATGATATTTGATTTGACCCCGATGCGAATAAAATAACAGAAAAAAAAATTACGTCATAATTAACATTTGGTGTCAGTTACAGGCATTTTTATGAGTTTATGTGATACTAGCTGACCCGTGCAACGTCGTCTGCGGAACATTTTGTATTACTACTCCGCTCCTATTGGTCTTAGCGTGATGATAAATAACCTATAGCCTGAAAGAATTTTTCAAATCGTACCAGTAGTTCCTGAGATTAGCGCGTTCAACCAAACAAACAAACAAACAAACTCTTCTGCTTTATAATATTAAGTATAGATTACATAGTTACAATTATCTCAGTTCTAGCTAAAAGCGATAAAGAGGAGTCAACATTCAAGTTTTAGCTCCAATCGCGGCACTAGAACTTTAATGGACGATATAATACAGCTTTGAGATTTAAAATGGTGCTAGTAACAGCAACTATACTGAAAACGTTATAGCTTTAAGTTGTCTGCAACACCCAAGTCTTTATAATAATTTTTATAACAGTCGCTGACTCCTGTTTGTTACTTGCCTTATACACCTAAAGATGTTATACTGACTATAATATTGCAAACACAGGTTATAAAATAGAACTTGTCGAGAATTTTGTAACACGAGTTTTATGTTGTTACTTTAAAATGAAATGAATACAAACTTGGAGTGCGTAACAAAATACCAGGAGCAGTGAATAAAATTATAAAGCGGGATAGTTATATTTTTTAAATTCAGTTATTAAGAGCAGGCACTCTAAAATAATTTCTACGCAAGCTCCGCCCCATGCACCCCGCCACTACCGCTATGGTGCTAGACGCTATGCTAGCCGTAATAAAGTTGAATACCGCATGCGCTCTTTGATCGCGTTCGAGCTCGAAACTAAATGTCGTAAGTCTCAATTCTTATTTCGTTTATAACTAAAGTAATAATTGATCTAGAGAAAAAATATCTTGTGACTGGATAGTAAACTATATTTTCTTACTGTTAATATTTATTTTAGACATAAAGGCCACGCAATCTTGAAAAAAAAAGGAATAATCTTTAAAAAAGACATGATTTTTGAATTAAAAATGAATCGAGTGAAAATGTTACAATTACGTAACTGTCTTGTACATGGAAAGAAAAAGATCCAATAAATCATATACTAAAGTTCCATTTTGATAGTATGTGTGACTGTTTCAGAATATTAATGCAAATTAACATAAAATTTAGGGAGCCTCCTCTTAATAGTACGACTGAACAAATAAAATATCAAGTAAATGTGATAATAGTCGCTTGGTTTCTGTTGGTTCAATGATATCGAAAAATTAACAAAAATCGTTGCCAAGTCAAAATATAAATAGTCATAATAATTTTATTGTGGTCAAGACCGAGTCGTAAGAGAGGGTTCTGTAAAACGCAAATATGAGGAAAAAAAATATATTTTGTGGACGTCGCAGCTCTAGATTTGTCATGTCCTCCGTGTCACTATGCTTCAGCATTTCCGAAACAATTCTGTCTGCAGCGTCGTACTGTAGTGATGTTGCTCCGTTTTACTCAACATTTTACTGCTTCCCAATCTGGCAATATTTAATTCATAAGATATCTTGTTTTATTTATTTGGATATCTCAAAATATTTTTATTTTCCCATCCTGAGGGAACAGTAAATAATCAGCATTTTTTTTCTCCAAAGTTTGCACAACTTTGAACGTCATACTGAAACAATAAAATAACTACGTAGAGCACTACTGTGTATTTGACGACACGGTTGGCGCAGTGGTTGAGCGATTGAGTGCTGCGCAACATGTCGCGGGTTCGATTCCCGCACGGAACAAATATTTGTACGACCTACAAAGTATTTGTTCCGAGTCTGTGTGTTTTTCTATCTATAATATGTGTGTATTTACAAAAAAAAAATGTATATAAGTAGTTTATCAGCCATCTCGTTTACCATAACACAAGCATTAGGTTGCTTAGCTTGGGACTATATGGCGTTGTGTGAAATGTCCAAGGATATTGTATTATTATATTATACATATACACCTATTCTTGTTATTATTACTTTATCCAATTCAAGGTTGCCCAGCGTGCAATGGAGAGAGCAATGCTCGAGGTTTCTCTGGTGGATACAATTCGCAACGAAGTCATTCACCAGAAAACTAAAGTCACTGACATTGCGAGTAGAATCAGCATGCTGAAGTGAAAGTGTCACGGCCATGTCTGTAGATGGACGATGGAGCAGACATGTGTTAGAATGGACACCGCGTGTGTTCAAACGCAGTGTCCTGCCCTGCGGCTCGATGGACCGATGATTTACAGAAGTGGGCTGGCAGCGGATGGACGCGGACTGCTCAGGACCGGGATGGTTGGCGCTCTTTGGGGGAGTCTTACATTCAGCAGTAGACGACAATTGGCTGATATGATGATTACTTTATCCAAGTCTTACTACATATTATACTTTGTCCAAATTGAGTTATAATACACAATGGCTGGATAATATATATAATATCCCGATTAATCACTTTGACTGAAACTTATGAAAACGGATTACGTAGGTAGCTGCAGGTTTTCATTATTTCGTTGAAGAACCCTAATCGAGTCTGTTTGTAAAAGAATTCGGCGGCTGTAATGTCTTCACTGTATCAAATGTATTTAGCTAACACTAACTTTTGACTAACGATGTTGTAGCTCAAAGAGCGGTACAAATGAGTGAATATTTAAAGTAAGTTTGACATTGTTTTGGTAACCTAACAAATATTATTTTAAATGCCACTGCTGAGGAAGCTGGAATAAATAATAATGTTTAGCCTGAGGTGCCAATTTTTTTGTCATAAGTTTTCTTTTAAATCTTTAAGAAATTCCAGGCACATTAAAACTGAGATTAGAAACATGGTATACATTTACCGTAAAATCACAAGGGCATTTTTCACTTCCTAACATGGCTTACCTGTTTTATTCCATATTTGGGGGGGTATGCTTTACAGAGAGTAAAGTCCGACTAACCTCCATTTTAAAGGGAGGATCCTCCACCCAGGCGGTTGTTGTGCCTGGGGGACTACTGCCCGATAGTTCATTTTCGGGTGGATGTATTATGTTCCAACCGCATGGTAAACTCTGCTTGCGCGATTTAAGATTTTAGTTCACCTCCAGTTGGATAGATGGCGTCGCGGTTCTTTTTGTTGCGATGCAGGTTTGTTGCGTTGGTTTATCTTGTGGCGGCATTGATGCCGCTACATCACTCCGCCCCGGAGACCGGATGTCGATAGTAGTCGAGTCGTCCATACATCTTGAGATGTTTGCCAGTCCAGTGAAAGATTGGTTCCAGTGAGTCGGAACCGGAAGTCGCAGAGTTCTGGGTGAGTCGGAACTGTGTGTGGTGCCCCAGTGAGTCGGTGATGAGATCCCAGTGAGTTGGGATGGTACTGCTGGCTCCAGTGAGTCGGAGCAGTGCTGTGCGACGTAATGACGTGACTGCTGAGGTCAACCAGGAGAGGTTCTTGATGGCTCTTTATGTCACTGGCCAAAGATGGAGTGTGCTTGCCAAGGTCGCTGATGAGGTTGATGAAAGAGGTTGAGGATGCTGACCAGGAATGCGCGGCTGCTGCATGCTAGTGGTCAGGATACCCGTAGAAGCCGTTGGTACTCGCTGGCTGTATGGCTCGCTGCTTGAGATCTTGAGATCATGGAGAAAAGTAATGATGACGTCACGCTGAAGTAGCTGCACGAAAGCAGGGCACACATTCTTTGTCGAGGGTCACCAGTTTGGAGGGTATGTGGTACAGAGAGTACAGTCCCGCAAACCCTCATTGAAAAGGAAGGATCCTCCTCCCAAGCGGTTGTTTTGCCTGGGGGGCTACCGACCGATAGTTCATAATCGGGCGGATGTATATGTTCAAATCGCATGGTAAACTCTGCTTGCGCGATTTAGGATTTTAGTTCGCCGCCAATTAGATAGATGGCGTCACGGTTCTTTTTTTTGCGAAGGAGATTTGTTTCGTTGGTTTTTTTTGTGGCAGCATTGATTCCGCTACACAAACATATTATGACGGATGACATTACACTTACACTACGAACTGATCTAGTTTCTTTATGGTTACAGGCTTTTTCAATATTGACGTAAAGTTATACAGTTGATTTATAACGTTACACACTTACCCCGAGTCCATTTTAGATAAATAATTAAAGTCACGGTTTCAAACACTATTCTTTATAGGTCTAATAAAGTTTTTAGTGCCGATGTATTCTTATACGATGCTTTTAAACAGTTGCTTTAATACTTTTGTAACACCGTACTCTAACTCTATAACTCTTACCTGTAAAACTGCGTGTTGCTGCGTGGGCCTCCTTCGTGGTTATAATTGAGTTAGAGTTTAGAGCATGCTCTTACTCACTTGTACAGGTATGCGTTAACATTTTCATACTGAAATGAAACTGATATACGAGTTTTATGTGGGTTATTTTAACGTTTTGGTATATCTGAACTTGTATAGTATAATACTTTTTTGTTTATATTTGGCGTTATGTACTTTGGGACTACTATATGTGCTATATAGGTGCAATTATTGAAATTTACATTTATTTATTCTTCATTGTACCCCACATAATAAACACGAATGTGTACCAATCGTCATTCGTTTTTTTATACAAATATTTATATAAGCAATATTATGTATATAAGCAAATATGTTCCTTCTTTTATCATATTGTATTCATACTACCAAAGAAATGTTTACGAAAATTATATACTAAACACTAGATACAAGGCAACACAAATAAAATTTAAAAAAAAAAACAAACTCCGTACGTGTTTGCGATTAATTAGAGAAAAATCCTTGTACGACACACTCACGTAGGTACTCAAAAGTACTTCACTCCGGCTCAACTACCTAAAAAAAACTTAACACGTAGCGAGAGCATTGCCTCCATTTTCCCTTCATCTTTCGCAGCTCCAATCTGATATAAAGGAGGGATACAAGTCACTAATTACACGATGACCGGCTCGCACTTGACCGTTTTTTTTTGCGAAGCGACAAGACGGCTAACAAGCAACTGCATCATTAGGCTCCCGTTCTTAATGAGCGCAGCCTGACCTGAGGACGTCGGTTTATGACGTCACCATGTGCGACGTATGTGCTCTGCAAGGACTAATTTGTCATTATGTTGGACACTTAAGACCCGAAAAGAGGATTAAGGGTTACTTTCCTTTAGTTTCACAATAATATGAACTTACTCAAAGGAAAACGGCGTAGCACTCTGTAGCACGTAGACGCTACGCTTAAGATACGGCTTAGCACCATGCTGCAACCGTGCTAAGCGTTATTATTGTAGCTCTAGGACTCTGTTCGTTTTCTTTTTTTTTGTTGTGTAGCTTTTGAACCAGGCAGCACCAGGTTGTGATTTATAATCCCAGCAATGTGTACTGACATCCAAATTCAGTCGTCTATGTAAAATATTGATTGATCAATGAGAATAATTATAACGAGTTTTATCAATAAAAGATTCTAGATGAGTTTTTGAATAGCCCAAGCACGTTAACCTTTAGAAACCTTACCAAATTAAATGTTCCCGCGAAAAAAACATGCGAATAGACTAAGTAATACGAGTTGACCTCGTCGGTTCAAGATCCCTGACAAACGATTTTCTATGTAGCTGAAGTTAAAGGCGCCTCCCAAATATTTTTTATGTCAACTAGAGAAGGCTATTCAGTAATTAATACCTCAGCATTAATGTCGCAGCTTTTACACTGAGATATTGAGCGCTCGACATTTTTTGCTGCCAGAAAAAAATGGTACTGATTGTTTGTGAGAACGCCTTATATTTGACGTTTTTTAAAGGAATAGTAAAAAGCGGATTGTTAACTAATTTTATTAGGGCAACTTTTTATGTTATTTTTTTTTGTTTTTACAGCAATTTTTCAAAATAACAGCGATACTTACTGCTATTATCTATTAGACAACTTTGTATGCAAAGGTGTATCTGTCACCGGAAAATAGTAAACTGCGTAAGGTTGTAATAAATCTTGATTACATTATAATTTCTCGATATATTTAAAAAAAAATCGTTTTGTATACAATAAATCCCATCCATCCATCCATCCATCCATCATCATGCTCGTCACATCGTTTCCACATGTTTGTATAATTTCAACACGATGTCAACAAAACTTTGTAACAATTTATTATTTTAAAAAAAGTGTCCGTGGAGTTTCTTGCACGTTCTTCTTCATAGAGATCTAGGCTTTGGAACGTGCAAATAGCTTCATCTTTTTGGACGGACCGACCTTGACAATTCAAAAGTGCCTGTAAATGGTTTAATTGAAATAAATGTTTGACTTTGACTTTGGCATCCAAATTCAATAGTTTCCATGTCTAAATAGAAAAAAAAAAAATCACGCGATACTTTACAATCTTACGGGTTTGTCTTTTCCAGTGACATATCCACTGACTTGATACACCTTTTTGTTTCCATATAGCCACATACATAAACATAGTAGGTTTATTTTAACATGTACAAATTTGGCGACTAAGCCAGGCAACATAAGCTCTATCAGTCTAGAAGCTTAACACATTATAAGGATATTCTCTAATCTAGTCCGAAATACATTACCTTCGTCCGTCTGATGTCTCCCAAACTGACTATGTGACTGCCGCCATTATGTGTCCCTCTCTAATTGCTGTCTGAAGGCCTTACCTACTTAGGTAATTACATAACATCACGCCTATACTCCCGGGGCTAGAAACAAATTTATATTTTTACAAGAAGACATGTATGACGTAATCCAAAACAATTAGAAATAGTCTAAGGCGTCTCAGGCCCGATTTTGATGAAACCTAAAATTGTATTAAGTACTTGATTCTTTTACGTAACCTAGGAAGAATTATGTTTTTTTAAAAGCCTGTTCACTACTTTACATATATAATTGGACACTAACCAGGCTTCGTGTCACTATTGAGAAACTTCCAAACACTCAACAACGCTTTTCCCGACCTGAGCAATGAACCAAAGACTTAATCCTCAGACGATACGTTTGAGACCCACCAAGACGGTCTAATTATTTTATTAAATTACAATAACAAATTAGCCCAAAATCACTAGCGTCTTAACAAAAAACATTTTAGTATTCTGAAATATTCGCAGCTGTGAGGGATTACACAGCTTCATGCAAAGTCGGTTATTAATTAACATCATTTGGGGCACATTATGAAAGTTTGACACGGCCAGGAACGGATGCTCGTATTAAAAAACGTTTTTCTGGGCTTAAAACAAGCAACACCGTTGAATAATTCATGATTTGGCTCGTGTGTGAAAGGCCAAATTGGAAGAATAAAAATACACTTGACAGCATTCAGGCGTTGCGGCGTTTTAATGTGAGATTCGTGAACCGCTTTTCCAGCTAAGCTATTGATAGGATTTTTAATTATGAACTATTTTCGGGATGATTGGTCTCTCAGGATTGCCAAACGATTTTTCTTTTTTTAGAATTCCGAACATCCGTAAGAAATGGAACCCGGAACCCTTATAGGAACACTCGTGTGACTGTCTATCTGTCCGTTTGTCACAGCCAGTTTTCTCTAGATCTACAGGACTGATTCTGTTGGAATTTGGTACACACATTGACTTCAGTGACCCACATACGAAAGCGTTACGAAAATTAAATAAAAATTACTATTCCCCCCCTATTTTCTTTATATTCGTGGGGTTATATCCCCGAAACTAATGAACCTCAAATTCTGAAAAAAAACAATACAGATGATGATATCTTACCTATAGATTACAGGAAAATAGTATAAGAACTCTATAATTGTTTACCAACTTCAAAAATAAGGATAATTCCATGTTCGACTGTATGTATTTTTATTTTTATGCATTTTCATCGATTTCTCCACCGATTGTGAACTGATTTTCAAAGCCTATACTCTTGAGGTGGTCTCCATTTTCACCAAGTCAGATTTGATGATAGGATCTCAGGGTAATCGCCCTGAGATCATCGGTGTAACAAAGTTAATTTTTAAAGTGAAATGTTAAAAAAGTATAATTCGTTTCGAACTTTTTGCACGCGAGTCCGACTCGCACTTGACCAATTCTTTTTTATCGAAAACTTCATTTCACTAAGTTGCTGATTTCTCAAAATAGGGAAATAATGCCAAATCAATCACGTCTGCTTTGTGGCAATCTTAATATTTTGTTTCTTTTTTTCTTCGTGACCCATGGTCTATTCAACAGAATCTGCTGCGCTATTTTTATTTATTCTAACAAAGCTTACGGCGTTTCGATGCCAAGTTGTTTTCAAAAGTAAACTTTTTTTTTGTGTACGTCTTAGTTGTTGCGAAGATTTTCTAACTCCTACAAACCAATAAAATGTTTGACTTATTTATAATATCTATCTGTTTACATTTAGTATAATAATATTACACCTTGTTAACAACAGCATGTGCCTATCAAACTTCACGTGTAAAAGAAAGAGTACACTGCCCTCAATGGGCGACGCCAATTCTCCTGATGCATGTTTCCCCGCCTACGACATCTATTAGACATCTCGACTCGCTTGTAATAATAGTTGTAATGATCAGCTCTCTACAAGGACATTAACGCCTCTACCACACTAAGAGGGTCATAAAACAAGCTTTCTTTGAATCAACCCAAAGACACGACTGCCATGACAGTTTTTAGGATTCTGTACGTCCGAATGTAAACATGGAACCCTTACTGAGGCTAACATTTTTGTTTCAAAAACTTAAACAAGGACCTATTGACCTTCACATATAGACGTCCACGACTTTTTCTGACAAAGCGTTACTTTAAAAAGCAGCGTCCGCTACGCTTTGGTTTGGTTGTCACATTAAAACGCGTCAGTCAGGTCCCAGTTACCGCCCTAAACAGCAAAAAGTAAAACTCAAAGCAAAAGTACTTTCCTATTATTAGAGTACCTACGTAACCTTTAAACTGAACTTAATACCTCTATTGTGAAACCTAAACGATGACAAAGTTTGTACCTAAAATTAATCTCAACTTATTTTCATTTTAATGTTTTATGTTGTTTTAGTAAACTAGAATAGAACGGTGTTTGTGTTTTATGTTTGAGTGGGTCATCTAAGTCTAGGGTCACATGTAAAGCGTGTACTTACCCGGTTAATTAGGACATCACTATGCTTCAAGTTATGAAGTGCCCAAGGCGTTTGCCAACCTTTGTGGGCCCCATGACTACCCACTAATTCGACTATAAGTGTATAATGTACTTAGTAGGTACGTTAGCTTTGTCGTGAAAATTACTCATTATTATCGTTACAAGTCGTAAATGTTCGCCGTGTTTAGGTACTTCTCTATCCGTGTTTTTCAGAATTGTAACACGATTTTTGTTATCAAAGAAACAAAAACGTAAATCTAAAGAAACATTTTAACTTTTGTTTTATGAATTCAAGTTACATAAAAAAAACGAACGCGCAAGTAAGAGTACATACCTACATGTCTTTGAGTAATATCGAGACATAACTGAGAAGACACTCTCATGTTCTTCATAAAAACTCTAAAGAATTCTTCATTATAAAGACTACTTAGCTGTAACAACAAATCCAATATTGTACACACGCCAGTGCAGAGTTAAGAGCAGGTTTTATATTTCACAAGACTCGACCCCGCTGGAACTACCACTTCGGTGGGGGGTCGACTCAAAAAATTTATGAAGTAGACCATTTTTTTCCCCAAAATAATGTTATAATGAAAGACAAATGTCCATAATCTAGATAAACTATGTGCTCGGGCAACAGCTAAATTGAATTACAAATTTCGGCCGGAGGTAGGTGAGATATTATGCAAATTGCTGAGTCTTGCCGACTACAAACATGACATTACGGGACGTTGACGCAACGTTTACTGCGACAGCGAACTTACGGCTATAAGAATCAGCATTTAGACCCAATGTTGTGTTATCTGCACGAATATTGAGTCAAAAAGTAACAACTCTATAGAGTAATTGTAGACACGCACTAGTTTCGATTTTTACCGTTTAATGCGGTTAGCACTCGTAGAGAAACAATTTGGTTTCGAGTTCAGATGATTACCTAAGTGGCAACTAAAATTAGACTCCACGTTTTGCAGTAACGTAAGAAGCAAGTAACACCAAAGTAAAAATGAAAGGTAACTAAACGCCACCGTAACTACACGTAGCGTGTTCTTCATAATTTAATAAGACTTGAAATATAAATTAATAGGACACAATTATTAACCAACGCTACACACTGTAGCTCACAATAAATCATTTTAATGAAACGAGTAAAATTTTGTTCTTTCTCGTAATATTTTGCGAAAATTCTTCTAATAAATATTAGGATCAGCGACGAAATATTACGTCCATAATCACTCGGCGCTAGTATAATATCTTTAGGTTGAATAACTAATGATGGGTGCATTTATCTTAGAGGGCCGCGGCCTGCCCGGGTCACTGGGAAACGATGGGCGTTCTTCAAATCGCCACAGATTAACTAGGCCTCAGAGGAGACGGGAAATTCCTTGAATAAATTCTGAAGATTTCTTTTGTTAAAGTAGATTGATTATGCCGTCCGTACGGAATAATAATTAATTAGCAGAATATTATTTCGTTCGACATCGTTTCTTGATTGGTTATTGTCTATTTATGTCGTGACAGAAATGTAGACAGGATTTACTGAACTTCTAATTCAGTATAACTCTAATTAATTCGAATAGCAGTATTGTAGCATAGCAACCACTAATTAATGTGGGTGTAGTTGTGATGCAAATATTTGTAAACTAACGCACCGCAATTGGAATACACGGTTGAATTAAAATGGGAAATTCTGTGAGTTTCTCACCGCATACAGTTTCGTGTATCGATCACGCGAGTGATACCACTTTGTTAATACTTTAACACGTAATTACAGACCTACGATCCATTAATTTACACTCATTATTCAGTGAATATACTTGATAAAGTGCGTACATTAAAACGTGTAAGTTGGATAAGTTAGCCAGAACCGGCTGGTTCTTTTTGTCGGTTTATTATTGTTGTATCAAAACAGTGCGTAGGCGGGGGCAAGCAAGTTAAGAGCTTAAAAAAAGCGCTTTATGGCTGGCAAAAGGATTGTTGAATTGGACATAAGCGTAACGAGTGAACCGAGTTGCCGAATCCAGTAATATTTTGAATACAGACCGTAAAATGATTTTATTTAAAAAATTACTGTTTTATGAGGAGTATTAAATCGTCGACATTAATTAAAATTTGTGTCCAAAATCCGTGTACAAATACATGCTAAAGCGTAATTGACGTTGGCAAAAGTCGTAAAAATTATGGAATTACTTCGTTTAAAAAGCATTCAGGTAGGGGAAAGGAACCTTTAAAGAGAACCGACCTTCCAACTCGACAATAAAAAAAGCTTAAAAAATTTCACGACCTAATTCAAGTCGAATAAAAAGTTTTCGAGTTCAGTAAACCTGCCTATAAACGTCCTCTAAATTCGTTATATGAAGTCCAACTATAATAATGGCTAGAATTATGGGCAATATTGAAGGCGATTAATTTGACAGGAGGCAGCCTCTCGACCGTTTTGACCAATAAATTGAGGTTAAACCCCATTGATCTAGCGAATCCCCGGCCATTCACTACGCTTTAGATCCACCCTGTCCGTATGTCTTAAAGCAGTCGGACCTTCAATACGAATTTGTAAAGCATGGATATATGCGTAACGTTTACTTGTATTATACTGGTCTATCTATAGTATAAGCTACATTTATTTACATAAAATTCGTAAACACGCTGTACCGCTCTTTATTCCACCTAGCTAAGATACAGGCAGGTAGCATGCATTAATTCTTTATAAATTTCACATTTACAACAGATATTCAATCCACATTAACTATTAAATGCTGAACATCAGCTACGAATTGTACTCTCGTAGTCTCATAGCAATCCTCGACCGAGGAAAGATCGGCTTTCAGGGCTACTCACACCACCAACTTCCGAGCTCCAAGCTGGAATAAACTGAATAAATCCTAATGGAAAAACTCAGTAACACCATGCCCGACCAGGGAATCAAACTCAAGACTACATGCTAAACAATCCCGTTTTGTGACTATTAGACCAATGAGGCATTTATATACTAACTACATCAATAACACAGACATAACCTACGCCAAGCTTTCCATAGTTCTAATAAATTCAGTACGCTCTGCCCTCCTCTATTCTATAAATGTGGAGTTCATACATCTCGCATGCTATCAGATATGAACGTCGAAACGTCGCTTTTATCAGCCACAGAGTAATGCATGACATTTGTCTTAGCACTCGTCCCTGTGGCATTCTTCTCTGTATATCAACTTCATTAGAAAATATATTAACTTAGATGTTACTTACTAGCTTCAAAATAAAAGAATTATTCGTTGTGGCTTCATGAAAAAGTTGCTTTTGGTAAATAAAAATGATGATGGGAATATAGGTGCCCAGCACGAATGTTTTTGACGTATAGTGACGTAACGTACAATTTAACAATAACTAATAAATCGTTTCGCACATAATATTTATTTGAATTTGGATACTATATTCATATTTATGTATGACTAGCTGACCCACGCAACTTCGTCTGCGTCACATTTTCCCTGAATTTCGTTTGCTTCAAACCTCACGGAGCCCGAGACCTTTCCAACGAATGCAAAACCGTGGAAATCGGTTAGTGCGTTCTGGAGTTATAGCGTCAGGAAGGAAAACCCGACTTATTTTTATATAATAAATATAGTAAAAGTATATTTTGTATGACACATATAGGTACGATATTTTTTTATAACGAAAAAAAAAAAAACAAGTATTGTGTATGTCGCATAAAAATTAAAGCAAATTACTATGGGGTTGTAGTTTTTATTATATTCAAAATTCACTAACATTAACGACACTGTAACATCACTATATAGCTAAATATTTATGCTTAGACCCTCAGTATTTTCTTATTCATTTGTAACAGCAACATGCGAATGTCGAAAATCATCTCATTTTTTTTTTATCTTTATTTTTTATTTAGGGGTTTTTGTCCAATAAGCATATGCCAACCCCTAAAAAAATCATCTCAATGGAAAACACTCCCGGAATAAACAGTATTTTTATTCCGGGAGTGTTTATTCCGTAGTAACTGTTTACTCCGGAAGTGATTTGGACAAAATTTGGAACACAGGCAGGTGTTCCAAATTTTATCCAAATGCGTGCAGCCGAGGTAAGAAATAAAAAGACAGACTCACTTTCACATTTTTAATATTAGTATGGATGGATTTTCACATAGGTAAAGATATGTTTGCACCAAATACCTGATTTCGTGTAAAATTGCTTTTTGTCTGCTACACATATAGAACACATGGAGTTACCTAACTTTTTACATCATCAACATAGATTACTTTGTATTGTGATTGTTAAAATACTGAAGTAGAACGAGGCTGCTTTTCACTAATATATTTGGACTAGCTTCTGCCAGCGACTTCGCCCGCGTGATCCCTAGGGAGCATACTCCCGGGGTAAAAACCTATGTGTTGGTCCAGACTATAATCTATTTCTGCGTCCTTTCAGGCGTTCTGACGTGAAACAATAACAAGCATCCATCCATCGATCTATCCTCACAAACTACGACTAAAAGGAGCGGAGCATTAATGGAAAATGTGGCGCAGGCGAAATTGCAGCTAGTTGAATAATAAAACAGTAGTGCTATTCTGTTACCACGGTGAGATTGTTACAATATAGCAATTCTGTCAACATGTCATTGTGTAAACTTAGGTGGAATGCAATGAAGTGAACTGTCATTCTATCTTATTTGTACAAATTGACAGCTCACATCTCGTTAGCTTCACCCAAAATTATCACGGTGAGTTAATATCAAAGACTATTAAACCACTTGACTGCGCATACAGTGCCCCGACGCACGAAAACTATTAGTGTTTTTGCTCAGATGTTAGGCAGCAGGCACTAGTAACCATTTTAGTTGTGACCAATTGTTAGACCTGTGGACATGCTAAGTTTTTACAAATCTTTTTAATTTTTATGCAATTTATAACGCATAAAAATGCCTTCATACCCGGGGAATTTGTGTGGGAAACATTCCTAGACCTTTTGTTACAAAAATGATGGCATAACTTTTCATCGGAGAGTAAAGACTACGCAAAATATTTTTGATTTGAATCAGATGATGAGCCACTGCAGGGGTCTATATAAAATGGTGGTTAGGTGAACGAGCACACTGTGAGAAGCGCGCGTTGATGTCTTTTGGAAAAGTCTCTTTCTTTCATTAGGAAATACTTATATTTTTATCCCTTTCTTCCCCTTTGTATTTTTATCGTAAAAATCTGTGCTGTTACGTTTAATGATTGAAGTCGATTTATCGATGATCATAAAATTACAACTAATACAATTTTAAATCAATTCACATACTTGAATTGATTGATTTGAGTGATTGATTGTGAAAGTCGTTTAAAAGTAGTTACTTTTAAACGACTTTAAAAATAGGAGGAGGGTCTCAGATTTTTCATCTGTGTGTTTGACATACATGTTTTCATTTTAGATTTTCGAAGATTTCAGAATTAAAATAAAAGTGGAAAGATAAGGTTAATAGGGAAACTTTGTTTAAACAAGACATAGCGCTGTTTGTTTGGATTGAGTATTTTTATAATGTTAAAATCCATTTTATCGATATCGACTATTTTCCTTTAATCAAGTAGTGCCACCACTAACCATAGGCTACCTATGCAACTTTACCTTGAACGGACCAATTGCAGCCGCGCGTTGTTCCTCGTCCCCCGGCCCGCTGTAGTGAGCCGCGTACTTAGAAGAAATCGGCCTATACGCTCTCTAGTGGTTATATACTCTATGGTTAATACAGAATAGACTATCTAGACATATAAGTTACCAGCTGACCCGGGCCCACTTCGTTAAGCGTTATTTTTCAGGTTAATATATAGCCTACTAGCTGACCCACGCAACTTCGTCTGCGTCACATTTTCCATTAATGCTCGGCTCCTCTTAGTCTTAGCGTGATGATATGTAGCCTATATCCTCTTCTCTAATTTTTCAAATCGGACTAGTAGTTCCTGACCCCCTATATACAAACTTACAAACAAATGTTACCTCTTTATAATATTAGTACTATAGATGACACTTACAAATAACGTGGCTTTCTATTGCTAAAAGAATTTTCAAAATTAGTTCAGTACCTAGATCTAGAGATTACCCCCTACAACCTAACCTCAAATTAGTATAGATTAAAATATCTATGATCTTAGTAGGTCTTCATTAATAGAAACTGTAACTACGTACACAGATACCAAAGTTGACCAAATCTAACCAATAAAACTAATTAATGTTTCGTTAACTACCTGAATTAGGTCATAAAATGACGATAATAATAACATTCCATTTTATAGATACTATAACACTTAATCAAACTTTAAAGTAGGTACATAACACTTATATTACACCTCAAATTGCCACAAAAGACCACATAGACATAAAGCATTAAATATCGTGCATAATTTGTGCGCATTTACAACATTAACCCGGCCGTTATGAGTCTCCTTCTGTCACCTTCAAGATCAATATAATGTATTAATGTGAACAGCAGTAACAGTTAGGATGCGGTCACACAGGTAGGATGCGGTGGCGCCTCTGTATCCGCATCAAGCACCTCTTAAGGAAGAAGCCGCGATGGGAATTCGCCGCGGCTAGTTTGAAGTTATTTAGTTCTTGTCGTCCATTGCGGCCATAGCTTTAGGCTGATCGTAGTTTGGCCATTACGAGCTGAAACATGAGACCGCGTTGTTCTATATTTCATCATGGAAAAAATAACCCTGAAAATATTCTTCCAAACTCCGTGCAAAAAGCAGCCGTAAAATACATTCCTATGAACATGACAGTATTTAAGATTCCTTATCTCCTTCACATACCAATCGATCATATCTGAAAATTGGTTTCATACATGAGACTGAATTCGCTTGCAGCTAATTCGTATTCAATGTGCACTCAGCCCTATACTGTTTCGAAGATGGACGTCCATGTAGACATGTTCTCATTGTACTTTCAAAGTCAAAGTCATATTCGTGGTTGTTAAGATAGTACACGCGATATCGTGCTGACAAACGCCATGTATCACTGATCGATCGCAATGTTTTACATACATATGTATGTACACGATATTGACATTGTACTGAGATCGGAATATTAATGTCAAGATAAACTAATATTCGATACTGTTCTGTTCAAGTAATTTCACGAAGAAGTGGTTTCAGTTATTTGGAGACATTTTAGTTAGATGATAAATTATTACATCAAATATTGAAATCTCAAAAATTGTGTATATCTACTGGTGTAGAGGAACGGTTCTGTTGCAGTTTCATACGCGGCAAACTACAGTTGTCTGGTAGGACAAACTACGTACCTATAGAAAACAACCTGTACAAACAAGTATTTAGAAATCCACTAAGTATTAATTATCACAGCAGAAATAGATCGATTCATAAAACAATTGTACCAAAAATCTTTTCCCATGGCCGGACAATACAAACGGAGATAAACCGACTCCCGTGGTTTGACGTCATTAGATACCACAACACCAAACACTTACGTTCACAAATAGTGTCAAGTTTGGCGCGAAACGAAAACTAGATCCGGTCACGATGTAGGTACCAATGAATAAACTAATTCTGCGGAAGCACAGAAACCGCTCGGATTACACTGACGTGCAAGGAAACTGGTCAAACAAAGTTAACGTGCAAGCAACTGGGCAAATTAACTTTGTTAATGTGTATTGCTTCATCGGTTTAAATTTTGTTTGGTTGGGATATCGGATTCATTGGATCCTATGAAGAAAGAATGTTGGTTACAAAAAGGTACAGGTAGAATTTTATAAGCCGAAAGTAATACAATACCAATGTTTAATAACTTTATATTTCTTTCTTAGACTAGGCGCGCACTGGTGACTTTTTGTCCGCGTGAAGTGCAACAGAAAAATATATTATAATGTCACAGTGACAAAAGTCACCAGTGCACGCCTAGCCTAAAGAAGATATATAAAGTGTTCACAGTCAGTCAAAGAAGACACGAGTTCGATTTCAGAGAACACCACACCTGCCGGACGATTCTGTCGACATCTCACCGTGATCACTTAGGTGATCACTCAGGTTGGTGAGATGTCGACAGAATCGACCGTGGGTTATTTTTGTCGTTCAAAACAGCTGGTTGAGTAAGAAATTGAGTAGAAAAGAATATATAGAAATGATCTCTTATTATTTACTTCGGTTAAATGTTAGTTGATATCGATTAATTCTTGCAAAGGAAAATCGATGAGTAGGACAAATTAAACCGAACATTACTCTGACAGATTACAATCCTAATGATAAGTAGGAATGTAAAATTGGTAGTTGAAAATATGGACTCTCTTACATACGACATAGTCAATTCTCCAAACGCAAATGTAAGTTCGGTAATCGCAAATAAGAATATTTTTAAATGGCAGGACTAAAAATTAAGTGAGAGCAAGACTTTGCTCCTTGCTAAAATTTGCGAGTTTATAAATCGTCGCAAACAAAACCCAATTTTTTGTTGACTTTGTTACGCCCGGGCTCAACGTTCCGTTTTCTCAGAAAAGCTTGAAATGAAAATGAAAGGCGTATATTTAAATTAACTTAAAGCGCTTCTGGGTCAAAGGGTCTTGACTGACAGACTGACAGACGGACAACAAAGTGATCTTTTAAGGCCGATTGTCTACTGGAGCAAAGAAGAGAGGAGCGGAATCGCAACCACAACCAATAAAATCTCCGTTCCTTGTCAGTTGCTGAGATTTTATGAAATTCCATTCGTAAACATTCCTTGCTTCCATTTTTTCTTCTTTTGAGATACAGAGCTTAAATAGAAGCACACGCTAATTACTACGTGAAGTAAGTAATAATATCAATTAGCCCTCACAAACACATCAGAGCTTAAGTGCATATAACTGGAAATCCAAGTCACAGTAACCTGGGAATTAATTAACCACTTGATCCTTGTAATTTCGCCGCAATTATTCATGCATAAGTGACTCAAAGCATCAAATAGCATTTAGCGGTAACTGAATACTAAGAGCGGGACTGATGGTTGAGGACCTTATGGCGTCGTCCTGAAGATTCGTCCTAAAGCCTACAACGTGATCAACGCGCGAATAAACAATTGTTGCGATTTGTATCATTGTATGGTAAAACATTGTATGTTTTTGCCGAAAAAAATAACTCGGCTTTTTCGTGTTTAATACTTTTAAAAATATTAATAAAACCATAATCATGTCTTTATTGACGAAATCTCCGGAGTAATTCCGTAACACACAACTTCACACAATCGATTGCGATACCTTTCACTTTGTAAATTCAGCAATTAGCACCAATTGCGTGATTACATGTCGAGCAGACGCATTTAAGTTGTGATTCAGTGTGTTACGGAATTAGGGTCCAGATTAAATTTACACGTAACTGTACTCCAAGGACTTTGAAGATATCCTGTAGGCGACACAGTCAGCACACGTGAATGAGCGCACACGCAAACTACTTCATTTCGGATCCCCGGATTCCCTCATATTAAATAGTACGTAATTGTTTAATAGTCGATTACTAATTGTAATCCGCGCGACCGCTTTTGTTTTAAATAGTGTTTACGAACGGTGGCTATCGCTTGGGGCTCCTCGAACTTCAACAGTGTGGAGCGGTACTGTGTGGCTGATGCATGCCTACTTGACTGGTAAGGACAGGTTTACTCAACTCTGCAATTGCTCATTGCTCTTTCCTTGTTCTATGTTGGGTACAAACCGATATCTAGTACTTTAATAGTACTTTGATGTGGTTAGAATTGTTTATTTTAGGGATATAATTTTAAAGACTCCACATCAGCAGCAAAGAATTAGTGCCTACCATCTTTAGCAACTTATATCGAACGATAAAAGGATTACTGAAAGAAGGTTATTATATTTTCTAATTCTATACTTTTGTTTCCACAATTCCAGGAACTGAGCCGAACGAATAAAATTTTAAAAGCGTCCGGGGCCCATACTGGCTATATAACATAGAGGAAAGTATATAAACATGTAAAGGCGAACTGAAAACGTTATGTAAATATAATGAAAAAGCCGTACATTCACCGGTTCGTCGGTATACGCTGTTAACATTGAAGGTAAGCATATAAAGAGTCAGTATCGGCAGCCCACGAATAAATGGAACATAATGAAAATATATTACATGGTCTGCCCTCGTAAACGGGCGACGGACTTGAATGTTATTCAAATAAACATTACCCAGATCGAATGTCGTCACGGAGTTCCAGAAATCGTAAATTTTATAACTGTGCTCATGCGAACATTTGCATGTATGTAGGTAGGTAGGTATACCCCCGCTTTGGTGTACACGAAATCAATGAGTTATATAAAAATCAATGGCGCGTTCTATAACGGCGCTTAGAGTGATTTAAATGCTCTTTTTTATTTTTCGGTATATTTGTCGTTTACGAGCGTTTTGGTTGTTTTCCTTTGTTCCGACAATAGACTCTCCTCTCCAATGCAGAAAATTACCTCTCGCCATTGTAATCTTCAAGACCAGTCACCAACAGGAATGAATATATGCAAACGCTTAGCTTACCTTAGACTTTCTACGGAATTAATAAATAAATGGAAACTTGACTAGTTACAGATCATTTAATATTGTGCTAAGTTATTCTAAATGCCTTATGGATTAGGATCAGCATTACCATTCAACGCTGCTTCGTAGACATGACACTGTTCACTTCACTTCTTCTTTTCGCTTTTTTAGGATGATTTTTAACTAATGATTTCTTTTGAAACAATGGTATAGAGTAATCCAATATCCCCCATGACTACGTTATTTTATTGATGGATTCTGAGATTTATAAATTAGATATCTTCTTAATTATAATCGCATTCGATTAAATTTTATTTTCTCATTTCGTACACTAAAGGAAATATGAGTTCATGAGTATTATAAACATATTTTGATTAATATTTTGAATTTTATAATTATTTAATGGTTTCTGAGATTTATAAATTAGATATCTTCTAATTAGTTCATGAGTATTATAAACATATTTTGAATTAAAGTCAACATAATGAAGACAGAAATCAACTCACGATAATTTTAGAAATAGCTTTATTTTCTCGAAACTTTTTCAGATCCCAAATGAAACAAAGTTGACACGCTGAATACGCACGCTTCTGCTGTAGTGTCAATCTGAGGTCAATTTTGACCAATTCTCTATTGGATTTGGACTTCCTTGAGCAATTTACTCCCTTTCACCTTTTCTTCATCATCTCATTGTTTATTGCAGTTTAGCCCTCTATGGTCCTTTTTCTAAGGCCCTTTACTCATGACAAGCCTGATCTACCTTTCAAAATTCCACTGACTACACATGTGCGTGCGGCTACTAAGGTAAAGTACCGGTTCTTCAGCCTGGTTTAAAGACCCTTATGAAATACGTTAACGGGAAAGTAACGAGAAAAAATAAAAATAAATTATGATAAACCACACACATCATGGTTGGGTTGTTCAGTACTTGATAGGTTGCCTACAGACGAGCACTAAAGCAAATTCGGTCGCGGGCCCGAGAACGAGCGAATGATTGATCATGAGTGGAGAGCCTGTGGTGATCCATCAGGCGGTCGCCCAGTCCGCCCGATTAACGCTGTAACTGCATCACATTTTACTAATTTATCGATAAAAGCAAGAAATAAAATTAAATAGAACTGTAGTATTTTTAGAAAAAAAAATTGCTGATAAACTAAACCATGGTTCTTTTGGAAGAGTAGGTCCTACCTTCTACTATCCTTCTTTCTGCCACCACGATTTATCGCGATTGGCACGTATGGGTACATACAGAATTAACATCTATAGACTCATTACAATACATTGTTTCTAAAGTTAGCCATGCATCTACTTATTTCAAACACTGTAGGTAGTAAGTACTGAAGAGTTTGCTTAAAGTAACTTTCTATTTCGACGCGTCGTCGAAATGGAATGAAAATTATTCAAACAGTTTGATGGATTACGCTACTCTGGTCCACACTCTGGATTGTGTGTTCCGATTGGTTTTTTGGCAAATTCCTAATATTAATACTACAGAAAAACTTTTAACGCAACCTTAGTAGATACTATCAAAATCGGTTCAGTGAAGTAAATTAAGTGATCAATTTTAAAGCTGCGTACCTTAACTACGAAATAGTTTTAGGCATAAATTAAAATAGTTGTAGTGACTATTATTTATTGCGTCAAGTAAGTTCAGATAATATAGACGTAACTCTTGAAAAGTGAGTAGGTCTCGGTACTTTTAATAAATTGGTCCATTATTTTAAAAAGATTCAATTTATTCGTAGCCGTTTACAGTTACGAGCACCTGATTTTGATATTCTAAATGATAAAGGTCGAGAGTTATGTACTTACACAGTCATTACGTGGACTTATTCGTTTTTTCTTATCGCAGACATTATTATGACTCCCTTAGAAGTCACAAACGCAAACAGGTCATTCTCTACTTATTGAGTTTATTCGAACTTTTAATACAGGTTAAAGTTCGATGTTCTTATAATATGATGAATATTTCTTCTGATGTACAAGGATGAATGATAATGAAGTGATCAGTCAGGGTGCGCGGATTGCTGACGTTCTGATGACGGCTATTATGAGAATTTGGCGAATTCGAGGCCTCACCCCTTTATGAGACGTGACCTGTTGCCCAAGCAGCTCGTGAGCCGCATAACTCGACCCCAGACATTTACACTTACGCAGAAAAATGAGAGGTTCATCCCATTTTTAACACTAAGCCTAACACACGTAACACGTAGTTAGGTACAACTGGAGTTTGCACCAGTTCAGAAGCAAGCCAACGAGGCTATGCTAAAATAGTTAGTGAGGCCGACATCACAGAGTGGTGTTGAGGCAAGGTGCCCGATTAGTTAGTCAACATCCGAGGTCTCGGCAAAAGGAAAACTTGGTCTGCGCTAGCGGCGAATTCAAGGGTTAATAAATAGCGGTTCCGTGACACCAAATATTTATTCACGTGTACATTTAAATAGACGTTAACCGTGATTGATCGCTGAGAGGGTTCGTTTTAGTAGCGTATGGCTGACGAGTAAATGGCTGGATCGGGTAGTACGGTTGGCTGTAGTTGATACATCCCGCTCGATGGGCGAACGATCACACGACGCGACGCTTCGGAATCCCTCGGTTCTCGCTCAGTGCGTAAAGCTGGAGTGATGCTTGTAGTCAGTGTTTATACGACGAACATATCATAGGCATTTGAAAATCTACCTACACAAGAAAGATAGACAGAGTGGGCTTAAACCTTGGACTTTAACACATCTGAAAACAATTGGACACTACGTAGGTATAATTCGTGCCAACGCTTCTCTTTCGTTTCAATTTTATATTTCTGTATTTTTATAAAATTGCTTTTCTTTTCAAATATTTTGACTTAGCTATTCTTGAGAAAGCAATAAAGTGGTCAATAATTCGTGTTTTATATCTAAGCAAAACAAATGAGCGTTCAGGGAAATGTGAGTGCCAAACATGCCTAAACAACTCAATATTCCTACTGATCATTTGACATAAACTCGTTCATTGTCAAGCAAGTAAGCACTGTAGAATGATTTTTCAAACGTGTCCCCTTCAGGTGTGATACCATAAGTAAAAACTTTGGTCGACTGCCTTTTCTGCCGATACAAAATTAAATCGGGATTACTAAAGCACTTTTAACCAATACATATTATGTACCTACACTATCATACCTTTACACATAACGAGAACTACACAGAATCTCAACACACTACCGAGCTAGTTATTCAGGAAACATCGATGTTCGCTACATAATTAGAAATTCGTTGACCTGTAAATTTCCGTTTCCCGTTGTGGATTATTCTGTTTACGATATGAGCAGCTGTGCCTACATTTGTAATTATTTCGTCATTAATTTCTATCGCCCGGGTGACCAAAGTATAAATTGATTACTGTGTGCCACTCGCTGGGGTTGTTAAAACATGTTTTAAATATTTAGATGTTGTTATTGGTTCTTGTGTTTTCAGTGAAAATAATTACGAGAAATTAGGTTTTGATTATTTAATTTGTTAGCATAGGTTACACACATTATATTAAACGACCCAGCTACCCTTTTAGGTCTCATTCGTAGGACTTAATGTACCCAATCCCTTATTTTGTGTTTTGCATAATCAGAATCAAACGTTTTAAGCCAATTCATGACCATTCAATGTTTATCAGCAGAACTAAAGTGTATCGTAATCTTAGTAAATAACAATGAAAACTTTTAAGCTTGAACTTACATAGAAAGATACACCTAAACTACCTTTTCTTCTCACAGCAGCATAATAGCTCATAATTTTACTCCATAAAAGTTTTATTTTTGGTGCAAACAATGTAACCCTTATTCAACTTTTAAAGGGTTTCAAGGGTTTAATATTCCCGATTTGACAGACAAGACGAAATCGAACCTTATTCCAAAATTAATGAGCCTTCAAAACGAGAAAACGTTCTTGGTACATAATAATGTAGCTTAGGATACGTCAACATGTTATCAGATTAACAGCTGCCAATCCATTCTAATCTCGTTGAGATAATACAGAAGTGGTAATACCGTTTAAAACCACATCCAACAATATTTCTATGAATTACCATTTTCAGTAACATTTTAAGAGCGTGCTTTGTGAGTAGTACCTTAATTATGGTGAAGTTCCGGAAGGTTCTTAGTTGAGCTACACGATGACTGACAAATGCTTGCACTGTCTGGACAAATTCACTCAAGCCATCATTTTCTCATACATTGACCGTCATTGATCTTACATACATGTTTTCATAGAGCGTAACATGTTTACCGTACAAGAAACTGATGTCTGAGTTTTAATGTGTTTCTTCTCAGGTTAGTCAGCTAGGCAACACGACCTCATTACGTTTAATGACGAGAAATATTGTCGTGTAAAAGTGTTATAACCAACTCGAAAAATACATTTCATGTAACTTTTCTATGTATATCTATAACAGTCAAGGTGATTAATCTGGATATCTTCATTCATCTACATCTATACTATATTAATATTATAAAGCAGAAGAGTTTGTTTGTTTGGTTGAACGCGCTAATCTCAGGAACTACTGGTCCGATTTGAATTCTTTCAGTCGTAGATAGCCTATTTAACGAGGAAGGCTTTAGGCTATATATCATCACGCTAAGACAAATAGGAGCTGAGCATTAATAGAAAATGTGACGCAGACGAAGTTGCGCGGGTCAGCTGGTAATATTATAAAGCAGAAGAGTTTGTTTGTTTGGTTGAACGCGCTAATCTCAGGAACTACTGGTCCGATTTGATAAATTCTTTCAGTGGTAGATAGCCTATTTAACGAGGAAGGCTTTAGGCTATATATCATCACGCTAAGACAAATATGAGCTGAGCATTAATGGAAAATGTGACGCAGGCGAAGTTGCGCGGGTCAGCTAGTATGTTTTATAAAAGGCAAACCTGAATCACTGACTTAATATCAACGCTTAGCCGAAACTACTAAAAAAAAAAAAAAAAAAGCCGAAACTACTGGTCGTAGAAAGCTGAAATTTGGCATGTAGCGTCCTTACACTCCGGGTTTCCCGAAATTCTTACGGGAACGGGAACGAGATATGCGCGTACGAAATCGCGGGCAAAAGCTAGTTTTATATTTTATCCAGCCATTATGTATAATATCTACTCAATTTGGAAAAAGTGATTATTAACACACAATTCATTAAATTATCTAGCCATTTTATATAATATCTTGTAAGACTTGGTTAAAGTAATAAATAACAAGATTGGGTGTAGATCATAAAGTTTTATTTGGTCTTTGTAATCAGTGGATACGAAACGGGGCACTGTGAAAAAAGGCTTAAACAAATTTCAACAAAACCGATGGAATCCGGTGGGATGTGGGCGTGGCAGTAGTAGGGTAGAGGAACACCATAGGATACCTCAACGACCTACCAACCTTCACTGGTTCACTGACGTAAAAATACCGGAAGACAATATCCGCGATTCTCAGGAGCCAGGTCCATATTGGTTCCACTTCCACATCATGGTTAGTGAACTTGAGGTCAAGATCAAGTGACTTTGAGGTTGAGGTCGGGTGACCTCAGGACTACTCAGGAGTATCTAAACTATTAGTAGTGCTATAACAATATTTTTTTTTTCAAAATTTGCTTATTTCTCGGAAACAGTGAGTCTTATCGCAAAAAGTAATTAAAAATTTACGCCCCTTAATAAAGCCCGTTATGTTACCAACTAAATCTAATAAGTCCGTGAGATAGACTTCCAAAGAAATATTTTTACATGTATTTTATCTTTTTCACGTTAACAAAAATTAAGACGATACAGCGCGTTGAAAACACGCGTGACGTCACGTCACTGGTAAAATTGTGACATCTCAGTGACGTCGTTTTTGGAAGTCTAAAATATGACGGACTGATTAGATTTTATTAGTAAAATACTGGAAAAAAAATTCATTACTTTTGCGATAGGACTTACTGTTTCCGAGATTTAAGCAATTTTTATTGTAAAATACCCTATTCTCAACTTGTAGGTAATAATCAATTATAAATAAATCAAATTTCACATATCGACGATGAAGTGACATGAACTCTTAACTGACATTTTGGCGATTTTAGTTTTTTTTACGAAAAATGAGTTTAAATAATCGTTTGCGTGAGCTGGCAAAAACAGATAATGGTATACGAGTATCTAATTTTTAACAATAAAGTCAGTTAGGAGTTCATGTCACTTTATCGTCGATATATACGTCACCCGAAATTCGGCTATAAAGTCAAAACTTGCATGCGGCTCCATAGTGCAAGTCGATTGCAGGTGGCATCCTGCCACTAGCAAGTTGAGACGAGGGCTTACTATTTCTGAATGGCAATAATAATAAGACGTGTTCGACGGAGCCCGAACTCTCAGTGTCGGGGTGCCCTGAAGCTACCCGTGCCGTTTATTCCACTACTTAGCTAAGCAAATCATTAAACGAGACTGTATTTATTACTTTGGCTACTTTTGACCAGCTAGAATGGTATCCAGATAAAGTGATTAATTTTTTATATTGTCTACACCGTTTAGTCATTATTTAAAATGACCAGGCATCACTCCACTACATATCACTATATATTCGTAAGAAACGGAACCCTTATAGGATCACTCGGGTATCTGTTCGTCTGTCCATTTGTCACAACCAGTTTTCTCCGGATCTATTAAACCGATTCTGTTGATATTTGGTACACATATGAACTTCTGTGATCCAAACACGACCGCGTTACATAAATTAATAAACTTTGAGAATGGGGGTCACTTTTGGGGGTCCATCCAGAACGTAAAAAATAAAAGTTTAAAAACTGTATCGTGTGGCATATTAAATTGCTTTCTGTGAGGGTTTTAATCATATTTTTTTCATACTTTTAAGATAAATAGTTTTAAAGTTACTCAAGAAATTAGACCAAAAATGACCATTCCCCCTTAACCTTTACCCCTCTTAATCTCCGAAATTACTCAGACTAAAATTTCGAAAAAAATGCAGATAACTTTTCTTTACCTACGTATTACAGGAAAACCTATAAAAGGTCTATAGTGTTAAAATAATATGTTACAAAAATAAAATTGGTTCGGAACCTTTTGCACACATACCTACTACCATTGTTTGACTGGCAAGAAAGTTGCTTAGAAATAGATACTTCTACGTAAATCAGAAAATTTGAATGACTGGCTTTTGTAGTGTTGATTCTCTTCCAAACCTCAAATCACATCATTTTAATGAAGAACTTATTTTCAGTTGTTCGTGAGTTTGAAACAGCGTGTTTCAAGAATAAACATCACAGTTAAAACAAAAACGCATATATCAACAAAGTTTATTCCAAATACATAATGTAGGACTTGCAAGAAGATAATTTCCACGAACTATCTATTCATTGTCTGTGGAACGAGCATTCATACCACATCAATGACCATCCTCACATAATATGTCACCAATACCTAGTATTCGAGACAGCATATTATTATTATTCTAATGTACGCAACAGTTAATTTCCCGTAAATCAGTCGTTTTCAAACGCTTCCATTATATGTATATTTCACACCCAATTTATTAGATTTCGATGCAAATGGACGAAATCGAAGAGCGTGGGTTCCCACGGAACCTATATTGAACTCGGAATAAATTAAAAGGATACTTTTATGAAAATTTCCGTTTTATTGAAGCTTTGGAGAAATGCCATCAATTTGCGTTCATTTTGGGTATGTGGCAAATACATTACAACCGTTGTTAAACATTACAGATATATTTAAATTGAAAGCTTTCTTTTTAATTTAAGACATGAACTTTTCAACTCTTCTTCGTTAATTTATATTTCACAATAGAACTATCGTGACATGGAAAAATGGGCTTCTGTCCTGAAAAAATCTAATTAGTCCGTCAGTTAGATTATCAAAAAATATTTGACATGTGTTTTTTCTTTTGTTACGGGAACCAAAATTGACGAAGTTATGACGCTTTTAAAATTCACAATACGTCACACCTTCGCATAATTTTTATTGAGTCGTGACGTCACGAGCCCCCACTCGCGAGTTTTGATGCGTTTCATCTTTGTCAATATTCATTGATTTACAAAAACAAAAGATACGTGTCCATTATTTTTCAATACTCTAACTGACGGACTAAATAGTTTTGCAATTTGTGGATGATGGAATCTAGCCTATTGCCTCGACGTACGTGTACCGTAAGACCTAAATGCACAGAACCACCACTTGGGCACTGTAACGATCCCAACAGAACTCGTACCCTAAACTCTACAGGGCTACTTGTGATTCGACGTATAGCCGTCAGGGGCAGATAGGAGGGGCAAAAATGCAACACATGCCATGCCACGAATTCCGTAAAAAGCTTACAGAATAGGCAAGTTGTTTAAGTTATTTGTACGATTAAGTTCATAGTAATTTAAAAATAATTCTGTTGAATAAAGAACTTTTAATTATGTTCATAGCTTAATTGAAGGGCCAGGTACAATATCATTTTCTAATGATCACTATTCCATATTTATATTTCTTTTATTTGGAATGAAATGTTTAATTTTGAGTAAATACCGAAATAACCTTGAAATTCAGATATCTTGAAAACGATTGAATTTCGGCCATACGTATGGGGGGTTCAATTTGTTGCACTTTGGCCCCCCTTTCAGCACCTGATGGATATACGTCGAATTACAAGTAACCCTGTATATAAATGTCATACACAGAGCCGCGCGGATGGCGGAGCCCGGCTCCTTCCCCGCGGGGGAAGCCGACCCTAAAACTATATGTAGAAATGTAGGTTTATTTTTAGGAATTTAGGAACAGTCACATGCATTTCAATACAATAGCAATATTTCCGAACCTCGCTTTATTTTCGAAATTAATAAATAAAATGTAATAAGTATACCATAAACGTATTTGATAGATTGAATGATATGATTAATTGATAAATTATCTGAATTATAGTGAAAAGCACATCGAAATTCATAAACAAGTTTCGAGAACCCCAGGCAAGCGTATATCATATGCAGTCGTAGCTGCGTGCTTGTGCTTTCATTTTATATCTAAAGTCATGACATTTCAAGAGCGCACATCAATCATTGTATTTTATACCTAAAGTCAATGTCATAAAGGTCAAACTCACACCCTCTCTTGATTTACAACGTGTTTATTTACGTGTTGTTGTTTGTAATAACCTAAAACGGTTTATACCTATTTTCTGATAATGACAATACCTTGAATGACGGTCAATTGAATAAAATCCATTACTTTCCTTCTTCCTTGAATTTAAAATTATTCCTTTTGTGACCTTTTCAGCTTACAAATTCCAATTAAAGGTCATGTTTCGAATGCGGATAAATAAAACATGACATTATTGTGACATTTATATGAACCAAGATAATTGTATTATCGTGTCAGCTAAGAATATAAAACTAAGCGCTTTACGAAGAATTGATTAAAGCTACTAAATTATATAAGAGAGATACAGTATTAATCCTATTAGAGGACAGGATACATATACGCCTACACGTGACATTTCAAATTAACAAGAATTAACGTTCCTAGGCTTTTTAATGAACTTATAGTTAATCTGTCAACGCCCGAAAATTAAAAGAACAATAGTAAGACAATACAAGTTTGTCCCGATAGGGCCTTGTGGACGTTGACAAGCACTCTAATTATTCGTTATTTCTTAGCTGAAGATAGAACGACAAAGTCCCTCGTAAATTCGTGACTGAATTCGCATAAACACAATTGTAAAGCACTTAATAAATTCATAAAACTTCGGTCACGTACATCCATTATTCCTAATTATTACATTATGGAAAATCTGATGGTCTAAATGAAGTCGTTTAACTAACAAACGTGTCGGGTAAGGTGAAGCGTAATAACGTAACTACAAACAATTACAGAGAGCCACGTCATAGCTTTCACTCTCCGACGGCGACGTCTAAACCCGTAATACATTACAATTTGTACAACTCGGCTCATACAGAACTCTCCCGTCAAAGTTAAACCACACAACTTCGTACTAATGAATGAAGACTTTGCAAACTAATTTGCCACCACGCCGCAATGACAGCGCTCCTTAAAACTATTAATATTGTCGTACGTACCTCAGCGTACGTGTGAGTTCAGACCGTAGCGACATGCTTGCGTGCATTTTAATAATACTTACATCGTTTCTGAAAGGCACTTGTCTGTAGAAACCTCATTAGTACAGGAAATATGAGTATGAAGGATCTGGCTGATACATTTCCAAGGCACATGTTTTCTTCACTTAACTTTGCGATAATTCGGCCAGAATCCATCAAGTCGTTTATGGCAACACACCAAGAAAGTTTAATCTACAATCGATCTGTAGTATCAGCTAATGATGATATATGTGCTCAGAGTTTTCTTCAAGATATAAGTAACTAATAAATTTCGAATATAATGGTTAGTCGAACATGCACAAGTATAAATTAATAAAGGCCGGAGGGTATATCCCCTACGAATTATATCGGGCTGATCTCAAAGGGTAACTCGATTCGATGTAGATAGAGTCTGTCACGGAGCCTGGGTCACATAACTTCACACTAATGAATGACAACTTCACGGCTGTCGCCCCGCGATGGAGCTCTTTACGACTAATGAAATTGCGCTTCCACGAATACTGGGGAAGCGAAGTGTATTACGCCATGACAGTTTTAGAGGAACGAAGAAATCTCGCGTGAGTTTGTCGTAATGTTTGCATGGTCAATGCTTGCTAATTTTATGGAGAGTTTCTTTGAATGTGTAAAATAAACCTTTCGTGTAATTTGTGCGCAAAAGTCGTAATGGGTACATTATGATAACTGAACAGGATAAGTATGGTACAGAAATATATGCACGGCTTATATCTTAGCACTCTCTATGCACATAATATCTTATGTCATCATCTGCCTAGCCTTTTCCCAACTATAGTTACCTGTCGGCATCCAATCAAACCGGATTCCGCTGAATACTAGTATTTGACGTGGAGTGGCTGTCTACTAGACCTCTACAACCTATTACATTAATAGTACATTGTGTGCTAAGAGATAATAAGTCCTGTAAAAAGCTAATAAATTCTTCTACAAACGTTTATTAAACAGGCAACCAGAAATAAACTCAAAAAAACGCTTCAATCATATTAGCCATTAAAAGCAAGCCACACAAACCAGAAACCCAATCAGAAAAAATCTCACATACACATTTTAACCCTCGGCAAAGAGCGAATGGGTCTGATTTTAAATGAAAAATAAGGATTAGACTGAAATTTGCATGCAGCACATCGATGGTAAATTATCGGAGTGTTTGGCAAACGGCCAGCCGACATTTACCAACGGTATTAAGGACACCGAATGTTCTGTTACCGAAGAGAAGGCCCGTGATCCTAATCTGAATTTTGTTGAACGATAATATAATCGAAAGGTCAGCACTGATAGCGGTTACAGTTCGTTCATTGGGAATCGGAGATAAGGTGTTAGGAAAGGTGACAAAAGTCGGGAGATAGCTTTATTTCGACTCGCTTCCGATTTCTTCTCACTTTCTTGAATACTTTTTTTTTATATTCTTAGAGAAGTATTTTCGAAATGCGTTAATTAACAGAATTCTGATGATCATTACACTGTACTTTCCAATAGGTTGAATTTACCATCCAACGTAGATTTATTTCTTTGACAGTAACACGCCATGCTTTCACCCAAACAATGTTGTCATGGTGTTAATTACCCACTCCGGTAATTCATATCGCTAAGTGCTTGGAAACAGCAAACATCTCAAGACAATCCCAACAAGCCGTCCACTTTGCACGTCCTTACGTTTAAGGAGCGTAAAATTTATCTAGTTGAAATAATCGCGGCCAAACAGCCACGTCGGGCCACGTCGGCCCATTATGTCTGGCTCTTGGCCAAACATGGAGCAAGCGAACCACTGCCGACTATTAGTTATTGCGTTTACTTATTTAAAAATACTATTGCGCGGTGCGCTAGCAACAAAAAGGATAATAAAATACGGTTTGTGGAAGTTTCTGTTGTCAAGTGCAATTTTTTTCAAATTTTTAAACGAATGTATTGATATATTAGTGTATAGGTAAAGGCCCACTGTAGAATAGGGACCTTCCAAAAATGTTTCTTTTAGGTATCACTATGCTTGACAAATTGATATGGGACCATGTTTCTTGGTTTTTTCTCGTCTCGAAAACTGCAAGAATATACCTATAATATGTTACGCCAACAGATCAAAAACGCTTAATAACCAAAAAAACATCTGACAACTCGTGGCACATAAGAAAATGGCCACAACGCGTTGTGGACAGGATATGCTATGTCGCATTCTGAGCCCTAATTGATGCAATCACATCGCAACACGGATGGATTAGCTTCGAATGGGATGGCGGGATCTAGAATGTAGATCTAGATTCATATTAGGTTTCTTTAAACCCTGCAGACAGAGGCATTTTTTCATTTCCACAGTGCGTTGCGGCCGTTTGCTTAAGTGTCAGTTCTTAAGTGATGTCATCAGTCATGTCGAATTTTAAACTGTTTTTTCACTTATGGAAAGTTTTCGGTCCTTATGCGTAACAACCTATAAAGTAGAATTTGGAAACTTCTCTCAGACCACGTACACTTCTGTTTTTATTTTACAGAGTGGCAACTTCGAGGCAATATCTTATTCCGTATTTTTTAAATGCAACGAGCAGACAATACGTCTGCTAAGTTTCCTCAAACAAAAGCTGTTCAAGGAATATTGGTTGAACAGTGCGGAAAAACGTTTAAATTGTGTCTCGCCGACTTTATCTTTCTATCGAATAAAGATTTGCAAATCTTGGAATTTGGAATGGTTCTTCTTTAGCAGAAAAAAGATACACTTAAATTTTAGAATTATCCATATTTATAAGAGCTTAAAGGATTACAAAATGAGGATAAGTAATATACAGAAAGAAAAAATACCATGTATTAAAGATTAACGAAAAACGTAACCTATATTTTAACATCATGACAGAGATTAATGTTTAAAAATAAAAATAACTCGTACTCAAATCCCAAGATATACATAATTCAACTCGGATTCTAATCCAATTAGGTCGAACGCACTTATCAGCATTAATTGCATTTATTTGAATGATTTTGATTACGTTTAAACGCATCGCGTGCTTCTGTCGGCCATCAAAGAGGAGTGTTTGGGAAATGAATCGTTCTTTGATGGTCATTATTATTATTATTTAGAGTGTTTTGAATCAAATCTATAAAGAATCCTTAATAATGATGTATTTGGAACTAGCTTCTGCCAGCGGCTTCGCCTGCGACTTATAGTCAGAAATTAGCCGAAGGGACCGCTTGGGTATATTTGAAAAGAGACTACTCATGACTGTACCATAAGTAGGCGCGACGTTGTGGGACTAACAGTAAGGTGAAAAGCGATGTAATGGGAATGCAAACAAGACGTCTGTTAGGAGCGACATTATGGGAAGCGACGTTCAGGAAATAAACCATAAAAAGCACCTTATGTGCTTCGGCAAGGTTCAACCTATATAGCAAAATTTATAAAAAGTTCTTTAGTTTAGGCGTGAAAACGAAAGAAACAGAGTTATAATATTAATATGGAATCGCCATAAGGTTATGTTTTCATTCATAAATATTATTTGTGGTTCGAACTCTTACTTCGGGTCAAAGGCAAAAGCATTTCTCTTCGTGATGTGCTACTGGTGTTTCGTTATATCCCCTCGGTCTGTCACGACCCCGTCTAGCTATTAGGTTAGACTTGCAGTCTGTTTTTCCTCAATTCACTTGCCATGACCATGCCGCTACAAGAAAAATCATCGTAACAAAATCTATATCGCAACAAAAAGAACCGCATCGCCATCTATCCAACAAACAACGAACTACTACTACGAAATCCGGCATGGCGATATCAGAGTTTACCTGGCGATTTGAACATACACAACAGTCCAAATATCAACTATGGGGCAGTTGCCCGCTAGACACAAAAACCGTCTGGTCGGAGGGTCCTCCCTTTTCAACGAAGGTTTGCGGGACTTTACTCTCTGTACCACATCCCACGAGGCAAGATCAGTCAAATGATGTAGATAACTAGTAGACATGCATTTTTGCAAATGTTTTTAACCGACTTCCCAAAAAGGAGGAGGTACTCAATTCGGTTGTATTTTTTTTTTATGTTTGTTTCCTCATAACTCCGTCAATTATGAACAGATTGGAAAAATTCTTTGTTTGCAAATTGGTCCCATTTAAATTTTATCAAAATCGGTCACGAACTTTGGATTTTAAATCGAAATAGCTGGAATTCGTTTACTTGGATGATGGTTTTATGTCATCCAAGTAATTGAAATTGCGTAATTTGCTTTTTTGCGATTTTGCAGTGGTATTGTTAGGTGTGGGGTACCACTAAAAAGTGAAAATAAAAAACTTTTTACAAACAGGTGTTTTTGTTAGTTTCTTCATATTTTGACACCGACTTCCGAAGTTATTTTTTACTTTGTGGTGTTTCTTTTTTGGAAGTCGGTTGTATTTTTTTGTAAAAAGTTTTTTTTCTTTCCAATTTACGAAGTTTCCCTAATGAGGAGCTCGTGGCTTAATAATAACAGCCGCACGGGTCGATCTTCGGCTAAGCAACGCTTGCCAAGGTTGGTCTGTGGATGGGTGACCATCTTAACATACCGAGTTTCCTCTGTGCCTCGGAAAGCACGTTAAGCCGTTGGCCCCGGCTGTCATTTGTAGATCTTTGGCAGTCGTTACGGATTGTCAGAAGTCAGTAATTCTGACTCCAGTTTTACCAAGAAGTACAGTGTTACCCAGTTAATGGGTTATGGAGGTCTGGTAGGCAGCTGCTCCACATAAAACACTGGTATTCAGCTGAATCCGGTTTGACTGGAAGCCGACTCCAATGTAGTTGGGAAAAGGCTAGGCAGATGATAATACGAAGTTTCCCTAATAGAGCATTTTCCACCACCACAGTAACGAAAAAAATTCAGCAAATAATGTTCCCAGTACAAAGTTATAACTTAATTCAGTTATACGTTCTAGTACGTAGGTATACAAGTCCGTGATGAAGCGGTCCCAATATTCCGAGCAGTTACCCAATACTCCCCGCGTTGGATCAGCGCCAGTAAGCGTTACTTATTCCTACAAATTCCAGATTAACTACGACTTGCCCGCCACCTGCCGTTAATTTAATCTTTTATTAACACGATATTACACCCACTTCGGTGGTGGAACGTAAATATTGAAGATGTTTTTGTTAAGGACATAGTTGGTTGGTAATATTATTTGCGTCCAAAAAATTCAAATAGCCAAACAATTGTTTTTATATAGCCGATAACTTGAAATGGTTAAAAAAGTACATACCTTGTAACGAGCCTTTTTGTCTCGCCACATGCTTCCGCGTTTCTTAGTCGATTTCCGAACGCACATCTCTAGTTTTTATTCTATAATCTGTGGTATGCGAGTCGTTTGACGTTTCACTTTCCGACCTGCCCTTGTATTAAGATGTCAGGTTTTCAAAATTTTAATTAATCTTATCGAATCCTGTTTATTTTGGGACAGTTTAACGTCCAATAAGCTTAAACAAGCTACCCAGGATGACGCTATGGAGAAATTGCCGTAATTTGTGGTAAGATAGAATTCTTCTAGACGAAATGTCTTGTTCCTAACCCCAACGGGTATATTACGAATTAAATTGTTATTTTCAGATATTGTTGTCTTTATTACAACGCACACAACCCCTATATGGAGACGCGAGGTGATTGCGTGACGATTTTATAAGGAAACGGTAAGTTTTTGTACAAAAAGCGCACGCAGCCACGTGTTTTTATATTGGTGAACTTCTGGTGGCTAATCTGATATTTTTGTTTCAGCCAGCACATTTGTTTGGCGTTTCCTGTTTCCTTGTTTCCTACGTTTTCTTTTTCCATCTTCGTTTTTCTCATGGACTGGTTTTCTACAATTGGATTTTTCATGACATGAACGGAGACGTGCTGTCATGCCAACAGGAGACTCTTTCTTCCTGTGGATTTTTCATGACATGAACTGAACCGTGCTGTCATGCCAAGAGGAAACTCACCTGTAGTTAACTTAATAATTTTGTTTTTATAGTAATCTGGTATGTAATTTAAATTTATTTTCAACAACATTTACATAAAGATGCAATAGGGGTAAACTTTAGTTACCGGTAGCACGAAAAGGGGGTTGAGAGGGGGAGGGGGGGGAGGGGGGCCCCCCTCAATCCCCCCCGGTACCACTCCCATGAAAAGGAAATGCACCATTCTTGAGAAAAACGAATTATTGTAACCTAACCTCAAAACACTTTTTGTCAACAAAGTCGCTTCTGGAACGTCTCCGGCGCTGCGGGAAGTGCAGCCCCTTCGCCCTTGCGTAACAAAGGATAGGCACCCATGCTCACCTACGCAGCTTCGGCTTGTTGGTCGCCTCCGGCGACCAGCCTCAGCCGCTCCGGCTCGCACGGGCGCCTATACTTTGTTACAGCGGGCGGGGGCTGCTCTCCCTCCGCGCCTCCGGATTTTATAAACACTCTAGGGGTAGCAGCCACAAGACTAGGTGGAGTCGGGGTGCCCTGATTCGGTTTTGGGACAGATTCGACCTATTTTAACCATTAAGAACTGAATACAAATGACAACAACGAAAACAACACACACACATTAACACAGATACACGCAGTAATGACACTAATGACAGTGTCACTGTCATTTGTTGATGCAAAATTGACGTAAAATTGCGTTTTTATTTTTTATTTTTACGTTCCTTTTCACCGATTTTCCACGACATTTTATACCACAGACAATATACTGGTACAGTTTTGGTTGTCAATCGCCCAAAATTACGTTTCGTTTTTCATTTTTCTCAGATTTGAGGTTAAAACTATTTTTTGTAATTTCTCGAAAAATATCCATTTCCTTTTAATAAGAGTGATACCGTTATAATCAGGGACCCAAACCGAACCACCTTTGACCCCTCTTGGTGCTCACTTCGTGCTACCGGTAACTAAAGTCCACCCTGCAATAGTATCCATATCCAATACTATCCTTAGTAATTATTATCCCTAATCAATAGTACCTAGTCTAAAACTTTAAGTGACTTTAACTATAAGATTAGTTTTAAATCATACAAAGCCCTGTAATTAGGAAGCTACTGGCTTTATGAATAGAGAAAGACAAAAGAGTTTAATTTGTTTTATTTGTTCTATTCAGCTACCCACCGGCAGATTAAATGTTCCAAACTCTTCCGATAGATACTTTCCGGCATAATTTATTTCGAAGTGGTCTCCACGGCGCCCGAAATTGAATTTTAGTTTATTTTTTTTATTAGGAGAACACAAGCCTTTCTTTACACCCACTGTAATATCATATTTATTACAATTGTCGACACGAACAGGGATCTTGAAGTAGTTTTCTTTATAACTTTTTAAGGGATATTATTGCATCATCTATTCTATTGTTTACAGGACACCTTTTGTTCCTGAAATTAATTTATGTCATTTTGTTGTAAACAACTTAGATTGTTTAATATTTTTTGTAGACAATATTTTTCTACTAACAATATTGTACTATTGTGTTTTGTTAACTGTTATTGTTACAGCATATATCTTTCTACCCTTACAAGACCATCATAATATTGTATGGTAAGACTTTTGTTTTGTAAAAGTATCTCAACAGTTGAAACTTAGTGCGGTGTAACTGTGTTTCATATTTAACTCATAAGTGAACTTTAGTTTTAACTTTGTTATTATACCATAAGGAATTTAAACTTATCTTGTAAGATAATATTGCACCTTTTTTCTGCTAAACACTTTGATATTTTCATAAAAATAACTTTCAACTTTAAAAATATTCTAACTTAACCTCAAATATTTCACAACTTTTTGAAGTTTTTGTTTTGGTTTGTTTGCTCATTGTTTTGCTTATTCATCATGGATAAGGAAGTTCAGTTTTCTCCGCCTTTAGCTGATAAAAACAACTTAGATTCTGACGTTGCATGTACAGTTTCTAATGCTAATGCACATGTTCCTGACATGATAAATTTGACAGAAGTACAACATTCTTTTGATCATAATGACAGGGTTGCACACTCTTCCTCAGCTTTAGCTACGCATGCATTACCTTCTTTTAATTCCATGAATGCTTTGGTTAATGAACATATTAAAAAGAATTTGCCTTCTGCAATTAAATTGCCGGATTTAAAAAAGAGTAGACTTAAATTTAATGGGAAAACTTGTGTTAGAGAATTTATTACTGAAGTTGAAGAATATTTCTTATATAAAAACTTTGATGAGATTTTATTGGTTGGTTCATTTACAGACTTGCTTAGTGATATTGCTCTTAAATGGTTTCGCACTGTTCGTATTCGTATTTCATCATGGCACGAGCTTAAGCTTGCTTTACTTAAACGTTTTGACAGGCCGGACTTTGACTATTTTTTGGAAAGTGACCTTCGTACGAGGAAACAGAAGAGTTCTGAGTCTCTTCCTGACTTTATTACAGAAATTATGGACATGGCTAGTCGTCTTTCCTTTCCATTGTTTGATACAGTTTTGGTTAGTATAATTAAACATAACATGTTACCTATTTACACACCTTTTATTTTTGGTAAGCATATTGATTCTGTGGAACAATTTCTTGATCTTGCTAAAGAACTTGAAGTTTTTGTCAATAGAAAATCTAGTAAGGACCTTAAAACTGATAAACCCACAGTCAAGTCTAATGCAGTTTCAACAGATTTCATTTGTTTAAAGTGTAAAAAATCTGGACATCATTTTAAAAAATGCACATCCATACCTGGCGTTATTTGTTTCAAATGTCAAAAAGTTGGAGTCACATCTAAGAATTGTGATGTTTGTAATACTGATAATAAAAACTCTAGTGAGTCAAAAAACTGATTAGGTCTCATCGAGCCCCTGTTATTGATGTAACCGCGAGTGTCTCGATAAAGAAAAAAATTGCTAAATGTCACAAACCTGATGATGTTACCCGTAACAAAGAATTTGCAGACTGGTTAGATTATTTAAAAACATTCTTCAAAATTTATAGATCAGCTCCTGTTTTATTTGTTAAAGATAAAGATACTAGACCTTATTTACGATTTTCCGTAGGTGACCATACTTTTTCTGGTTTGTTAGATAGTGGATCCAATAGTTGTGTTTTAGGCTCAAATAGTCATAAACAATTTACACATTTAGGTTATAAAATAAATTCTGTTTCTAGTGCTGCTTATACAGCCGATGGTTCTTCACAGAGAATTATTGGTACCATTGAATTACCAGTTACTTGTGATAATATAACTAAAAATATTAATTTCTTAATTATACCTTCTTTTCAGCCTGATTTCATTTTAGGTTTTGATTTTTGGTTAAAGTTTGATTTGGCTAAGGATTTATGGAAAAATATAACTTATGTCCAAAGCAATAAAGTTCAAGTTTGTACAATCACTTCTGCTAGTGAACTGTCTCCTTCTGAGAAACAAAAATTAAATGAAACAGTTTCACTTTTTGAAAATATTTCTTATGAAAAGAAAGGTTTAGGTCTTACTCATCTTGTTCAACATAAAATTAATGTCACTAGTGAACCTTTCAAACAAAGGTATTGGCCTTTAAGTCCTGCAAAGCAGAAAGAACTTTATGATGAAGTAGAAGTTTTATTAAAGGAAGGCATCATTCAACCTTCTAAATCACCTTGGTGTTCACCTGTCTTAGCTGTAGATAAGAAGGATGGTAGTACTAGATTATGTTTAGATTCAAGACGTTTAAATTCAGTAACTATAAAAGATTCTTACCCTCTTCCTTATACCTCTAGAATATTAGATAACCTTGGGGGAGCTAAATATATTAGTACAATTGACCTTTCTAAAGCATTTTTACAAATCGCTCTTGAAGAATCTTCTCGAGAAAAGACTGCTTTTGTAGTTCCAGGAAAAGGACTTTTCGAATTTGTTCGAATGCCATTTGGTCTCACTAATGCACCAGCTGAGTTGCAGAGACTTGTTGATAAACTTTTTGGTCCTCAATTCGATAATACTGTGTTCTGTTATTTGGACGATTTAATTTGCGTAAATTCGGATTTTAATTTACATATAGAATATTTACACAAAATTTATAATATTCTGAAAGATGCTGGATTAACAGTTAATTTGAAAAAGTGTAATTTTTGTAAAGATAGACTTCGTTATCTTGGTTATATAGTTGATAGTAATGGTTTGCATACTGATCCTTCTAAATTAGATACCATCAAAAATTTTCCACGTCCTGAATCCGTTAAACAACTTCGTAGTTTTCTTGGTTTATGCTCATATTATCGTAGGTTCATTTGTAAATTTGCTGATATCGCTTCTCCTTTAACTAAATTAACAGCTGGTAGTAAAAATTCTAAAAAACCTCTTTGTTGGAATGATGAAGCTGAAAATGCATTTGATGAGTTAAAACAAACATTAATTACTGCTCCTGTTTTGCAATGCCCTAATTTTGAAAAACCTTTCTTTTTACATTGTGATGCCAGTTCTGTTGGCATTGGTAGTGTTTTGAGTCAAGAGGATGATAATGGAGATCAACATCCTATTGCGTTCTATTCTAGATCACTCAATAAATGTGAACGTAATTATAGTACCACAGAACGGGAATTGTTAGCTATTTTAGTTTCCATAGAACATTTCAGACCTTATATTGAAGGAATGAAGTTTACAGTTATAACTGATCATGCTAGTTTAAAGTGGCTTTTAGGTCTTAGTAATCCTAGTGGACGTTTAGCACGTTGGGCTGCTAGAATTTCTCAGTTTACATTTGATATAGTTCATAAAAAAGGATCTTTACATTTAGTCCCAGATGCTCTATCCCGCATAGAAGTCGCCGCTATAGGAATCTCTCAGAATAATTTAGTTTTGCCTGATGATGATATTTATGATCCATGGTATAAAAAAGTATTTATTAATTGTCAAAAATCTCCTTGCAGATATAAGAACTTTAGAGTAGAGAATAAAACTTTATATAAATTCTGTAAAAGTAAATTTGACCCTAATAATCGTCTTAATTGGAAAATAGTTATCCCTAAAGAACATATTTTAGATACAATTCGTTCTAATCATGATGACATTAATTCTGGTCATCTTGGTATTCATAAAACTTTAAATAAATTAAAACAACACTATTTTTGGAAAGGAATGTTTAAAGATGTTCAAAAATATATTATAGCTTGTGATACTTGTAAAGCTTATAAACATACCACTCATCCTCCTTTTGGTATTATGATTAACCCTAAGAAAGTCGATCGACCTATGTTGATGCTTTCAGTTGATATTATAGGTATACTACCTAAGACCTATTCTGGGCATAAATATATCCTCTCGGTTGTCGATGTTTTCACTAAATACTGCTGGATTTTTCCTATGACAAATGCTACTACTAGAGTAATTAATAAACTTTTTGAAAAAGAAATATTTCTTAAATTTGGTTGTCCTAAAATAATTGTTTGTGATAACGGTACACAATTCACTTCTAAACACTTCGTAGAATTTCTGAAAGGTTTTAACATCACTAAAATATTTTATAATACTTTATACACCCCTCAAAACAATCCTGTTGAGAGATATAACAAAACTGTCGAAACTTGCATATCTTGTTTTGTTAATGATGATCATAGAACTTGGTCTAAATATTTACCTCATGTTCAATTAGCTTTAAATAATAGTGTTAATCTTGCTACAGATTTCACACCTAACTTTTTGATGTTTGGTAGGGAACTTATTTTTGATGCTTCTTTACATCGTTTAAGTAACTCTATTGATAACTTAAGTGAACTGGAAGTTACCAATAGAAATCACTATGCTGATTCTCTTAATTCACTTAGTGAAATTTTTGTTAAAGTTCAAACTCATTTATTAAAAGCTTATCAGCGTAATGCTCGCTATTATAATAAGGGTCGGAAAGTCATTTCTTTTGATGTGGGTGATGTAGTGTGGAGAAGAAGTTTTGTTCAATCTAATGCACCTACTTATTTTTCGGCAAAATTTGCTCCTAAGTTCATTAAATGTAAAATTATTGAAAAGGTTTCTGATAACGTTTATGTTTTGAAAGACCTGAAAAAGGGAACAACTGGTCGTTATCATATTAAAGATATAATTAAATTTTAGTTTGGTTTCCAAGTGTTAGTCTTGATTTTGATATTTTTGTCTGAGGGGGGGACCTGTTTGATAGTGTGATGTATGCTGGGATGGATGATAGGATTATCAGGTTTTGAATGAGATTGTATGTCAGGTAACTTCATATAAATTTATTGAATTCAATTTCTTAACATTCTAAAATATAACTTAGGACATTTTAGGTTTATTCTGATAACTTTTCCACCCACACACACAATTACATTTTTCATATCAAAAGATCTTATGTTTTTTTTTGGTTTAACAGTAATGTATACAATTTTTATACATTCTTGTATACAATTTCTGTTTATATACATTTACCTACCTATTCTATACACTAGGTATTTTCTTTTTTTTGGATCTGCTCCTAACTTTTTTGTGTTAGGATGCATGATCTTAATTTTTTTGTAACGCGGATCATACTGTTTTCTCTTTGTAGAAATAGTATTGATATTTGTGTTCCTTTTTTAGACCTTTTTGGGTTGGTTTTTCTGTACATTTGTACTCTAGGGATTTCGATACTTGTGTTCTTGTTCTCACTCGTGGACATATTCCGATATATTTTTTTGCGGATCTCGGTATATTTTTTTCCCCTTGATTTCGTTCTTTTTTGCTACTGTGCCCGGAAAGTCGGTGGTGTTGTTTCGATCACAGTATGCAGCTTTGTTTTGCTACTGTGCCCGGAAATTCGGTAGAGTTGCTCCGATCACAGTATGCAGTTTTTTTGCTATTGTGCTCGGAAAGTTGGTGGAGTTGTGCCGATCACAATATGCGTTTTGTTTTCGAAGGTGTTTGTGCTCGGAAAATTGGTGGTGTTATGCCGATCCCAACATTCTTCTTTATATTTTTCATCCTTAGAGATGTAAAATTTGAAACTGTTCGATACAGTCATTTATAATTTGTTCTTGCTAGTCAGTGGCGATGGTGCCTAACTGTACTCATGGAGACATTTTTGGATTATTCTTGTAAGACAGCGGCAATTGTGCTTAACTGTACTCAACTTTGCATTTTATTTTGCTTTAAACTTGTTAGTCGGTGGCGATGGTGCCTAACCGTACTCATATTGGTTTTTTTGTTTTCTTTTTGTTAAGATATACCTTGTAAGTCGGTGACGAAGGCGCTCAACCGTACTCAAATTATATTTTTTTTTTTAATAGTCTTGCACATATAGGACAGCGACGGTTGCGGCTAGCTGGACTTGTAATATTTCTTGGATTTAGCTAGTTAGTCAGTGGCGATGGAGCCTAACTGCACTCATGTTGGTTCTTTTTGTATTATAGGTCGGTTATTCTAGTGACTTAACTGTACTTTTTGTTATTTTAGACGTATGTTTTGTTATGGAGTTATATATTCTTGCGATTTTCCATGACTTTTCTTAAGATTTGGTTGATGATGGACTTAGCAGATGTTTTCCTTGCAGTCTAGTAATTATCCTAATCATTTCTAGGATTGGAATCGTTGGTTTTTGTTTTTGGAATTTCTATTTCCTTTTCAAGAAGATTTTTTTGCTTTTCTCTTTTGTTTTAGGCATAAAAGAAATTGCTTTCTTTTATTTTTTCGGGGAGGGATGTAATGTAACGAGCCTTTTTGTCTCGCCACATGCTTCCGCGTTTCTTAGTCGATTTCCGAACGCACATCTCTAGTTTTTATTCTATAATCTGTGGTATGCGAGTCGTTTGACGTTTCACTTTCCGACCTGCCCTTGTATTAAGATGTCAGGTTTTCAAAATTTTAATTAATCTTATCGAATCCTGTTTATTTTGGGACAGTTTAACGTCCAATAAGCTTAAACAAGCTACCCAGGATGACGCTATGGAGAAATTGCCGTAATTTGTGGTAAGATAGAATTCTTCTAGACGAAATGTCTTGTTCCTAACCCCAACGGGTATATTACGAATTAAATTGTTATTTTCAGATATTGTTGTCTTTATTACAACGCACACAACCCCTATATGGAGACGCGAGGTGATTGCGTGACGATTTTATAAGGAAACGGTAAGTTTTTGTACAAAAAGCGCACGCAGCCACGTGTTTTTATATTGGTGAACTTCTGGTGGCTAATCTGATATTTTTGTTTCAGCCAGCACATTTGTTTGGCGTTTCCTGTTTCCTTGTTTCCTACGTTTTCTTTTTCCATCTTCGTTTTTCTCATGGACTGGTTTTCTACAATTGGATTTTTCATGACATGAACGGAGACGTGCTGTCATGCCAACAGGAGACTCTTTCTTCCTGTGGATTTTTCATGACATGAACTGAACCGTGCTGTCATGCCAAGAGGAAACTCACCTGTAGTTAACTTAATAATTTTGTTTTTATAGTAAACTGGTATGTAATTTAAATTTATTTTCAACAACATTTACATAAAGATGCAATAGTATCCATATCCAATACTATCCTTAGTAATTATTATCCCTAATCAATAGTACCTAGTCTAAAACTTTAAGTGACTTTAACTATAAGATTAGTTTTAAATCATACAAAGCCCTGTAATTAGGAAGCTACTGGCTTTATGAATAGAGAAAGACAAAAGAGTTTAATTTGTTTTATTTGTTCTATTCAGCTACCCACCGGCAGATTAAATGTTCCAAACTCTTCCGATAGATACTTTCCGGCATAATTTATTTTGAAGTGGTCTCCACGGCGCCCGAAATTGAATTTTAGTTTATTTTTTTTATTAGGAGAACACAAGCCTTTCTTTACACCCACTGTAATATCATATTTATTACAACCTATAAGAGAGTTTAAAAACGCGAGCCGATCTAAAAACTCGCTTTTAGGTATGTACTTTTTTTGTTAATAGTCATAAATCAACCATTGGTTAAAAATTATGGGCACCTAAATTTGATTAAATTGTGTTTTTTTATCGATATATGTATTGCCAGAAGAAAGGTTAAAAAAATAACTATAATTTAATTATAACTACCAATTTGGAAGATAAACGTATTTTATCGTAGTTACCCAAAACAATTTACCAGTGGGTCAAATAATGCGTATAAAAAAACTCGCCCTAAGTATCTCTTTTTGTGAAAAGTGCTGTTCAACATGTTTGTTGAACAGCACTTTTCCACCACCAAATCGAATTGTCGAAAATCATAATCAATCAATCAATTGTCACCTGTTGGTTGTATTTAGTAGGCCCGTGGTCGAGTACACTTTTATTAAGCTCTCTTCTGATGAATTACTCATTAGCAGCTCTATAGTCTGTCTGCCTGTTAAATACATGGGACTTAGAAAATAGATAACCGGAAAAACGTGGGTGTATAATACATCTCTACCTCCCCTTCAGGGAATCAAGCGAGTTTTTCATTTTTGTTTTTTGTAAATAAATCATTTCGTGATATTTTTTTTGTGTTTTGCGTTTTTGGTAACCCTTTTGTTGTACCAATAGTCCTCGATAACCTTTTCCAGTTTACTTCAGGCGGCAGGTGTGTATTTAGGAAGACAATCCTGTTGACGTTTAAACAATCCTGAGGTATATTGTCTGATGACTTTATTTTTTTTAAACTACAAGTTGAAAAAGAAAAATTATGTATCGTTTGGTGTTGAAATATCTTCGATAAGAGTATGAAATAACAAAGTGAAGAAATACCATAACTTGTATTGATTCTTTTATACTGAACTAAGGATAAATAATTTCGTAATTGTTTTACGATGTCTATTGATAAGAACCATTTTCTTTCTTTCTTTCTTTCTCTCTCATTAAATAAGACTCTGGGGAGTATTACGCAAGTAAAAAGTATTGAAAGAGGCTGATAACTCTAGTTCTCCTCAAACTATTTTCTCTGTTTACGCAGTAACACAGTCATATCAATTCGTACCACGCCTAAAACTCTATCATACCCTAAAGTTATTGCCCAATTTCATGAACTAGGGATATTTCGGGTACTTTAATCTTGAGTAAAAATGGGTTCGAAGAAAAACCGTTTGAGGAATAACGGTCCATTCCCTAGGTTAGAAAAGTACATTGCTAGACGAAGACGTAATAAATTCAGTGGGTGTGGATTTGTACCACTATCTTTTTGTAGCATTAGATTGTCTTAATCGTTTTGCTCTTGATCTTCTAAACGATGATTTTATTTATTAACAAAGTAATCAAAAACGTTTTTGTTGAGGTCGACAAAATAATATTATATTGCATTACGGAGATAATTACTTCAGCCGCTACCAAGTCTAATTAAGACCAGACGATCATTTATTTAGACAAAACAAGAATTCTTACAACACGGTCAGGTCGGTCAGTGACGCAATACAAATTACATTTCAAGTTTTTGTAAAAGATTAATCTGCTTCTTTTTGCGTATTTCCTGGTTCTGAAACCTGAACTTAATAAGTATTGGATAGCTTTTTGTAAATGTGTATGTATTATTTGGCTAGTCTGAGTTTTATCAACGTCTTAGAAAATCTTTGAATGAATTTCCAAATTCAAAAAAGTCAATTTTCATTATTTTCTGTGCAAACTTAGAATTTGAAAACTATTCAAACTTATGCAAAACAAACTAATTTATTCATTAATATGTATTCTACGAAACTTTTACTGATTTCTCAATACTCTTAAAATATAAAATAAAGATTTCAATTTCTACAATTGATGAAAATTTTAAGATATTCTAAAACGATTACGGACATAAGCTAATTTTTCACAATATCGAATTATACGTGTTACAGTATTTCTCTGAGTATTAGGTACAAAATTAAGTATTTTTGTTGTTGCGTAATAGTTATGTTCAGATTCAATACGAGTGAGCTGTGACCATACATTAAAATGTACGAGTATGATGCTTTCCGTTAAGGCAGCCCCGGCTATCATTCCTAGAACTTTGACAGTGGTTACGGTAGTCAGATGCCCGAAATCTATCAACCAACCTCACCCATTGGTTTGGATCCAGTGCGAGGGCTAAGGGGCTCATTTTTAAAAGACCCAGACTGTTTGTAACCTTAACGAATTCATTGAGGAATTTACGAAAAGTAATCCAAGAAGGCTTGTTATGCGTTAAGCAAAATAAAATATTATGTGCTTTTTAGAGTTTACTTAGCTAAAATCCACCCTCAGCGGGGCCAGCCCCCCCAAACGACAGTCCTGGATCCACCCCTGCTCACCAATGGGTATCTTGCTGCCCAATAACTGGATTGTTCGCACTAAGCGTGTGCAAGCGTCTTTCATAATGCGCACAGCAAAGGAGTGGAACTGCATCTGTGTTTCCGAACGCTTACAACCCTAACTTTTTCAAAGTTAGAGTGAACAGGCTACGTCTGGGTAAGCTCGCTCCATCGTAGACTGTCTCTGTCATCTCTGATCTAGACTAGAGTCAAGAGGAAACTCATATCAAATAAAAAAAAAATGTGGAGTCATTCCGTGAAAAGGCTGCATCCTGCGAGACTGGATGTCGAGCCGAAGGCCTGACTTAATAGCGTCAGTAATTGGTAAGTAAATAAAAAGAAATAGGGTGACGAGATGATAAGACAACACACAAAGCTAAATTATATACGGAAAAGATTCTAATAAAATGTGTGTGTACAATCACGTGCCTATCTACTAACTATGTACTTACGCACATGGCCATTCATTTGAAATGTCAGGCGACATTAGCGCATAAGTATGGTGCGTCCAGATGCTGCTGTGCCCTGCAGAGAAACTGCTTGGCTTCCCGCCAGCTAGCTGGACAATGGACATACGGTACAAAATTACTGTCCAATATTTTTATTCGTTTATTGCGCCGAACATTTTGCCTTATTGGTGTTGTATCGCTTGTGTAGCTATGCCGTTTCGGTCTTGGCTAGGGCGTCGCCCTGATACAAAGTAGTCATACATAGTGGCGATCGTCGCGTTCGTTTGTGCGGCAAATTCGATAGCGTCATCACGCCGACAGAGGGTGCCTTCCGGTTTCACACTCTAAGGGTGTTTTGACAGCAATCGATTGATAACACTGATCGACGGTTGGTCGGTCGATTGATGTTTGGTGGTTTTGGTGGAAGTTGGATCCGTCAATCGACGAGGATTAACTGTTGGACGGTATAATGTTGGTTTCCGTTAAAGTCAACATAAACACAACTTTTAAAATTGTTCAAAAGCACCTTAACGGAACGTATATTTTTATGTAAATAAACGTTTAGATTAATATAACCCTAATATTGGTACCTACTACTTAATTAAAAATACTATTAAACTGAAAAAAAAATTAAAAAGCAAGAATTTAAACCAATGAATGAGTCTATCTAGTATCACACAGTCAGTTAACCATTTTCAGTTTAAAAGCAATTTTCTATCACGTAAACTTAATACCAAACTGTTGTGGAAAAACTGATTTTCATTCAGAGTGCGCAAAACTAAAACACTAGACGAGCAAAATTCAGGGCAAAAGCAATAGCTAGGTAACCAAACTAATCTGCTGCAATAGTGCAACATTCGCGTCTGCTCGACTTTTCCTGCTAGGTACAATTGACAAAGTAGATAGGTATACAGATAAAAACCGCCCTAATGTGCCGGACTCTAACACGAAGGGTTCCGTACCAAAACCGAAAAAAGGAAGTTTTTTGTATAGGAGGAAATATTTGTTGTTATACGTCAGGTTCAGAACCCTAAAAATAGCATGGTTCTACAACAGTTAAGTGTGACAAATTATTATTTTGCTTGTGTAACAATGTTTAGGTACACTTAAGACTGACTTAAAAAATTGGGTAGTATCTAATAAAACAAACAAAATTAATCAAATAAGACTATATCCATAAATCTATCACACAAATTGCATAAAACTTCTGCAAGTTAGGTACTTGCTCACTTATCTCTTTGTTTGTTTGTATCTAGGTACCTACATTGAATTAGACTTCCACCAATTTGTTGGGACACGTTCGAGCCGACTCCGGACAGAACACACTCCGTCCAGCTAGCGCAACAAAACTTTTGTTTTACAATGAAAGCCAGAAAAAGGTTCCACCAAAAGGGCCGCTTACGAACAGATCTTCGGGAATTTTGAGCCCTTTTGTTTGTTGTGAAGAAGATATTAGAACTGCGTCTCCACCATAGATGTGCGAAGATGCGTAGCGAGGGATGTGTTCGCTAAGAACCAATACGATCGGTTCGCCTCGCTCAAGTTCAAGCGGTTCTTAACAAACACATCTCAGAGATGAGCGATGATGCGTATATCCACGCTTATCTCTGGTGTGCATTCAGCCTAATGCTTTGAGTATATTCTATACTTTATGAATAATAGTTGCTGCAAGTGCTTTAAGTGCGGGTTAGTTGAGAGAGCTAGATAGCACTGCTATCCTGTAAACATATCACCATGAAAAGGTGAAGTGAGCTGTCAATCCGTGCACCGTGCATGGTCAATGGTGAACTTCACCGATGTTTTCACCATGAAATACATACATAAATAATTAACATAACTTAGCTTGACATACGTGAGTATATTGATTTAATACATACAGTTTTGTTTATTTTATTGATATTCAAGTGTTTCCATCGATGATTAGTTTAAAAAATGAAAAGTCGGCATGTGCTCGCAATAGAACTTAAGGACTGCAATTTGGAACTAATTAACACAATTTACGTGAAATCTAATTGGAATGACGTTCGAATTCGAGAGGATGGAGAAGAGACATTGAACTTTATACTAGATAAAAAACTTAAGAAATAATAACAATACGAAAAGCGATAAAATCCCTGCGAAAATTAATAATTTGCGTGTAGCTTAACATAACCGTATCCAGTGGAGGTTGGATGGCCGCCAACTCGTTATGAAGCGAATTATCCACACGATCGGCTGTGAGCGGGACGCGCGGCTATCCCGCACACGTGCCGCATTCATTCCTAGCCCACTAAATATCATGGACATCTCAGAAACGCGAGTTAATTATCGCAATTAATGCCAGCCTGAATATCCAATAACATCATTATTACGACGGCTTTGATATCTGATATTAACCCTCAATTAGCTGCTTCCTCTATTCGGTTTAAGTGGACTAATCTGCTTCCGTTGCCTAGAAGTAATGAGCAAACACATCTCCAATGCGTAAAGGATAATATTAGAAGACAAAAGGACGACATCTAAATGATAGATAGCGTACCTTTATATCCCTTACCACAACCCAACAAATCCTTAAACATTTCAAAATATTATAACCACTGTTACATCTATCAAAGTAACGTCCGTCAAAGCTCCCTGATCCATTCGGGACCCATCGCTTGTTTTAAATTAATGACGTCCATATCTCATATTCCCTGGGAATAGTCCTTACTATTTGTCACAAAGATTATCTACTTTTTCTGTTTCCTAGCCGTGATGTATGTTATATTCATCTCCCTTGTCTTCATTTTCCGAATATGACGTGCTACATAAAGTAATGGCTATAAAAGTGTCGGTACATCACCGCAGGTATGAAAAGATGAAAACAAAATTGATAAATTGGTGAAATACTTCAAAGTGTTTGCACACAGTCATTTATTTTCACAGCGGGAAGTTCCGATATTTTAAAACGTATTGACGTCGCTGCCATCGAAAAATGAACTGTATGTCATTGATATTAAGGTGGCTTGAGAATAATTCTACTTAATCGGAGCATAACGGGAGCACGCATGACGTCATGAAAAAATGTATTCCCGAATTATAGAGAGGTTAACGAGCTGTAGGTGTTCGTCGTTAAAGCTGCCATAAACAGTGCTAATGTGACGTAAGGTCACACCTCCGGGGACTCAGGTACGCGGGAAAAAATGGAAACCTATTTTTTTGATATTGGAACAACGAATTCATCGCCACTTAGATTTGCATATTTTGTAGATATCTCACTCAACCTTCCCAAACGATATTATGTTTTATGAAGCTCAGTATTCTACGCGGTAACTAATTTGATTTAAGAGCAGTAATCAATTAGTGGGCGCTGAATGTGATTGCAAGTAAATAAATTCATTTCTGCAAATAATGGATGGACATCATTATTTTTCAGGTAATATATAAGTTATTTTGCTGAGCAGTAGTTAGTAAATTCATAGAGAATGAATTGCTGTGAGTGCTTTTTAATTTTTACCTTACATAATTTGAAATGCTATTTTTAATTACAGTTGAATTGGAAAACATAACACAGGTTTGTTTAGAAATACAACAAAGTATCGAATAAAAAGTTCGAAAATCTTAATTCAACGGTACCGTGAATCTCCCCAAGTATTTCGCTAAGTGGCAACATGCATTCTTGAGCGCTGGCAACATGCAACATGGCAACATGCATTCAAGCTAATTAATTTTAAGCACAGCACTTCTCAACTTGAAAATTATCTCCAAAATAAAATTTTAATTACTATATAAACACAAAACGCTCATAAACTGACTTGGATGGAACTAAAATTGTGGGTGGCGCTTACAAACTGGCCTGGCACCGTCAGTATTAATCCCGCGGGGAACGCAACTTTTTAATAGGTTTAAGACCAAAAATCCCTGGATAAAATACACGAAACAAGCTTTAGATTCACCTGAGTAATTAGTTAGGCAATGAGTTTATTTTTAATGGTTACGCAAATTGTACATTTTATTTGTCGCCTCTAACGAAATGGAATTTGAAACAAATATAAGTCGTGAGTTAATGATAAATTCTTATTGTTGGGTATGTTTATAATAGAGTTTGAAATTAAAGTATCTACTAAATTATTTTTGTCTAGTTTACTAGTCGTGCGTTATCGGGATAATCTAGTTCTCTAAGTTTATATTATTACTAACCCACTTCTTGCTAAGTCAGATTCTTAGTTTTCAAACATACTCAAAAAAAACCACGTGACTCTCATGCGATTGCTAACCTCACACTCACTATTAATAAAATTAACCCATCCGTCACGCATAAGCAAGACAAACGTCACAAACACGCCGGCAATTTACAAAGCACTCCTGCGCCTGCAAACAGTAGTGCGATTCACTAAGGCAGAACATCTTTACAACCAAGAAATCATCGTTGAAACATTTGATAAATATATGCCACATCAGATGTTTCAACGATGATTTCTTGGTTGTAAAGATGTTCTGCCTTAGTGAATCGCACTACAGCAGCCGGCTGGTCTAACACTTGCGATATTTACGAACCCATAGGGCTGGCTAACTCCACCGGTATTTACGAATATGCTACCGACCGGACTGGGTCGCAATAGTCACGATATTGGAAGGCAGACGACGCAGGATGTGTAGAACCATCCTATCGTTATGAACGAAACATTCCGCAAACGAAAATGCACACACTACGGATCGGGTGCTGCATGCATTTTGTGAATATTGTTTTCTGTGATGTTGTTTTTTTTTCTTAGCAGTGATGTAGTGTTGGAAATTTGCGATCTTACCTTTATTCACAATAGAGTATATATATTATGTCACCAGAAAGCGGCAAACGCCTTAATTAAGATTGTAAAATATCGGGTGTTTTTGACAGCCCTCCGCAAACTGATAGGGTGGCTTCAGTACATCATATTAAGATGACCAGTACATAAAATTCTTTCAGGAACACTAAGGGAATCCAAAAAACCAGATTGGTTTTATTACCTCACACGCAATGTATCGTTACCGTGGCAAAACGCACGTAGACATCCATTGCTGTTTTTTTTAAATCAGCTGTTTTGTTAACATAAATGGAGTGTTGCATACAGAGAATGTAATTTTACATTGAAATAAAGGAATATCAGCAGAAAAAACGACAATTTTTTTTTTTTTTTTTTTCCTCAGAAAATTTCCAGTGGGATATGATTCAGAATAAGGAGCTGAATCAATCCTGTGTTTTTGTGGAGGGCTGTCAAAAACACCCGGTATAATGTGAAATTGTAAACTTTTTCTTCCAAGTAAGACTCGGAAAGTATTGAATTTGAATGGGAGTTATTATAATTATACAAAAAGATTTCTTAATAATATATCGAGAAAATATAATCTAAACTAGTAAATCTGTGTAGTAATATGTGGATAACGTTGTGAGTAGTGTATTTGTTAACTCTATTAGTAAGGTTTAATCTGTAATGTTTACACTGTTGTTTGTTGTCCCCTAAATTAATTAATAAATAAGTAAATCTCATAGTTAGTAGTACACATATTTTAATGAAGCCAATATGTAGGGTCTGTTTGCCTGGTTAAAATTTTTGGTTCATTAAAATATTTCCAAGAACATAAAATAGTAAACGTTGACAGAGGTAGAGGGAAAATAAATAAATTATCTCCATCTTAATGATGATGTCTACGTTTTTTAATTTAAATATTATTTTTACGAAATATTTCTTGTTTAAGTAGCAACATTTATATGTGAAAGTAATTTTAAATGTATTTAAGAAATATTGAAGCACGTATTTATTATTTTATTGAGTTTTTTTTTTTTAATATAGCCAGACCAGAACGTTGACTTTAAAATTAAAAGCACGTCGCAAGCTAGAATAACATCCAAGATACAAGTTCTACTTTTTGTTAACACAAATAAAAACAACATGTCCCTAGCTCTCAAGTTGCAAGACACGATTCATCATTCCAAAGATTTGGTGAAGACGATCGATCAATTAGAGGTGTTCAAAACGCAAACCTGAAAAAAACAACCATCTATCATTCTTTGTCTCTGGTTACTTCTATATCTATACTTGTTGCGATAGAACTGTCAAGCTTCGATGCCGAATTGCCTACAGTGTCAAAGCCCCTGGGGTCTGATAGTCTGGCCGAAGTATACATTGAATGTTGCACAATAACAGTCGGTAATGATATTCATTGGTTAGTTCCAAACTCTCAAACGGGTGACAATAAGTACTTTGAACAATTTCTGGTGACCATTCAGTTATTCCTGGAATTCTATTTGGTTGTTACCTAAGCTGTGCTTTGAACGGAAAATGTGTTGTTAAATAGATCACAAATTCAAAATGTTTTCACAATACTGCACTAACTTGTCTAACTAGACATGTCACTGGCAGCAATACTGTTTTAAAAATAATAAACTTTAATATCAGATTTAATATTTTTTTTGAAAAATCAGTATAAAAACGAAGTAAAAAAAACTCAATCAAAACTAATAACTTCAGTCAAGATTTTAATCTTAATATATTTTTGCCATTTTTACGATATAAAAAACGAAATAAAAATACACTCACAAAAATGGGTAGGTATACATTTTTCAAGTAATTCCCGTTCAGATTTTTTGTCGGCCGTGTTCATCGGTCGTCCCAATTTTCACCGCTGTAGGCAAACGGGCATACAGCGGAAAAGCGCGTAAAGGTAAGCAATAAACAGAACATTTCGACTTGGTCGTTAATCACAGTAACAAACGCGATGTCTGTCATCGTAATCACATCTTTTTCGGAGTACGCATTTAAAAAGGAATCGGTCTCGATGATTTATAACGCTGCTTAACCACTTAAGAGTTTTGATTGTATTAAATAACGAAATAAGAACGAATTATGAATAACTTTATCAACTTTTTGTGAGATCTTTTTTCGGATTCGCACTCAATGAAATATTAATTTGCTTTTATATGGTTTGATAAAAACTTGGCTTTTTATGATTGAGTTTGACTAGAAATATGTGACCAGCTGTAGATGAAACCTATGTCTTTTAGGATAGCAATAACTACAAACGTTTTTAATCAAAAAGGTCTCCTCAAACAAAAACAAAACTTGTGATCTATTCAAACGGTAACCAACTGAATGGTATTGTTCGCTCAAAGCATATTGATTTAGGTGGAAAGTGGTACTCAATAACCGCTCTATCTAAAACTGAGGTCCCAATGAGCCGAAGTTAGCTATCTATTGCAAAAGTTTAGCGTAAAATTACATCTTTACCGGCGATATTAAATTTCTGTTGTCTCATGTGATTTACGATGTCTGCGTTCGCTTATTAACGGGTCCGTCTATAAGATATTGACTTTCGGAAATTTTGCATTTATGATACTCCAAGAAGTAGCTGTAGAATTAACAAAATTGACAAATTAGACACCTACGTAGTGACGATTTTAACTTTTAGGAATGAGTGTGTGACCTCTTTTTCATCTATCTTCTTCTATACGTGTAAAGTCACGAATACGCAACCAAAATACTAACCCTGAAATGTTGAAATTTAGAATACTTATTTCAACGTAAGCATCCGCTAAGAACAGCCAGGGTTGCATTATTTGTTCGAAAGAGTTATCGTGGCCCAGGAAAGCAAGGGGCATTTGCAGGGGCATGAGTGGGTTTTAGTCAGTAAGAGTCTGACACTCCCTTCCACTCCACCCGAAGTGGAAGGAGTCTTTTATGATTTCATATCAAAAAAAAATTCGGGGGAAATAGGAAGAGAGGAGAAGGAGAAGGAGGAAAAGTCTTTAATACAAGGCCTTACTTTAATATCCCCATATTAAAGTAAGACCTTGTATTAAAGACTTTTCTTCGAGATAAAACCGCTCATGAATTCCAAAAACTATTCATCCATAACAAAAAACTTTATAAACCGATGAATATTAAGTAGGAATTACCTATTAATATTAAAACGTAATTTATAATCAGTTTAAAACTGAATGCGGCGCCTTCGACAGGTGCCTGAAACTTTGTTAATAAACTCATATTGCTCGTCACTCAAGCCCTGCATTTGATTTATTTGCATCTGATGAAGTCTTATTTAATTTGATTACTCTCAACAGCAACTTTTTTAATTTCAAGTTTGACTATCAATTTTTGGCTTAATCATACGAGGCCCGTGTGATGCTGGTAAATGCAAACTTAATGACGTCGGTGAAGTTTGCTTTGCGCTACGCAGTTCCCCCCACCCCTCACCCCAACTGTTACACGAATTAGCTACAGAATAGCGACTGTGCTGCGCCGCCATTAGGTATGATTCTAACTGTAGCAGTACCTCTAGTGTTCTTTGGTAAGGCTGTCCAGCTACCAATGTTCCAGACATGCTTAATTACCTCTCAAGAACTTGTATTTTACAGCAAAATAGAATTCTCCTTATAACTCTCAAAGAGCTATTTGATGTGTTAAAAAATACTCGTCAATCAAGTCGTAGATTTGTGAGATATTCCAGAAAAATAATAGACAACCAGTTTATGGTCGTTGACTTTTACGACCCGACGAGCTGAATATTTTCACTCCACTTGAGTTCCACATGAAAATTATGATTTATGTTTACGACTAACACACATAAACGCCCATTTGTTAGTTTAATGACAATTGACAATTGACTATAATTTAATTGCGATTTCAAAATATTTGTCACAACATGACATGTTAACGCTGCAATAAGTCCATCTCACAATTATTCGGATATTACCAATAAATTAACATTTCATTGTGGTCCTAATAAGCACGTCGAGGGTAGAGTTCACTGTTCACCGAAACTAATGGAATTTAAACTAATTTAAATACATTAGGCATGCGACCTTTTCGTACAGCTACGCAAGTTACGTCGGCTGCCGTTAGTAGAAATGTCTAGAGGTCCATGTGAGGATTTATCGAAACTTTCTACGGCGCATAATGTGGACGCTTTGAGAAGGGAATACTAATGTTCAGGCTCAGTAACGCCCTCTAACGTGTTAAATAGTCAGTTTAAGGGCTGTGACTATTTGTTTCAATTGTGTGAAGACCTAAATGGTGTTAACAACTTACTTGTTTTGGATTTATTAGGCTTTTGATGACTTGATTAAAACGCAGTGAATGGAGGTGAAAATAAACTTTATGTTAAAGCTCAACGTATAGATAACAAATATTTTATGTGCAGTTTAACAAAACAAAAATTTACGTAATTTGACAGTTCCGCATAATTACCCGCTGCTTAAAACAACATTACTCGCCTCTTTGGTAAAACACCGCAAATACCGAGTACGTCATTCTTGCTACCTGCAATGGAAACGTGAAAATGTAATAGCTGTTTCGGGAAACACCTCATAATGTTCCGTCATTTCAACTTCAAATCTCAAAATAGCTCGAAAATCATTTGCGGAACATGTTTATTATTTCATTCTGTGAAATGTTATTGTAGAATAAATATCATCTACGAAGCTTGCACAATCATTCTGTTTAATTTTGTACTTACGTATTCGATGTTTGTTTTTATACTTGCACTTACTACCTTCTTTTCTGGCTGCCCTCCGGGCACTGCTGGGCAAAGCTCCCCCAAGCTTCCCCAGAAATTCTTTTCCCACGCCACCTCGTACCAGCCCTCACGGTACTCAACCAGGGGCCCGAGTCTGCTATTACAATAGTGTCAGAATGGTCGATCACTGATTTCAAAATGGTTGATTTTGACAAGTTTGGCAATCTACTAACATAATGGCGTCATGATGGCGTCACTATGACATTCCAATGTTCGTCCACTGACGGTCCACTGACTCGCCATTGAGAGAAATGGCTTAGAATGGTAATCTCGTACATAATGACAGCTGAATGTTTGACGTATGCGTTAGTCTGCTAATATTTTGACAGTTACTTTGATCGGTGAGCTACCACTGTGCCACCATTGGAAATAATTGGAATTTGGAACGTCATTGATTTAAAAAAGTACTCTGTGATTGTGCAGCACAGAAGACAATAACCTAGCGGTTGTGCAGACATTGCATTTAAATACTTTTAATTCATAATTCGACAGCTCAGTATCAAAAACTTTTTGCTTTAAATCGAGTTTGTGGAATATTATTGCATCCAAGAATGATTCACTGCGATCAAATATTCTGGAACTAGCCAATGCAGTGCATGCTAGAGAAAAAAGATGCAGGGAATCCAGAAGACGCCGTTTAGCCCATCGGTTGATGACAATCAACACGAACCCTTTTACTTACTTATGTTACTGAATACTGAGGCGAAATTCGTAAAAACGTTGGCCTTGGAAAGGACTCGGTAAGGGGGTTAATTGACGAACTCAATTCCCTTATGGCCAGACCGCGACGAAATGATACTATATCGGCAGAAATGAAGGTGAGAAAACTGAATTTGACATTTATTTATTATTCTATAGCCAGAAACGCGAAATAGGTCGATTAATGTTATATGTTTTTTGTTGCAGGATTCTAATAGCACTTCGTGCATCAGGGTCCTATAAAAATTTGGTTGGACAGAGTGCCCTTCATAATGTTTTGCAGGTGAATGTGTCGAGATCGATACAAGTTACAGAGGCACTAAATAAAATATACCACAAGTATAACAAAGGAAAATATAGGAAAGGAATATTATAAAGACTAATTGAGAAATGAAATCTACCCTAACTGTTATGGTTGTACCTTGCTTGTTGTACCTAAGCAGAATATAAGATATTAAAAACTATGCAGGTTCTATCAAAAATTTGAATTGTTATTTTTGGTAACCATGGCCGCACATACAGCACATGCTTTGCCCAACTGCAGGCAAGATTGTGATTGCATGTAGCATAATATTGCAAACATGGCAAGAGAACCATTCCCTTCTGATGAAGTTTATGCAGAAGGACTTCGCTTGCAACAGGTATGCGATTTCTATTCCACTATTTCTATTGATATTGAATATGTATCATGAATTTGGAATTTATTAGGTAATATAAATAATACTACTATACTAAAAAATCTACATTTAGATTAGTCTTTATTTCTCACTAACTAAATATTTATTTAACAATATTAAACTTGACTTTCCAGCCAATTGAAAAATCTGAAATGTAAATATACTATATAAAACAAAAAAAACATTTAAAACAACACCAAGTTACAATACTTGATGTAGTAGTCTTATAATAATCAGTCTTCATATAAAATAGTCTTAAAAAGATTTTCAATACTTTAATCATCATTTGAATAACACATCATAAGTTTTAACTAATATAATAAAAAATTACAACATTAATCACTAATCAGTTTTTTAATTTAAGGAGGAAAATAATTATGCAGCACCCAATTATCAAGACCATCGAAGGGTGAACCGGGACCTTCTTGTAGGTCGGGCACTGCAGCAGGCTCTTGTTGACAGACTGTGGAGAAGAGAAATGCATAAATTAAAGAAGCAGGTAATTAATGCAAAACCACCTCAATAATATTCTAGTGAAGTACGAAAATGCTCTTATTATTATTAAAATGATTTAACTTTGTTACAGATCCACAGTATTGAACAAAATACAACCGAATTGAGAACCGCCTCCTTTTTGGGAAGTCAGTTAAAAACAGAGATTTAAAATAAATTAATTAATGCTCTTTTTATAAACACTGTTTCATTTACCTTTACAACCATTTGGAATGAACTGCTGGACATAGACTACTCCTAAAATAGATTTCATTTATAAGTAAAAAACTACTGGATTGATTTCAAAATTCTTTCACCACTAGAAAGTTACTTTATCACTATCACTGAATAACACAGGCATATATTTTCTATTTTCATGCGGGTGAAGTCACTGGTAATATACAAAAGTTAGAACTTTGTATATAGCTTGTGTAACCTAGTGCTTAGTATCAGAGTTACAATCAAGATGTCAAATTCTAGGGACAATGTACTACTACTAATGTCCCCAAGCTTTTAAGCTTAGCTGGAGGGGTTATATATTTTGTTTGTATTGTTTTCAATACTCATGATGGGTATGTTTGTAGCACACATAATGAGTAGAAGTTCAGATTTTGAGTGAAACCATTTCATAAAGATGAATTACCTATAATTAAAGAGTAATCACCTTTTTTAACACAGATGTCACAAAGGGGTCCAATGGTTTTTCTGTGGATGAGCTCTGTTGGTTTATGGCTCCAGCTAAATTGTTTAGGGCCTCAGTTTTAAAGTCGCCTCGGAGTTCCTGGCTTCTATTGCGTCCAGCCTCGATTGAGCAGCTTCAAGAGCAGCATGGTCTCTATCTATAAAAAGAATAATATTTTGTTACATCAGGCGATATACTTTATTCTAGAGTGGGCAGTTACTGGTCATACATAACAAATAATTGCAAGATCTTTACCTTCTGCTGCCTAACGCCGTGCAGATTTTTGACGTTTGCGTCGCTTTGGAGTTCCATATCTATAAAAGTACTCTGTGCTTTGGAGGCTGGTCAATATACAAATTAAACACAAACAAAAATTCGAAACACTTAGGTAGATGAAAATAAAGACATAACAGTTAAACGTCAGTAAGCAATAATGTCACTTATGTCATATTTGACTTTGACAGCTAATCAAAATAATATTGCATTTGTATAGTTTCGCGTATTATATCCACTTATATCTAATGTTTTTTGGTATTTACGAACTTCTCACTAATTCAGATTGCTTATAACACTAATAAATAATATCAAATTAAATATAAATAAAATCTGGCAGGAATAAACATTCAAATTTAGTAGTAGTTTTTAGAAAATCATTTAGAAATGATTTTCCACAATGGTTTTATTATAATGGCAATACGGCAATGTCAACACAACTCTATTACACGAGCACTATTACGAGACCATTGGCTTGCCAGTGAACGATCACTGATCGGCCGATGGCTTGTCGCTGACCGGCCAATGATCGGACATTATAAATTTAGCAGATTACGAACTTTTTAGCAAAATGACAATGGCATGACAATGGGATCGTGTTGGAATGACAATTTTATAAAAATAGCAGACTCGGGCCCCAGGTCGTCTCGTCACCTCTCTCTGGGCCGGCCTCGGCGTCTTTGGGCACCCATTTTGTAAAGACTTTAGCCCAAAGGCATGCATCTGAGGTGACCCGTCCAATCCCATATACACTTATAGCAACTACATATATTATTTATTTATTTGTATAAACTTACCGATACGAAAGTTCCATAAGACAAATCTTGAATCCCAAACGCTTTGAGGATAAGTGGCTTTTGCGCCTGCGTGCAACCAATGAGAACCAGACTCCGAATATCTCGCTGAGAATCCAGCTGGCAGAAATGCCAGCCACAGTTGTAGAATATAGCATTTGAAAGCAAGGATGCCTAGAAAACAGAAAATATATATATTTATGCGGACTGTCGGCAAACTGACACTTCGAGCTTCGAAAAAGATCTGACATCAGGCTTACCAAGGGGTACCATGGGTACTTTGTTACGCATCTATCTAACCTATGTTATATATATTTGGTATTCAGCTGAAACAGCTGGCTATACTAAAACCTAGCCCAACATGATTGCGAAATAGCTAGGCAGCTTAATTAAGTTGAAGATAAAAGAAACCTCTAGAGCATTGTTTCTATCAATCACACATGTAATGCACATACGCACACGTGTTGTGCAACTTTAAGTGTGTGTCACAATAAATTTATGTTCATTGTTTTTATTACCGCGTGACCCAGTACTGTAGTCTACACCACATTAGTATGAAACATACTCACGGCAAGATTCGTCGAGGCGAGATGAACAGATGCATGTGGCTCACGTGTTGCCCCCGCGAGACGTCACAATGTGTTGTGCACAAAAAAATCCTCACAATACTTATGTAACTTTGCGTGACTTCAGTTTGTGTGTTTTGGACCGGTTAGCGTCTCGAGACTGAACTATGCATCGTAATTTTTGTAAAATAAGTTCCCTATTCGATTTTTCTACGTAAACTCAACTGAGTTTAAAGTTATTGCAATGAGATAAGTCCACCTTAACAACACGTCAGTACCCAGTATTAAAAAAACAACATGATACTTGAGTGAGGAGTACATTTCCGAATATTTTATGATCCAATTCAAGAACTCTGTAATTTTGAGTTGAAAATAATTCAAACATTTAATATTTCTCTAGAAATAAAACTGCTAGGATTAAGTAAGTAATATTTTAAATTGAAAAGTACATTTAAAAGCAGAAGTTAATTTACAAGAGATTACAGCTGAGTAAGATCGTTATTCGTTACTCCAAACGTTTCTGCGCTTAAAGCCATTTCTGATTCATATAATATTCAGGGCATGTTTTCGTACCCATTTCGGATCGAGTCGATAGTCCGGCTAAAATCGACAGGATAAAGCTCTCGTGTTGGAATAAACCTTTGTATACTTACAATAAACCTTTCTGATGTAGTAGGTAAAGTGGTGCCCAATATAAGCCCCCTGCGGGACGCCTAAATACAGAAGATTTATATTGTTGCCCATCGTACTGTTTTCTTTGTGACTATGATAGAATCTGTTTAGATACGAAGACGACTTTCTTTTACCTGATAAGTAACTTCTCCTGCATTCCACAAATTAAGTGCCAGTAGTAAGAATAGGGATCCGACGAACGTATACGTCATGAAGGCATTAGTCAGATCCAGATGTGGAGACAACTGGAATAATACAAAAGCTATTGTATTTATTAGACGTGTAGAGTCAGTGCTAGTGTTCTTTTCATTATAATTATTTATTCCTAAACAAACTCCATATAATTGCACGATGGGGTTGGTGTCGCGTATAAGTTGATTACATGAATCATAATCATAATACAATTTTCAAGCTGTGATGATAATAATCCTAGGTCTAGTGAAACTGAGTTGATAAACATAAAACCTAGGACACAGAACCAGCCTACTTTACGAACTAAAAAGTATTATCTATCTATAAATTTAAAATGCTTTGTCCTGAATGACTGACGGATCAACGCACAGCCTAAACCGCTGATCGCAGAGACCTGAACCTTGGAGGGTGTATTTTTTGTATGACGTAGGCATCCGATAAGAAAACATTTTTGATAATTCAAACCCTAAAGGGGTGAAAAGGCGTTGCAACATTTGTAAGGAAAACCACCATTTTCAAAGTTAAAAGCATGTTAGAGCTTCTGGTTAGAAATAAATATGAACCTATATAATATTTTTGAATTACCTTCTAAAAAGGTGAAATAGGAGCTGAAAGTTTATATCGGAAATTCGTCATTATTGAAGTGAGATAGATGAATGAAATTTAATATTAAAGCTTCTGAGCATAAATAAATAAATACGAGTTTCCTCGTTTTTTGAAAATACAATCCCTAACGGGAAAAATGGGGAAAAAACATAAGTAAAAATTAAAAAAAAATTAACTGCTAGACCGATGATGATGGTCATGGAGGTAGATTAAAATAAATAAATAAATAAAATAGCTAAAAAAGAGGGTTAAAGTTCGTTTGCAAAATCTTATTCCTTGATTTATAAACTTGAACCTTGGCGAACACTGGCCTAAGTAAATTACAAAGGTTGTGATTATTAATTTTTCTGAACTAACCTATTTAGGGTATGTTAAATATTGAATGGAAAAACCTTATTTTTTAGGTTTATTAACTTGAAACTTGGTAAAAATACTGAATTTAATAAATAAAAAATATAACTAGTTAAAGACATAATTAGTTTTTCAAAACTACCCACCCCCAGTGGTGTGTTTTATGTGGTCTGAAAATTTTAGGGAAGGATGTTAATTATTAGTCCTTGATCTTGATAAAATTAATACGAAATATTTGCTTTGTATTTTTTTTAATCAACCCCTGAAGGGGTTTAAAGGGGTGATGACGTTCATAGGGAACGTTATTAGTTACTGCTTGCTTCAATTGACTTGGGAATTGGTATAAAGCAATCTAAAAGTGGGATAATTTAAAACGGATCTAAAGATTTTTGATAATCAACCCCCAACGGGGGGGTTAAAAGGGGTAAAACGGTTTCTATAAAAAATCTAATTCCATCAATTTTTAAATCATGGAACTCAGAACCAATGCTTATCTAGGTAAATAATAAATATTGTTATGTTTAACTATATTTCAAAGAGGATCGAGTATCAAATTTAAAAAGAAAAGAGAATATGGGGTCAGTATGATCAGTATTAGTGTTGAAATCAAACCAATTAAAATAATACCTAAAGATCGTTTCATTCACTTTACATAAACAACGAACCCTACAGAGCGATCGCAGGAGTTGTTTATGTTCGTAGACGAAAGTACCTGCTTAGTAAAGTCGCGGGCGCAATGCTAGTATATTTATAAAAAGAAACACTAAAAAGGTTTTACATACCGCTAATCGCAGCAAAAGTAACACGGCCACGGCGGAACTTTCGCACACTTGGAGTGACATTATTATTCCGAAAACACGATGTATCTCGTCTGCTAAACTAAAGAAAGAATATTACATGAAGCCTTCCACAAAAAAGCTCTCGGCTAACGTTAAATGAAATTGTCAATTTCGTTACAAAAACATACAATTCTCTGGAAACTGCTGATGGTTTTAGAAATGGCCAATGGGATTTTTCATTTTTGTTATAACACTTTTATTGATATCGTTTACAGCGCCAGGTGAACTGTTTATTTAGAATTAAATTAATTTGATTTTTCCGCAAGCGTTTTTTTCCAATTTAGCTTTGCTAGTTTCAATAACACTTTTCCGGTCCATTGATATATTATAATAACTACAATATTATGATACTCTACGCTTAGAATAATAACGCATAGAAGCCGCGTCTAGAACAAAACCCGAGCAAAATCGTGTGTCCACTTCATTTTCTTTGTGTGCGTGAGCCGAATGTGTCTACGTTCCTCTAACGCACACAGATATAGCTTTCAGTGATACCATTACTAAGCCGTTACCCACAAAATATGGGAAGACGCATTACTATTTTGCTATCAAGGCAAGTATTTTATGTTGTTGGGAACTGGAAAAGGTAAACATGATTTTTCATGTAATATGACATATTTTTTCGGAAGGTATAATTCAATTTATTTCAAAATAAAAGGAAATAAATCGCATAAAGAATGAGATATTGTTCAATGCGTTTAGAATGCTTGATGGGTTATAATTATAAACAATGTTAAAACATCGGGTTTGATATGAATTAACAGTAAGTATTGTATTTTAAAATTACAAAAATGAAAAACATGAGTGAAAGCAATGTGGGAATTTTTTCCTCACAAATAGCAACACTGTGTTATGACAAGTTAGGTTATTAGAATTTTGTTTTATTTATCGATTTACGTAAAAATAGTGCATAGAATGTGAGTACTTATTTGTGAAATGTTATTTTATCACATTTTTTTGTTTTCCTGATGTGCTATAACATCCTTTCACGCAACAAACTGTCATTTTCAATTATTTACTCGCGAGCTGTGTTCGACGGAACGTGACATTGAGTACTGACGGCCTGGTGGCTAAGTTTGACGGATTAGGCTAAGTTTTAGTTGCCTCTCTTTTTGCACTCGTACTAGGTTTCTATGCGTTATTATTCTAAGACTCTACGTTTTAAATTCGTTTCTTTGTGTACCTGCGTTTTCTTCTATTGCATCGATAAAATATACTACATGAACAAAGCTACAATTCTATCCTAAAATCATTCATTACGTCGTCCGTAAATCCTGTCTGTATCTTGTCGGCGAACAATAGTGCGCTGAATAATACAATAACAAAAGTTAAACAAAAGAACTCACTACAGAAGTTTCTGATGCATCCGAATACCTTCCAAAACTCCAGCTTTTAGTTTGTCTATAGCCTCCCTTTTGTTCATTACTTTTATGTTTCGATCAAACTCGATCCGCATCCGTTCAAAATGATGGCGCAGAGTAATAAACTTGTGAGTCATGGTGATCAAGTGCGTGATTGGCATGCAGTCAGCCGACATCATCGGCAACATCATGTACAACCATGTTATGTAGAAGAATATTCGGAAAATCAGTGCCGCTACTGAATTGTCATCGTAAACCGGTAAATATGTGACCACGGTATAAAAAGGGGTCCCTGAAAAGGAACAAATAAAGTTACGAATTTATGATTATCGTTGATCTGGCTACCCGGATGATACCATGAACGTGACTTTAAGCTAGCTGCATAGTAATAATAAGGGTGACGAAGTATAGGGACTTGTAGATACGCATAACTTAACAAAACGTTGTCGTAAACGAAGGTCATGAAGGGATACAATATTAGTAGTAGAAAAAAATGTATATGTTATATTTTTGGCATACAATTCGATATAAGTAAGGACATAAAATTGTGAAAGAATCGTACCAGTATACTAAACAAACCTTCCACGATTGCCCTCCTAGCGCTCTCGACGCCATACGCTGCAAGCGACAGGTACACGGAAATGACGTACAACCAAATACCGACTGTCACTTTCCGAAATTGTTTCTTCATCACATACTCCTCTTCAAGCTTCGCACCAACCGTAGCCATGTCGTAGTTCAATTTTCTTATAGACTTTTTATGATAGTAGAGAAGAAACATCTTAGTCAGAACGATATTGTGTATAGCAGAAAACATGACCGATGAGTTCTTTTCCACTTCTGGGAACCTCCCAAACAAGGCCGCAACGTTTTCGAGAAAAATCATTGTGGTGTATATGGAGAAGGTTACTATACGATATAGCTGGTAAAGGACGGTTTCTTGGTAGGTGTCTTCGTACCAGCAGTTCCCGTAGCCAGCATAATACACGTATCTACAAATTTTTCTTAGTAAGTATTTAGTATTTAGAGGCATTTTCCTTTCAAGAGAGGGAACTTTGTTAATGGTTTTTCTTCAAGAGCTCCCGTAATCTTCAACACCTGTTCACTGTATGAAGTTTCAACGTTTTATGATGAAACTATCTAAACTCGGATACCTATGTAGATAGATATAAGAAATGAATTAAACATTAATAAAAAGTAATGAAAGTTTGTATGAATACTTTGTGTTCGATTTAAATAAATAATAATAGAACTTGTTTAACGAAAACAAAAAATAACGTTTTACTAGAGTAATATTTTATGAAAAAAACAAAGGAATAACCGTGTAAAAGTTACCTTTAATTAATGTCGTTAGGTAGTATCGAATAAAAATATTAATTGTTATTAATGAGGGGTATTGTAATTCGAAAATTGAGAAAGTTCGCCGACTTTCTAACATACAATATTATATTGTTTATGATTAATTAATTACTGTAACTAATTAACGTGAAGGGCGTTTATGTTGGTAGGTATACTTTATTGCTCGACATTTCAGTTATAAACATGATTTCTATTTTATGCGTAATAAGCTAAAAGGTTATAATCAAATTAGTTAGTATTAGGCTCTTGTATGTATCGAATTATGTATGTAATAGTATTATCTTCGAAACCGTTGAATGTGAGCGTGATTTTACTATCTATATCTATCTATACTTATAATAAATCTGTAGAGAGGTCAATTCTGTACATGAAATATATTTCCAAAATAACTATCAGGGGGTGATTAGGGATCGATACTGATGCCAAAAATGCAATCAGTACAATTTTTGTCTGTCTGTCTGTCGGTCTGTCTGTCTGCCTGTATAACCGTTATAGAAACAAAAACTACTCGACGGATTTTAATGAAACTTGGGACAATTATTATTCATACTCCTGAGCAGGTTATAGTATACTTTTCATCACGCTGCAATCAATAGGAGCAGAGCAGTGAAGGGAAATGTTGGGAAAACGGGAGAAGTTACTCCATTTTTTAAGCTTCCGTCGCGTGTGCAACCTTAATGGTGAAAGCTACACAGAAATCATGTATGACGGAAATGTTCTCCTTAAAATTATATAAAAAATATCCAACGACAGCATATGTCTATCTTTTATGATTGACGAACAATAACACGTGTAACTCCCAATAGCTTAGCAGTTCGAAGCTTGCTGATTGTATTTGTCTACTCTTACGTTTATAAAACTCTCAGTCGTCCCTAATTAACATTAGTAAAAGTTAACATTATTAACTATTCCATAAAAAAAGAATCATAGAAATCGGTATAGAAACACCAAAGTTATACATGAAAAACGCTAATAATAAGCCATCGCGCGTGAATACTGAATCATGCTATAAGGATTATTTTTGTGGTCGCGAACGCACAGGCAGGCGGCTAGCTTGGCGCCTAGAAGCTAGCGAGTAGCTTCGGAAAACGGCTTACGACAGTTTGCAATATCCTTTAATAATTATAATGTCGAGGGGAAGATGGTTAACAAAGATAGATTATATTCTGGAATAGCACATAAGCTACTTTTCATCCCGGGAATATGTTCCCTAGGGATCACGCGGGCGAAGCCGCTGGCAGAAGCTAGTAGATAATAAAGATATAAACCGACTCAAAATAAATATGATATTGACGTAATTCATACTTATACTATCGATAACAGGATATAGAATTAGTATGTACATACTAATATCTACAGGCTGAACTTTCAAGTAGGCGTAGATGGCCATTTCCGAAACTTTAAATTTAAATATTCTCAAGGGAATCTCGGGTCGGATTCTGATGAAAACTAAAACATCATCATTGGATTTTTCAAAAATCATTATTTCTGTCTTCGATTAAGTCCGGAATAGAAGTTGTCCATTTTGAAAAAAATAACCGTCTTATTAAATTACCAACACCATCCACCCGATAATAGTAATAATCACCTAAGTCTGAGAAGTAATGACATACGGTAAACTTGCAAAGATTTAATTGATACATACTGATTTTTTTTAATGTTTGAGATTTATTCGCTTTGGCCATACACATTAAATTGAAAAAGTCAGTCAGTGTATGTCGCTAAGATCATAATAATGACTATCAGCTGTCTTATTACTACAGGAGGCGAGCAAAGGAAAAAATATATCAGTTACGTACGATAACACTTTTATAAAATGTAGGTTACATAAATAAAGGCGTATTTTTCTTCAAGGGCCTGTATTATATTCATTGTTTTCTTTTACTCAATTGGATCCATTTGAGGTTGACTTCATTTCACGACTTCGGAGCCTCTTTCGAGAATGATATCATCCAATAGGAATATAACAACGGTTTTATTATAATATAACAGCGGTTTTATTATTTGTATTACGTTGTTTTGTTAATCTTTTTACGCACATGTGCTCTAGAAAATTGGATTTAAAATGTTTATAAGGTTGAATATTCAAATAAAAACTTATTACTAAAAAAATATAACCGACGAAGTCAGTATTTTTGGTTTTGTATCTTTGTTTTTTAAACACCGACTGATACGCAGGAATTAAAATAAGCGAAAATGCTCATAAAATAATAACTACTGATCCAAACACAATTAATTTGTTTAGGGACCAAACGGCAAGTATTCCGCATTGAATTAAAAAAGAATCACACAAATCGAATCAGAAACCTCGGAGTTATCGGTGTACACACATAAAAAAATACCCGCGGAATTGAAAACCTTCTCCTTTTTTGGAAGTCGGTTAAAAAATATATGAGACATCGACCTTAAAGTGACTGTCCAGTTTGTATGTAGCCATCCTTTAAATATATCAGCAAAATATAGCTTTAAACTTACCTACAAGTTATATCTATTAGATGTATGCAAAAGCTTTGGTTTTTACTATAGGTACAAGCTTCTTGCTTTAGACGTACCTACCTACAATAAAATTAAACCACTAATGCATCAATCCATCTCTTTTTTGTGTGCATATATTATTGTGAGGTTGTAACTAACTTTATTCTCATAAGATAATATCCTAAAACTTCTGCGCTTCCACTTACCTAAGAGTCCTGCAGTAGTCACTTTAGCGGCACTTTTTGGTGCACAGCACAGAGGGCAAGATAAGAGCAAAAGCATTTAAGTTTAAAGAACACAACTTTTATAGTTGCAGCAAATTATAGTGTGCCACAGGAAATTGTATTTGTCAGTGTATATACGGCTTTAGAACATTTTTCTGTTCTTATTATTCTGTCTGTCTGTTTATCCGTCTGTTACAGCCAATTTGAATCTACTCGACCGGTTCATATCAGTCGACATTTGGTATATTTGGTGACATCACAAAAATCAATTTTGAGTAAAATTTCACTCATGGGAAGGAATAAAAAAAACTGACCGTTACATATAAAAAATGTGATCGCAAACCCTTTGAGCTGGAGCCTGACTCGCACTTGATTGATTGTTAATTATTTTATCCTTTATTTCAGGCAACAAAGGCCTATAAAACACTATAAGTACATAAATAAACATAAAAAATACACAAATTTATACAAAAAACTTACAAACTAATGCACATGAAGTGACGGCGTCGTGTTGCACTGCGAGGTGTCGCGTAGCCGCCGCAGAAACGCCGGCCGATACACACCTTTCGGCCAAAATTCTTCCTTGATAGGTCACCAAATGATGACTCGGAACGCGCACCACGAACGACTTGAAATTGTTGTTATGGCACGCCTCTAACTTCTCAACCCTCAAGGTCCAGTTGGTCTGCACCCGAATGTACTCTACGATGATGATTTTAATATTACTCTAACTTAGATAGACCTCCCACAAGGTGAACCTATGACCTGGTGGGTAGCCGATGGATGCGAGACGCACCGACCGGTTGTTGTGGTGACACTTAGGGGACCAGCAGTGGACATCTTTCGGCTGATATGATGGTGATTATTACGTAATTCGTTAGACTGGACAGTTGAAATACAGCGAACGCTTGGACATTAAACTCAATCATGTCCATTCTGTGTCATCCATCTCCTCAAGGTGAACAGATATTTCCGTTCAGCGCGAGACGTGTCATTACATTGCAAACAAACGAGTGTTACCGCTGTTTACACGTACGTGCGTGCGGTGCTAGAAATTGATTGATTGGTATAATAGTTCTGACAACACATGTAACGTGATTTTTGTCAAATATTGCGTAGTTCTGGAGTATAACGAAAATAAACCCATGACCATTAAAACAATACAATCATAATCATCAAAAAAATCTTCAAACTGAAATTCAAGGGATTTCGATATTGTATGTACTCGTACCTAAGAGCTAAGCGCGATATAGAATACCTACTAAAGATTTGCGTAGTTTTTTTTGTACCGATTAAAGCTGACGTTAAATATGAGTTGATTTGTTAAATATGAGTACATTTCCTATCCCAGCACTAAATTCTATAACTTCCACATTTGCTGCGTAACAACAATTTCCTTGAATAGTAACCGTTTAGTCGGAAAACCTTTTACTTAGAGTACCTTTGGTACAGGCGCCATCTCCACGAGCGGGAAATTACATTTAGTTCGCCAGTGTCAAACGTTGAATCGCCATGTTCATTAAGGGCGGATTTCATCAATCTGAAACTGAACGCACTGAACATATGAACCACATTTACGAGGTGTCAGTGCCATTATTTTCTATGGAGTATTGACACCGACAACTCTTTAACGCAGCTTGATCGCCATCAGTTTCGTTGGTGATATCCGCCCTACGATGTTATAGAAGGAAATGACCTTTATGTCAATGTTCTTCAGCTGACCTTACACATCATATCTTATGGGAGTGTATTCTTTGGCAAAGAAAAACTGAACGCAATATTCTGTTAAATTGTGTACAGGATAAATATTTTGGAGTAGTTTCAAACTATACGTCGGATATTGTAGAGACTAGATTAAATTTCTGGGCGAGTTTGCCATAGGTACATATTACGGGAGTCAAAAGTAGCTCACAATTTGGGACAAATAGTATTAGTGCCTATATAGTCTGTGGTGGTTGGTATATGGGCTTAACCCAGTTTTATACGTCCCTTGGTGCCTTTTGCCTTAGTTCTGTTCCGTCTCTTGCTTGATTTGTAGAAATTACATTTTCTCCGACTCATCCGCTGTTATTCTATGATCAATTTCGTTGCGGGATCCAAGACAGTTGAATCGTTTCTCCGAGACTCGTCGATCTTCATTGACCATTGCATCTTTCTGGTGGCCGCCACTGTGGATGCTGGCATTCAGAAGTTGTAGTGGTAGGAAAAAAAGTATGCAGGACAAGTGGGATAAAAGAGTTCTTCGAGTCAAATTTTTATATTTTGAAAGTGCAAAATACCCCACGCAACCTTCTTACCTTCTGTAAAATGAATTCACCTACTTAACTAAAGCAAGTAACGACCCTCGCAAGCGACCCACATTAACACCGGCAATAATGCGTTGGGTCTTTTAATTGACCCGTTACCAAACCTCTAAGTATCCTCACTGTATAGTAAGCTCACACGGAAAAACACTTAGTATCCGCCACTATATTAAGTTACCTGATCACGTTCGAGGAAATCTGCCTGACCAATAATATACCTTTACCCTTTACCTAATTTGTATTCAGGTCAAGCATACGAACCTGCCAAGGATTACAAAACTGTGTTCGGGAAAAGACTGTAAACAGCTTTGCCACCTTTATTGGTGTTAAGCCCAGTTTTCAAAAGGCGGTGTATTGAAAACTATGTTTGCGAAGAGCTTTCATTATGCTAATCTTTAAGCAGACGTGCAATCGTGCATCAAAATGAAATATATATTCGAGAAGGCTTACCCCCATGACGTGGGGCATACAAAATAGCTAGTAAACTGGACAGTCACTTAAAATTCGTAATCTCATAGATTTTTATTTGAATATTGAACCTCATGAAGCATTAGGGCGCAATGTCTATAACTATTGGTACACCTCCACTAACACGTCGAAGAGGCAAGCGAACTTTTTAAAATCTCAATCTATACTCAAACTCAAACTCAATCATTTATTTCAATTAGACCATTTACAGGCACTTTTGAATTGTCAAGGTCGGTCGGTCCAAAAAAAGATGAAGCTATTTGCACGTTCCAAAGCGTAGATCTCTATGGAGAAGAACGTGCAAGAAACTCCACGGACACTCTTTTAAATCAATTGATGTACTTAATACAAAAATCATGGTAACATTATCTTTGATCGCTTCTATATGTGAGGACAATGCAAAGAACAAGAAAGTATATAAAACAATTCAAAAAGTACAGATTATAAAATAAGCCAGTGGCAGGTAAGAGATGACCAGTCTCAACTGACGGCGCCCGTTCACGAACATGACGCGTGTATCAGCACCATCTAGCTCAACCATTTTGAAGGGAACCAAATGATCCAACACACGCGCCACCATCAGCGAGACGTTTGTGTGAGCATGACAAGCTCTCAACTGCCACGCTCGTTCATGTCAAACAAGTTTAATAAACAAAATCTTAAAATTACATATGTAAATGGTTCCATAGTACTCACATTTACAAACATTTGAAAAAATGAATCTACTTTACTACAAAACTATGGTTTTCAATGGCCAAGTACCTAAAAAACGAAAAATAAAAACAAAATGAAACTGCATGAATGCGTAACTTACTTCTTAGCAATTCAATATTGCAAAGAAAGAATAAATAAGTACATTATACTACAGGAGAACAAAAAAAGGGTAAGCATTACTTCCAAATTTTATATATAAAAAAAAAAACAAAAAAAAAAAAACTATATAGTGGATCCATGCGGCTATGGCTGTGGAGCAGGACCAGCATTTAACCAAGCATTTTTATCATGGATATAATCTTCCAATTTATAATATGCTTGTCTACATAGTGTGCGTTTTATGCATGTTTTAAATTTACTCTCATTTAGTTCGAGAATAGCGAGTGGTATTTTATTATAAAATTTAACACAATATCCCATAAAAGAAGTGTGTACTTTAGCTAATCTGAATCGGGGTTGATCTAATTTGTTCCGATTTCTAGTATTAAAATTATGCATATCACTAATTTTGCTAAAAAGATGAAGATTTTTCCGAACATACATTATGTTTTCATATATGTATTGACAAGGTACTGTCATGATATTAATATCCTTAAACAGTTCCCTTAGGGAATCTCGCCGACGGAGATTGTATATGGCTCTGATAGCTCTTTTCTGCAGAATAAATATAGACTCGATGTCTGCAGCACGTCCCCATAATAAGATACCGTAAGACATGATACTATGAAAGTAACTAAAATAGACCAGCCTCGCGGTATCTATATCAGTAAATTGACGGATTTTTCTGACAGCATATGCTGCTGAACTCAGCCGTCCCGCAAGAGATGTTAAATGAGGACCCCATTGTAGCCTTGAGTCAAGCGTGATCCCTAGGAAAACTGTGTCTTCGACGAATTCAAGTTTCTCTTTGTTCAATACTATGTCGCAATTTTTACTTTTAACATTCGCTAAAGCAAATCTGATACACTTCGTTTTTTTCCCATTTAAAACTAAATTATTAGCAGTAAACCAATTTTGGACCTGCTGAAGGGCGTTATTTACGACGTCAAGACTTGTGGCACGCCTATCTATCTTAAAAATTAAAGACGTATCGTCAGCAAATAACACCATTTGAGGTTGATTTTTTAGAAGATGGGGTAAATCATTAATATACACTAAAAAGAGAAAAGGACCCAATATTGAACCTTGTGGTACACCCATTTTGATTTTTAAGCCCCGAGAATTGACACCATTTACTTGAACTTGCTGTTGTCTGTCATTTAGATATGATTTCACTAGACTGAGTGCAAGTTTACCTAGTCCGTAATGTTCTAGTTTTAAGAGCAAAGTTTCGTGATTAACACAATCGAATGCCTTGGAGAGGTCACAAAAGATTCCTATGGCATCTTGCGCCTCTTCCCACGCTGCATAAATATGTTTTAACAACGTGACTCCAGCGTCAGTCGTACAACGACCTTTGGTAAAACCATACTGTTGTTGGTGTAAGATTTTATTGGTATTAAAATGATTGAGCATTTGATTGAGCATTACCTTCTCAAAAACTTTGCTGAAAATCGGCAATACGGATACAGGTCTATAATTATTGGTGTCTTTATTATCACCAGATTTAAAAAGTGGTATCACCTTACTATATTTCATTATATCCGGAAAGACACCTTGGTCCACACATAAATTAAATATTAAAGCCAAGTAAGGTGCTATGGTCTCAATAATGGACGTACACACTTTGATGGACATTCCCCATATGTCTTCAGTTAATTTAATTTTGATTTGCCGGAAAGCTTTCATAACTATCGTAGGGTTGATATGTTTTAATTGGAATTCAACCGTACAACCTGGAACGTTTGCTTTTAATAAATTAAATGAGACCTCGGGTGAAGAATTTAAAGCTCCAGTCGTTTTTGATGGTATATCGGTGAAAAAAATTTACAAATTCTTGAGCTACTTCTAAATTAGAACTTATGGTACCATGCTCAGTCTCCAGCAATAAATCAGTATTTCGTACCTTATTTCTGTTACTTTCAGTATTGATAACTTTCCAAACTGTCTTTATTTTATTATCTGCCGATTTAATCTTATTGCTAATGTACAGGGCTTTAGCTACTTTGCAAGCATTTCTGAAAACCTTAGAATATTTGTTTACATACTTGTTAAAGGTTTCAGTGTTTATGAAAGGCTTAAGGCCATATAGCTCATATAGTCTTTCCCTACTTATCCTAATGCCTCTAGTCGCCCAATCACTAAATACAAACTTAGGGAAAGTATCTTTTGATTTCTTTTCAAAAGTTGCATTAAATTCCTTTAGTACCACCGAAAAGAAGTTACCATAAAACTTATTCGCATCCTCAATATTATGGCCAAGAACATTTAACTTGTTTTGTAAGGCCTCATTGAATTTAGCTAGTTTACCAGTTGTAATTGGCCTAAATTGTATTTGAATTTTTTGCAAGGGTGCTTTATATGTAAATGTTACCAGTTGACCACTGTGATCAGACTGAAGGTAATTAACTATGGCTTTATCTAAATAATCGCAATCGCAGAATACATTATCAATACAGGTTGAAGAAGTTGGTGTCACTCTAGTTGGTTCTGTAAAAACATTAGACAGGTTGAATGATTTAAAAAGACTTAAAAATCTACTGCTATTTAAATTATTTTCTAAAATATTAATATTAAAATCTCCGCAAATAATTACGGATTTGTTACCTGCTACAAGTTTCGCAAGGACATCTTCCATTGTGGCTTCAAATAACGTAAAGTTTTGAGGGATTGGGGGCTTTACACGCACACTATAACATGCTTATCTAGCTCAACACAGGACAGTTCGATGCAATGTTCCACTGACAAGCTAACAATGTCTTTACGTTGCTTAAATTTTAAACATTTTTTAACTAAGATGAGAGAACCACCGCGCAACATAGATTTTCGGTTAAAACAACTCCCCACACTATAATTTTCATAACTAATTAGCATCTGGTAATCCTTCAACCAATGCTCACTAAAACATACAATGTCATTCATTGTTTTTTCTAAAAATAATTCAATTTCTAATATTTTGGAAGAGACACCTTGAATATTTTGATGAAATATTTTCAAGGAATGCTGCTGACCCTCTTTCTGACATCTATTTAACAGAGTGCAAGAAGATAACTTGTTTTTTGTAGGCATAACAGTAACTATTTTGTTAATGGTATCCTCTGTTGTCTTAAAAACTAGTTTAAATCATTATCCGGAGTATGTGTAGCAATAGGGCTACAGCTCTCCACCTGATTCTTAGTACAATTACTAAACATTGTGGCTTTAAATACACAAGACTTCGACATACTACTTATGTCTGAGTTAATACAATAAGCCTTGCTATTGTGTGTCTACAACTAATTGGTAAATACACAGTATTCCTAGTCGATTTTAAATTTTCCACAAAAAAGTTTGTGTCAAAAAACATAAACTTGTCACTATAATGACTAACTAAAAACTGCATGTGTTTATTTAACACATGAATATAATTATTTTGTCTAATTGACAATTTATCAAAATATGGAAAAGCACACAATATTATTTTATTACAATTTAACTTTAGCATCTCAGTTATATTGTCTGTGATATCTGACTTTTTAACTTTTAAACTATTCCCTATAAATACTGTAATGTTGGTATTTGAATTATAATTATTATATATTACCGACGCCATAATTTGCTTGTATGATGAACCTGGCTTATGAATATACTACTATTATAAAGCAGAAGAGTTTGTTTGTTTGGTTGAACGTGCTAATCTCAGGAAGCGGACCAGTAGGGTCCGCTTTGAAAAATTATTTCAGTGATAGATAGCCCATTTATCGAGGAAGGCTATAGGCTATATATCATCACGCTAAGACAAATAGGAGCGGAGCATTAATGGAAAATGTGACGCAGACGAAGTTGCGCGAGTCAGCTAGTATACATATACTCGTACAGCCGTATACAATGATTAGCCTGATGAAATACTATTATTTATTTATTTTACAATTTATGTACACCTAGAGAAACAGTACAAACATAACAATTAGGTATTAGTACGAAGATACTGCTTATTTCGAAAGAAATTTCTATGTTAAAGGGATCAAACCTATTAAGCCATTAACGGGGCTCAAGTTTAGACTCCAAACTGCTACTGAGAAATAAAAATATAGTTAGCAAATAATAACATATTGTTGAGTATATACGTAAAGAGAAACAAACAAAGAGATATATAAACCGGGAATTTAAAAATCGCTTTCTAAACTATACAATAAAATTCTATCGCGGCTATTGGAATTCCTCTATATTTTATCTATTACAGCGGCTATCGAACGAGGCTAAGCCGATACGCACGCCATGTGGACCAGCTCTATTTGGTTCTATGCGGATCAAACAGGGCGTGTGGAAAATAAACCTATTCGGATATTTATATGTATTTTGAACGGATTTACTACTGAACGTGCAGCCGGACTAATTGATTAACACAAACAATTAGATAATCGAATTGAACTTTGATTACAAAACACGTTGTACGGATTTGTAAATAACTTTAAACTCGCTTTTAATTGTTTATGTTCGTATTATCTTTTGTTTGTTTGATTAATTATTGTAGTTTTTACACATAGGTACAGACCAGAGGTAAAGGCGCAATGGAACTTAATTGGTATAATGGATACTATTAAAAGACTAGCTGTCCCCCGCGGCTTCGCTCCCGCCAACTGGCAACTTTCTTTTTGTTTACATAAAAACCTTCTCCTGATGCCTAATAACAAACACAACAAAAAAAGAATTAGCGAAATCGGTTCAGCTGTTCTCGAGATTAGCGCTTAGCAACACATTCAGCGATTCATTTTTATATTATACCTAGAATATAGCCGGAGTGTAATCATCGTGTCTTTTTCTCGTAAAACATCAATAATGTTGTCAAATTAAACCCAATAAATATATCGGTATGATATTCATCCATATATTGGCAGATCAAACGTACAATTTATATGAAAAAGGTTAGACCATAATGTTGATACTGTATTTCATAGACAAAAGACCGCGTGAACAAACATGACAAAGAATAAAGCCTGAACAAAATTTGCTTCGTCAACATCTTGTTTCAATAAGATTATCTGCGTTTTTATACGGCCATGCTTTTGTATACAATTTACTGAGCTGTTTATATAAAGAACCTTAGTTTACATTGTACAAAGGAGCCCTACTCCGTTGCGCTCGTGGTCGCAAACGCGGCTGTTGAGTTCTTGAATTCGGATCCCATGTCGGGCAAAAAGTGTCACTGGGTTATTTCTGTAAAGAATTTCTCTATGACAGCTTGGAGTTTGTAAGTTTGTGGGTTTGCACTCCCGTGCCTCACAATTTCTCTCTGATCGTGTCGGATTATGAGGCTGATGGAAGAGAAAATGCGACTGTTTTTGCGCACACAATTGTGCTCAATTGGTACATATGTCTCGCACCGATCGCTAGTCTCTAGGAGGACTATGTAAATGGGCATGAATCGTAAGGTTCTTCTCGCATAAACCTGGCCTCTGACTTACTAATTAATTACTAACGTAGCATTTCATTGGTTAGCAACAAGGATCACTTGACAAGATGTCTACGAAATTACTTACTGCGGAAGCCTTTCCAATAAATATTTTAATCGGAGGACATAAGACCAACAAGTTAATAACTAAAATATCTAGTCTACAAGTGACCAAAAATACTATGATTTCAGCATCATCGAATACGTGGGTTGTCAACCAATCTATTTAAATTATATGCCAATTAAGTTTTGCCTTTAGTGGATACGTGTGAGAACGGCTCTAAGGGTGATGACATACCAACCGATCTATCGTCGATCGATGGTATGATGCTATGATCATTCAAAGTTGATTCATACAAAACCAAAAGTTATCACATCAATCGAACGACAACGATAAATGTCATCGAGTGATGACGATCATATCAAAGATTGATTATCGATCAACGGCTGTGGAAGACCCTAACAATTCCAGCTGTGCCAGCTAGGAATTTCAATTGCTTGCAGTATGTATTTAGCAGGCTTCCTCCGATATATCCCAGTCGACCGCCTGTTCATTGTAAAGTTATAAATCACCGCGCACACCTACGGGATACAGGTTTAATTCAACCGGCATGTCGGCAGTGTGCTCCTATTGGTCAACTGATCGAGTGCGTAATGTACTGCAAAAGATTATATTTATTACTTCTGTAGGGTACTGCAGTGCGACTCTGTACATATCCCAGCGTGTAAGCTTAGGTGAACACAACAAGATGGAATCACAGCTCACTTCGTGATCACTTCAGCCAAGCTTTCACTTAGACATGTTTACAGAATCGACCGGCTGTTCACGCTCACTCCACCTAAGCGTGAAACTTAGGTGAATGACCTGATGTGTGGTTTAATAGACACGTGTAGTGAATACACGTGTCTTACCGGTCATACAACCGGTCCTAAATAAAAATTATCCTACTAATTGAATATCTTCTTCTATCTATACTTATAATAAATCTGTAAGTCAATTCTGTACATGAAATATTTTTCCAAAATAACTATCAGGGGGTGATTAGGGATCGATACTGATGCCAAAAATGCAATCAGTAAAATTTTTGTTTGTCTGTCTGTCTTTCTGTCTGTCTGTCTGTCTGTCTGTACAACCGTTATAGAAACAAAAACTACTCGACGGATTTTAACGAAACTTGGTACAATTATTTTTCATACTCCTGAGCTGGTTATAGTATACTTTTCATCACGCTACAATTAATAGGAGCAGAGCAGTGAAGGGAAATGTTGGGAAAACGGGAGAAGTTACTCCATTTTTTAAGCTTCCGTCGAGTGTGCAACCTTAATGGTTAAAGCTACACAGAAATCATGTATGACGGAAATGTTCTCCTTAAAATTATATAAAAAATATTCCACGACAGCATAATATGTCTATCTTTTATGATTGACGCACAATAACACGTGTAACTCCCGATAGCTTAGCAGTTCGAAGCTTTCTGATTATATTTGTCTACTCTTACGTTTATACCACTCTCAGTCATCCCCCTCCCATCCCAATTAAAAAAGTTAACATTATTAACTATTCCATAAAAAAGAATCATAGAAATCGGTATGGAAACACCAAATTTATACATGAAATACGCTAATAATAAGCCATCGCGCGTGAATACTGAATCATGCTTTAAGGATTATTTTTGTATAATGTCGCGAACGCACAGGCAGGCGGCTTGCTTGGCGCCTAGAGGCTAGCGAGTAGCTTCTTAAAACAGCTTACGACAGTTTGTAATATCCTTTAATATACTGTCGAGGGGAAGATGGTTATAATTTCGCTTTACACCAAACGAGTAAGATACGCCAGAACGGCTTAACGGATCTTAATGAAATTTAGAACAAAGATAGATTATAGTCCGGAATAGCACATAAGCTAGGTACTTTTAATCCCGGGAATATTATGTTCCTTAGGGATCACGCGGGCGAAGCCGCTGGCAGAAGCTAGTAAGTAATAAAATTGTAAATGAAAAACTTAACCGTAGATGTTTAAAATGAGATTACAAGATTTACAAGCCATTTAAAATAAAAGGCTTTATAAACAATTTATTTAAATAACACTCCGAACACATAAATTAGCATTATTGCCAGCACAAATACTTAAGGACTAAAGTCGTTTGTTTAGCATATTAGAGTTTCAATGTAATCCCTAAGTTAAGTGGGTATTTATTTGTGTACTTAGTATTCATAGGACTTGAAACCTGTAGTGTTTGCGTCAGGTTCAGAGGGATAACTTTTACGAATTAAAATTGAATAAACTTGCACTCTTAACTTTATGGAGTACAGTGTAGATCTCCTTTTGCGCTACTTCAAACCGAAACGTTTGATGAAATATAAAAAATGGTAAATATAAGCGGAAATGCTAATGGAAATGACGAAATTATTATGCCCAGTTTCGTCCGAATCCGTTAAAGACGTAAAAAGGTAACAAATAAACAGAATTACTTTCACATTTATAATAACACTATGACTCTAAACAAAAAATTTAAGCGTTTGTACAACACTATGGCTGCCAAAAACCTCTCGATGGATCCAAAAAACAACCTATCCCACATACCTTTTAAACCTTCGAAATACGTTTAATGAGCGATAATTCTCCGTACGGCGAAGATTTACACACTCCACAAGAATAGTTAGGTGAGATAGGCTCCTGAGAGCTCCATCCGATACTACAATATATCAATGAGAGGTTCCCGAAGGATACCGTGTTGGGTCACGTATCAGAAGTGTTTTCCGACGAACCTTACATTATCCCAAGGTGAGAGAAAAGTTCAGCATCAGATACTTATAGAGGTATTCGACCTTATTAAGATTAGACTTATTTTTCTATCTATTTATGAAACCTGTCTTGATCCTTCCACATGTGGGAAGTTTTTATAAAGCCTGCTGTCTGATAGCTTTTATTTGTCACCGCAGTCTACCTTTCTCAGAAAGTAAAAAGTTTCGCAGAAGGTTTAATATTTTCAGCAACTTTCTAGCGTTGGTATGAAAAATGTCAAAAAGAAAACGTACAACATCTCTGACGCGTGTGGGTGCATATATTTTCAGTGAGTTTTACTCGCATATATTCTTTAAAAATGTTTTCACTCGTTCATGCTGTATTTTACTAGGGTTATACTATTAAAAGGTGATTTAAAAAAATTACCATTTTGGCACAGCGACCGATTGGATGTCGTATTTGACCGTCTGGGCACCCACCCTTATTAATAATTTAGCCAATACCAACGAAACTCTAGTGATCTACATTTAAAATTTTAGAAGCTATATATTACCTGCTCCCAACTCTACACATTCTTACAAGAGTCTAGACAAGATTCTCTCTAATCGCAGTATTTGATTTTTTCGCTCAAAGAGATTTCAAGAACTCAAACGTATATAAAAGTAAAACCTAAGAGAGATTCAAAGGAATATCCAATAAATTACATTAAACTACCCGCGGTACATAAAAAAGAAAATGTCAACATAAAAATCAAGATTTTCAATCTTACTTAAATAAATGGCGATGTTAGGAGTTAGAAGAAAGAGAACTCATTCATTAACGTGATGGAAATGAATATCGATTGGTCTGAGCAAACGGCACGGAAAATTAAACGATATTGGTTCTAATTGCATTACTATTGAATGAACGAGACAGCGCAAACAAGCCGACGCGACGAAGCCTGCCTGACAGGATTCCGGGAAGGACTTCGTTTTAATGAAACTTGTCTAACTGTTTATACTCTTGGCAGTACTGACTATGCCAATTAGTTATTTCAAACTATTACGACAAATGATATATACGGAAACTCAACTCGGTTAGAGCACACGGTGACGCAAAAAGAGTTGGACTTTAGTATGAAACCGAATTCCGACGACTCATTTTACGCGACTCATAACTCACAAAATTGCGTTCGTTTGGCCTCACCCTTAAAAGTATTAAAATCACAGTACAAACGCAGAAATATCGTTATTATATCTGGAACAGTAACTTTTTCTCACTTAATGCAAAGTTAAACAATTACGCCTGTTATTGTACAAGTTTCTCTGAGTGAACAACACCTACTTTAGATTTTACAAAGTTTAATAGTTCTGTTGTCGGTGTTTCGGGAGTAATAAAGGCGACTAGAGCAATATTGCGTCACGTGCATTGTTTACAGTCGCGGCTAACTTTCCATGAAACTTGCTTGAGTATTTAATAAAGATAGTGACGGTATTGAAGTTTTTATTGCTTTTTAATTCCTTTGCGGGTAAAAACCGGCCAAGTGCGAGCCGGACTAGCGTGCTAATGGTTCCCAACGAATGTCTGTTTTGTAACATGTTACTTTAAAACAACTTCTTGATTAACTCCACAAAATTTTTTTTATTAAAAACAATTGAAACCTCACAATAAGCCCTTTTATTACAATACATTTTTTTTTTAAATATTTTCTTTTTCGTCATATTCAAATTTTCTTAATTTACCTAACGCGTCCGTGTTTGGGTCTCAAAAGTTCATAATTATATTTTTTGGCACACATGTACGTACCAAATTTCGAGAAGAAGAATCGGTCCAATAGTTTCAAAGAAAATTGGTTGTGGCAAACGGAGGGACAGACAGAAAATTGAGTGATCATAATAAGGATTAGAAGTTTTGTACGAATGCTCGGAACCCTAAAAAGAACACTGGTGGCCAGACTAACAGATAATAATAATTAGCCTTTTCCGAGCCACGTTGAGGTCGACTTCCAGTCTAACTATTTAACATGATATCTCTTTGTAAGACTGCATAGCCACCCATCTCCAGACCAACCTCGGGCAGCATTGTTCAAGCTGAGCGGACATGGTCGACATCCCACCCACACGCACAAAATGTTTTGCGAACACATTCATTGCAACTGTTCCGTTGGTCTCGTGGTCGCAAGCTCGACTGCTGAGGAGTGGGGTGGAGTTCTGGGTTTTGTCGAAGTTTTATTGGGTTTTTCCGTTAGAAATTTCTCTGTGATAGCCAGGAGTTTGGAAGTTGGAGGTGTGACACCTCCGTGCCTTGGAAAGCACGTTAAGCCGTTGGTTCTGCGCCAGATCTCTTCCTGACGTCGACGAGTTGCCGTCCCATCGGAATGTGAGAGTATTAGAGGAAGGAATGAACCTGTCTTTGCGCACACACTGCACACATGTTATAGTGTACAAACACTATAACCATACTCTTATAACACATCATGGTAAGAATAACCATGATGTGTTATAAGAGTAGTTTCTACGCTCCGGCGTAGTTAATCGTGGAAAAGGCAGAACTTTTTATGAGTCATGCATTTAGGAACTCACTTAAGTGGAAATAGTTTTGAAGCATAATTAGAGTTCTCAGAGAGCCTTTATTTGTTGGATCATTAGCTATTTCTATTTCCTTTTTTTTTCTGTTTACTTTTGATAGGTACGCGTTTGACCACTATCACACCTGATGAGAAGCGATGATACGGTCTAAGATGGAGCACGCTTGCCTAGAAGTAACCTATTCACTCTTGACTTTAAGAATCCCAGGTTGTAGCTATCAGGAAACACAGACTCCGGCAGGGAATTTGACTCCTTTGATGTACGCACTATGAATGTGATCCCAAAACGTTTTGTGCGTGTGGGTGGGATGTCCACCATGTCCCGGTGGCGCATCGCCGTTCGTCTTGTGGTCCGATGATGGAACGGGCTTGGCGGAATTAAATTATGCAATTCCGTCGCACCCGCGGTAGAAAACCGACAGGCCAGCAACTCCGAAAAGACACGTGCATACGAAAAGACACGTGCATACGAGTATTTTTTATAAAAATGCATTTTTAATCACGTGATGGACGATAATGGTTTCAAAGTAATGGAATCTCCACCACAAATCAAAACTTTGTGAAGAAACCGATATCAATCGTGAAGTATGCATATGGAGTTCTGTGACCCAAACATGTTTTATAAAAATTAAACTTTTCACCCTTTGCAAGCGAGTCCGACTCGACCTGGACGATTTTTTTTATATTAGTTACGATTTTTACTGGAACACGTGAAAATTCTTGGTTTTTTACACGTCTGCCTAAAAAACAGAGTGTTATTTACAGTTTGAGAATGTCCTATGTGTGATGCAATATTTCTGTGTCCACGCTATTGCGGCTTATTATTGTAACATGGGTGTGTGCACAAACAAATCACTAGTGAACAACACAAAATTACTAAACATTTATTTAAAAAGAGTGCTTTTCAGTTTTTTTTTACAATATCTGATATATACAAATTTAAGTAATATATGTGAGAACCATGGTAACGCAATCGCTCTCAGCGTTAATTTAATTTAGTTTATTTTGTTATAAAAATGTGTTACAATATTTAGGTGTGACACTGGATCCCGTACTAGGATACCCTGTGTCACTGGATCCAGTCTCTTTCGACAAATGGTATGATTATGAAAGAAATTATACAAATGCTATGGTTGAACATAATCCACAAGACTAAAAGGTAACCAAAAGTATGTGTGCATGTGATGAATATAGGAACTTGAAGAGTCTGTTTATGTGAATAGTAGAGATGGGTAAATCCGGACTTGAAGATTTAAATTATTTGAATCCGTAAGCGGAGCCGATTTCTTATCAACTCTTTTCAAATCTTATCTACTCCGAGGATTTATTAAATCTGACTCGGTACGGAGCCGAATGAATGACCGGTTCGGTAACGAACTTAAATATCATTAGTCATTACGTTACAATAAAATTGATTAAATGTTATTAACTAATCTATAATAATAGAAAACAATGCACGTCGCATTCTAAAAAACAACAAATCCAAACAAAAAGAATGCCTATTTATTTACAGTTGAAAGATAAAAGGTTTTCCGTTTTAATATAGTGAAGCCCAAGCAGCCAGACCTGAACCTGTTTTTTACACCTAAACTTTGTCAAGGAGAAGATATTGAGCTTTTTGTTTACTTTTTCGTACAAGTCCAATGCATGAGAAAGACTTATTGCAAAACTTAACCTTGCAGAAAACTCTGTTCCATTTGGGTATTCTACGTGTGCACTGATCCCTTACCACAGTAGCTGCTGCAGTTTTATCAACATTGAGTAACACTGATAATATTGTAATTATAATTATAGTTGATTTGTCACACACATTCAGACATCGCGTCTATTGTTTTTCCTTTACCGTTATTTATACCTATGTATGTACTTGTATTTTGTCCTGTCCCAGAAGTTTTACATTGCATGACTACTTGTATGTACAGTCAGACTACAAAAGTCGATAAGCATCTCTCAAAGTAATTGGCTTGACGTATAGTTTGACTTACTACCTTCTATTTTCACGTTGACGTCAACACTAAAATACTCGTTGCTTGTATGAGTATCTCAACATTCCACAGATAACACACAATAATGTACTGTCGACGCACTACGCGCGTTAGTGTGTCATTAAGAACAAGCCTTACACAGTCACAGCTGAGGCGGCCATTGGATTGATAAAATTCGCGCTAGTCACTCATGTGCTTGTAGCCGTCAGGGCGAGGTAATAGACTCGCAATCAACGATCTCCGAGTTCAAATCCAATTAATGGTCCGTAGCTGATTTTTCTGTTATTGAAAATACCATATAATAAATAGGTTTTTTTTTATATTTCTACTATTGAAACTACAATTGTATTTTATATATTGTATTTTTTGTACTATTTTGTACTAATTAGTTGCAAATTACGAATATTATGATTTATTTATCGTATTCGTAATTTGCAACTATTTAGTAGTGATCTTATTCATCATTTCGATGTTGTAAGGTAGAAATAAAAAAGTCGTGTTGAATGATAATACAAATGTTTATTCGTTTTATTGTTACCTAGACAAAAAAAGTTCTCTTGTTACCGTTGATAACATTGTTTGTTGGAAATATACCCACTTTGACCATTCATAATAACAATGAAAAGATATTTTAATAATACAAAATATAACTGTCGATAGCTAGTTATTAAAGGTATTGCTATTCAACCAGTTTTATTGAAAACTGATATATGGTTTTGACTTGGTAAACATGTTATTTTTAGGTAACGTCACAAATAATGTATTGAGGTTATAGCTTAATTGTTCATTTTCGTGGCAAAAAGAAGATTGAAACTAAACCTCAAGAACTTAAGACAATCGTCAATTAGATGAGAAAAATAAATCTAACTATTAATTTATGTTACAACAATGCGGGTAGAAGAAACAGAACACAAAATAAAACCATGACTATCGTCAGCAAACTTAGTAGCGAGTTCACTGCATTCCTAAGATAAGGCGATGGCACAAGTTAAAAGAAATAGCTGTTTTAAACGAAAGTCAACACAACATAATTAATATGTCTAGTGTTTCGTTAAACATTATTAATATTTTAAAATGACCTACTAAATATACACCGACACCGTTACACCGTCTGATTATTAAAACTAATTATTTTCAATGCAGTCAAGTAGCCGTTTGCGCATGGACCCAACAATATTACCGCATGTTTCATTCCCTCTTAAATTTTCCCACACCTCCATGCAATGGGTTTTCAATTGTTCCGTGGACCTCTCATTCCGTGAGTCCCACCTTTGCACCATCAAGCCCCATAGATTTTCTATGGGGTTGAGGTCGGGTGATCGCGCTGGCCATGGAACAACAATAACCTCCGGGTGATTGTGAAACCACTCACGCACAGTACTCGCCCGGTGAATAGGACAATTGTCCTGGACAAATGAAAATTGTGCTAACTCATCAGCAGGGTAAATGTTGCGCACAGTAGGTAGCATCATGGAGTCTAATACTTCCGCATAAGTCGAACTGTTTGGGCGTGGAGGAATGAAAGCCAGTTCTCCTGGTCCTGCTGCACTCATCCACCCCCACATATTAATTGTATCGACCTAATTCTGTGTTAGGGATTACGTTTTTATCACACCATCGAGTGTTATCCTTTCGCCATAAATGAAGTCTGCCTTTTTGACTGGATTTAAATGTTTTTTCATCTGAAAATATGGTGGTATTCCAGTCGAAATCTAAATAATCCCGTGCGAAACGTAATCGTTCTTGTTTATGTTTCTCTGTCAAGTAAGGCTTTTTAGCAGATTTTCTGTGATGCACACCTTCAGCGTGGAGCGCACGGCGAACAGTTTGCAAGGAGGTGTCGAATAATTCCGCAGTGTTTCGTTGGTGTGAAACCATTTTTTTCATACTCGTCCACCATATGTCGTCGCTGCGCTTCGGTAATAAGCGTCGGTCTTCCACTTCTCTTTCGACTAGCAAGGCTACCCTCTTCTTCATATCTTTTTATCCAAAGACTTACAGTATTTCTCTAAAACAAAAAAAAAACAAAAATATTAGGTCGCTATACTTAACAAAATACTAAAGTGACTTCATTTTTTAGGGTTCCGTACCCAAAGGGTAAAACGGGACCCTATTACTAAGCCTCTGCTGTCTGTCTGTCTGTCGGTCTGTCTGTCTGTCTGTCTGTCTCCAGGCTGTATCTCATAAACCGTGATAGCTAGAAAGCTGAAATTTTCACAAATGATGTATTGCTGTAGCCGCTATAACAAGAAACACTAAAAATGTAAAATAATTAAATATTAAGGGGGGTAAATACAATAAACGTTCGTAGTTTTATAGACAAATGGTACCGGAACCCTTCATGGGCGAGTCCGACTCGCACTTGGCCAGTTTTATATGGTTCATACTCATATTAATACCGCAGTATCTCTACGTTGACGTCGTGGTGGGGCTTGCGCGTCCCGATGGACCTTAGGTCTTACCTAGGGTGAGGGGCCAGACAAAGAGAGATACAATCCGCAAGGCAGTTTTGTGGCGAACTGTTGGGCAGTAGCGACCCCACGAACCTTATCTCCCGGGAGAAATCTTGTTCCTCATCTACGGCTTGCCTTTATTGGCTGGCCGGAGTGAAAATTGACGAGGAACAGAGCTCCCACCTCTTCCTTGCCTTAATTGGCCGGTCTGAGTGGAGATTCGCTAGAGCATACGTGCTCGGGAGAAGGACGTATAATCCAGTAAGATGCTGGTAAGGATCTTGACCGCATTTCCGGGATTGTCCTGATAGCCGTGGTATACCTCTCCACTCCTCTAGCACCTGAGGCCATGTTGCCCCCTTGGCGCTACGTCACTTTGTGCTAGCGACCGTTTTCGGGGGCCCATTCATTGAGTGTGCAAGTCACCCCCTGCCATTTAAAAGCCGTGTATATTGTTAGTGGTCAGGCAGGGGCCAATAGTTTTATAATAAACGATTATCATTCCACTAAGCCACCCAAACCCATAGCGTTTCATTTTTTGTTTCCATATTCTGCAATAGTACTGCTCCAACCGGGGATTGTCCTTGGGAATACTTTCAGTGCATACAGGGATAATCGCCGGTTGGTGCCCCATTACATTTGAAAAGTCTAACGGGGCCTCTGCGAGTTGGTTTCGGCCCCTCGTACGCCTACCAAAGAACCGGGTCTCCAGGGGCCCGAGATAGTAAAAAAATAATAATAATAATATAATTTATTCATAAAAAACACATTGTAGTAGGTACATGATGACAATTTTACAGAATTGCTTATAGTGTACAAGGACTACAATGTTAATGTTGGGTGAGGTGCTGTATTCCTAGCTAGGTTAAATTCTGTGTTAAGGAGTACAGTGCCGGTCCCCAAGGAAAGAAACAATAATTTTAATATCGTACACAGTATAAATTTAGGACATTATGATGTGCTTACTACAAACACTCCGGTGTATAAGATTATTTTTCCCTATTATAGCTGCGCAGCATGTCGCGGGTTCGATTCCCGCACGGAACAAATATTTGTACGGCCTACATGTATTTGTTCCGAGTCTGGGTGTTTTCTATCTATAATATGTATGTATTTACAAAAAAAAATGTATATAAGTAGTTTATCAGCCATCTCGTTACCATAACACAAGCATTAAGTTGCTTAGCTTGGGACTATATGGCGTTGTGTGAAATGTCCAAGGATATTATTATTATTATTATTATTATTATTATTATTATTAATGTTTGCCTGCATTTTGAGAATAATTACGCTACTGCTAACCACACGTCACTAACCAACAACTACAACCAACCGACAGTTCATTTGGTTCAAGTTAAATATTAATAATTATAAATAACTGATGTAGACATCAGTTATTTATAATTATTAATATTTAGAACCTCCTCGCAGAAATCTAAATTCTTATTTTGTATTTTTTTTGTGATCTATTTTCTAACTTATTGCAATGTGAATAAGAACATACAAAAAGTGTAGTGCGTGGGATTTGAACTTACGACACACTGGATCACACTTCTCTCTGAGGGTGATAAACCGTTGGGCTATCTGAGCTCATATTGTAATTACGAAATTATAAACCACAACCGTTTGTTGACTACTGCTGGAAAATAGAAGGTCGTAAGTCAAACTAACCGTCAAGCTGTTAGTGCGTAAGAATGCTTATGCATTTTTGGAACCCACTGTACCTACCACTGACATGTGTCTACTATCTAAACATGGCCTTACCTGCAAGGTGACTTAGTCTGGGCCGCGTGTAAAGGATTTCTAATGAAAATAAACAATGACTGTTAGCCTATGAATATGTATGTGCGCTGTAGTAGAAACATACAAAATCCTTTGTTCTTGTGTCAACGATATATTTGTTTGAAATAGGTGCTCTAGTTAATTTATGCCTAAACTATGAGGTTTGGGAGTCTAAAGCAAACTCTACTCAAAGTTCTCAATAATAAATAAATCAGAAACTTGACCGTCAGGTGTGTTTATTAACGGTGCAAAACTTTATACTTCTAAGGGTTCCCTACTCAAAGGGTAACCAACGGGACCCTGTTACTAAGACTCCGCTGTCCGTCCATCCGCGGGCTTTCTTTAGTTCTATTGCCGCTATAATAACAAATAATAAAAGGACATGGTAAAAAGTGGCCTATTAATCAACACATGCGAAGCCTTTACCATTATTCCTAGTTTTTTTTTGAATTACATTTTAATGATTAGAATAGAACGGACACTTTTTAATTACGAAACCATTTTAAAAAGTAACTCGCATTGGTTATATTCCCCGGCGCCATTATTTTTAAATTGAAACAAAGCACTCTCAGCGCTGTAAGATTTTTAGTAACCTACAAAAAGAATAAAGCGATTAAAGCGCGTCACGAATACTATTGACACTGACAGTCGATGAAATGACAGTTGACACTTTGATGTAATGTATTTGGCACCTGATACCAGGGAATCGGCCGTCGACCTAAGTTACCACGCTTTCGTATGTTAGAAGAACATAGTAACACTACTCTATACCATTTTTGGTGAGATAAGAAGTCTGGCAGCTCTGGGATCTTAGTCCATTTGGTATGTTTCTATTGTTTGGTATGTTTTATAACCTCAAAATCCGAAATCATTTTGGATATTTTACAATTTTGAAAAGTGTCCGTGATTTTAGTTTAGTTTCAGTCGAACATTTATGAATTATTTAAAACACAGATAGTAACTTCACGTCTCTGTTGGTTCTGAGGCGAACGATGTATGGACGCGTAGCAATGTCCTTTAAATTAAATTAAAAAATAAAGGAGGCTCCCGTTCAAGATACATGAACCCTTGGTGTGAGAGTGTGACTCGCACTTGGCCGGTTATTTCTGTTATTTTTTTTATGAAACGTTGCCCCGTATTAAGAATTTCTCCTGTATTGTGGGTGCGTTTACAAACATACAAAGTAACACAAACAGCCAGACCCGGAACAACTATCTGTAGGCATACAAATATTTGTTCCGTGCGGGAATCGAACCCACGACACGTGACGCAGCAGCCGATCGCTCAACCGCTGCACCTACTGTGCCGTCATTGAAAGTCTCCGTTCCGTTCCGTTAATTTAAAGTCTCTTTGTTAGATTATCTGTTTTATATGTTACCAATCAATTATGTGGTTATTTAATTAAGTTATTTAGCTTTAGGAAACGCATTACAGTGCAGAAACCAACGCAAAATATTCGATCCTTGTGACATTTTGCGCCGCGATGTGTCGACACAGCAGAAAGGCAGCTTGCAATCGAAATGTGCGAACTTTAAACTAATTTAACTTTAAAATAGCTTTTTCCCCAACTCTAGTGAAAATATAGGTAGTTGGTATTCAATCCTTATTTACGTTACTAATCTTATATAGAGTTGCTATTGTTTATAGAACACTTACATTGTAAAAACGAATTTTTAAACCCGAGACAAGCGTAGTAACGATTGTTCTCTTATATATTTGCGATTTCCATATTCTACTTTCTCCGACCAATCTTTCAGGAGCGAAACCAATTTGACAAGTCACGCATAATTCAAAATCCAATCATTCTATTTTAAAAACCATCGAAAGGTATCTTTAAATCGTTTGCTCGATCGATCGCTTTTAGCAAAAAAGCCGCCCATTATGTCACTGTATGAAATGTTTTCTTCTTCTATCCTCACTGTTACTTATATGATGCACAAAATAAATTAATTATTGTAATATTATTATTACCATTTTTCATTAAAATCTAACTGTAATGTGCAGTCCGCCACTCGGCAGGCAGACTATAACTCAATAGTGGTGTACGAGCGCCTCGGCTTGTTTCGGCCACACATTCGGCTTCGGGTGATATACGGCCCAAGCTTTGGCCAAATCCCTTGTCATACAAAACACGATCGCGTAAGAACGCGGACTGAAAACAATGAAAGTCGGATTTGTGTGATCAAGAAAAATACTTTTGCCAAATAATAGTTTTGTGGAAAAATTCGAACACATTCGTCGCGTTTTGCTATGAAACACGTACCTACCTAGTAGCAGAATTCAAGGTGCAATTGTATTGAATTTCAGGTCAGTAGGTGCCGTGTTTTATACAAAATTACTACGACAATTTATACTAAAAAGGTAAAAAGTCCTGAATCTTGTACATGAATAAACCAATTTTATTGAAATTTAAAACACATAGGTACGCAAGATACCTAGTTCTAAAAAGTTACTCGTGAAGTTTTTCATAAAATATTAAAGGGGACAGAAGGAAATAGCGCTTTTAAGGGAAAATCTATTGTTGGTAAACAGCAAATAATATAATTAATATAAACGCGATCAAAAACAGTTTTATATATTTATTGATTTGCTCTCATGCACACAACACACTTTACAATTTAGTCCAAATAGAGTGATTTACCATACTAAATACAGCCAAATATCCGGGATTAATCGAATAAGGTAGATATGAATATGTGTTGGATCATAACTTTTGAACTTCGGAAGCTCTTATACCCTTACTTAATAGGGTAATACGAGTACCAGAAGATAGGTAAATTTATTCCTTACGATACCGTAAAGATCGCCACTTATGATTACGATATTTATTTGGGTTCCCATTTCGTCCATCATGCTTTCATCCCTATCTACAATCCGTATATGGGCTCCGATATAAATATAGTAACGGCCTATGTAGACACTTAAAACCACAAGAGAGGTTAGTGAATTTAATTTTGATAGTTGTAAACATGCAGTAGACATGAAAGCAGCGTGTCCTTCACTTTTACGGCTCTCGATATCTTATCGATAATCATACTTTTATTATTCATTTGTACTTGCTCGTAAATTGGTTCTCTATAAACAAATGTGGGAATAATTTCACAAAGTCGAAGCTGAAAACGCGGAACGGGCTTCGTATCGGATAGTCGACGCCAATCCAGTGCCGAAAGCAAGAACGGCGCAGATTTATTCCACCAGTTATTGCACATTCCCAGAAAATGTGCACTGAATATGCACCCGGCTTGAATATTTCACAGCTTCAAGTGCGCGCTTAGCGCCAAATAAAAAACGTCCGAGCTCGTTTGTGATCTCTAATTCTCGACTAAACTGGCTGAGTTATTTTATTTAGTCTGTCTTTTTTTCTGCTATTTATCTTAGGTACTTGATTTTATATGTTAACCTAATAGTAAACTGGTTTATTTAAAAAATTACTTAATTTTAATTACCCATGACCGCTGCGTGAAAAATTATCATAATTATGTGTTAATCCAGGACATGGTCTACCCATGTGTCAATAAAATGTTGTAAAACTGTTAATTAATACACCTATAATATGTGAATATGAATTTATCAACAGTATTTTATACGTTAGTGCCTGTGATAACACGAACCACTAATGCAAACATATATCCCACAAATAGTTGCCACGTGGATTGGCAATCTATCTATCGATATACGGTTGCAATAACATACCATATACCAATATTGCAGTAACTATAAAATAAGCAAATAGACTACGATTCCTATTTACATTACAGTGGAGATAACTTATAGAACCAATGAATATAGACGAAAATACGAATAAATACACGCTGAATTGGGTACATATTCGTTGCAACTAAATTCTAAAATACACATGCATTATATTAGCTATGCAAACATGACCGATTCTCGATGAAACAATATTTATTTAGTCGTGCGACTGTATGTAGTCTCATATTCTTTGTGATGCGAAGCACTATTCGTTAAAGTTATATCTTAAAAAGTCATTTCAAAAGTCTCTTTCGGGGCAGTAGTAATTCAGTACTTATTTACAACAGTACCAAAATTTTACAACACAACTCATTGTGTTGTAAAATGTAGATACCCATAACTTAGCGATCTCTACAACACGCGCACCACAAAGAGATGTCAGCATAATTGACGGGGCCCGTTGAAATTAATAATTGTTCGAAAGAGTTACCGCGGCCCTGGAACGCAAAAGTCTCCCTTTTAGTTACACAGGTAGGTTTTAGTCAGTAAAAGTCTGACACTTCCTTCCGCACTGCCCAGAGTTGGAGTCACTTTCCGTCAGGTGAGATTTGGGCCAAGAGTTTCCCCGTTTTGATAAAAAAAAAGTCATTTGATGATTTCCAATAAAAAAAAGTGATCTCTACAAACAGCTATGAACACTTATCTATAAACACTAATAGTAATCCCTTTTTATAAAACACCTAGGTAAATACTATAAAAACACACCAAAAATAAAAGTCACTCTCAGGCATCCAATCTTATTATTTTAGTTTCAACATCACAAAGCCGTAACGCAAATAAAACACAAACAAATATTTTAGTGACATCAGACTGCCTTTGAAAAGAACCTACAATCGACTCTGAAATAAAAACGTACGCACACGTCAAAAGCCGCAATCAGTTTATAGATCCCAATGATTCCAAACAAAATATATAACATGCATATTTACATTTTGGTTCTCACCTAAATATTGGAACAAGTTGTCAGAAAATATACCCTGTCCGGAAATTGAACGTGAGTGCTTCAAATATTTACCCATCACATAACTGTTTGTATTTACAAAATGTAAATTTACTCTTCCAATAAAAAAATATTGTTTAGCGTTTAGTTACAGTATTAATTACTATATTTTTTAACAAAACATGTGTTCCATGGTCCAAAGTTACTTTACTAATGTTCACATTGATAAAGATCAAATGGATCATGTTTGATTCCTTAATTACTTGCCGTTCCCTGCGGTTTCGCTTCCCTGGCCTATCCTGCAGGTATCATGATTTTTTCCAGGAAAAAACAAGCATCATTACATTTTACCATTGAAATAATTTTAGAAATCTGATCAGAACTTTTTGATATTAATTTCCTTCCGACCGAATTTTTATCACGGTGACCAATCTCAACAGAGACTAGCCGAGTACGCAGGAGACACTATTGTTCGCGCAAACACAGGTGCAGTCGCCAGTAGTCTGATGAGACAATCCTGCACGAACGGACAGACAATAGCCGCTGGAGTTTACGTGCTTTCCCAGGTTAGTCACACCACCAACTTCTTAAATCTGAGCTGCTACTGAGATACTCTTACAAGAAAAACCTTATTTTTTTACCGCATTGGGAATCGAACCCATGGCCCACATCCTCAACAGTCATGTTTGCGACCAACGAGGCAGTCAATTTACTTACTTTACACCATGTTGTTAGACATGTAAAAACATCCTTTCTGCAGTTACTACTTGTTTAAAAGCAGTTCTCATTGAGAATAAACATCAAAATCACTACATATTATAAAACAAAGTCCTCTGCCGCGATAAACCTCAAAAACTGCTGCACCGATTTTCATGCTGTTTTCACCAATGGATAGAGTGGTTCTCGAGGAGTTTTAGTATATAATTTGTCAAATGCTCCATACAACTTAGGTGTAGGTAGTTAATGATTACCGATTACATTGGCCTCAGCCCCAGAACAAATACTGGCAGATATACATTCTGCCGGGGTTGCGGAATTTGTTCGAAAGAGTCACCGTGGCCCAGAAACGCAAAGGGCATTAAGAGGAACACGGATGGGTTTTAGTCAGTAGGAGTCTGACACTCCCTTCTGCTATACCCAGAGCGCAGCCGTTTGATGATTTCCCATAAAAAAATATATATATTAAACATTCGATTTGTGGGTGGAAGAAAACAATTTAACAACATATGTAACTAATATTATATATGTATAACATATAAATATAATGTGAAAATAAATGTTAATCCTAATAATCTAGAGATTATCATAACGAACCAAGATCCCTACGCCATGTCTTAGAAAGCTGTTGATTCCAGCCGTCATTTTAAGGTACAATTCCGATCTTGGCGACCACGATGCACGACCGTGACCGGCGACAATGACGTGCGACCGTGACCCACTGTTTCGTATGAATTACTGTAGAACACTTACGGGTCTTGTCGGTCGCGGTCGCCAAGATCGGAATTGTACCTTTATATCATAAAAAGTCCCAAAAGTGTCAACCATGAGGGACAGAATTTAGCTGCCCGCTGTCTGCAATTCGGCGACCGAATTTTTGTTGGAGAAAATGGAACGTACTGATTGCAATAGCGTAACGCACACGTCCTACAAAAAATCTCTAATTTTTAATAAGCGGTTCTACAAAAAGTCTGACGTGGCAGCGTTAGGAACCCAGTAGCTGGGTTGTGGGGTCAGTTAGTAGAAATAGGCAGTCGGTCTATTTAAAATACTATTCAGCTGCAACTGGTTAGACTAGAAGCCAATCCATACATAGTTTGGAAAACGCAAGGCAGATGACGACTGAAGTTTATGATAGTTTTAAGAAATATTATAGACATACTAGCTGTCACCCGCAGTCCGCCCGCGTGAATGACGAAAAAAATCCTTTGTTGTCCAGACTATAATCTACCTTTGTGCCAAATTTCATGAAGATACTTTCAAACGTTGTCACGTGAAAGAGTTACAAACATCCATCCATCTTCACAAACTGCGAAAGTTTATAATCTCCATTTGTAAAAATCCATTTATCCATTTATTAGTAGGAAGAAGGGTAAAGAGTACTTAAGAATCCCTTTGGTGTAAAACGTTCCTAGTGACTCGACCGCTTCCTGTTCTAGGAAATTGCCGACAACATAAAATATAAAAAAAAAATATATATGTAATATGTTTCAGTAGATAAGTGATACGTAAATTGCACATCAAGTGTCTGTTCAAAGAAGCTTTGCGTGGGTTCCTGGACTGCTATTAATGCTGGCATAAAACGAAAAATATTTCCCGAATCTATCCTGATAGATACAATCTGAAGGATTACCAAATTCAAGTGACAGTGGGCAGCGCACATTGCTCGCAAAACAGATGGGGCCGAAAGGTTCTGGAATGGCGACTACGTAGGTACCGGAAGACGCAGCGTTGGAAGGCCTCCACAACGTGAATCGATGACATGGTGAGCGTCGCGGGTAGCCGATGGGTTCGAGACGCACAGGAGCGGTGTTTTTGGCAACAGTTAAGTGAGGCCTATGTCCAGCAGTTGACGTATTGATTTTATATGTAGGTTACTTCCAGGCAAGTCGATCATTGGCTAAATCATGTAATTTTCCACTAGGTGAGGTTGTGTCGAAATTCGAACTAAAAAATATTAAAAAAAAATTCTAACAAAAAACCGTTATTAAAAATATCAACGTTTTACACCGGATATTTGCAGTTCGTAGCTTAAACTAGTTAAAACGAGATATTTTTATACTACAATTTTCGTTTTCATAACATAATTTCGTAGTATGGAATCATCGGATTTCTTGATAATTACTCATTATCGTTCATATGCCAATTAAGTAGATAATGATAGTTCATTCATACATTACTTGTCAAAGTTCTTTTCGATATCTATCAAGAAACCATTAGGTGATTGATTCAACATCGTCAAAGCAAGTACAGACCCAAACAGATAAGTTTCCACTTCATAAACTATAATACATGAAACAAGTAATCCACTGTTAAAATTATAGCTTTCACACGCAATGATGACGCACAAATCCCTAGCAATCTGCGATCCAATTACATAAAACGAATCCCTTTAGAGGTTTTAACACTCAATGTAACACCAGAATGCAAATCAGTTAGTTAACATCTGCGCCAAATTAATTCATTCAATTTATAAAGTACCACAGAATGAAAATGCTAAGGGTCAGGGTTGGACGTAATTCTAAATAGGTATTAATCAATAATTGCAAATTTCTTTGCGGTAAAAAGGTAGGATCTTCGGAAATATGACGTGGGTGGACTTATAAAATAACGTTGGAATTTTATTGAATAGGATTAATTGAGAATTACTCTTCACATTTCCAATCGAATTTTTGGTATCAAATCGTAGGTTTTTTTATTAATAATACTCCTATGGCGTCATTGTTTATTACCAGCTTATCTAAGATCATTATCCAAAGATAAACAGTATTCCTTGTTTTATTCCAGGAAATGACTCTGAACTTGATCTGTGTGCCAAGTTTCAGCTAAATCCGTTAGACGTGAAGTTTTGAGAAACAGACAGACTGAGTTAATTTCGTATTTTTTCAATACTTAATATCATAAAGCTGGATAGTTTGTTTGTTTTCTTGAACGCGCTGATCTCAGGAACTACTGGTCCGATGTGAAAAGTGTTTCAGTGTTAGATAGCCCATTTATCGAGGAAGGCTATAATATAAGGCAATATATCATCACGCTAAGACATAACAATAGAAGCGGAGCATTCATGGAAAATTGACGCAGGCGAAGTTGTTCGGGTCAGCTAGTTTATACAAGTAAGGATAAGCTATCATTTCACTGTATTACATCAATGGAGTCTTTGGTCATTCAGCGGTGAACGTTTAAAAGTTCCAATCGCTTAAAAACCCTACTGAAAAAGGGTTCACGTCAGCTACATTACGTATCTAGTTTTATCTAAAACTTTTAATAGCAGGCTCAGCGAACTAACATGATATGATACCTTAGGGTCTTATCATGTTAGCGACTTTCATATAAAACCCTATCTCTTTTATCAATTCCAAAAACTTCACTATAAATTCTAAAGTACCTTCAGGTATTAAGTAGTACCTACCTAGTGACCGAACGAGCTAAATCATGTTGATAAAATTACCTACTCGCCGAAGCTTAGGACCGCAAAACTCGGTAAAACTTTGTCTGCTATTGAACAACAGTTCTTTATAAATAAATTCCATACAAGTTATGCTTCTTACACAGATCCTTATGATATGTTTTCCTAGTATCTTGCGAGGATAAAAAGTGTTATAGAATGCAATAATCTAACTTTCCTTGGATTATATGAATAAGTGTCAGTGCAGATTGCAATACCTACTTTTATTGAATCAATCGCACGCTTGACATTTGACTCATAAATTTTGCGATCATTTTTCGTTCGAGAAACTGACGAAATACAGCGTAGGGAATTATCAAATCAAATTAATGAAAGCTTCGAATGTTGGAAATTAGCCCAAGAGAACATATCTTCCTGGGCTATCTCTATACGAAACATCCAAAACTGTTCAGCCGTTCCGGCGTGATTGAGTAACAAATATCCATCCATCCATTCATCCAAACTTTAGCAATTAATCAATTATACATATATACCTAGTAAGACTAGTAAGATTAAAAGCTATAACGAAACAAAGATATAATTAAAAAGCTGCCCTAAGAACACAAATTGCAAGTAACACAATCAAACAACAGTCATAAATCATCCACACAGCTTTCTCATTAAATAAGAACTTATAGCGATAATATCTGGTACAGCCATAACTTCTAAAGATTCTCCTATTTCATGCCTATTACTGATAATTTGAAACATTTATCCAAACGTAATCAACGATCTTTAAAAACGTCTGGAGAACATAAATGAAGCCTACTAACAGTGGTTGGCAATTCTTATTTAAGTTTAAATAGGTTTCGCGATGCAGCAATCTACGTGAGCTCGGCAGAGCTGTGGAGGCCGGAGATTGGGCGCGCGGGATCGCGGTGAGCGACCGGCCAACTTTGACAACGAGTAATGATCCGACGCGATCGGACCGACACCTTGCGCCGTAACTACACAGACTCGCGATTTTACCACAAAAGAAATAATGTTTCTTGACAATGTTCGACCGTTGTTATGTATTTACCTCGTCAACGATTCAGGTTACTAGGACTTGGAAAAATATATTTTTTCGAAATTAATGGTGTAGCGCCTTTATAACAATGTACGCAACGCAGAATTTCTAATGTAACCACGTAGAAAATCTAAAGGAAAAACCATACGTCTTGTGGAATAATAAGTTATTGTGTACGCAGAACGAAAGAGCGGCGCCATTTTATCGCTCGATAGCGAGCCATTGTATCGACAATCTTCGAATCGAAGTTGTTATCTTGGCGGCTCTCACGTTTTGTTGAATTAGTAAGAGGGTACAGACAAATGGCCATGTAAGAAACACGGAACGATCTCCAACGCGGGCCGAAAGCGATAGTGCTCCACTAGTTACGATAATAAATAGGGGCTTAACGCTAGCAAATGGCCGATTAGGGCATTCTTGACTACAACACGGGCATTCTGATAAAGTTAGCGTTTGCTTCGCAACGACTCTCGTGGGTTTTATGGCTAACAAATAGATTGCTCCGACATTAAATCACTCACTTGTTTTAAGGTTTGAATTGTTTTTGTGTACAGCGGACTTAAAACTGCATTACTTTTTTTCAGAATTTTTAGTTAACCTAAGCTTGGAAATAAAGGAATTTGTATTTGTACAGCCAACTGTACAAATACAAATTCCTTTATTTAAAATAGACCAGTTACAGGTACTTTTTAATAGTCAAGTTCTGTCAGTCAAATAAATGAAGCTAAATCTGCCGCGCTAGCGACAAGAGCAGCAAGTTGTTCTGCAGAAAAATACACTCACCGACCCTATGTCCAACGCGGCAATTGCAAATTCCAAAGAGATAGATAAATCCTATGGAGAAGAACGTGCAAGCAACTCCTCCTTTAAAGCAGTTGTCATTGTTAACAAAATCATGAGTACAATCGTTAGAAATAATTTATGAGTGAAATTATACAGTGCAAAAGGGAATGAGTCTATACAATACAAAGATAATCTATCAATCTTCAGCAGGTCCAACAATGTTGTCACCACATCTTAATCAAAGTTCGGGCACTTTTGTCGCTGTGGAGCGAACCAGCATTGAGAGAAGCATTTTTATCGTCAATGTATTCCCCTAGTTTATAATATGCTTGTTTGCATAGTGTGCGTTTTACACAATTTGTACATTTCGTCCTATTCAACCAAGGAACTAATTACTTCTAGTCTGAAAACTGGTTGAACTAATTGGTTCCTATTTCTAGTGACATAGTTGTCTGTCGCCTACACTTTTCGTAATTATGTTACAATGGATAATCCTAACTAATACTTTAAATGCGAAAGTGAGTGGGATTGTTTGTAACGTTTTCATGCCCAAATCGCTGAACCCATTTTGATGAATTAGAGTACAGAGATAAATAGGATCATGGCGAAACGGTTATAGGCTACTTTGTTGCGGCAATGCAAATCAAAGCAAGCGAAACCTCAGGCAAAAGCTAGTTTACCTATTAAAAACAATCTTCGTTATATATACCTCCGTAAATGCATCATAGATGAGTCCGTTACGACTGCTCGGCCACAATGCCGTAGAAGAAAAATAACTCCACTTCCAATTTAAATTACCAATTCGAAATAGAATAAACAGTTAATAAATACTAATGCAAATCGTTGAATTGTTTAAACTGCTACGTAAAATACGTTTTCGACAAAATTAATTCAACCTCATTCAAACGAGATTCAACCATTAGACCTTTTATTAAGGCCAATTCGACAAATTGAAAGCTTAAGGATTAATTAAGATAATTTCTAAGTCCATTATGGTCTCATCACTTACTTCGATCGTTCTATTTGATATTTTGTTTTACTTATTTGAATATTGTAGAAAAGTAAAAGGATTCACTTCCAAAAATAAAATTATTTATGCTTTTTTTTTCTTTTTTCAGGAACATTTCAGTTTCTTTTCCTTAATGTCAATAGAAAACAATAATGGTAACCTATAATTTGGATTACTATCTCAATTGCCTATTATATTGTGAATATGAAGATAACAAGGCTTTTGTTAGGATTATTTTATAAGATGACTACAATAGGCCCATTCAAGGTTTACAAAGAATACAATTTGTACTTACACAACAAGTTACTGAGTATACCGTATTATAACCTTTGTTCAAAATGAAATACCTTTTTTCCCCGAAATCTGTATGTATAAAATATGTTTTTATTCAATAGTTGGTTCCAAGTACGGAACCAAACATCTGTTCAGTGTTCGCAGCCGACACCGCTTCAAATTCTACGAATCTTTGCTCGTAAGTGTAATCCCCGGATTGTGCGAAATATAATTACATTTAAAAAACCTTCGAATTCCGATCAATATTACACGTAACTTTGAATTCCGATCAGTAAACGTGAATTTTATACCTTAGTTGAATATAAATAATTTCATTTGCATTTAAAACTGATTTATTAAGGCAGGAGCATGATATTTCCGCAAACAAAGCCTGGAATATGTTATGTATGTAATATCTACTATGGCTATTGTTGTTTGTGTCACTTGTTTGTATGATTGAAATTGATACTACTTGAATAAAAAAGAAATTGAGTGGCAATGTAACATGTCAAAATTTAAATTCAAATAATGCATTTTTGCCTTGAAAACATTAAATGGGGTCTACGATGTTTGCGACGGGACGCCATCATGGACGCTCTGTCTTGCCATCGGCTACGTTCCTATGCTCACAACTTCAAGGACTACGCCGTCGTAACAGCAGCAACTCTCTTTAGCAACAAGGGCTACGCTGTAGCAGCATCAGCTACGCTCTGCAGCTTCACGGGCTACGCTGTGTAGCAAGAGGGGCTACGCCGTAGCAACATAGGCTACGCTTCGTAGCTTCTAGGGCTACGCTGAAGTGACGTAAAGTTTATTGTTGTTAAAAGATTAACGCCACTGATTTTAGAAGCACTTTTGCCTTGAAAACATTAAATTAGGCCCGGTATTAATAAACGTTACTCAGCCCGTGAGACCGCACTTGATTTGAAAGTTGAGATGCTGATCGTATTAATAAACGTGATTCTTTATGTTCTTAAGTTGTGGATTAGGCGTACGTCATCAAGGAGGTACGTCCATAGGAGTGATGGACTGATTAATAAACGAAACTCGACCCACGAGCGCGGGTTGCTGAGATGCTATATCGTGAGTGCAGATAGACCGTGACTTGAGGAGTGATTAGCGTGGCGCGAAACATGGAGTTTGAAAATATTGAATTAAAATTAATTATTACGATGAAATAGATTACTATGTCGATATTTTGTGGCCTTTGCAATTTCGTTTACCAAAAGTTTGGTATATTTCAAATCCTTTTGAGTTACCTAGTGAAAATTAAAAAAATACCGGCCAAGTGCGAGTCGTACTCCCACACACAGGGTTCGTACCATAAACATTTTTTTTTTAAATTTCATTTCATTTTTATAATTTGTTGTTACAACACACTCTGTAAAAATTTCAGTTGTCTATCTATTACGGTTCATGAGATACAGCCTGCTAATAGACAGACCGACGAACGGACGAATAGTGGAGGCTTAGTTATAGGGTTCCGTTGGTTACCGTTGGGGTACGGAACCCTCAAAAGTATAATTCATGATAGTTAAGTAGGTACTAACTAATACTTCCTGATATATGTGGGTACCTACCTATAACACACTTAATTTATTTATATTCGTGCGATGTTCGTGTTAGTAAACAAAGTAAACAAATGTTTGGCGTTAATTTTTTGACACATCAGGTACATTGCGTTAGCGGAGAAGCGGGGCATCGAGCGTCCGCCGCCGCGTACAACAATTATGTCATTGGGAAATAAATACACAACCTGAATCCTCAACCTCTTTTTAACAATTTAACGCTTTCTTGGGTAGCAAATAACCTTATAAATTTATAACGTGTACCTATTACCGCTATTCATTAAAGATTTAATGAAACACAAGTATTAAAATCAAAAGTTTTACATCTAAAACATGGCAATAACGAAATGCGACAAGTCTCATTCAAAACTTCGGTCAATGTGACGTCATCGTTCACGCGATCAAAGCATCAAGTACAGCTAGGTGAGGAGCTGATCTTGGTAACTGAGATACTGTATTTATGTGTCTATTAATAAGGAATAATCTTGAGATGCTGATGACGTCATAATCATAATGGCGTATCAAATGATAACGCACTTGAGTACGTTGTTGAGAGACGTTTATTAATACGGGCCTAGGTCTACGATGTTTGAGACGGGACACCATCAGGGACGCTCTGTCTTGGCATCGGCTACGTTCTATAGCTGTAGGGCCTACGCTCTGCAGCAGCGCTCTGCAGGTTAAAGAGCTACGCCGTAGCAGCATCAGCTACGCTCATAACTTCCAGGACTACGCCGTAGTAACAGCAGCTACTCTCTTTAGCAACAAGGGCTACGCTGTAGCAGCATCAGTTACGCTCTGCAGCTTCACGGGCTATGCTGTGTAGCAACAGGAGCTACGCCGTAGCAACATAAGCTACGCTTCGTAGCTTCTAGGGCTACGCCGAAGTCACATAAAGTTTATTGTTGTTAAAAGATTAACGCCACTGATTTTGGAAGCATTTTTTGCCTTGAAAACATTAAATGATGTCTACGATGTTTGCGACGGGACACCATCAGGGACGCTCTGTTTTGGCATCGGCTACGTTCTATAGCTGTAGGGCCTACGCTCTGCAGGCTCGCCAGCTTCAAGGGCTACTTCGTAGCAACATCAGTTACTCTCTATAGCAACAAGACTACTCTGAAGCAGCATTTCTCTTTGCTTCAAGGGCTCCGTTCTGTAGCAACAGAGGCTACGCCATAGTAGCATGAGCTACGCTCCGTGGCTTATAGGGCTACGCTGTAGCGACATCAAGTTTATAGTTGTTAAAAGATTAACGCCACTTATTTTAGAAGCGCTTCAGGCAAAATTTGCTTATTCGTTAGAATAAAAAAAAATACGTATGTTACACTAGTCACTACTCCACTGACTTCAAAAACCTATTGTAAACAACAAAGCCGTCGTAATAATCACATTATAATTTACGGTCCTCGAAATCGTTAAACTTACTTGAAATAATACGCTTTGTCAGTAGATAGTTTACTGTCAACATTGTGGGTATTTGGTTCTTAGCAATAACCAAAAGTACGTCAAAGTCTCAAATAAAAGTCATCTAATAAATTTATAAAAACTAGTCATGTTAAGAATAACAGTGAAAGAAAAGCCCACGTTTAAGAAGAAACGTGATAATTACGCGCGCCGGCTGAAGGCTCAGAAACTGATCAAGTATTTACAAAGCGAGTTAAGAACTTCTACAACTCATGGTCTGCCTTACATCGCTAATACTGAAATACATTGGTTTGAGAGGTACCGAACTAGATTTTATGTATATAAGTAATCATTCAGAAGTTTTATCATCAAAATCAACTACGGTGGTTTCTTATTTTCCTACTTCTGTCGAGTGGATCTACGCAGAGGTTGACAGGGAATGCATGAAAGCACGCGCGTCAAAACCTGGGCGGCGAAGAGTTAAGAACTGCACCCTGGCCAAAATAACAAGAAGAACACCGTGTAGAGTGTAAGTAATGTGTACGCGCATGCCTTCATACGTTCACCGTCACCCTTGTATGACTCAGAGGTAGTTACAGTTGAGTTGTTTGATGTGAGTTGACGAAAACCACAGATTTCACTATAATTCAATTTATTACACGAAAGTTGCACGAAAAGTTACGTTGTACGCTAATCCGCGGCTATAGCGCTACGGCAGCTATTGGTCAACTAAATGATTATAAAAGTGAATAAAATGAGTAGCGAAAAGTAGGTAGCGGCGTAAGCAATTTGCTTGTACGTGAACCCTACAACCCTCTTGTAGTTTAAGTCGGAAAGATGCCGATGCCTATTCCCAGGGTTACTGGTCCAAACAAGAAAAAAATGCCTATTACTTTGAGGTTGATCAAAGTAATAGGCATTCTTTTCTGGTGTTTTAGCTTTCGACACAACAATTTCTATTCTATTCTATTCTAACTTAGGTAACCACCTAATACAGCGTAATTTGCCTTTGGTACCCTAAAACCAAATAAACTTACTGATATTTGATCATCCATTTTAAGGGTGCTCGTAGGTAACAACTTTTCAGCTCCAGAAAGACCAAGCGTCATGATGTAGCTCCCCAAGTAGCACAGTCAGCATTCTTCGTTGTAATCTGTGTAAAACAAGATTTGAGGGGCTAGCACGAATATTTTGACGTATAGTAACGTTAACGTAATTGAATTTTTTAATGTGAAAAGCTACAACCCCATAGTATTTTGATTTAATTTTATGGGACATACACAATTAATATCATTTAAAAATATGAATATAGAATCTAATTCAAGTAAATATTATGTACGAAACGAGTATTGTTGCTATACTAAAATTTTACGTTACGTTACTATACGTCAAAAATATTCGTGCTAGGCCCTTTGGTCTAAAAAATAAATGTTATCTCGACGACTAATTAGAATTTAATCTTGTTGTAACAGGCTAGCTTTACAAGCGCCTGGTTTGGACAATAATTTTTAGCGGCTTTTTTCTCTGAATTTCAGAATATTTTGGGCGGCATGCTTTGGAATATCCTGTGCCATAATTTTTGTCCTCCTGTCCGCTCAGTATACCAGACTCGTGGTAAGTATATAACCGGGAACCTACTTTATTTGAATAGAACTGTAGGTACATAATACATATATAATTCTATTCAAATAAAGTAGGTTCCCGGTTTTCGCAGCCTTAGATGTGGCGAAGACTCTGATTCGAATTGTGGGCACACGAACATATTATAATTATTGTTTGACCCATATGCTGTTGTATGCTGAGTTCTGGGTACGGAAAGTTTTAATGATTTGCCTGGCTGCGGAACACAGGGCATAGGGATCTTAAGGCACACGGTTATTTTCAGGAACAACCTATAGTTAACAGCGTTGAGAAAGACTACTTGAACTGGAACGTGTCCTACCCAGCAATTGTGTTGTGTCCTGTCACCAAAATTGACGATGAAATGTTTGCTTATTATGTCAAGTAAGTTTTATTTATCATTGTTATCAATATATTTATATAATGTTCATAATCGTCATATCAGCCGAAATATGTCCACTGCTGGACATAGGCATGCCTATGTCCAGCAGTGGACTCCCCCAAGTTTCGCCGCAACAACCAGCCCTGTGCGTTGCATCCATCGGCTACCTACGACCTCGGTCAACCTTGTAGGAGGCCTTCCAACGCTGCGTTTTCCGGTAAGTGAGCGCCACTCCAGAACTTTTCGGCCCCATCATCTGTTCACACAAGATCTTTAAAAATACCGTTACTGTTCTGTTTGCAAACGTTTCATTTTACAAACAGGTTTATTTTCAGTGATACCCTCAATAGAACGGGATATAACTTGGAGTCATACTACTCAGCGATAATATCAGTCTCTTTGGAAGCACTCAATGTTCTGGATCTACCGCCACCAGATATATTAAAGGTAAATAAATCCCTACTAAATCTTTTCTCCTTCCGTACTATAACTTTATTTGTTTCCAACAAGATGTCTGTATACGAAGCAGGCAAGGTATGATTGACATTGTTAGATGATGATGAAACTTTACTTTTTTAAATATACTTGTCTGGACAGTTCCACTCAAATCTGTGTGGTACTTTCCTCAAAATACCACTTCAGATATTAACCCACATGGTTCTCATATGATTTGACCAGTACAATTGTATGGACTTTAAAAGAGACTTTGACCTCTGAGATTGTTTCGGTGTTTCTTCTCAGAGCACTCAGCTAGCAAACGCCGGCCTCATCTAGTTCAAAATGACCAAAAAAGAAGAAGACGTGTAAAAGTGTTATTTACAACCTACTTACAAAATAAATATCATTTATCATTTACCTGTGTTTGTATGCGTAATCATCAATTCACCTAATTTTATACCTATTTGTGTATTTAAAGCTAATAAATCCTGAAGACTACGCGACGATCGCAGCCGATTTGTTCATGAGATTTAACAACCAGACATTGACGACCCTGATCAAATGGCCTATAACTGTCGACACTACCATGACTGAAATGGGAATATGCCATATTATCAACTCTAACGTTGCGATACTCGACGATCCTACGTAAGCAAGTCTAGTAAAAACCTCATTGCACAGAAGATAAATTCTATCAGTTGAAATTAGCTGCTCACTAAACGTCACTAGCATCTCGTGCTTCAATTTTTATTTCTCAACATCGCCTCCAACTGAAGTATCGACATTTGCATTGTATTACATTATAACACTAGCGTGTATTACCACTAATATGATTTTTAAATGGCTATTTGTATAAAATCTGAAAAATAGGTATATGGATTGCAGTAGAAGTGGAACTTTGTTATGTTAAAAAATAATAGTTTATTGTTCCAAAATCTCGAATGATGAATTCGTTACAATTTAGTATCTTTTTTATGTTAAGTGCTTTGTTTGGTCCTCATAATATACATTTAAGTAGCCAGACATAAACACTGAAGAGGCAGTTAGGATTACATTTAATTCAAATACTTGCTTAACTTAATTCAGCGTTCCTCCGGAAGAAGAAGAGAGAAGGTATCTATATATCTCTATATATAAATACTTTCTTTCAGTTATGTTTATACCTCAATGATCGATTCATGTTACCCCCTGCTATCTCTTCTACGTTCTAAAACCCATGTCGGTCCCAGATCCATCTCTCGAAACACACTAAATAGAGATCCGTCCAAACCAATATATGTTGTCCTTTAACGTAGTTACCTATGGGTAGATTCGATTAGAAACCATCTGCATACGCCATCGCCATCAGGAAAGGCCATTCAATGCTGGCACATAATGAATTTCAGAACTTAAAATTGTTTATCTTCTTGTGGTTATGAGCTAAATTTTTTTTACGATAGGTAACCAAATATAAATAAATTAAGGCAACTAATTGAGTACTTAACTAAGATAATTACAAGGCCAATCAATATAAATTATTTAAACAAGTGGGTCTGCAAATATACGTATTAAATCAGTTCTTGCGTAGTGTAAATAATTGTGTTGAATGCTGTGGTCGTACAAAAATGTTTAAAGAGGTTATTTAGGTTATTGAACATTTTTTACATCAAGTATAATATTGTACCTATACCTTCACATAAATAGATACCTATTAAAATTACACCAAATCAATCAATATAGGTACTACAATTAACGAAATCTAACCAACCAAACCGATCCATTTTGGATACATTTGTATCCCAACAGCTTTTTCATTTGTTAGAGCAATGCACTTACATTTGCGTGACGTAGCACACGAAGCGTGTTCCATTAGGTAACATTCTCGTTTTTTGCAGCAAATGGAGTGACAGCAGTGTGGCATACGCCAAAAACAACATTGAGCTCTCGGTGCACGACATTGACTTTTTTGTGCAGTTAGTTAACTACGCCAGTGTTTATAAGGTAAGTTTTGAGTACCTATATACATGCCTGGGATGTTTTAGAAGTGCCGTGCGTGACGCACCCTTAAATATGACCATAATGCTGAATAAAAAAAATGAATGATAAAATAATTATATGAATTTGTATCTGACAAAGGTACAGTAAGGCTAGGCGCGCACTGGTGACTTTTGTCACTGTGACAAGATATCTCTCTGTTGCACTTCACAATAGCGAAAGAGAGAAATGTACTGTCACGGTGACAAAAGTCACCAGTGCGCGCATAGGATAAAGAAACAGTAGTAAAACAAAAAAATACCTTTTCCACAAAAACCGACGGTGAAAATCGACAAGTTCCAAACTTATCATGCAATCTGATGGATTTGGTGATGGTGTCAATATCAAATCTGTGATTGAACTAAAATAAATGAGTCTTCATGTTTAAACTTTTAGACGTTTGGATGTTTGTTTATCAAGGACGTACACATCGACTGAAACATTTTGTAGAAACTTGGTACAGCAGTAGACAATAGTCCGGATTAGGCAATAGGGCATAGAATCCGCGATTGCAGCCAGTGGCAAAATCTAGTAAGTACTTAATGTGAGGTGATATAGATACCTATATTTCCATCGAAATGGTCTGTCTATAAAACGGTGAGCTGATTATTGTGTTTGAAAGTTTTAAGTATTGCCATATTTAAATGTTTCAGTCCAATTTCATAAAAGGTTGAGCTCATTAGGAAACCACCATGTAGTTAGATAGATAGGTACATGCCTATATAAACATAAACATCAATAATTATCGTAGGGTAATAGAATCTTCCACTATTGGTTTACCTTTTAATTGATTATTGATTTCCGAAGCCCTTTAATTGATGTCTAATAATAGTAACACAATAGTTACCTACCCCCGGTAACCTTAGACCCTCCGAATTTTCAGGTAAGAAAGAACAAATACCAGCTTTTGCGCGTAGCTTCGCGCGTGCTAGTATTGATTTTCGCAAAAAAAAAGTAGCCTATAACCTTTTCCTGGTTCCTATCTCTGTAGGTACTAAAATTCATAAAAATCGGTTCAGCAATTGCGTGAATGCCTAACAAACTTACTTTCGTATTTACGCCTATCATCAAAATAATAGGATTATCTACCTGTTAGATACTAAGTACGTACTTACACATTTTAAAATTGCAGGTTTATACTCTGAGCCCCGACGAAGTAATTCTGAGCGGGACGCCAGCGTTAACTTTCGAAACTGAAGGGTTCTTGTCTTTTGGAGTGCAAATTACAAGCACTCGAGCTTCAGAGGATCTCAAGTACATTCCTTTGCATCTTCGGAAGTGCAGGTAAGGGTGACGCCGAGATTGCACGAATAGCGTAGCGAATAGACGTGTAGGTCGTTGCGATTGAGTTGTTTACTTGTTAGTAACTATAGTCTACCTACTCTACTTGTTCATACATAAAAAAAAGTATTTTTATAACTCGAGTAGGTACATATCGATTGAAACAACCGATTGAAAATTGTGGGAGAATAATAACCTAATCCCATCAGGGCCTGATTAACCCTTAGGCTAATTAGGCTGCAGCCTAGGGCGCGAGGATCGCGGGGGGCGCGCTGAAATCGTGTCTTCGCATGCACTAATCTAGTCTATCATTGCATCTACCCTACATATTTCAACTAGACCGAGACAACACAAACTAAATGCGCTTGAGAGTCCCTGATTTTAACAAAAAATTTAGAAATTTTTAAAAGCGCGGTTGGATCAAACACTGCCTTGTTACTCGAATCGGTAGGTGGTCGAGCGAGCGAGTGGGTGAGCTGGCAACAGAGTGCTTAGTGCGAGTTTTGTTTAATCCGCCTCGCGATAACGGGCGTAAATTTTAACTTTGTTTTGTATGGGAAATTCGGAATTAAAACAGTGCAACCTAGTTCTCGCGTTTGCCGCTAAATGACTCTGTATCGTATTCTATTCTTTATCCGTTTAGGTTGCACTGTTTAAATTCCCATACAAAATAATCTTCACGTATACGCGCGTTTCTGTTCTATGAGGCGAAATAAACAAAACCCGCACTAGGCACTCGGCGCAGCTTGACGCGCGCAATAGAACACATTGACATGGCAACGATGTGCGGGGACTCCCCGGTACTTTGCCTTTATGTACTTACGGTTTTTTTTTTTGGGATGGTAAAATCATCAAATGAGTCCTCCCGCCCTGGGTGGGGCGGAAGCAAAGACTATTAAACCACTTGACTGCGCATACAGTGCCCCGACGCACGAAAACTATTAGTGTTTTTGCTCAGATGTTAGTCAGCGGCACTAGTAACCATTTTAGTTGTGACCAATTGTTAGACCTGTGGGCATACTAAGTTTTTACGAATCGTTTTAATTTTTATGCAATTTATAACGCATAAAAATGCCTTCATACCCGGTGAATTTGTGTGGGAAACATTCCAAGACCTCTTGTTACAAAAAGGATGGCATAACTTTTCATCGGAGAGTAAAGACTACGCAAAATATTTTTGATTTTAATCAGATGATGAGCCACTGCAGGGGTCTATATAAAATGGTGGTTAGGTGAACGAGCACACTGTGAGAAGCGCGCGTTGATGTCTTTTGGAAAAGTCTCTTTCTGTCATTAGGAAATACTTATATTTTTATCCCTTTCTTCCCCTTTGTATTTTTATCGTAAAAATCTGTGCTGTTACGTTTAATGATTGAAGTCGATTTATCGATGATCATAAAATTACACTTAATACAATTTTAAATCAATTCACATACTTACATTAAACACTTTACTACTTTTAAACGACTTTAAAAATAGGAGGAGGGTCTCAGTTTTTTCATCTGTGTGTTTGACATACTTACTTACATGTTTTCATTTTAGATTTTCGAAGATTTCAGAATTAAAATAAAAGTGGAAAGATAAGGTTAATTAATAGGGAAACTTTGTTTAAACAAGATATAGCGCTGTTTGTTTGGATTGAGTATTTTTATAATGTTAAAATCCATTTTATCGATATCGACTATTTTCCTTTAATCAAGTAGTGCCACCACTAACCATAGGCTACCTATGCAACTTGACCTTGAACGGACCAATTGCAGCCGCGCGTTGTTCCTCGTCCCCCGGCCCGCTGTAGTGAGCCGCGTACTTAGAAGAAATCGGCCTATACGCTCTCTAGTGGTTATATACTCTATGGGCGGAAGGGACTGTCAGACTTTTATTGGCTAAAATCCACCCGTGTTTCTTCGGATGCCCTTTACGTTCTGGGGCCACGGTATCCTGTTTAGAAAATCCCGCGACCCCTGCAGGCTGCCTTTATGTACGGTCAGCATAAAAAAAAATGGGTTGCCACCTTAAGGTTGAATGTCATGCAGATTAAAGGACAACTTTAATTCGCTTGCAAATCGATCTGAAAACTTTTGTAGGTATTATGAACCATGTTAAAATTTTCACACTACTACTCTACACTCTATTTTTTAGGCCGTCCGTAATACACCTGGCGAGGGCGCGTCCTCATAATTAGCCTAGGGCGGTCAGATCTCTTGATCAGTCGCTGAATCCCATAGACTCGCCCCTTTTCTCCATAAGGTTGGTAGGTTAAAGCCACCTGCTACGAGCCTTACATTTTTGTAACGATTGGTTATTGCAGATTTACAAACGAAACGACTAGTAAGAGATATCCGATTTACTCGTACAATCGCTGCCTGTTAGACTGCAGAATAAGAATGATATTCAAACTGTGTGATTGTATACCACATTTTTATAAGCCACTGGGTAAGTCAGTAATCCTTAACATCATTGATATAGTTTGTATATATCAATGCTTAACATACTTACTTAGAATAAAAATATCTGAAGACTAGCCGTGCGAATATTTTTTTCTGTGGAGGAATCGATACCTACCGCGACAAGTAGCGCAGCCAATCAGTTGGCGATTTGAGAAACATATTAAGCTAAGTACATTTGAAAAAACATCGACGTACCTAAATGTATTTTGCAAACCATGATCTCAAGTAACATATTGAGAAACAAAGTGGTAAATAATTTCCGTCAATTCATCGGGATACGGCACTATCGTCGTATTTATGCTAATTCGCAAAAATCATACTAACACTTCAAATCGATCTCCTGTGATATTTTAAAAGTAGTAGGTACCTACCTAGCAAATACCTACGTCGATGTTTTTCCTAGTGAGTTTTTGATTTAAAATAAACAAACGCTAGGAATCAGAACATGCTTTGTCTTCAGTCATGTTTCAGTATCAACTAACAATAAAAGGTTGTTATAAAAGACATCATTTGCGGTTTCAGATCACGAAAGAATATGCAACTTAGCTGAGCTGGAGTGTGTTCTTGAATACAAAAGAGAAATTATGAAACTGTCCATTGACAATGAAACTATGGGGAAATTCTATAACACGGACGATTTGCCAAGATCTTTCCGTGATTGCGGGTGCTTGGGTAACTGTGAAGAGGATGTGTTCAAAAACGACCGGGAGACATTCCTGCCTCAAGTGAATATGAACCGATTGAGAGTCAGCGTATCTGCGTTCCCGAAAGTACGAGTTAAGAGGGAAATCATATTTAGTTTCTATGACCTTTTCTGTAAGTTTCATTTGAAGAATTTTCAACAGCATTTAAGGATTAGGGTCCTTTTTCCTAGACCACGTTTGGACTTGAAACCAGCAATGTAATTACCTGCAAACTCGCATGCAAGTTGCAAGCGAGTTGTTACGAGGGCGGGTCAAAAAGTTCGCGGAATGGAGGAGTTAGAGTGGGGAGGGAAAGACTTTTTTCCCGTCACTACTTGGTGACTCAATCTAATACACAAAAATCTCATATCGCAGTGTTTATTATCGAACTCTTTTTCATTACGATTTTTTTTTGTGTACCTACCTATATGTCGCCGGAAAATGGCAGTCTGTAAGAAATCTTGATGAGATTATAATTTCTAGATTATTAGCGAAAATACGTTTTGTATGATATAATAAATCCCATCCAAATACAATAGTTTCCAATAAATGTATCAGTGTCTTATTTAGAAAAAAAAGTTTACAATATCACGCGATATTTTCTCTCTTATGTTACGGAGTTTGCCATTTTCCGGTGACATATGAATATTGTAGATCTAAGAAAGTATTTTTTTAAATGGCAAAACATCATTTGCCATGTCAGCTAGTTCAACTATAAATAGGTACCAAGTTCCAGCCCGATCGGTTTATAAAACCTTGAGATATCGCTGGATAAACAACTAAATCGGTAAGAGAAAAACTAGGGGAAAAATGAGCTCGTGCCGTTATAAAGTTCCTTACTAAGCAAGGAAAAACGCCTACGATATTATAAAAGAGATGTCATCTGGATCTGGTTATGGATAGGTACTCTTGCCCTGGAACATCGATTTTTGCAAGTGGCATTGATTGAAGACGATCAACGCTCTGGTCAATTGAGGCAACATCTACATTGTTTGAAAAGTTAATTTCGAAGATGCACGTGTGAAGAAGAAACAGCGCAAAAATAACTGGAGAGTCGTTTACGACTATTTTGAGCATTCCATGACCGTCTTGGCATACTTCTATTGCGGATATCATCAAGCAAGCACTGCAAGCATTCTCTCCATTGTCCTTTGGGTGACGTTAAGCCTTCTGATGTGGCCCATTGTATGCTACTAAGTTTCGGTTCCATAAGAAATCCATCACTGGCAACACGCACTGACCAGTGCGTGTTGCTCAAGACGAAAGTCTATGACCATAGACTTTCGCCTTGAGACACTGTGGTATGTGAGACAAGAACTTCCCGACCAACTTCATGAAAGCCGCCCAGCAGAGTCGGATTCGACGGTTGACTTCTTTCTCGAAGTTAGCCCAACCTAAACGGACCGTTTGTCCCAGGTAGACGTAGGTACCTACTCATCCACAACATCGAGTACCTATATAATAGTCTTTGATCTTGATAGGAGGGGGTAATTGTCAACCTATTCAGTGATATCTCACTAAATCTATACTAATATTTTAAAGCAGAAGAGTTTGTTTGTTTGTTTGGTTGAACGCGCTAATCTCAGGAACTACTGGTCCGATTTGTAAAATTCTTTCAGTGTTAGATAGACCATTTATCGAGGAAGGCTATAGGCTATATATCATCGGAGTAATCAAGCGTGAACAGCAGGACCGATTTCGCTAATTATTTTTTTGTTTTTCATTCTCAGGAGATGGTTATATTTATGAATGAAAAAAAATAAGAAAGTTGCTGTTGACGGGAGCGAAGACGCGGGAGACAGCTAGTTATAAATATTATGAAGTGTGTAGACTTTCGTTCGAATCGAGTGGAATACGATTACCTTTCAGTTTGTACAATTTTCAAATTGTTTTGTGCTGAAAATAGGAAATGAGATTGATAATGGTTTTTTCTAATCGACCCTTTTTCAATTTTTTTTTATCAGGAAAATGGTGTTATTTCGAGGTTTCACTTTCACTTGCCACTAGAATAAGGATGTAGGTATCCCTCACAAAAAATATTTTATTCCGGGCTTAAATTCACTCTTTTTTTTTTTTGTCGATGGCCTCACGCAGCTACTAACTCTAGAAAGTTGCAGCTATTTAACCGGACTTGCCTGTGGTGGCCTAGGTGAATTTAAGGCCCCCAGCCAAGGCACTTAAATTCACTCATAGACCATTTCCGATTGATTCTCAAACCGCCGAAATTCGGATGACAGGCCGTTATTTTCACCCCCCCCCCCCCTTCCTTCTCATCCCGCGAACTTTTTGACCACCCCAGTTAAAAATTCTGTAAGCGTGGTAGTCAAGTAATATGAACATAGCATTCTGTAGCGGATGAATGGCTAGGTGATTGAAGGACCACCAGTAAACTACACTGCACAGAGACTGCTCTGCACTTAGGATTTTAAAGTTGGAAAGGCTCGAGAGGCTGCACTGAAGTTATGCTACAAGTAGCCTCAGAGGTGGGTTTCTCGAGCTTATTCTCTCTTGTTTGGCAGCACTTGCACAGCACTTGTCAGCTCCACCTTTACTCAGTAGTTCACTATGAAGACAGGTCTTGTAACGGTTGACCACATGGCGGACGCGATTTGGTAAAATCCACCAGAAGTCACAGAACGAGAGTCGATAGGGTTAGGATCAGCAGCGAGATTGGAATCTAGGTTGACTTCCACGAGCGGTGGACCCGGTGACGCATACCAAAGTGTCAAACAACGGTTCGTCGCAGACTATCTTAGCGGAAAAGAGTACATTCAGTGCAGCGGGAAAGAGATAGGAATAACGAAATACAAGTGAGGGTATTTTTCACTTATATCTCTTCGCGATTTATTTACAAGTTTGTTTTAATGATATAGGGGGTTGCCCGTCGAAATCATTGCGTTGCGACGACCAGAAATTTCCATATGGCATAGCTCTAGACGAGAAGAAAATCCACCATGTGACGAAATGCGTGTAAGTGTAAAGAACATGGGGAGGTCGCATCAGTGAGAAAACAAACTTCTACACTTATCAATCTGACTACAGTTTTTGGTTCCAGTGCGAAGTGGTGGAGTCGTAAACTTATGTATCGGTACATCAGTGATTTCAATAATGGAGTTAATGTTAACAGCTCTAAGGATCCCAATCTACGAGATAATGCAAATTGCAAAGGGTGTCTGGCGGAGGTACAAAAGGTCAAAATTACCAGGTTTATCCAACAATAAAAAACAAATGTAATTAAAATAAAGTTTATTCCATTTCTCTTTACAATAAGACTTTCACTTATCACTTGTATGCTAAATAACGTCTGCGCAAGACTTGCAACTACCTGTAACAAAAATAAAACTAAGTATGCAAAAAAGCCGGAAATGAAGGCTGGAAAATCATACCCAAGGGCAAGGGCGTAATAAGCCCTCCGCCCATCGCGCCATTTTTGTAACGCCAATCGTTGCGCGGGGTCATCACAGACCCCAGAGAAAAACAACGTTCAATTGGTCAACATACATTTTATCAATTATTGTAACATATTATAGTTATGTATTAACATCGCATTGAAATAAGAGTTGATGAACCATTGGTAATGTATTTGCTTTAAAAGCCTCGGCATTACAAAAACGTAATTATGCAGTTTTTATAGCTTCCAAAAGTTGTATCCACACCGCAGTTACTATTTGTAACATTCTTCAACTTATGACAAACTACTAACAACCAATAACTTTTTGTTATATATGCCCACTAACACTTGGAAACGTTGCACAACAAAAAGTAACTGCGGTGTGGATGCACCTAAAAAAAGCTTATATTTGACAACGCTCGCGCCTTATGAAATAAGCGTGTTTTTCTGCGTGAGGCTCTGAGGGACCCTACACGACGAGTGGCGTATTTTATTTTCGTTTAACCCCACTACATAAAAGCCAAAGAAAGGGTTTGGATTATTAGTATTTTTATTTTATACTGTTTATATTAGTTCCTTATTTTTAATCTGAACTGATAATATAAATATGGACGAGAAAGGGTTTGGATTATTAGTATTTTTATTTTATACTGTTTGTATTAGTTCCTTATTTAATCTGAACTGATAATATAAATATGGACGAAAAACAGTACCAACGAATTCTAAAATGGTTGGTTGAGGAAAGTGATAACGTTGTTGCTGAACGTATAAAGAGAAAACTGACTAACTGGCATTTCAATTCAACGCGGAAACAACTAGGACTAGAAACATGAAGTTTAGCACAAAGTTTTTTAAGATGAAGTGAGAAAGATTTTTTTCAGGAAATTCAATCTTTAAGGGAATGAAAAAGGGGGAAATTCTTTGTACTAAAACTGAGTAGAGGAAGTCGCGGGCCAAAGAGCTAGTTTCTTTATATTTTTCCATTTTGTATTGATTTAAGTTTACGCCGATCTCAAACAGTCGCATTGAGATGAACATGTTCCAACTGGGGGAAAAAGTTTACTGTAATTGTATTTTATTTTTCGAGAAGAGGTAGACCGTAAAACTATTAAATTTTTACCTCTTTTTATGAAGTGTTTTCTCGTTATGTCATGGTCCCCTGTCCTTTCTACCTTGAAGAACCGAACAGTAAATGCGCCATCTGAAAGTTGTTCATGCTTTAAATACATTGACGCGATAATCAATAAACAATGCTGTGGCGGTTTTTAAATAAATAGTAGGCTGCTGGTCAGTGGTAAAAGAAAAAAAATGCCTTGTTGATAATTCCATATCACGAAAGCCAGCTCAAATTCGTGTTACCACTGCAGGGAAGCCTTCAGTAGCTATGTTTTGTAATGCAGCTTTAAGACATTTAACCATCGTCGGTATTCTAACTATGTAATATATTTTCTCTGAGATATAAGTTATTTCGTACAAAACGGAATCTACCTGCATTGCTGTCAGCTCAATGGATGGCGAAGTGGTAGTGCTTTTATCATCTTTCCATATTAGTAACATAGACTGAGTCATCATAACTCAGCTCGTTGATTGTCACCTGCAATAGATGATTATTAAAACAAACAATTTTGAATGTAACACAATCAGATAAAAAAAAGGATTTACAAAAAAATCCTAACTCTCAACTGATTATCCAACCTGGCATGAATCACGAAACCTTCGAATAGAAATGACGCAGTTCCTAGATCAAAAACAAGTTGCCGATGTCTACATTACGTCCGCTAATGGGGAAAATACAAACACGTTGGGTTGCGTTGCGGACAGTACACGAACCGACCAAAGCAATCTTCTTGCCAATTTGACTGATAACCAATATAGTATACCGAGTGTCCAAGAGTCGCTCCTTGAAACGCCGGATACGCTATGACATGTGTAATGGTTTTCGTAATAAAAATTTGCAATCCGGCTTCGATGTAAACATCTCTATGCAGAGTGATTCAAGTATGGACATTTCTCTAAGTATGAAAGTTCTATAAAACCCCATGCACACCCGAAACAAATAGCAAAATTCCAAGTTCGATGACAGAAAACTTACCATTCGAGTCGAAGTAGTCTGAAGACGTATTTCACAGAACTGCGACGCATCACAGACCCAACTTTTGCAATCTTCGAAAACTTTTCATGGTGAATGAGACAGCTCAATTTGCAATCTTTAGCTACTTATAGCGAAGTAAACACAAGGATAGCTACATGTCTACGATTCCAATTTTAACAATCACTGGTCAAGGGAAAAGTAGTGAATAAATTACAATAATTATTGCAACCGATAGAAGTCATAGCTCATTCAGCTAAATTGGCATAATGATGAACATGATAAGTTGCTTCTCGTTACACATAACCAACTCACGAGCGTGGCGCAAACAGATGTTGACCGAATACAAATTCTTAGTGTTCACAGCAAACTGCGTTACGATATTTTTTTTACCAGAACTTGATCGATGCAAAAACGTGCCTAGTAATAACCAGTAGTATGCAATCTATTTACCTTTCTCCACATCAACATGGTATGTAAGTTTCAACTGGCAATCAAATTGGGAAATCAAAAGCAGTTCAAAAGTGCAGGCCCGCTGGTTGCTGATACTGTGAGAGTTTTCAAGACTTTTAATTAACTAATACCCTGTCGTTTTAGAAATTTAGTCAATTATGCACCATCTCACACCGCCATGTGTTCTGCCATTACGTAACTATTTCGCTGTGATTGTCAGAACCCTAATGCCAAGTTGTGACTTACAAAATTTACCAAGTTACTTCACTAATCCAGAAACAGACAGTCGCCTCAACACCTGTTGTGTCTGTTTAAATACTAGCGACGACACCAGTGAAACTATTTGCCTGACACCTCCAAATAGCATGAGACGTAAATTGTGTAAATATTAACAAAGAAGTGATGTCAGTATCAAATGTTAAAATCCATAGAATTATTCATGAATCAGTTGAAAATTATGGAGAACATAACAATGATTTTTTCCTCAAATGAAATTTATTAAGCTTTAATCATTAGGGCTACATAAAACATTCAGACGCTTACATTAACTTAACCTAAAATACAAGTGTTATATCCATAATGCAACGTCAAACGAGACAAAGTTTTGAGAACACATCACCAAACGTAATTCAAGACGAAGATGGGAAATTATTCCTTAATCCAGGCAGCCGAGTGTATACAAACCCCAAATCAGACCGACTTCAAAACTTCCCTGAAATCACAAAAATTACAATATTTAGATGTCTCTCCGCGACATTCATCTCCATTCTATTGTAACACATAGACGCCAATTTATTACGATGAGTAGATTTTTCAGCAGTTTCCTAAAAATACATTTTTAGAATTTTCCTAAAAAAGACGGGGTAGGTATCCACATATCCATCTCCTAGGTAGGACAAAACGTGTAAGCCGGACGAACGACATTAGTAGGAAAAGACATGCTTATTGCTATTGATGGAACCCGATAGACATGACACATAATCAAATGCACACAAAAGAAATATATTTTGTCATCTGACAGCAGTCAATAGTCGTGGAAGGTAAGGATTAAATATACTAAGATTTTATGCACCCAAAAATGGGAAAAGAAGTAGAAACACACGATGTAGGCGCGGAAAATCTAGGCAGTTTAGAAAAATCTACTCATTGATTAAGTTTTCCCGAAGGTACGAGTCTACATTTACGAGATAAGAACGGAATATGCAAAGAGTATTCCTAAAAGCAAGGGTTTCAGTTATCTCTGGAATAAAAAAAAACCTACGCAAGGAAAACAAATTTCAACAAGAACTGGACACATCAAAGCACTTACTCTTCTTTCACTGTATGCTAGAAGAAACGGACATCTATTGTCCTGCCGTCGATGCGGGTCCGGTCGAACATTTCTGAACATCGTGCTAAGGAAATTTATTGCACAATAATAAGATTATTTCCTGCTGACGCGCTGAGTCCATGGAAACAGTAATAGGAAGTATATCACTTCCACAGTTCAGAGAACTTGGCTAATCACACATTTTTACAATAACTATTCAGTTATTTTTCAATCAAAAGTCTTCTGAAAGTCAAAGTTAGCTAAAACCTAATAGGATAGCTGATAGCTACAACCTGGGAGTCTTTAAGTCAAGAGTGAATAGGTTACTTCTAGGCAAAGCGTGCTCCACATTAGACCACATCATCGCTTAACATCAGGTGAGACAGTGGTCAAACGTATGCCTATCAATATTAAAAAAAAATCATACTTTGACTTTCAGAAGACTTTTTAATACAAACATGATTTCAAAGGCGACTGTTTAGTCGCATTTGCACATAAGATTTTTTGTAAAAAGGATACTTATTGCCCTTTCGGCATCCCATTCCTTGTGGAAGCGCACCACAGCTGTGTCAGGAGCGGTCATTTCGGCGAACTTCACGTCGCCGCATTCGCTGAACTTCTCGCGAATCAACTGCCAAGTTACGGTCGGCGGCAGCTATGACAAAGGCAACTTACGTCTTTAAAAGTTACATGGAATTGTTACATTTTAGGAACGCTTACAGTTTGAAATTAAGGCACTTGTCTCACCGCCGGCGAGGAAGCGACTATTTTCTTGCTGAGGAAAGGGACCAAAAATATATAGATATCAAGTGAGGACACATATACATTCATAGTCGATAGCTGGCTTTTCACACTGCCGGCGATGCTCGCTTTGCGGTCAGAACTCACCAACCAGCGGTAATTTCTACCTACAGTGCGGGCTGGAGCGAGTATTGTGAGTAATCGCCCGTCGCACAAAAGCACTCGCTGAAACCCGAGCGTCAAAACTATCGAAACTTTTCACTTGATACTCGCTGCTCGCCAACTCGTTTTGAGTTTCAAGCTTTACGCCGGCGGTGAGATAAGTGCCTTAGAAGAGTGCCATGAAGAATGTTCTTAATTTGCAAAGACCATAACTGCTGGAATAGAATACAAGATGCAACTTTTCATTTTTATTCGCAAGGATTTGCAAAAACTATGTTTTATAGAAAACAATAAAGAGATAGGACATGCAATCAAACAATAATACTAAGATAACAGAAAATATGACAATCGAAAATGTCGAGTGATAAGATTACTGCTGTGATTAACTTACATTGGTGATGATAACCATGTCGGATGTCTTCTCCCGGCTCGACTGCTGCGCACCAGGATCCCGCCCATATTGTGCAGACACTGTCACACCTCCCATTTGTCGTCCTGTGCCTTGAAGAAAGATAAATAAGTACATGAACTTCATGATTCACAAGCTGATTTACTTGTCATAATTATTGTTTTTAACTCAATAGTGTGCAGCGGATAAGAGAATATTTGCTCAATACAATACATATTTATAAAAACACTACAAAGTAAAAAATAACTTTAATTTCGGAAGTTGGTGTCAAAATACGAAGAAACTAACAAAAACACCGACTTCCGAAATTAAAGTTATTTTTTACTTTGTACTGTTTTTTTTTAGAAGTCGGTTGTATTTTTTGTAAAAAGTTTTTTTATTTTTCACTTTTTAGTGGTGCATAAATCGCAGAAAAGCAAAATACGCAATTTCGATTAACAAAGAATCATCTAAATAGTCAAATTCCAGCTATTTCGATTGAAAATCCAAAGTTTGTAACCGATTTTGATATGATTAAATGGGACCAATTTGCAAATATATCCTTTCAGAAAAAACAAAAATTTTTCAAATCGGTTCATAATTGTCGGAGTTATGAGGTAACAAACAAAAAAAAAATTAAAAACAACCGAATTGATAACCTCCTCCTTTCTGGGAAGTCGGTTAAAAATATAAAAATTTGCAGTCATTTCTATTGCAATACTAACCTGAGAGTGGTCCAGAACTGAGGGAATTATTTCCCATCACATTGTTGGACAAGCCAGAGTTGTTCAAGTTTAAGCCTGAACTCAAATCTTGATTACCAAGTCCCAAATTGTTTGAGTTTGCGTTAGCTTGTGCTGTAAGCACAGTTGCCAGGTCATTAGCAGTAAGTCCTTGCTGGAGCAACTGATTCTGAAGAGCTCCTAGTCCTGTTAGACTCAAGGCCTGAAAACAACAACATGATTTAATTCTTTGCTATAAAAACTATACCTATTTAATATTGAAGTCTGATGAAGTTTCACTTACCTGAAGACCCAGATTTCCACCTAAGGCTGAGTTGGTATTCAGTTGGTTTGCTGATAATCCTGCACCAAGACCATTCAGAGTCACACCAGCAGATGGCACTGCCCCCAAAACTCCAGCACCTAGAGCTGATCCAGTGTTTGCAAGGCTCAAGTTGGTTGTAGCTGGTGTCTGTGGTGGAAGATTCCTTGCAACATCCCTTAGGGGTTCTCCATTTGGTCCAAGACCAAGACCAATGCTCTTAAGACCTTCGGGAAGTCTTACTTCACCTTTGTCTGTTACACCACGGTCCATGCGCACTGTCATTCTTCTGTCATACAGCATTTGTTTGTCAAACATTGAAATAGCCTGTTGGAAGAACATCAGCATTATTTAACTGTCTCTTAAGGCTGTGATAACTAACTTATACTATTACTAGTAGAGGTTAACTTATATCAACTTACCTGAACAGCTTCAACAGGGTGATCATACTCAATAACAGCAAATCCTCTGCTGTTTCCATCCTTGTCTACAGCCAAATCAATGTTACGTACTTTTCCCGCCATTTTGAACACCTCCTTTATCTTAGTCCTGTCTGCTTTGTAATCAAGCTGGAAATTAACCATAACTTATATTTTTGGACAATCTACAGTTTTTATTAATTTTACAGGTATGTTTAATGAAAATCACTAAAGATCTGACTGTATAGCAACATGACATTCAATATTATAATTAAATTGAATTGTTTAACTGACGGCATTGCCGAAGCAGGTGAGATGACCTAGACAAGAAAAGTAAGTCTGGAAAGATAAGAATTTTGCCAACATATCTCCTTGTTCATTAGATCTATGAGTGGGACACTATCATCTGACAATAAAGATATGTAATAATAATATTAATACAGAATTTTAAAATATGCAATAATAATTGTATTTACCACTACTTACATTAGCAACAAACACTTTCTTGACTAGCGGCGGTTGAACATTGATGGACTCAAGAAACTGGAGGCTGAGACCATAAGTATTGTAATTCTCCGGCTCCCTTGGCTTGTTGATACCCCAACTAAAATTACTTCAAAATAGGACATAGTCTATTGTTACAAAAATGATAAAATAAGGCAAATAAAAAAAGTAAGCTTAAACTGAGATTTGTGTGTTGAGTACAATGCAGTTTTAAAAAATGTTCAGGTTCCTAAGGCACTTGTCTTACTGCCAACGATCAGCAAGTAGCAAGTAAAGCTTGAAACTTTATATGAAATGGAGAGTACCAAGTGAAAAGTTTCTAGTTTGACGCTCGGCATTAAAGGAGTGAAGTACTCACATGAGATCTATATCTTTTGTCCCTTTCCTCATCAAGCAAATAAGGCAATAGGCAGTGAGACAAGTGCCTTAATAATAATTAACTAGTAATGCCTGACAAAACAACATCATCTTATTATAACAGGGTTTATTCCAATGCCAGTAATAATAATGTACTTTTTACTTATTAATTATCTGTTCTTGCTTATGTACAATCTGGCTTTGTTTTGTTACTATAGTAATGTTCTTATTACAAAGGTAGGTACTTACTCCTTATCATCTCGATTGTTTCGGCCCCCGCCGCCGCCACCGCCACCACCACCACCCCCTGACCTTGACGAGTTTAGTCTGTTCCTATCATTCCCTGAAACTTGTATTAAATAACCTTGTAATGTTTATCAAAGATAAGGAAAACTTTTCCAAATAAAACACTTCAAACAAAGGTACCTGTTTCTTCCTTCAACACAAGTTTTCGTCCGTTCAACTCATATCGGTGCATGACAAAGAGGGCTTTCTTCATTGCCTCCGAGTTTGTAAACTCCACAACTCCACATCCTCTAGGTTTGCCGTTCTCATCATTGAATAACTCAACATAAGCCACATCTCCAACCTGTACAGAGAACAACAACAAAATTAGAGTGTGTGTGCAAACAACTATAATTATGAAGATGATTACAACAGCATACCTTTTCTTTAAATAAATCTTTCAACTCCGTCCAGCGAAATTCGTATGGAATGTTGGACACAAACAATCTCTTTCCATCAGTGCGATCGCGATCGTTGGAACGATCCCTAGTTGCGTCAGAAAATCTGGATGGTCGGTCGCCGCGTCTTGACCGGTCACGCTCTTTTTCTCGCTGATTATCCATCGCAGGTAACACCTGATAAGGATACCACAAGTTAATTATATAATGCAAAAAATGAACGCACCAAGTACACGCCGGTAACTCGTCGCACATCGGCAATCCAAAATCGATTTCTAATAAATTTAACTTGGCCGCTATTGTAACTTACTAGAACTGCTCGAATGATATACAACAAAATCACAAGCAACGCAATATTATTGATCAAATATATGAAAAAATGCACCAACCAAATAATTGATGACCGAAAATCACACAAGCAAGCACAACTCCCTAGCTGGTTGCTTACAAAATGGCGGCAAATTAAAGCAAGCCAGCGAAAATGCACCATTTCATTCGACTCATTCAGTGTTGCCAATGAACAGAATAATCGACTTATTTGCAATCAAAGGCGGCCGCCAGCACATCAACACAGACATCAAGCTACCCGAAAGAGTCCCAATCAACCTTGAACCAAACCACAAAACATAACTTTATTTTTTAAAATTTTAATTTTGCTTTTAGCTGATGACGTGAAGTAATTAATTGAATATAATTCTGATTTTATTTAGTTTCGTGAATATTTTATGTTTATTTTGTAGGTATGTAAACCTAGTGGGCAAGCTTTTTTTTTTTAGGGATGGGAAATCATCCAATGACTCCTCCCGCTCTGGGTGTAGCGGGAGGGAGTGTCAGACTTCTACTGACTAAAACCCATCCATGTTCCTTCATTGCCCTTTGTGTTCCGGAGCCACGGTGTCTCTTGCGAATAATCCCGCGACTCCGGCAGGCGTCGGCCCTTTCGGGCCACTCTGTGTGCTGACTTTCTTTGAGGCGCGCGTGGAACACTAACGCGCCGTTCACACGGCCTGTCGTCACTAGACGGACGGACGGCGAGCCACCCATAGCTCGCCGTCTACAGGCCCGCGCCTACGGTGGCCGGAGGTCACCAGGTGGTGGCCCCCGACGTCCGCGGCGTCTACCACGGCAGCCGGGACGAGAGGGTCTCCTATAACTGAAGGAGCACACTTGAGTGAACCAATGTATCAGTGTTTTATGTAGATGTGTGTATCTTTTGTTGGAGATCCAAATAAATAACAGACCTTCAAATGGCTGATCAGGTCACGGTTACCTTACCATATACTTTCAATATCATTGAAGTAATACGGTACCAAATTTCGAATCTATAGGACATGTGGAAGGTAGTCAGATCCCTTCATCAAGTATTTATGAGCTGATGGTCTTCAAACGGCTGATCAGGTCATGGTTACCTTACCTTGATCTTTCAATATCATTGAAGTAATACGGTACTAAATTTCGAATCGATAGGACATATGGAAGGTAGTAAGATCCCCATCAACTAGAGCTGATAATCTTCAAACGGCTAAACAGATTTTGATGAAACATGGCTAAAAACACTCGAAGTAAAATTATCTATGACACAAACAAACTATACGAAAATCCGTTCATCCGCTTGGGAGCTACGATACCACAGACAGATACACAGACAGACACGTTAAACTTATAACACCCCTTTTTTTGTGTCGGGGGTTAAAAATAAAGTTGTAAATCTATTGAAGAAATTTGTAGTAACAACAATAAAATTCACTGTCAGTCTTGATTTCATCATTCCGCGTATCGCTAGGCGAAGGCGTGGTAGGTTTTGCCGTCATTTTAGGGGCCTTTTCCTGTCTGCGTGTTTTCGCACGCGCGAGTTAAGGAACCCCAACCTACCAATATTAGCTTTGTCAGACAATAAGTATTTACTAGATTATTATTTCTCAATTTCCCCACTGCGCGATCAGCATTTATAATTATCTAGAACATGCGTCAATCTGATCACGCTGTGGATGTACTACGTTAGCAATTAAGTTAGTATATAAGATCAATATCTTGTTAGATGAATTCAATTACTGTTTCGCTGTAACTCTGTCGGAATAAAGTTATTGAATTCATCTAACAAGATATTGATCTTATATACTAACTTAATTGCTAACGTAGTACATCCACAGCGTGATCAGATTGACGCATGTTCTAGATAATTATAAATGCTGATCGCGCAGTGGGGAAATTGAGAAATAATAATCTAGTAAATACTTATTGTCTGACAAAGCTAATATTGGTAGGTTGGGGTTCCTTAACTCGCGCGGACTGGCATGCGAGCTGCCCGCTGCCTATCATTTCATACATGTTTTTCCGTTCATGCGGGCAGCACGCGAGCGGAATGCGGATTGGCTTCAGGCACACAGCCTGCGTGCGTGCTATCACCCGCATGCGGACCAGGATCAGCACGTGGATGAAAACACGTAATACAGGAAAAGGGCCCTTGACTACAGTCAACGCTGTGACTGACGGATAACCTGTCGTATAATGCAGTTACTATTGGTTGGATGAAATTAACTGACCAAAATCTGGATATTTCATTAGTCACGACTTTAAAGTGAATCGGTCTGCAATATATGTATGAGTTTCCCTTTTCGAATCCCGAATATAATCCAGTAATGAATGGTCGCGTATTAAAGACTAAGCATCTAATGTCGATTTATTTCATCACTCACTATCAGATAATGTCGATCATGATGTTTAGAATTGAGTGACGTTTGCATGAGCGCGTAATGGGTGTCTCAGGGTATAAAAGTTCTGTGGCGTATCCATGGAGATTAGAGGCGAGGAGGACTATCTTATATGGAGGACAAGTTGAAAAAGTGTCCAGCTCAGACCAGCTGTAAGTTACTGTCACTGACGTATAAATCATAACGTCAGTGGTTACAGTTCAAAAACCTTCCAGGAAAGCGCTAGCGTAGCTGCAGGGTATGGTATGAATGTAGCAGTGTAGACAGATTGAAGTGTGCCGAGTTTGATGAATTTTGGTTCTCTATATTTTTCTAATCTTATTAGTTGACAAATGATACACAAAAAGTCATGGTTTCTTACTTGCACCATACCTAACGAAATAATAACGGAATGGAAGTTGTTCTTTCCTTGTTTATTTTTCATTTCCAACATTTAATTTAATAACTTTTGGCGCTGACGTTTAATTTTACCTTGATGCGATTGTAGTGCCAAACTAATTTAACGCATTTCTACGAACACTTTTCTTGTAAGAAAAGTGTTCGTGACTGTAAACAGTCCTACCAACTTATCTGTGAACTGAAAGAGGACGGCACCGTTGGGCACCGTCGATTCAGTGTTGCTAATATCTAAGGTGGCCAAAATTGAGTAAATTTTCAAGAAGGAAATTTCACATTAGACAATATAATCGTTTAATAAGAATTACATTTTTTACAAATTAAAAACAAACCTATATAAAAATAATAAAATAAATAAAAATAATTTGATAATTTACAGTTACGTAGGTACAGTCGCCAGCACATCATACTACCCAAAACTGTCAAATTTTCCCAATTAACCTTGAACCGCCACTTCAGGAATAAAGTTGAAAATCTTTTGAAGAAATTTTACAAATTGTTGTACCTTGTTGTGCTGGCGTCTGTACGCTAACAGTTTAGTCTCTCAGCAATAAACAATTATCTAAAAAGTAATCGAATGAAGTGGAAATTCAGCAGATAAAATGTTCCACGGGGGGGATACGAAGTTAAGTAGGTACCTACCTTGCAAGAGGTACCTGGATGTCTAGCATTTATGACCGTACCTAACCCTTTTGACTAATTACAATTAGCAGTGGTAACTAGTGTAGTGTAAAAAAAAAAACAAATTGCTTTACAATGATTTATTGAAAACCAGGTTTACAGTAATTGTGATCTTTAGATGAACCTGCATACACAACTTCATCCTGGTTGTGAGGCCATACTCCGCTTATTTCCATACCACTATCATCATTATCGCTTTCGGTTTCAATGTCACTTACCACTTCTATAATAAAAGGTTTATCTAAATACAAATCACGTTTTAATTATTCTCCTTCTAACCTGCGAACGTGTTTACAATGCTGTGTGTGTGCCCACTCATGAACTGTAATAGCGTCAAAAGCTTCTCTAACTAGGCGGGGAATTTCAGCATTTTTGTGCTCAATATTTACATCAGCAACTTTTCTTTTCATTGTGCTCCATATGAGTTCAATGGGCTTGAGATCACAGTGATAAGGTGGTATTATATAAGCATTTGTGTCTATTGTCTTCTAATTTTTTTTCAATCTCATATACAGGTTCATGCTTGTTTCTTGTTTCTAAAAGGTGAGGTTTAGTCAAATTCTCTCCGTAGTCAATTTTATTTTGGGTCAACCATAATTGCATACCTTTTTTAAAAGGAATTCGTATTTGGAACTTTATTCACACAAATACGGTGATAAGGAGCTATCCATCACTATTATGAATGGCTCTAGTAAATTAGGCACAAGTTTTTCAATGACCCACTTTTAAAAGTTGGTATCTACTATTCATCTCGTCATGATAATCACCACTTTTTGTGTTTGATATAAACACAAGTAGTGCATTTGTAACAAATCCACTAACTCCTCCCACATGAACAATAATATATCTTTGCCCTTTTTGATGCAGGCTCCAATACTCCGTCTTCACCCTCTCCTTGCCAACATTTACCCGACATACGCGAAGAGTGAATATAGGTCTCATCTAAATAAATTATGGGCTGGGGCTGGGGCGATTTATTATTTTTATCCACTGCATGCAAGTACTTAGCTCTTCAAGCTGATATTTCATTACGCTCCTTATGAACCTTCCGATTGGATTGAGATTTTTTAAAACGAAATCCCACCTTGTAAAGCAGCTTTCGCAGACTCTCTCGCTGTCCTGTGTAATTTATTTCTGTCTTTAATTGTAACTTCTAAACTAAGAGAATGATAAAACTAAAAAAATATACGATGTTTATTACCATGTAAACTACCAGCGTAAATTGGTTTGAACGAGATCTAGTAAGTAGTTTTGTTATGTCATTTAATGTAAATCGTAACTTTTGCTTATAATATAATACCTACAGGTTTGTACGGAACCTCGATGAGCGAGTCCGACTCGCACTTGGCCGGTTTTTCATTTTTTTTTCACTTTCTAGCAATTTATTTGTGTTATCTGTTTTATAACAGAGTAAAATTCTCGTCGTGTGCGATGGCAACTTCGAAGCAAATTGCGCCTGTGGCCAATCAGAGTAAATGGCAACGTCAAATAAAATGTCCTCCACGGCTCCACCTCGATGGCTCCACCCAATCAGCTTTGAGATCCTTCTCCACCAAAGAAGAATGTTGCCAGCCTTACTGAAGTACTGAGTCGAACGAGTTGCATTTATACCATAAAATTCAGAATTTTTTAGGCAACATCTCAGTTAACTACTGAAGCGCTATCTGTCGGCATTTTGTAACTTTTGTTTGCTCCTCACGGTCGGTGACATATACACGCACACATTCATGTTTGTGATTGTATTGCTTCATAAATATTTTTCGCTTACGATAGCCATGCAGGAGGCAACCTGCGCTAAATTTTTATTAAAATAAGTAGTTTTAATAATCTACAAATAATGGAGCAGAGTAAATCTATTTCACCTAGACTATTTGTGTGCACCGCCATAGAAAACAAGGACGAAGTTGAAGAGGTACTGTGTAAAATTTCGCAGTTTCTCAACAAAGAATATCTATATAGTCGGCCATGTACAATCGTATTTTCTAACACTAGTAGTGGTGGCGCTGCAGTGTGCGTGGCGCGAAATTCAATTTTAGTGATTGCTTTCAGTGATCTTATTAGATTTTGTCGTTTTCAGAGATACGAGCGGGCTTACAACTACTTCCAATCACTTGTGGCTGACTGCAGCGAGAAGGAAGCTCACGATGCGCTCAACAATGCCGTTTGTAAGAATCATGAAGACGTGTCTCTCGGAATGCTGATGTCCATTCTCACAGAACCTCACAATGCCACCAAGTGCTACAGAGATTTGACGCTGGTCACTCGGGATGGCCTGACGTGCGTCCTCAATAACCTATCCAACTTGATCTTAGAGAGGTACTTGAAGTTCCATGATACTACTCGCAACCAGCTGCTATGGTTGATCAAGGAAATGATAAGGAATGCAGTAACTGGCGTAGACAGTGTCTGTTGGAATTTAATGCGTTATGCATCCGGAGGAGATATAACTCCTAAGAACATAATTCTGGTAGAATCTCTTTTAGATATTTATATTGAAAACCGGGCATGGCTAGACAAGTTTCCTGTACTTATTTGCATGGTGGTGTACACATACATGAGATTAATAGAAGATCACAATATACCACAGTTAATAAGCTTGAGACAGAAAGAAGTCAATTTTGTTATCACTCTCATAAGAGAACGCTTCACAGATGTGCTGACTCTGGGTCGAGATTTGATAAGACTGCTGCAAAATGTAGCTCGAATACCTGAGTTTCTTCAGCTATGGCAAGATATATTGTTAAATCCCAAATCATTGTGCCCCACTTTTACGAATGTGTTACAACTCTTACAAACAAGAACATCTCGCAGATACTTGCAGTCAAGGCTTACTCCAGACATGGAGAGAAAACTTGTATTTCTGACATCACAAGTTAGGTTTGGTCATCATAAGAAGTACCAAGAATGGTTTCAAAGACAATACCTGGCCACTCCTGAGTCCCAGTCACTTAGAAGTGACATGATACGCTTTATTGTTGGTGTCATACACCCTACTAACGAACTCCTGTGTTCTGATATCATTCCACGGTGGGCAGTCATTGGATGGCTACTTACTACTTGTACTTCAAACGTAGCTGCATCAAATGCAAAACTAGCTCTTTTCTATGACTGGTTGTTTTATGACTCTGAAAAAGATAATATAATGAACATTGAACCAGCCATCCTTGTAATGCACCATTCGATGAGATCACATCCTGCTGTAACTGCCACATTACTTGATTTTCTATGTCGAATCATTCCAAACTTTTATCCAACATTTGCTGAGAAGGTCAGACAAGGCATTTTTAATTCACTTCAACAAATCATAGAGAAGAGGGTGCTTCCAAATTTACATCCCTTATTTGACTCCCCAAAGTTGGACCGTGAACTAAGGACAACTGTGAGGGAAACTTTTAAAGAGTTTTGTACCAATGGCAATGGTGAAGGTGTATCAGGAATACGTGAAGAAGGAAATGATGACTTACCAAGAGGAGGACCTGACGAACCTGCATTTTCTGATGATGAAGAGGACAATGCTCCTAATATTGCAGAGGACACAGATGATGACGATTTGCCCCTGTCGGAAGTTCGTGCGCGGGAAAGGCCAGAATTAGCAGCTGCTATGCCTCTGATGTTACGACCTCTCGCTGAAACATTGCTAGACGACCGCACGGCTGCGGCAGCTACTGCTCTCATCAACGCCTGCAGCGCGCCGATGCCTACGGCTACTGCTCTTGCTGATTTATTCACTGCAGCTGTGCAAGAAGTGGCACCCTTGAAAATAAGTCGCACGCCCACTCCAGCCGAGATCGAAGTGGCTCTTAATTCACCAATATTTTCCATGTTTACTTTTCTTACCAGCAGTGATGAACCCAAACGCAAACTAGTACTAGATACATTTAAAGAAATTCAAGCTCAAAACACTCTTCGCACTGTGGGTTTCTGTTTGCTATTTTATTTAAAAGTTTGCTATGAGCGCGAAAGACGCGATGAACGCGACGCAGCGAAAAGGAGAAACGTTAAGTTCAAAGCAGATGTATATAAAGAGTACTGTAGCTATTTAGAGATAAAGCTGGCTGAAAGTTTAGCCGACGACTTCGAGAAATGTCAAGAATGTGACGCGAATGTTTTGGTGTGGTTGATCCCTGATGTGTACAGAGAATTTAAAGATCAGGCCCAGAACCACATAAGATTGTTGCATGCTATCGTATCAACATTGGACGCGGGTCAGCTACAGCGCCTCGTCTGCCTGACCCTACAGGGCACTCTGATGATGTTCAAATCAGATGATATAACACTAATGCTGTCGACAAGCCTAGGTTGGGAGACGTTCGAACAATATTGCCTTTGGCAACTTCTCACAGCACATGATATATCAGTTGAGGATGTTCTACCTATCATACCCAAGCTAATGTATAAAGAGCATGCGGAAGCTCTAACATCAGTTCTTTTGATGTTAAAACAAGAAAAACCCACTGCCGATGTAGTACGACAGTTGTTCTGCCGAGCTGTAGATGATGAAGACACTTTTGTTGTATCAACTATAATGTATTGGTGCCAAGATTACGAGGACAAAGTTGGCGATTTACTTTCAGTTCTTTTAAGCACAAGATATCCCGGTACCAGTCCCAACAAAAGAAAACGTCCGGGAAAACATAGCATTCCGCCTAACGCTCCGCCTTCTGCTGAACTGGTAAATATGAAATATTTATTGCTTATTTCTTACGTTGAAACAATATTTCTGCAACCTAAGTTACGTCATAATTCATGTTTATGTTAATACTTTACTTACTTCACTAACGGGCTGACTAGAACTGCAAAGCAGAAAACCACATGTCGCAGGCTCATGTGAGTTTCAAAGATAATATTTGGTTGCTAGCCTATGAGCCTCAATAGAAACCAATATCCTTGATTGCTTATTGAACATGCACAAGAGCGCAAGCTGAAAACCTCTTGATCACTTGATACCCATTCACAATAGTTATCTTTGAAACTTGTAGCACTCCTTTGCCTGCACCGAGAAAGGTTCCGACTACGAAATCGGAATATATCGCTTCAATTTCACAGCAGGGGTTTGCTACAGGTCGATAATAATACACTTGACGAAGCATGGGATGACGAGCAGCTAAAACACTGTGCTTTCTTTAGTTATAAGACCCATCTGAACATTGATAGTAAGAAAGTCTTTTACGAAATGCGTGTTCCTAGTTTCCACTATTTTCGACAATAGAGAGTATCATTATTGTTCCAACATCAGAGGGAGATTAATATACCTACAACGTGTATAAAAGAATAAACGCAATATCTGAAGTGGTAATGTATGTACCTACTGAACAGCTTATTAATTGTTTCGCTCAGTCGGTGTTGGTCCAATAGCAAAAGTCGTTCATAATTATGAGTACAGCAACCCGCTTTCAGGTATTGCGTACAAGAAAGACATAATATATAGGTAGCACTACAACTTAATCCCTTTTTGACAACGAAATATTTATAGCTTTAACAATTCTTAATGTGGGCCCTGATTCTATCTTCTATCCTAATATAATTTTTATTAGGGTTTCAATTTAAAAGCCATATTCACAATACTTACAATTATATGTACCTATACCGAAAAGATGGACTTTGCTGCTTAATTAAAGAACTGGGTGGGAATGTCCTATATTTTTATAATATTTTGTATATTGATCCCTAATACATATTATTTATTTCGATAAAAACGATAATTCATAGAAGTGTTTAATACAGGTGCTAGGCCATTTGGAGCAAATGAGAGTGTACTGTGTGGAACAAAACGACATGTCAATTTTTAATATGGAGTGCATGCAGAAAGCGCTACACCAAGCACAGTCGAATAGTAGTGATAGTTTAAGGGTAAGTTGAAGATTATTATTTCTTATAACATTTTCAATTCAATTCCACGGGCTCTTGGCCGCGGCTACGACAGCGCGGAAGTTTGGAATTATCCCTCTGTGCCCACATCATTGTTTACCCGTGTTACGTGTACCAAATTACATCATAATTTGTTTAGCCGTAATCAACAAACATCAAAACTTACATTAGAATCAAAATTAGTAGGTAGGTACCTACTTACATACATACAACCACGCAATCAGTACATAAAATAATGGTATGCGAAAGTGTCTATAGGTACTTAGTTTTTAACCAGCTTCAAAAAAGGAGGAGGTTATCAATTGGGATGATTATCAATATAATATTTTACTAGCTTCTGCCAGCGGCTTCGCCCGCGTGATCCCTGGGGGGTACATACTCCCGGGATATTTATAGCCTATGTATTATTCTAGAATACCTATAGGTAATCTACCTCTGTGTCAAAATTCATGATTAGAAATGCTGATCTGCAACCCGTTCTGTAGTTACTTAACGGCTTGGACACGTGAAACAACAGCAAACAGCACCTAATTCCAATTGCATTATAATGTGTTGGGATAGGTAACACAACTTTTTGTACCCAACAAATTTAAGGAAAATCGGCATGAATATTTGATTGGAACAGGACAAATCGGTCTGCAGGACTACTAAACATTTGCATAACACCATTCATTCTGATAAACTCGTTTTACATCTGGGTTATCTGAGTAGTATGTCCAGATACTAATTACGTAGGTTCCACTAAGTAGCTACGTAACGATGTTCCAACTTAATTCAAGACTCATTCGGAAACCACATCAGCTGAATTGTTAATAACTTGTCTAGTATACCTACTCGTGGCTCCTTTTGAGGAATTTAAATAATGAAACCGTGTAGGATGTCTCGTTTGAATATTTACTACTGAATGAATATAAGTACTACAGTAATAATGTTGGCTCAAAATAACAAGTTCGATCCATGCCCATTATTGACGACTACGACTAATGAATAAGAAATGCAATGTTTGACGTAATAGGTCATTACTCATTAGCTATAGAATCGTTGCTCTGCTCTTTCATGACATACAGTACACTACGCGATCTATCGGGCCCGATAACTAGGGCGAGTGTAGTGTAATAAGAAAACGGGAGTAAGGACACTGCCATCGGGCGATCGGGTGGCTCCGATCTCCCTGCTCTGTCTATGACCTATTGTCAGTAAGAGACAGGGAGGCAGGGCCCTGCCGCAGTGGCGGCAGTGGGTAGATTGGCACCTTGGGCGGATTTGTATTCATATATTTTCGATTGATTATTTAAGGTACTACCTAAAATATTCGATCAAATTATCAAAATTGATTTCCCTGTCTCGAGCGGTTTAAGCACAACATGAATTTATATTTTAGGGAATTAGAAATTATACTCGAAAAAAAAAAGTGAAATTATAGTTTCGATGCATTTTAAACTATAATATTTGTATGCAAGTAGTCACATACAAGAGTAGGTAGTTGTTAATTGATGTCTTAAGTTGGAAACAAATTATAGGCACGTCTATACTACGCCTTCTTTGGATGTACGAGTGAGTTGTCGTTGTCACCTTGGTGCTAGGCACCCGGGGCGGACCAGCCTCCTCCGCCCCCACTTAACGCCGCCACTGCAGTTAGGGCGCGATTTCTAGTGTAGTGTAATAATCGGCACCTTGCCGCAGGGACACGGCGCCCTAGATATCGGGCCCGATAGATTGTGTAGTGTTTAACCGCTTCAATCAATAATTTACAGTTGGGTAGGTACAGTCGCCAGCACATCAAGCTAACCTAACCTAATGCTTCAGCGATAGAGTTGAAAATCTATTAAAGAAATTTGACAGATTGTTGTAGCTTGATGTGCTGGCCTCCGTACCTACTCACATTATTGTAACTATCGGTCTCGCGGTTGCAAGCGCGACTGCTGGGCGTAGGGTCCTGAGTTCGATTTCCAGGCCTGGGAAAATTTTATTATTTTCTTAGTAGCAGTCTGGAGTACCTACAGAAGTTGGTTGTGGAAACCCCCGTGCCTCGGAAAGCACGTAAAGCTTTTTTCCTTTCCACCGGGCCATACCCGGTCCCAGCGGACAATTTACAGTAAAGGAACAGAGATCGCACCTGTTTGACCACGTATTTGTGCACTGTAATAATTATCCCCTTTTATTTTGCTAATCGTCGTTGAGGTTGGCCACTGTGGTCGACATTCGGTCAAAACAGGTTACTCACACTATCTTAATTATTTTTCATTGCAGAGACAATATAGTGAATTACTCGCTTTAGCGTGGGAGGACGAGTTGCCGATATCAAGACGAGCCAGGAAATTAGTATCTAATTCATTACCAATTAACCAGAATCTGCATTCGTCTAATGAAGACAGTGAGGTAAATAAAACATGTCCACACGTAATGTTAATTAAAAACGAATATCTAAGGACTAATTTTTCATTTGTCAGATAATCATCAATCAATACCTATATATAAAAATTTATGCCACTTTTCGTTGTAATTTTATAACTCGAGAACGGCTGGGCCGATTTCGGTAATTCTTTTTTTGTTCAGTTCGCCTGAATACAGCGAAGGTTCACCAGAAAAAATGGGTAGGTAGGGTAGCCAGTTGACGGGAGCGAAGCCGCGGGGGACAGCTAGTTTTTAATAAATATCGCTGTTTGACATATTTTCTATGCAAAAGCTGTCAAATCGGAATTTTTATCCCTCTGATAAAATTTATCTGACTATTGAAAAATCGGCCCTAGGAGAAACTTACGTACTGGGTAAGAATTTAAGCTTTAACATTTTAATCAATTGATAATTATACTTATTTTATTTTTTTATCAATTGGCCACAGGGAATATGTACTATAAACTGTCACAAATTCCTATAATTAAAACTGAATTACATTTTCCAAAATTAACCTTCTGTATCTCTAGTTTAGTACACATTGAAGCTGAATAGTTTGTTTGTTTGGTTGCACGCGCTAATCACAGGAACTACTGATTGGAATTGAACGCAACTTCGTCTGCAACCCTTTTTTATGAATTCTGCGTTCCTATTGGTCGTAGCGTGATGTTATATAGCATAATATAGCCTTCCTCGATTAATGGGCTATCCAACACTAAAAGAATTTTCCGATTCGAACTATGAGTTACTGAGATTAGCACGTTCAACCAAACAAACTCTTCAGCTTCGTAAGTATAGAAATCAAGATAGTATACAAGTATAGATATATGACGACACGGTTGGCGCAGTGGTTGAGCGATTGACTGCTGCGCAGCATGTCGCGGGTTCGATTCCCGCACGGAACAAATATTTGTAATAAGACCTACAAGTATTTGTTCCGAGTCTGGGTGTTTTTCTATCTAATGTATGTATTTACAAAAAAAAAATGTATATAAGTAGTTTATCAGCCATATCGTTACCATAACACAAGCATTAGGTTGCTTAGCTTGGGACTATATGGCGTTGTGTGAAATGTCCAAGGATATTATTATTATTATTATAGATGTTGATGGTTGGTTGGTTTTTGTTGTTGTCTATGACTAGCAATCAATTTTATTAAATCCACCAAACTTTGGAAAAGTTAAAAGTTCAGAGTAGCATGTCTGGGATTTAAGATATTAAACCAAAATGCTTATTTTTTTCCAGGAGGAAGAGATAGTTAAACCTAAGCAGGCTAAACGAAGAAAGAAGGCAATCTCGGATAGTGATTGACATATCTTTTGTAGAAAGACGGTAATTTAAAACACCAAAGTGCAACTCTACAATACAATAAATATTAGTAGTATGTGTAATACATTGTTTGTTACCTTATGTTATTACACAGGTGCAATTCCAAGAATGGTACCTAATTCACTTTTGCATAATTTTGCCTTGGTACTGTGTAAATGTAATTTATGAAGAGCTATATCCATGGTTTTATCAGATATATTCGGTGGAATTTAATTTTTATTTTGAGTGACATATTTTTAAATTGTAACGGCCGTTTACTGGCATGTTGTGACACATCAGAACGACTCACTTACAACACTGTAACTGATCAAACCACCAAATAAAGTTTCTTCCAATAGCTTCAGAGCAAACTTTGGGGAGTATGTTCTCGGTCAGACATGCACTGTAAATTTTGCCACAGTAGTCATTTATTGTAAATGTAGGTACCATATTGTTGTACAGATTTTTTTTATCCCCCGTACATGTTAAACTTATTTTAAGTGTAAGGTAGACCAAGATTTTATTCAAAGGATATATTGTATTCTGGAATTTTCGAAATACATTTTACACTAGGATCAATAAAGTATTTCCCCTTTATTTTATGTTTTAATTGACCTGATAAAAATGTATGTTTGAATAAAACAAGTTATTATGTATTTTCGTCTTATATTTTTCTTTTAAAACATCCAGAATATAGGGATAGTGATTGTAAACAGATTATTTATATATTTTCAGTATTTAACATAAATTCAAAATATTTTCTAAGTACAAAACTAACATAACTATATAAAATACTAAACATGGATTAAATTTTCAGGAAATGGTAAATATTTTATTACAAACCTTAATTGTTATTCCAACAATTTATTGATTATTAATAATAACTGTAGTTTAAAAATGTCTTTTTGTCAAGTCTTTGAAACAAGAACTATCTATTTATTATTTAATTGGACTAGCAAAACCTTTAACAACACAACACCCCCCACCCCCCAAGCCACTGATACATGCTTATAATCTAATAAATCTTATAAAAATTGGATCATCAAATATGAGGAAGATTCTTATAACTAAAGTTTCCCTTGCTTATATCTTTGTCTTGCTTGAGCCTTACTGTACTTTGCTTTTTTCTCAGGTACTGATGTATCTTTTTCACTTGAATTGTCATTTACACCTGCAACAAAACAGAAAACATTCAAAGCAGCTAACTTAGGCTTTACTCAAACAAGTAGCTAGGGTATGAACTAGGGGAAAATACAAATTTAATTCATATGACATAATTAATCACATCCTACCTTTCCAGTTTAGTTGAGTCAATTCAACCCATTCATAAAAATAGTAACTTAGTAACAAGAAATATAAACTGTAAACATGCTGATAACTCGGCTTCCTTTGCCCCAGTGTTTTAATTGAAAAAGAAAATTATTACACACAAAGATGAGGTTTACCTACATTGTGAAACAATCTTAATTTCTTGACAGAATATTATCTCTGTTGACTTAAGAGTGTGTATTCCGTCCACTAGCGCCGCCAATCGTTTTTTATTAATTGTGGTAAATTTAAGACACGTAGATAAAAAACCGCTCTGTAGTGCACTGAAGAAATGCATCTATTATTTTTTGACAGCTATTTTTAATACAATAACTCATGGCTAAATAGCCAAAACGGCAATTATTGCTAAAAGTGGCCACTTTGACAACTATTTATGTTCTAAAGTACAAAACATAACTCTCAAAACATAATACATTTCTTTAGTGCACTACAGAGCGGTTTTTTATCTACGTGTCTTAAAACCACAAATAATAAAAAACGATTGGCGGCGCTAGTGGACGGAATACACGCTCTTAAGTGATGTAATCAAAAAGATGTGACTCAGGTTGGCTGGACAAATCTTCAAAATAGCTTTCATTTAACTAGGTCAATAGGTCACTTTATGTGACGGCTAAACACCCTTATTTCAGAATTTGTGACGCTACAGAATCTTAGATAATCGATCGAAAACGTGTCCAGCCATCTTGAAAAACCACTTTTCGCTGGTCTCTCAATCTCGGTAACGGAAGTGATTTTGACGACTTTTTGCATATCAACGGGCGTCACAGTGACGGACACCGAGCTAAAAGTTTTGTGATAAGTACAGTGGTTTAGTAGAAAAATGCAAAAATCTGTGTCCAGCCATCTTGAATTTACATTTTGAACACATTTCGAAGGTCGTAGATCATCAGGCAGTGGAGATATATGTGTCCAGCCATCTTGAACTCAGGTTGGCTGGACATTAAGTTTTTATTGATTTCTCGTAAACCCTTACATGTGACGCCATAAATCAAATGTTATTACTGTCACACATTGCGTCACCAAGTATTAGTAAAGGAACCATATTCGGAAACGCCCCCGTTATTGAGATTCGGAAGTGCCAGCCATAAGTTTTATACGCTAAATTCAAGATGGCTGGACACAGATTTTTGCATTTTTCTACTAAACCACTGTACTTATCACAAAACTTTTAGCTCAGTGCCCGTCACAAATTTATGTGACGCCCGTTGATATGCAAAAAGTCGTCAAAATCACTTCCGTTACCGAGATTGAGAGACCAGCGAAAAGTGGTTTTTCAAGATGGCTGGACACGTTTTCGATCGATTATCTAAGATTCTGTAGCGTCTCAAATTCTGAAATAAGGGTGTTTAGCCGTCACATAAAGTGACCTATTGACCTAGTTAAATGCAAGCTATTTTGAAGATTTGTCCAGCCAACCTGAGTCACATTCAAAAAGTATAATTTAGATTTCTAAATTGGAACTTAATTGGAGTATACTATTTCTATTCTAATGAGTAAATCCTGAACTTTCAACATAACTAATTTTGGTTATAGGAGGGGAAAAAATTAAATATCTGTATGGCACCCAGTACACACTACACAGTAGGTTTTGCTGTCAGTTTAACCAGTCAAGGCTGTGACTGACATAACACAGTGACTGATGGTGGCATGGAATTGATTGCTGAAAATCTGAATATTTCACTAGTCGCAATTTAGTGAATGGGTTAGTTACAATATCCACGCATATTTAAGAATGAACATCTAATGCTGATTGAATTCCATCAGTCATTCTACAATCATGACTTTTGGAATTCAGTTTGATTTTCAGATTCAGGTTGGGTTTCAGGATTTGGAATTCAGATTCATGTTTGCATGAGCATGTAAAAGGCACCTAAAGATGTAACCAAATAAAAATACCTAAGTCATCTGGGGGTTGTAGAGACTTGCCAGCATTCCAAGAACTCATTAGAGTTACACTCTTTCCAATTGCCCAGCCCATTCCTGCCAAGGCTAGGGAAAATGCCAACATGCTGAAGGGATGCTGAAATAATTGAGAATAATTTAAATTAAACAATATTTTTTAACCGGTTGCACCCGGAGTGGAACCATTGGTTCCACTTGAATAAAATCAATTACATCATGTGGCCTTAATGGTTCCACCGCCGGATCCAACCAGTTATATGAACATCTTGGTACAAAGTAGGGTTCTCACTGCAAGCAAACTGTTAGACAGCAACTGTTCAACAAAAGCTAGTGTAGACGCCAATACATCAAGCTACAAAATTTTTAGTAAATTTTCAACTTTATTGCCAAAGAGATTGGGTTAAACTTTGATTGGGAAAATTTGAGTTTCAGATAGCCTGATGTGCTGGTGTCTGTACAACAGATGTTTTTGATGATGCCTGAAGAGTTTTGTCAATTATTATAACTTATACAAGACTCTGGGTTTTAACATGCCAGCGTCATCATCATGATGACGCTGGAAGGCAGTACTAGAATAAGGTCTTGTATAGGGGACACCAGGTCCAAGGAGGATAAGTGACTGGTTTCTACATTATTTTTTAAGGAATTATAACAAAAATTTGTGGGTACAATTCAGATGCTATACTAACTGATAATGTAGGGTTTGTGGTTAAACTGTAGTCTAGTACCACTATTCCAATTCCAAAGATGAGTCCAACACAAGTACATATCCATATTATATTCTGGCTGTCTGAAAATTATAATGTAAGGCAGATTAGGTAGGATTGAGTTAATGAAATTCAATGGAACCATTTCTATTTCTAGCTTTCATATTCTATCATTCCAATTGAGAAAATACATGCAGTAAAAGAGGTAGCATAGTATACAATCTGGTGTGATAATTTTACTCACCTTTCATTTTCTTTTTCTGCATATCTGTAATGTTTTTAATTGACTCCATTAATTTAACATTGTGAGGGTCTAATTGAAGTGCCCTTGTGTATGATATTATAGCTTCATCGTAAAGTTCACTGGCGGCTTCGACCTCGGCACGACGGAAGTATCCCTAAAAGAAAAAAAACAGACGCTTTTTGTTAGACGTGAAACAAGCAACTATAAAATTAAGACACTAGAACCTACCTTAGCCCAATGCGGTTGCAATCTAACTGTTTCATTAGCATCTTGCAGTGACAGATAATGCTGGTCTAACTTAAGAAATGCAAATGATCTGTTGCTGTATAAGAGGTAGTTATTAGGGTCCATCTTAATAGCTTGTGTGTAATGTAATACGGCTTCAATAAACTTCCCATTTTTAACACATTCATTACCCGTAATTTTCAGATCTTCAACGCTAGGAGTTTGGGTACCTTTCTTGTTTTCCTCCATGGTTCTTAATCAAAACGTGAATAATATGCTGTAATTTTGAATAGAAAAAAAAATATATTTTCAACTCTAAGTGTTCTTTAATGTTATTTTCTTCCATTCAATATAAATTATATTCCCGGGAATAGAAGAACACCCCAACAATGACATTGACATTTTTTTTTTTTTTTTTTTTCCTTTTGTTCCCTCTGGAACAGGCTAAGGTCGGAGACCATGCTGCCTAGTCATCAGTAAATTCGTATTTTTATTGTAAAGTCAGTTATAGTCATTAGTTATATATTTTTCCTTAGGTAAGAAAATCCAGGTTAGGTCCTCAGTTTCATATTTTTCATAAGTAGAGTAAATCCGTGTTAAGTCATCAGTTTAAAAATATTTTTCACTATAATCCATGTATTAGACTTCTTATTCTCAAAATCTAATGTAAAATCACAGACATATTGTAAAATCCTCAATATTTTTTTATTCACAAGTTATAAGAGCCATGTGTCAAGTCATAGTAAGAGCCATGTGTCAAATCCACAGACATATAAGTCAAATCATTGTCATTTTTTTTTTTTTTTTTTTTATTTTATTCCCCCTACCGACGATCAGGGTTTTTAAATTTTAAGGTTACCGTCTTTTCAAGTTATCATAAACCTAGTACCTATTATCATAACATACCGCTAACGTTTCTTATCAATATTACGAAATTCAATAGAAAACTGTTTATATATAGAATTACAAGTTATATACAGAAAATATACATCTATCCTATATACACAAGTAATTAAATTTGCCCAACTGTACTATTAATGAAATTAAACAAATGTAAATACGTCGAACTATTTACAAGGAGACCCTGAATGGAGCGCGGTACCAAATCAGGACTACCATATATTTCAATAAGCTCATCCATTAACACAAGGCGCTGGATGCCAAAAGATGAGCAGTCAAAGAAAATGTGAGCTAACGTTTGCTCAACTTGAGAATTGCAATGATCACAAAGAGGACTATGCACAATTTTCAAACGAAACAGATGATAATTAAGACGACAATGACCAAAGCGAAGCCTGAGTATAGTGGAGTAAAACTTCCTATTCATGTAAGTATTGATTTTACAGAACCAAGGCATGGTTCCTATGGGAACATTAAATACAGCATACCATAAACCTTTATTTTCAATTTGAACTGTGTGATTCCAATGCCTTTTCCATATACCAGTGGACCGTTTTTTCAACAAAGGGACTATGTCTGTGCATGGAACAGATATATTAAGGAAACTACTAGAATCAGGGACATCATCAGAATTTGTTAAAGTTCTGGCTAAAACGTCAGCCCTTTCATTTCCCAACACACCAACATGTGAAGGGACCCACATGAACAAAACCTTAATATTATGAGAAGACAAATGCAGCCAGGATTCTTTTATTAATGAAATTAGATAATTTGTTTTAGCATTCAACCCATTGTTTTTGAGATTTTTAAGAACACTCATGCTGTCACTAACTATTATCCACTCACAACATCCATCATTTTTATGTTCAATGTGTTTTAAGGCAGCAAGAATAGCCACAGCCTCAGCTGTGAATATACTTGTGTTTGAATTTATTTTATAACCAATACCAGTATTCAATAACCCGTCGTAAATAGCAAATGAGACTGCAGACTCAGTTTTGGACCCATCAGTATACACAAATCTATAATCAGTAAACTCAAGGAATTTACTATGTACATCTTCCTTGGTGGATAAATTGTGCTCAATGATGATGTCAATTGCAGGAAATTTGCTGTTGAAATCCCCCTGATAACATGGAAGAAGAGATGACTTATAAATTTGCAGACTTTCAAGAAAGTTTACATATTGAGAAAAACCTTGAAGTATATAAAGAGAGTTACAAATAGGTGGTGTACTACATTGTTTTAAGTTTGAAAATAGATGATTATTAATTTTACTATACAGTTTTAATAAAAACCTTTCTCTCAAGTAGGAGAATCTTATACTCAATGGAGGAAGTTTACATTCAACTTGCATTGCATTGATTGGAGTGCTTTTAAATGCTCCAGTAATAAGTCTCAAACTTTTGTTTTGTATTTTATCAAATAAATCAACTATCTTTCTATCACCAGCAAAACAGAGAAAACCATATTCAAAATGACTACGGATGAGAGATTTGTACAAAAGCAACAATATTTTTGGATCAGCACCCCAGGAGGTTCTACACAAAGATTTCAACATATTGAAAACTCTGTTAGCTCTTGAACTTACCAATTCAACATATTTTTTCCAAGAAAAATTATGAGTAAAAGTGACTCCTAAAAACTTAGCTTCATGAAAAATAGGAATAGAAACTTGATTGTAACACACAACAGGACTGAAGTTGCTAGCTTTGCCAAAGACCACTAGTTTAGACTTATGTGCATTTATATCTAGATTTAAATAAGAAAAGTATGTATATAATCCATCTAAAGCCTTATTTAGACTATTTGCTATATTTATTAAATTTTTTCCAGACAAATACACAACCAAATCATCAGCAAATTGAAGATTTTTGACCTCAGAACCTAGAATCAAATTCAAACGACGAATATACAGAATGAATATTAATGGAGAAAGTATTCCTCCTTGACAAACTCCAATAGAAGCTAATCTTGGCCCATATAATTTACCATTATACTTAACATAAACTTTCCTTTCAGTTAAAAATTCATGGACCCAGTGAACTATTTTGTTTGGAATTCCTATGAGAAGCAATTCAGAACAAAGTACATCAATATTGACACTATTAAAAGCTCCAGCAACATCAAAAAATACCGACAATAAACAATCCTTATTAATGTAACTATTTTGGATATCAAGCTGTAACTGACAAATACTTTCACGAGCCGATGTTCCCCTACGAAAACCAAATTGATTAGTAGGTAAAATATTGTTTTGTTCTATGTAAAATTCCAACCTTTGTTTTATTAATTGTTCAAATATTTTACCAACACAAGATGTTAATGCAATAGGACGATAGGAATCAGGATTTGACCGAATTTTATCAGGCTTCAAAATAGGTATCAAGCAGTCTGACTTCCAAGGGTGAGGTATGTCATTGTTCAACCACAGGTTATTCAATATCTTGAGAAAAGTGTGCAAACCTCTATCACTAAGCTTTTTCAACATAATATAAGGAATACCATCCAGTCCAAAAGCACTATCTTTTCTAGAATAGACAGCAGCCATGAGCTCCTGTATTAAAAATGGTTTTATTATGAAGTTATTTATAGAATTTGTCTCACTGACAAGAGGAAAACTTGATTTACTATTTACATAGTCTGGGGTATATTTTTGCAGAAAATCTTGAATCCAACTATCATCATTATTTTTGCAAGAATATGTTTTATTAAATTTCCGCATGTATTTCCAGATTCTCGACAGAGGTGTACATCGATTAAAAGAGCTACAAATTTCAACCCAACTGTTTGATCTTTCTGTTTTCAATGTAAGTTTTTTGAGGGCTTGTAATCTTTTGAACTGTATAAATGTGTCATCAGAGGGATTGTTTTTGAAATTAATATAAGCCAGCTTAGATTTTTCAACTGCTTCTGAGCAATTTTTATTCCACCAAGGAAGAGCAGGGGATTTAACCAACTTCCTATGAGATGAGTTATTCAAAGAAGAATTAGCATGAAAAGAAACTGCTGTATTACAAATAGGAAGACATTTGTCAATTGCAGCATGCAAAATTTTGCAGAACGCAGAATAAGTTTCCAATGGAGCAAAGTTTTGGTCCTGAAAATTTGATAATTCTAAATCTACACTTTGTTCATATATATTCCAATCAACCAATTTAAAGTTAGGATATATGGGCAAGTTATGTGTGTTGCTATTAGTGTTTCCTAAACTACAATTATTTACAAAAACTTTAATAATTACAGGAAGATGGTAGCTGCCAAGTGGATCATTATGTACAGACCAATCACAAGAAAGTGACAATGATGAGGACACCAAGGACAAATCTAAAGCATTTGGACGCCACGTCAAAGAACCAACTGTTGTCACTTCACCACTATTTAATAAAGTTAAATCATTATCATCAATAATTTCCAAAATATCCCTACCTCTTGAATTTGTAGAATTACATCCCCATGATGTGTGATGGGCATTGAAATCACCAGCAAATATCATCGGTTCAGGCACTGATTTGATTAAAGATTCAAATTTATGTTTGTTAAAAGAAGGAGTGCAATTTGTTGGACAATAAAAACTTACAATACTTATTTCTGTATTATTTACAGTTATTCTTACACAAATATTTTGTAAGGAATTGTCAGCATATGTATTTATGTTTCTATAATCTATACTATTATGAATTAAAATAGCTACGCCATTATGTTTGTTACCAATATCATTTCTTTCTATTCTGTATCCTCTAATTTTAAAATGTTTAATAGGTGTCAACCAAGTTTCTGATATCATTGCTACATGTATGTTATGGTCATAAAGAAATCTAGTTAATAAAAGCTTATTACTTAAAATACTTTGTGCATTCCAATGTATGATATTAAGATCCATTGCTATGAGAGGAAGTACTATGTCTGAATGTGTGCTGAAGAATTTCTTTTATAGATGTAGAATTTATGGGTTTGTCTTTTTGGCTTACTATAATTTTTGTTATTGCGTTTGTTAGAGTATTCATGAAAAAATCTGATTTAGATAAGTTCATAATTTGAGTTTCAATATTTTTGTGAGTTATTTGTGGAAATGAATTTTCATTGAATAAATCTGAATACTTGACGGCTCTGGATTTAATTTTACTTTCCTCAATTTTTTGTTTTTTTTGTGGACAAGTGTTTGAAATAGCGACATGATTACCACCACAGTTGGCGCATTTCGCGTTTTTAGGGTCTTCTTTGCATATCTTAAAACTATGATTGTATGTACATACAGAACATACTAGATCATTTTTACAGTATTTTGCAATATGCCCAAACTTCATGCATTGAAGGCACTGTTTTACAGGAGGAACGTATACGCTTACCTCATGTCTCCAAGAGTCAAGATAGACATACTGAGGCAATTCTGTGGACGCAAAAGTCACCGCCACAGTTTGAGTGGGCTGATACATGACCGCACCACCGGCACTCTGACTCTGCACTCGACGCATGAAGCGCCTCACCTGAATTACATTTCTGGAACTACCAATTAGCGCACATATTCTTTTATTAGATAGGTCTGTAGGGACCGATGTAAGAACACCAGTTACCTCAGTGTTGACTGCAGGTATTGTAGCTTTAAAGCCCATTTCGTCCAAAAGTTTTTTGTTTTGTAAAAAAACATTGGCATTATTTGAAAGATCAAAAGTGATACCAATTTTGTATTTATTTATTGACCTCAGGTGTAGTATCCCAGTCACGCAATATTTCCGTATGGCATGGGATATGGCCAGCCTATCCTTGTCCGTAAACGTTTTGTTCTCATTTTGATGAGATAAGAACACGATATATTCCGATTTTTTACTATTTTCAGGGTACTTTCTTGAGTATCCTGGGACTTTAAATATGTTGTATTTGTTGTTGCAGTCTTCATCAGAGTCAGAAAAAGAATCCCTATCTGATGCTCGTTCGTCAGGGGGCTCCTCTTTTTTCCGCTTCTTATTTCCCATCTTCAAATAGGTACCTAACTATTTACAATTATTGACAATACCTAACTATAGAGTTTAAATATCTAATACCGAAAATATACAAAATTAACAATTTAATTTAAAACAATATCAATTTTGGCGCCTTTTTTTTTTTTTTTTTTTTTTATGGCAACTGAGCCGGTTCCGACTATTCTGCCAGTGTCACGTGGTGACGGTAGCACACAGAGGCAGTCCGTCAAACTTTTTTTCAGTTTACTTCGTGGTAGGTGTTAGTATAGCTGAAACGAACACATGGGTTAGTAAAACATATAGTCTAATTTACAAGCACACTACAACACTACTAGTTTATACTATATACAGACTATTTACACACACGTAACGCACTAATTAAAATTTTAAGTCATTCTCGTTGTTCGTACGTTTCCCGCCAATGACATTGACAATTTTGTGCCCAGCCAAAAATGTCATGTTTGTCATGCTCTGATTTTTTTTAAAACTTAATTCATGATCATGGATACATATCCTTTAGTCGTAATCATTAATCATAGCTCAAATAAGATCACTGTAGATTCGCCAATACCCACAGCAATACCTTTCTGGTTTTTTAGGTCTGTGGTTGGAGCCATGAAGGTATTTATACCTTCATGCTTAGAATAATAACGCATAGAAGCCGCGTAAACAAAACCCGAGCAAAATCGTGTGTCCACTTCTTTTTCTTTGTGTGCGTGAGCCGAATGTGTCTACGTTCCTTCCAGTGATACCATTACCAAGCCGTTACCCACAAAATATGGGAAGACGCATTACTATTTTGCTATCAAGGCAAGTATTTTATGTTTTTGGGAACTGGAAAAGGTAAACAGGATTTTTTATGTAATATGACATATTTTTTCAATTTATTTAAAAATAAAAGGAAATAAATCGCATAAAGAATGAGATATTGTTCAATGCGTTTAAAATGCTTGATGGGTTATAATTATAATCAATGTTAAAACATCGGCTTTGATATGAATTAACAGTAAGTATTGTATTAAAAATTACAAAAATGAAAAACATGAATGAAAGCAATGTGGGTATTTTTTTCCTCACAAATAGCAACACTGTGTTATGACAAGTTAGGTTATTAGAATTTTGTTTTATTTATCGATTTACGTAAAAATAGTGCATAGGATGTGAGTACTTATTTGTGAAATGTTATATTATCACATTTTTTTTGTTTTCCTGATGTGCTATAACATCCTTTCACGCAACAAACTGTCATTTTCAATTATTTACTCGCGAGCTGTGTTCGACGGAACGTGACCTTGAGTCACAGAACATAATATACTGCCTTGAGTACTGACGGCTAAGTTTGACGGATTGACGGATTAGGCTAAGTTTTAGTTGCCTCACTTTTTGCACTCGTACTAGGTTTCTATGCGTTATTATTCTAAGCCTTCATGGTTGGAGCACAGACATATAAACAGTAGGGTTGGAGGGAGTGGGAGTGTATTACAAGCCTGGCTGGTGGCTTTAATTCTATATTAAGGCCTCACAGGCAAGTCCGGTTAAGCAGAAGCCAATCTCCTCAGGTTGACCTGCGAGAGGCATATTCAAAAAAAAAAAAAAAGATTGGGAGTGTCATGCTCTTACTGACGGTGGGTTTACCACGGTGTTTCTACAAATGCCTTGCATTCTTGTGCATTCCATCGTAGACTTTGTCTCTGTCATCTGTGACCTAGACTAGTCCAGAGCAAACTCATACAAAATAAAAAAAAATCTCAACCTGGAGGATTACAAATCATGATTTCACCTTGAACCTTATTGCTTGATCAAAAAAGTTGAAAATCTATTGAATTTTGACAGATTGTTGTAGCTTGATGTGCATCTGTACAATAGATTATTATAAATCTAAATTACTAGAAAATGCAAAGTGATCTATTCTGGACAGCTTTATGTCTTTATTTCTGTTTTCGGAAGTATGATTTTAAATAAAGTTTAAATATGTCAATGTAATTTAGATTTTTGAGGTTATTCATATTTTTAAACTAACAAATATGTATATTAAACTAACAAAAGACTAACTAAAGTATAGCATCAAAAAATTCGTCCTCCGCGCTGTCAGCTGGTAATGTACCCACGAGACTGGTGGCATTGCCACGTTGAATGGCAATGCCCATTCAAAGCCAGCTCTTTGGTCACAGATAGTGTCAACCAGCCGTTTCGAAATTTCTTTGAAAAGGCTGTGAGCACAAGGGCCCCACGGCCTTAGGGTTTCAACCCCAAACGGCTCGAAAATATAGTTACCAATAAGGTTACTATACGCTTTACGCCACTTGAGGTTTTCCGCAGCCGTAGCGGCAGTGCCAGTACAACACGATGAACTAGGAAAATGGGATGGCACGCGTGTCGACACTGGTTGCGTCCCATACTAAAGGCCTATCCATCTTTCAAGGAAACAAAGACATGCCGTCCGGTATTTTGCCACCCTTACGTGCAATCCATTGGGTTCTAATACGGCTGGAACGCCGACGGTGACGAGAGCTCGTCGGATAATGTCAGCTAAAAATTAGCGTGTCGCGCAATAGTCAATATTGTCAATGACTGTTATCCCAATATAAAGGACCATGGTCGTTGTGATAGGTATGGACTACATTCTGATCTGTGATTCTGATACATTTTTACTATATTTTTTCAGGCTATGGCTACTCTCCTCCCTTCACCACATGAAGGTATTTATCTATACCTTCATGCTTCACCACTAGCTACACCACTATGCATTGATGTCATTGACATTTTGATTTGACAGTTGACTTTTTAATTTTTATTGACATAAATGCACTGACGCATAAATGGCATTGATTGACGCTAGGTTATTATTACTTTTTTATGTAATATAATAGTGTACTCTGTGATTAGTGTTCACAAAACACAATAACCTAGCGGGTGTTCTGCGTTGATTGATGTGCATTGATGTTGCTTGGCGTTGTTCTGTACGCGTATGGGCCCAAAACAAATTCTCAACTTCTTACTCACTTAGTTCTGAGATTCTGAGCTCATAGGACTTAGAATTTGCAACGAAATATACTTGTTCATTTTGGCTGTGTAGTATTGACAGAAAACGAAGTCATGGCATGAAGCAGATAACAGGGGCTGTTAAATAAGCAGCTATAGCAGTACCAAAAAACTGACTCGGAATACGACAAAGCACCAGGTGTATACTGCAGTTTTTGTTATATTGTATAGAGTTTTTCTACTCTCGGTAAAAATTCCAGTCCTGATCACAACTCTGTCCCTTGCTTCACACACACTAAAACGGCACACTTTTCTTTAACTGTTTATTTTAAAGTACTAATGCAATTTATTAGTACTGTTATTGATAAATTAATTTCATATTATCATTTGTTAACTTGTTGCAGATTTATATAGAGCTCTGCAAGCTTGAAATAAATAAAACAGATATCAGTAACAATGTCTGCTGCCTTGAATAGAATGGATATGCAGCAGGTAGAGTACCGTGCCGTCATCAAGTTCTTGACAAAGCAGGGAAAACGACCTCAAGACATTTTAAGAGAGATGAAAGAAGTTTATGGTACTCAATGTCCTGGCAAAACCATGATCTACAAATGGTGTTCGGCCTTTCAAATGGGCAGAGAGACAATTGAAGATAAACCTCGAACCTTAATCCACAAACGTGGTAGAGGCAGGGAACGCAGGGCACTTTCTCCTATTTTTGATGATAGTTTTATTGATAAAATACAGAATGAACTTCTTGATGCTGAACTTTAAAAGTATCATCACATAAATTTCAATATTGTAGTGATGCTAACATTGTATTGGATTTGGACAAGACTCTTGAGCAGCAATATTTAAGTATTGCAAGTAAAAAGTAGCCACTTCAATATGCTGGAGCAGTGGAAGAACAGAATGAAGATGAAAAGTCTTGGTGTGAGCCACAAATAATATAATGAGGTGCAGATAGCTTAATTAAGACAACCAATGAACACTTGTCTGGAATGTTGGCCCATCAAGACAGTCTGAGCCTGACTTTGATATTCTCGAAAAAAAGAAGTGGTTATTTAGTAAACTTTTAGGAACATAAGCCATAACTAAATTAGAAATAAATGTACACCAAATATTCCGCACCTTAGTATCTGCACCAAAGTGCATACATAATAAGTTCCACAAACTAATGAACTGGAGACTTCAGCCAACACATAATTATTAGTTTTTATTTTTGTGTAGTATTCATATTCATTTAGAGGAAAAAATAGCTTAGTAATTGATCTAGCACCAAAATATCTTGTGTGTTTACAATGTAGTTGTATCATATGATATGCAAATCAATGAAATACTTAAATAAACAGTAATACATTTTTAATGTAGCTATAAAATTTTGTCAAGGCATGTTACAATATCAACTGAATAAAACATAATCAATTCCTTCAACGAGATTCAATGATTTCAGATTTCTTTCAAATTCACCATTGGTTAAATCTAATTTAACACATATCAATAAAGGTGGTATTGCATCTGTAAAATGGATTACAGGTAACTTGATAATAACCCTCCTTTCAATAGGACAGTACAGCTCAACAAGTTTTCCTATTTTATTTTTGTCAACATCACAGAATGCTGTTACTTTGTTCAAATTATCTGGCCTTAATGAGCGGACAAGTCTTCGACCAGCTTTTCCTGCATTCCAAACTGTAAAACAGTCCCAATGAGGTAATACATGCTTTTGAAGTCTGTCAAGCTGTATTTTCCAAATCTGTTCTCTTTTAACTGAAAAGGTAGCGGCTCCTTCATGGTAAGTATATACAACCAGTTCTTTATCAACCCTTTGTAAATCTCCACCAGCATCTAGATGGTCATAGAAAAATAGCAAGTCTTCAGGTGTTCCATGACCAGTTTCAATAAATCCTCCAACTCTATCATAAACAGATCTATGGCAGAACCATGTTGGCATAAGCAAAGTTGGCCCATTGGAAGTATATATTTGTATCTTCAACTGGTTACTAGTGAGGCTGTTAGCCCATTGAGTATACCGAGGAGTTGAATTTTCCGGTAATCTAGATATTTGACTACCAATAAGAGTGTCTTGGTTGAACTTTGCTGCTTTCCACTGTAAATATATTCTATGAGGGTGCATCGTGTCATCTATATCTTGAAAACACAGAAACTGACCTGTGCTAAATTTAACAGCACCATTTTTAGCAGCTCCCACACCTTTAGATGTTTTGCTGCCTGATAACACATAACCTACTCCTTGAGACTCAAAATATTTTCCCCATTTCTCCAATAGTTCTTGGGTGTTATCAGAACTGCCATCATTGTAAATAGAGATTTCCAATTTTTTACTAGTGTTTAGAATTGACTGGGCTGCTATAGAATTCATGCAGTTATCTATCCATTTTTCTCCATCATGCACTGGTATTATTACAGAAATCTCAGCCATTTCAGAGATATTTGGTAAAAGTCCATAGTTTGACTGTAAACCAATAAAATAAATCTATTATGTAGTTTCTAAAGATGAAACAAACTGGAACTTTGTTGTGTCGTGGAGCAATTTGAGAGCTCAAGAACCGTTGAAGAATCTCGACACATTGAGAAGATTTATATAAAAGTATTCATCATAATACAAAATAATATGTTTTGGTTAGGGTCTTGAGACTTGAATGGACTTGAAGATCCATGCCCATATTATTAGTATACTCTTTGACAGTCTTCAATTTCAATTTTTAAGGTTATGGTTGACAGTCTTTGATTGATCCATTTGTATTCATCTGACTGACCGACTGACCGACTATTCACAAAACGTCAACATCGGGAAAATAAGAACAATAGTGTTGTCCCATTTTGCTGCTGATCGTGGGTGTGTATAAAAAAATATAAAAGAGGTATCAGGGCCGCAGGGGATCTAAAAAGGCCACTTTAGCAGAATCAGAAAGCACATCACCTCACAGCTCTCACATCACGTTACCCGTCACTGTTCAAACCTGGAACCTAAAGAGGTGATAGACGGTCGAGCAAGTACGCGGACTTATGGCTCGACCTCGACGAGTAAGTTTGTTGGCGATCCAACAGGTTTGAAATTTGCTCGTAGCCCGCCCCGGCTCGCACGTCCGTCAACGACGCGAGCTGCAATCTGCGAGCCATTCTTTTGTTTTGTGAAACCCTGAGTGCCGTTTTGTTGCAAAAATGACTGATTTTCGAAGCTAATAACACTAAATGATTAATCAGAATTCGTGATTGTTTCAGGAACACGATTTTTACAGATTCAGGATATGACCAAAATATTATGTGCCGAAATTATAGCACAGTCACCAATTTGAAATTGCTTCTCTAATACAAAAGTATCCTGTCTGGCTATCTTTTTCCAGACGTTGTTTTTATTGTTGAGGGTCGTGTCTAGCCGTGGTGTCTAGTCTGAGGTATTCATCACTCAGTGTACTATGCTCTTCCACCTTTTTCTATCCTCGGTGGTCTTAAAAGCTTCGACTATTGATAGGCCGATGAACGTCTTTTTTCGGTTTGACCAACGGGTAGGTGAGCTCCCACGTGGCCTTTTCCCGTCTACTTGGCCAACTACAATAAGATCTTGAGGTTGTCAGATTTTCTACGAGCGACATGTCCAAAATATTACAAACAGTGGATATTCTTGTGGTTATTTGGAGCTCCAAGAATGGACAAGTAGTATGATGATGTTAGTGTTCACCACTATCAACCAGTGTTGCCACCTGCTAAAACCGCTGTCATTCTTTCAATGACAGTGACACAGTGGAACAGGTTATTACCTTGGTCACCCTGTCTGTCAGTGTCATGCTCAGGTTTTAGTATCTACTTTGCGTTTGCTGGTTTGATTATAACTATTTTCTGTATTTTTGTCTTAAAATGGGTATAAAGGAAGCTAACATATATTTAGATAACCAATGGAACACGTACTATGCCGGGCAAACCATCAACGGAAGAATTGAATATGTTTTTGATAGTCCAAAAAAAGTTCGAGGTATGTAACATATACCGATTACCTAGTTTTTATGGTCTCTGACTCATCCAGTAGAATGAGCATGAAAATAAAATTATATTGATTAAAGACATTGCGAAACCTGAATCTTCCCGAAACTACGACTTACGAAAATTTTATTTCTTAGGTATCCATGTCAAGATTAAAGGAGACGCACATACCGAGTGGTCTGAAAGTAAAAGTGAACAAAATTCTGATGGGAAGGAAGAAAATATCGACACCTTGCACACGGGAAATGAGGAATACTTCCAAGTCTCTTATTATTTGCTGGGTAGCAATTCAGGTGAATATCAATCAAAATGCTATAATAATGATATCTACATCTACACAGTAATCATTGCCACAATACTATGAGTTTAATTAAAATAGAAAAATAATTTGCTATGAAAACAAAATTGCAACTATCATTAACTTCAGGTCAAAGATAACTTTCATTTTTAGTGATTTATACATTTCTTTCATTCAGATAACTAAAGTAAGCAACACTAAGTCATCTTTAAGCATAATTTTAATGTCTCTAGAAATGTCCATTCCCCTGCATTGAAATGAGTAATATCTTTTAACAAACTTGTTATAAGATATTACTGTGTTAGTAATATTTTTAACAAGTTGAAAGTTAAGTAAAATGTTGAAGGTAAAGTGTTATCAAGCAAGCATGCAATTACTGTAAAGTAAATAAGATAACAGGTTCTTTAAATTACTGGTATCTATAATGTGCTAGAATAGAACCTTGTCAAAATATGATGCAGTTGCATGTCAATACAGTATTATCAAATAATTGAAAACAACTGAAGGTCATTATGTATAACATTTTGCACATGTATTTACTGATACTTTTTCCTGGATTTCTTAGTAAACATATTGCATTAATCATCAGTGTGAATAATGTTTACTCGTACAGTATGACAAACATAGAGTTCTAAGAATCAATTATGTTTGTTTGCTCCAATATTGTTATTTATTTATTACAAACTTAATTGTACACCTCATATTAAGAACAGGACTAAAATGTATAAAAACAATGTCAAAAATTTCTGTTATATTAGTCTTATTACACAATCTCTTACAGACCTTATTATTCTTGTGTATGATTATTAAAGTTGCAATACTTATAGACATAATATTTGATTATCACATAGGATACTATTCATTGACGTGAACTAGGTGCCCTAGGATGCAGCCGATGCAGGTAAAGCCTCTGTCAGTAGCTAGCATAGATATAAAAAAAAAAAACTGTCAGTCTAAACTGCTGATATTATATAGCCGTAGAGTTTGTTTGTTTTTGTGGTTGAATGCACTTTTTAGTGTTGGATAGCCCATTTATCGAGCTATAGGTTATGTATAACATCATACCACAACCAATAGGAGAGGAGATAATTAAAAATGTGATGCAGACGAAGTTGCACAGGTCAGCTAATATCAGACTCTGGTAAAGACAGATACCTTATCACCTATGTTAATCTTTCAGACATTGCATTATTACTAATCTATGTATAACATTAATTAAAATATTTTTTTTAGGAAATGAAATAGAAATCCCTGCTGGTAAGCAAGTGTACAACTTCACTTGTACCTTGCCTCCAGTACTGCCTTCATCCTTCGAGGGTCAGTATGGGTATGTCAGGTATACCGTCAAGGTTACCCTGGACAGACCATGGAAGTTTGACCAAGAAACTAAGATGGCTTTCACTGTAATCAATGCGTTTGATTTGAATCTCAACCCTTCATATAAGGTAAGGTTCTACAGGAATACCCACTCATATTTGAATAATTTTATGATTAATGTCAAGTTAGCACTTGACTCTAGTCTAGGTCAAAGGTGACAGAGAAAGTTGAAATGGAGTGAGCTTACCCTTTTATCTGCTTAGAATTTTGGACTGCCACTATGATCCTACAATATCTGAATTAATCATTTGAAGTTGAGTATTTCTCAAACTTTAGACTGACAACATGGCAAAAATTTTCTTTAACCAAGTTATATTGCCAATTATAGGGCCAATTCTACTAACTTTTTGATAGATTGTGAATGTGATTTTATACAAAGGCAAGTGATTTCAGCCTTGCATAAAATATTATCAGTCAAATGCTACTTTTAAAATGTTTAGAGAAAGTTGCCTGCAATTCAATTTACAGCCTATGTCAAGAAGATATTCATTTAGCAATACTAAAATTGAAAGGCTACCTTCCAAAACTGTTTTACTCAGTCATCAATTTATATAAAATTCTTCCGTTACTGGTGACCTGGTGACTGACTGAGTGACTGAAATACGCACATCCGAAATTACTTGTCAGAGAAAGTTGTGGCATGTTGGTTCCTTGAGGAGTGTAGTTGAGTGAGCACTAAGAGATGATTTCCCGAAATTCCTACGGGAACGGGAAAAAACGGAATATGTGAATATGCGTACGAAGTCCCGGATAAAGCCCGCGATTTCTGACGCTATCAATATGTTTAGGATATCCTAAACTGATAGCGTCAGAAATCGCGGGCTTAGATACCTCCGTTATTGAGTTACTGACAGACAATGCACAGCCGAAACTACTAGTTGTAGAGAACTGAGGCATACATCTGCTTTAGGGAGTGCGACAAGCACTAAAAATGGTTTCTTTAGTTCTTTACATATGCAACCCTATATTCTTTATAAGGTGGTTTTATCTGTTTTGATTCAAACAAAGTCTCTTTATCTAGGAACCAATTCATATTCAACTTGAGAAGACTTTCTGTTGCTTCTGCTGCGCATCGGCTCCGCTGTCCGTGGATGTCCAAGCGCCCGTGTCAGGCTATGTTCCTGGTCAGAAGATACCCATACGAGTAGAAATTGATAATAAGAGCAATGTGCAGTTACATCTGGTTAAGATTTTCTTGAGGAAGGTAAGTGAGCTTAAAACTAAATCTTATCTAATATTACTATCATGCTATGCCCCACTGTTGGGCTAAGGCTTCCCTCTCCCTTTCTACTCATGTCTTGATTGCTGCTCTCATTTGAAATAATTCCAAGAAGAACTACCACCCCCAATCAAAATAATTAATCAGGAAATGCATTTTTAAAACATTCATGATTAAATTTCGAGAATGATAACATTTAAATTATGCAAAAAATAGTACATTATTGTATCAAGCAGAAAGTGACTTTTAATTGCACCGAGTGTTAGTTTGGAGCCCGAGCTCTAAAACACGAGTTCAATTATTATAAACATTACGTTCGCCAGGTTCATAATCTGCTTTTCTTTCAACCAGTGAATAAAGAACTGAAGTCAAATAAAGTAGAAACTATTTAGAAAAAATAATAGATGTTGCTATTAATTTCGTGCCATTTAATTAGTTTTTTTGCCAATGGTCGTACATTTATTCTGCCATTGTTCCCGGGAATAAAATAGCCTTGATTGGCTGGTATAAATCTAGTTGGCCATGACTTTATAGATGATGCCTACGATTGCACGGTCACCTGGGATTTGTGGCTTTAGGGCAAAAATAATGCAGTACCTAGGTAGGTAATTGATTTTCATAAAACTTTACTGCACTGTTTTACCCGGAAGCAATAAATTTTTCTCACTATTTAGGCTAGTTATGATGAAATTATTGCGCAGTTGGAAGAAAAAATCCTTTTCTAATTATATTTCTGCCAAATCAATCATTCATTTATTTATTTAATAAAAATAAACTACTAGCTATATGTTAGCATTAATTTACCATACCTAGTTAATTTAATTGAGTTCTCATGCCCCACACTCTTGTGGTAATGAAACTTGATTATAATATCTTACTACAGAGTGTACAGACTGTCCTTGATAGGCGTGTTAGCTAAGAATTTGGGCCGTTGTTTTATTGTTGAAAACAAAAATATTTTTACCCGCCATGGCACGGAGACGGTATATGCGTTTGGCGTAAGAGGATGATTTTAGTAACTTAAATTTCTTAAAAGAAGCCTTAAGCCTCAAGTTGATATTAGTGGTGATTGTGAATTTAGCTTCACTACTGCCTCGGTCGCAAACGCAGATAATCTGCCCTGTCTTGCCTCGGAAAGGATGTAAAAACGTTGGTCCTTCGCCTTATTTCTGTCCCGTCGCTTCAGATAGCCTAATCCCATCGAAGTATAAGAGGGTAAGAGAATGAATGAACCTGCGTTTTGCGATATCATTACACTTTACTATCTCCTGCGTATCCCCATTGATAGTGGCCGCCCGTGATCTAAATTCGTTGAGGAGTATATTGTCATTACAGTCACGACTTTTTATTAGCAAGGAAAGAAATGGAACTAAGTAGGGATTGACAGCAACCAACCAACCAACCATCCTTCCAACTGGGACTAATGCTATAACAATGAACCTTGATATGGTCAATAATGATGAGCTGGAAGTCCCGCTTGGTAATCTAATGTTTTATAATACTTGTAGTTTAACATAATTAAAATTGGTCTAGGTGGTGACATACAGAGCAACATCTCCATCGAATCAAACGAAGAAAATAAAAGATATAGTTTTAACCATACAAGAAGGGCCAGCTCCCGCGGGCTCTACAAAAAGCTGGGAGTTGTCTATGGAAGTGCCGCCGATACCGCCATCCGATCTTGTCAACTGTAACCTTATCGATTTGGATTACGACTTCAAGGTAAGGCCGATTGAATTACTATAATAGTGGCGGGTCAGCGCATTAATGCATTATCTTTCAGGGCTGACATAACCACAGGCTAAAGAAAAAACTTCGAATTCCTAGTTACCCCCGTATATTTTGTACCGCGCAAGTAAAAATTCTGTCTGCGCGAAGTTCAGTGGTTGTTTCGATTCTTGATTCATTCACATATGCATTGTGATTGTGCCGGTGAAAGTAGTATCCGTTTCCTAATATGAAAACAAAAGTACAGTTGTGTTGTTACATTATTCAATTCAAAGTGAGATTTATTAACATTTGGATAAGGTTTTATTTAGTAGTCAATCAAAGATAAACCGTAGAACAATAATATTAATTTAAATGTAATGGAAATTGACTATGTGTAATGCAATGAAAGTGTCAAGTAAATATAAACTCTGCATTCATAAAGTTATATGCCTCATCACTTGTGTTGTAGGGAAATAAATTCATTTCAAACCAAGTTAAATAAATAATGGTTCATGTACGTAATTTGTGCTGTAATTCTCAAGGTTATTTCGTTATGTAATACAGATCGGCTTATCTTGCGGTGCTTTTTGTGAGTGATCTCATGATGATGTCATACTGAACCCAAACAAAAATTCACTCGGAACATGTTAATAAAATTAGATATGGCAATGAAGACTTGTGAAGCTTTATTTTCCATTTAATTTGTGCTGTTATGTTCCTTCTACTACCAATTTTACATAGATTTAATACAGACGGACTATATGTATCACTAACTAGCTGACCCGCGCATCTTCGTCTGCGTTACATTTTTCAGATATTATATAGACTTCCTCGATAAATGGGCTATTCAGCACTAAAATAATTTTACAAATCAAACCAGTAGTTCTTGATTAGCGCGTTCAACCAAACAAACAAAGTCTTCATCTTTATATTCTAATTTAATCTTCTTACAAACACCGTGACACGAGATTTTTATATAAAAATCTCGTGTCACGGTGTTTGTAAGCGAACTCCTCCGTAACGGCTTTACCGATCGTAATTAACTTTTTTGTGAATATTTGTTAGGTCTTGAGTATAGGTTGTAGCGCCTCAAAGAGAGTCAGCACACAGAGGGGCCCGAAAGGGCCGACGCCTGCCGGAGTCGCGGGATTATTCGCAAGAGACACCGTGGCTCCGGAACACAAAGGGCAATGAAGGAACATGGATGGGTTTTTTCGATTTCCCATCCCTAAAAAAAAAAGGGTATTAGTTTTTTTTTTGGCGAAAAAACGTTTGCACAGTAATTATGCCCTAAGTTCTGCCAACGTTATTCGGTCTTTGTCAGCTTCAGCGTCGAAAATCATCTCAAACGAACAGTTCGTTCATTTCGGGCAAAAATATTCTAAACCGTATCTAATCCAACACATATGTATATTATGTCCCAAGTTTCATTCAAATACGGTCTGCCGTGGCTGCTAGATCGATGAACGAAGACTTTTACATTGACACATTTTAGTAGATAGCAAAATTGCTGTTGCCAACTCACTGTGACACTAATAACGGATAAGACCACGTAGATGGGAACACAACTGCGTTATAGTTACCGGCACCTAAGTTGGCAAAGATTGTCGGTATTGGATTGGAGTAACTTCACGCATGTAAAAATGTATGAAATTGTGCGTGTGCGAATTTCCCCCACTACGAAACCAACTTAGGTGCCGGTAATTATACTCGCTTTTTGTCATGGCTAGCATGAGCTCTTGGGAGGCCTCTATCACAAATAAAATAATTATAGCAATTAATTCTATGCAACTATAGGTACATAGTGAGGTTATCCAATATTACAGACTGTAAGTAACGAGCCTTCTAAAAATACCTTTTCCTTATTCCACAGGTAGAATGCGTGGTATCAGGCATGCATATGAACATGAGTGGCAAGAAGTACATTGCCATCGGCACGGTGCCATTGGTCGGTATGATCGGACAAGCAGCGCCATCTGCGCCGCTGCCCGAGATTGTAGGAAACGGAGAGTCTGGACCATACTCTCCTAGTCAGCCGGCTGTATTGCCCGTTAGCCCCGGGCAGCCTATGGTAAATAGATGACTATTTTTGGACGTTGTGTAGAAAAATTATTTCATTTGACTCGTCGATATATGCCGTAGGTACGGGTCGACTTTGCCAGGGTTGCGGAATTAGTTCGAAAATCACCGCGGCTCTGGCACGCAAAGGGCATTAGGACTTAGGAGGAACACGGATGGATTTAGACAAGAGTCTGACACTCCCTTTCGCTCCACTCAGAGCGGAAGTAATCATTTGATGAATTCGCATCCTTAAAAAAAAAGGAGTTGGGAAAAGTTTAAGCAGATGATGAAGTCTCTATCATTCTTAACTTGCTATTTGCTGAGGCCAATATCGTGACCCGTGAGGAAAGGTTTGAGTATGTATGTGAATAATACGGTTACAAGACCGAAGAAACGATAGATGGACTGGGTGAAAAATGATTATTATGACTGGAAAAGGGGTGGCTACTGAGATGACAAATAATATAATAGAATGGAGAAGTGTGGAAGAAGAATGCATGGTGACCTTATCAAATGACCCATCCGTGTTCCTCTTAATACTATTTGCGTTCCAAGGCCGCGGTGACTCTTTCGACCAAATTATTCAACAAAACATGGCGCCCAGACCTTTAATTATTAAAATAAGTGCATGAAAATGATGATGATTGCTTGCTTGCTAAGCGGCTAAGTCTAGATTAGCATTATTAAACATTCTAAAAGTTGTTACAATTAGGTACGAGAACCAAGAAACATAAGATTTCTTTTTAGAGTTGTTGGACCCATGATGACGGAAAGCTAAAGCGAACTTTTGATACATTTACAGGCTCCGTCAGCCCTTGGCGGTGAAGCGTCCCCCGGCGGGTGGGTAATGCCAGGAGCGGCACCCGTGCAGCCATACCAGACATTGTACCCGACTTTGAGTGAGTTGAACTATATTACCTACTCTGTAGATTCGGTTCTGATTCCCTCGATGCCGAACACACAAATATTTAATGACACACTAGTAACACTGAGAACTGAAGGGTGGTGGCGTCGAGATGTTTATCGCAGTGGTGTGATAGTTTTCATTAGATAACGATTTAGTGTAAACTTTATGCATAAACGTATATTGGCGGATTCAATATGCCTTGGATTAGACATACTCCACCAGTCGACCGGATCCCGTAATATAATATTTTCTTTAAAATTTTCAGCTAATCCAGTTTACAAAGAATCTCCATACTCAGCTCGCACAATTCAAGACAGAGGCGAGTCGAACCACATGATGATCCGCGGCCCGAACAACTTCGCTCCTTTCTATCCTACTTACGCTGCCGTCCAGCCTCCTCCATTACCTCAGTAAAGTGTCTTCATAACTTGTCTTATTTGGTCAACAAACATGGCTGACTAAAACATACTGAGACACAGATATTGGGAAAAAACTAACAGGCTTATACATAAAACAATTCTAACCATATGCCTGCTCTAAACACTGATTAGCAGATGCTTTATTGAAACTTTCTATAGAATTATTTGCTTAAACCAACGCGAGAATGGAATTTTGAATACCAATTGTGTCGAAAGGTCATGTGTTCTCGTTATTAAATGTATTGAGACATCTTTAAATTTCGTATCATGTTTGTTTACTAAATAATACCTACATATTTTGTATGGGAGGAAGAATAAACTGTAGATCTGAAAACGTCATAACGAGCAGAATTTAGCATTTTTAAACGTATTTAATAATAATATAGCCACATTTACAAATGTTTATAATATATTCTCTAGATTAGGCCTACGCCTTTTGGCAATGACGCACTAGTTAGGTTGTGAAACTAACAATGATATTATGCATTCTATATCAAAATGTATGTTCTGTACATATTTGCTAAGATATAAAGTGCACAGCTCGACCATCGTATCTCACTTAGATCTTGAAATCTCTAAACAACGTCAATGGCTATTTGAAGATGAAAACAGGTAGAAACGCTGGTGTCACAGTCTAACATCAGTCAATCTGGGATGGCAGGCTGTGGCTACACAGTGCCAACTCCACGAGCTAATGAATCGCCGTTCACGTTCAGAGATGATAGAATGAATAGGGAATATGCATGAAAAAAGTATTAATTATCTGCACAGTTTATCTAAAAGTATTCGAAAATATAATACTAACAGTGAAATTAGAATCTAAATTGCTCGAAAAACGAACGAGATACAATTATTTTAAACAAATATATCTGTCCCTCTCGCGAAAACGCTGTTTTCTATGGCAGCTGTGTCGTCGTGTAATTTGACGTCACAGTACGTATCGGACTTCTCTTTCTAAATGTAGTCTTTGAAGCTTTATAACTTCATAAATGATGAAGGTATTTAAAAAATAATTTCATGATTGTTTATTAGAGCTAATAAATATTTTATTTTGCAAATAAAAAAATAGCATGCATATTCCCTATTGGCGGGACGATAAAGTCGCCGCGAGACATTATCCTCAGCAAAGTACGTTTATTAGTGGGGCGACTGCTTTGTAACCAAGTCTTCATTGCTCGATCGCATTGGTAGTTAGGCAAAGTAAAATATTATATAATTTGCAATGTTTTATTAGTAGTTGTAAGAGATTTAAAAATTGGAATGTTTTTGGACTGAAATAACAAAGTAAGATAGAAAGGTTGAAAATGTCTTCGCACAATTTAAACATTTTTGTTATGATTCTGTTTAAGTATTACTACCTTATTGGGTAAACGTCGTAAGTAAGAAGTAATTAGAATTATTAGATTTCATGAAACAATATTGATCTATTTTTAATTAATGGCAGCTTCATTGTGATGAATATCTAGAGCTTTGCTGTAGATGACGTGAGGTGGTCATTTTGTTTATAACCCGGCCTGATAAAAAGCTTTAAAAGACCGTGCCAACGTAACTGGAATCCTTTGCGTACCTAACCACTGTGCCACTAGAATGAAATAACTTGTTAAAATACATTTGAAATATGTGGACACTTGAAAAGTATTGAATTTATAATCTCGTTTTATTTTCAAAGTTTATGTACCTGTAAAGATATTAAGCAACAAATAATTTAAATATATTATCTGTCACTTGTATTTTGCATTGAAAAGTGTTTGTAACAATTTTGGATATTGAATGATATTGTTTTTACAAATAAAACTGCTATATACTTATGACATTCTTTATTGATTTTCCTTCACAAACAAAAAACGGTTAAAGCTGTTTATGACAGTTCATTAATAACATAATAAGAAATACATATTATTATAGACGACTCTAATAGCCACAGAAACCTTTCCAGGATGTTTAATTACAGTTTACTAACCGTCTTGAAGAAAGCTGAAATTTTATTGATATCCCATGGATAACAATATTATTAGAATTATGTATAGTTCCAAGTATCTCAAGGAATGTGTAGAGCATAAATATTCACAGAAGAAAGAATTAAGACATGTGTTTAATTGCATTTTGAATGGAAGAAAGCATAAAATATACAGCAAATTTTACAGTTTGTACATTCACTTAATTAAAAGATAATATATATTTTAAAGTATATTCTGATCGCTATGCGATAGGTATCATTTACCATTAGTCCATAAAAATAATTGATTTCTACGTCAAATTGCCATGAAGTTTGAGAAAATTGGATGAGAAGGAAAAACAATATAGCCCGGGTATTGTTTGTCTAACATGTAGATCTGACACTGTTTGATAACGTCAATGATAATGAAGTTATGAACATTGTGAATTTCCCTATGACGAAAACAAACCATCACTAGAATTACTGTGTGTCGCCTAATAAATTGATATTCTGACTAACTGGCTTAATATTTCGTTTTTAATTACAATGTTAAATAAAAAATGAGTTTAAATTTCTACTATGCGAACTGTGGTGTTCGTCCGCGTACCCAAGTTTTTGGTACGTCGCGATTTGCTAATACACCTAGAAACGAGAAAACAAGTCTTGTCTTTACATACTCAAAAAAATAGGATTTCATAAATGATTTTCAAAATGTCTATTTTTTTTAATGATTTTTGGGCATATACTAAAATATGTAGTTTCGCACAATCTCTCCACTGTAGGAATTATAATTACCTCACGATTTCATGTGTTATTCCAACATAGCTTTTTCTTTTTTACAAAATTTTATACATAGTTATCTACCCTTCTCTCGTAAATTTGGGCACTCCCAAGCCTTTAAAATTCGTTCCCAGCCACCTTGATTCTCCCTTTAGACGTCATTGTCTACTCGTTTCTAATTGTTACATAGTAACGCGTGTAGTAATAGAGGATAGCAACAAGTTTATAGCAATGTTGATTTGGTGCATACGTGTCTAATGGAATTACATTTAACATTTACGACCAATTTGCTCATTGAGCTTGCATTATTGTAATGAACCTTTATAGTAACATCGGTTTTGTTTCAACATCCTATAAAATACTATCCCTGTAATGGAACGGTTACATTTTACCTTAGGCAACGAAACTTGTCGCTCAAGTATGCTCCGCGCGTGACACAATTTCTAAGTTTGAGTTTTCACTCTTCAATACGGTCGATGGGCGAAGACTAACAAAGTCGCGGTCGGATTCCGCCGCCGGCGCAACCGATTCAACCCCGCGATCGTGACGCACCGCGGGGAATCCTCCGTCTGTCTCTACACCCGAGCTGAGGTCGTCGTCGTCAGGCGTGCGCGTGCGCTGCGCTCCGGCGTCTGTCAGTACCGTGCGTGTCCACCCCGGCGGGTGTGTCGGCAGTAGCGGCGCGGCCCCGCGGCGGTCCGCCCGGCACTCTCAGTACTGGCTGCAGCGCGCCCGGAACCCGCCCTGGTACGTGGAGTCCTGCGACAGCAGCCCGTCCGGCTGCGACGGGCAGTCGGGCGCCGCCGACTCCTGGCTGAAGTCCGGCTGCGACGCGCCCTGAGACAGCGACAGCGGCGGCTGCTGCGACAGCGGCTCCTGCGACAGGCGCGGCGGCCGGCGGCGCCCGCTGCGCGCCCCGGGGCCGCCCGGGCCGCCCGGCCCCACGGCCAGGCCGCGCGCCAGGCCGCGGTGCGCCGAGAAGGCGGCGGGCGGCACGGGCGCGTGCAGCATGGCGGCGCGCTCGGGCCCCACGTAGGCCAGCGGGTCGCGCAGGGGCCTCGCGCGGTCGTACACCGAGCCCGGCACCATCGCCTCGCGCGCGTCGAACATCGACGTCGACATGAAGTGGGATCCCGGATTTTGTGCATTCACCAGCTTCTTTGGTTTCGCAAATTGAATAGCTGATTCCTTAAGATTGGAAAGTGGCCCTTCGGTTAGAACGCGACGCTCCTTGTAGAACGCGAGCAAGTGATTCCATAGTGGCTGTTTACTCAACACTTTGGGGTTACCCACCACTATTAGGCCATACTTAGCGCGTGTGAGAGCTACGTTCAAACGACGAGGGTCACTCAAAAATCCGATTCCCTGGTGCTCATTAGAACGAACGCAGGACATGATGATGATATCCTTCTCTCTGCCTTGGAATGCGTCCACACTGGCCACTTCTATCTCCTGGTAAAGTTTAGCGTGCAAGCTACCTTGATACTGCATGTGCTGCACGAGGTAGGACCGTTGGCCCTCGTAAGGTGTGATGATACCAATCTGTTCCGGACGTACGCCCGCTTTCAAAAACCGTGTTGTAAGTTTTTCAACATTAGCAGCTTCAGTTCTGTTCAAGTAAGATGTTCCAGATCCAGCAATCTCCTCTTGTCCTTGCGTAACATAGAAGAACATCGGGCGGTCGGGTCTCGGCCACGGGAAGTCAATTTTATGCAAACGACGTTCTTCAGCGCTCACTCCGTTTTGCAGAGACCCCTCATAGAAGAAATCAGAAGGGAAACGGGATAGTTCAGGATGCATCCTGTACTGGACCTCTAGACGGAATGGACGGATTCCGAGGACTACCAAACGCTCGAACAGACTTTGGCTGAGGCCAGCCTTAGCCGCTTTCTTGCACATGACGACGGGCCCCAGCTGGCAGTGGTCTCCCACGAGGATGAGCTGCCGCGCGCCCAGCACCACGGGCACCATGCACTCGGGCTCCGTGGACTGCATGCCCTCGTCGATGAGGATGGACTGGAAGCGCATGCGCGCCACGCGCGGGTCGCCGGCGCCCACGCACGTGGTGCACACCACGTCGGCGGCGTCCAGCAGGCGGCGCTCGGCGGCGCGGCGCAGCGCGCGGTAGCGGCGCTCGTCGGCGGCCGACAGCTCGCCCGCCTCCTCCTTCAGCCTGGTCAGCTTGCGGAGCTCGCTGTCTGCGGAGCCCAGGGCCCTGGCTTGTTCGTGGAGTGCTAAGAACGACACCGAGGACTCCATAGCTTCTCGCGATTTGGCGCAGAGTCGGACCACCTTGAGGCCGGTTCTATGGATCTTCTCCGTCAGCTGGTCAACGGCGGTGTTGGACGGAGCGCAGACGAGCACGGGGCCGCTGTTTTGTCGCACTAGTTGGTACACGATCGTAGCCGATGTCACCGTCTTGCCTGTTCCTGGCGGCCCTTGGATTAGAGAAAGGGGACGCTGTAGAGCATGTTTTACTGCATACACCTGTAAAAATAATTGAAATTGTACAAAACTACGTAACATTAAAATGACGTCGAGTATCTAATTCTGATATCATAAACGATATTTACCTGAGAACGATTGAGGTCAGGTAAGTTGGGAGCGCTGAAGTGTTTCGGCAGATGAACGCGGAACAAAACCTCTTCAACTTCGTGTCCTAAGAGGCGGCGGTAAATGTAGCCGGATACCGAGGAGTCGTCTACCGCAAACTTGCGAAGAGCTAGTTGCATCCTAAAATAAGTACATAATATGATCAGTACATTTTTTTGCCCAAGAAAACTTGTAAAGATTTCTAGTGACTACTACTGTATAGCTAGCCCACCTGTCAAAGGAAGTGCTCTTCCAGATGAAGTCTACGACAAAGTTGGAGGTGCAGTCGAGCGGAGCGCCGGCGCCGCTCTTGAGCTCGAGCCCCACGTCGTCGCCGTAGTTGTCGGGCACCTTGATCACGTGGCCCACGCCCGACCACGCCTTGTGCAGCTCGCCCACGTATCTGGAACAGTAGCAATCATGATACTACTCTCGTAATAGCAGATGCAGTACTTGCAAAATAGCGGTTTCGAGAAAAACGCGGTGAAGTGTTTTTTCTAAATATCCTACTTTAACTGATATTAAAATCATAATTATGTTTTGTTTAGCGAAAAGGTACAAAAAATTGTTTAGTTCAGTATTGAAGTCATTTTTTTTGTATGTCTTCAGAATGTTGAATGGTAATAGTAGCCTTTATTTCAGACAGTATTTCATTTACACTTTTACTTAAAATTTATTATATATCACACTATGCATCAACAACCCTGTCTGTATGCCACTTTTTGGCAAAGACCTCCTCCAACCTTTTCCATTCCTCTCAATCCTTAGCAGTTCTCGTCCACGTGCCTCCTGCTACTGCTTTTATATCGCCCACCCATCTTCTAAATGGTCTACCTTTTTTCCTTTTCTTATGACTTGTGTACCAGTTCATTATCAGTTTTGAACATTTCTCCTTTCCTCTCCTGACCATCTCCATTTTAACCTTTTTATTGTTGTTGTGACATCTTTTGTTTTCGTGTATTTATTTCTATCAGATAGTCTTTTCCCCATCATGCTCCTTTCTATGGAGTTTTGGCAAGTTTCTAATTTTTTATTATGTGCTTTAGTGAGTGCCCAGGTTTGGCAACCATAAGTGAGTATCGGTAGTATATTGGTATCAAATAGTTTCCGTTTGATAGTTTTAGTAGTAGTAGTTGTTTTTTTAGGCTCCAAAATTGTTTCCAGGCATTTGAAATGCGTCTAAATATTTCTTTTGACGTTAGATCTACAGGAGAGATTGTTTGGTCTAAATATATTTATTCCTTGACATATTCAATAGGGTTGTTATTTATCAGAATAGATTCTTGGTCATAGCCTTGGTCTTTGATGTATTCATGTCGAATCCCACCTTACCACTTTCTCTAACCAGGTCGCTTAGCATCGCCTGCAGTCCTTCACTTGATGACGAGAGGATTATCAAATCATCCACAAACCTCAGATGTGACAGGTTTTCACCGTTAATGGACAATCCACATTTCTCCCAGTCTAATTGACGAAAGACTTCTTCCAAAACAGCTGTGAAGAGATTTGGCGATAAAGGATCGCCCTGACGTACGCCTCTTCCTATTATAATATCTTTACCTTCCTTCTCTAGTTTTATTTTAGCCTTGCTGTTATCGTAGATAGTTTTTAGTATTCTGATGTACTTATTTTCAATACCTTGGTTTTTGAGTGCCTGTCAGATTTTTTCATGCTCTATTGTATCGAAAGCTTTACTATAGTCCAAAAAGCAACAGTCAAAGATTGTGCTATATTCTTTGCCTTTTTCGAATAGTTGTTTGATGACATGAATGTGGTCTAAAGTTGAATTTCCGTTTCTAAAACCTGCCTGCTCTCTTGGTTGATTTTTATCCAAAATATTAGTTATTCTGTAGAGTAAACTTTTGCGAAGATGTATATATTCGACGATAGGATTGTGGGCCTGTAATTATTTATCTTATTTTTATCGCCTTTTTTGTGTAGAAGTACTATTGATGATGTTGTCCATTGGAAAGGTATTATTTTGTTTTGTAACACTTCATTGAAGAGATGTTTGAGAATTGGTATTAGGTGGTTTGAATACTGTACTTAAACCTTGTGTGTCCCTATTTATAATTAACATCAAAGTAGTGCAGTAAAATGCAGCACTCGTGTTTGTTACTACAATTTTCATTGTTTCACCATGTTCCAGCAAACAAAAAAATAATATCTATGTATAGTATATCTATGTAAGTCTCCAGATGACATTATTGTCAAAAACGGAAAATCTTAAAAATGTCGATTACTGCATTTGCTATTACGAGAGCAGTATAGGCTATATGGGAACGGGGAAAAACTAGGATATGCGCGAACGATATCGCGGGCAAAAGGTAGTTCTATAAGAATGAGGTGAAAAAAACCTCATATGAACAAAACAATCTGTTGTAATTTTGTTTGTTGGCGTATTAAAAATTTACCTCAATCTCAACTCATCTCCATGCATCAGTTTCATATCACTATCAGTTTTAGCAAGAGTGAAATAGGCAATGGTCTTCTTGTTGAGACCCACATCCCAGCGAACTTCGATGCCTTCTTGAGTTTGAGACTCCTTCAGCCTCTTGTCATAGTCTGCTTCTAGCTTGACTAGAGGACCAAAGATGTTTTGGTATTGGTAGCCATCTTCATATCTGAAAAAGGGACAATAGATTATTATCTATACATTTGTTATAGTGACGAGTCTGCATTTGATAATGATGTGAATGTTGCAAGACATATTTGGTATGAAAGCTACTAAGTATAAAACTTCCTAAAGTTTCCTAGAACAAAACTATACTTACTATTCACCTGATGTGGTTTCATATTATCTATACTAATCTATATATAAAACAAAGACGGGTTTGTTACAACACTTTTAACTCGAGATCTGCTGAACCAATTTTCGTGGTTATTGATTCGTTGGATTTGTCTCCGACCCGAATAGCAGAATACATCTTAAAAACAATGAAAACTCGATATGTGCAATGAATACTTAATTGACGGGAGCGAAGCCGCGGGGGACAGCTAGTAATTATAATAAAGCTGAAGAGTTAGTTTGAAAAACGCTAACCTGTGAAGTATCAATCGGATTTGGAAAATTCTTTTTGTATATGATAGCCACATTCATGAGGAAGGCTATAATTATGTATAACAGCATGCTACGACCAATAAAAGCCTTTCACCTCTTTGACATTTTGATCCTAGTTCAAATTAATTTTATTCTGAAACCTACCTTGAAAATTCAGATAATTTATAATACTGACCTCAAGAGCACTTGATGAGGTTCCTCATCAACGCCAGGCTTCTCCAGATCTTGGAAAGTAGCATCCACATTGTCGCGCCATAGTTCTTCAAGGCGTCCTATTTGCTGTGGAGTCACCTATAACAGACATATTATCTTTGTTTAATATCTATTTAAAGCTACAAGGAAAAGAGTATCTTATATTGATTTCCTGTTACAAACTATTTTGGGCTTTGTGAACACAAAATTATAAGTACTAAATGTTATTTTCTTTGTCTTTTGATCATATCTGTTATTAAAACATTCTTTTTTTTTCTATGAGTCTGGGATTGGAAAGCTTAACCAGAATGAAACAGTATTGACTGGGTTCTCTATTGGGAAAGTCTTTGTTCCAGCATGGGGTTTGGTCATTCACCACAGTCACACATGATGGTACTTCAATCTGAACACTTATTTCTATCTACTCCAAATTGGACTCTTTTTTTTTTCCAAATTTAAGCCTTAAGGTCATGGCAAATTATACCGGCACTGTAAATGCACAGCTGCAGCACGGCGTCGCCTCGGATTTAGGCTACGTATAGCCTCCAAAGCGCGAACGACACAAGGTGTATGTTTGCTGTCACCGAATTTTTTTCATAATGTAATATCGACTCTATAATTCGACTCGGAGCCGGCTCGCAGTAAGCACGCGGTCCACCCGCTAGCAACACGCGGGCTGCGAGTCGAGATGTCTGGTAGCGGCAAGTGCACTGACTACCCGCTAGAGTTGAGACGTATACTGGAACAGGTTTCTGGCTGGACGCGTAAAGATCTGTTCCGTGCGCACTAAATACACACCCACGAGCTCGGTTAGTTCCGGAGACGTTCGGTTCGGCTATCTAAGTTTGCGAGTAGATTTATTTGTTTTGCGTTTCTAAACCTAATATCTATAACGATAGAATCACTTTTACTTTGGTAAGCCGCGTGCAAGCTTTATCTTTTAAATACACCAACTTTTCATTGATCTGAGTACCTACCAACAATTTTTTTTCTATGTTTCTATAAGCTGACGGTCCTAAGACTGTCAAGTATGAAGGGAAGTCTTCAATAAGATTTAATTTTAAGTATCAGAAAATGTAGAAAAGATACGAATACCACGCGTATCTGATATACGTTAATCATCCATGAACTAAAAATAAGCCATTACTCCGATCATCTACTCGAAATCTGGAAGTTACGAAGACTCACTAACTATGGAAACATCAATAAACTTAATACGCCTAAATACTCGAGGACCTAGTTTTTGGAATAAGTATTTCGGCAGACGCGTACTTCTAAGAGTCAGTACACGTTTTACCTAGTACGTCTCACCTCTACTACCCGCCGTTGGCTTTTACATATTGGCTTTACGAAATATATGTATTAAACGCCACACGATTTAATGCTCTAACATGAATAAAAAGTAAATTGCTGGGTTGTAGCGGCGCCGATGCCGTACTGTTATTGTATGCCATGACCTTTAAAGTGGTCCATTAGCGTGTTGTCTACCCCTTCAAAGAATACAACTTATTGGTTACAAGATGGGCTTACCTGGCGAGCTCTCATCTGCTCAGCCTCAGAAGGAACTTTCACCAGCCAAGATAGAAAGGCACGGTCAGCTGAAAAATAATGCATCTTTTGTTTAAAAGAACCTAATAAATATTCATTACCTACTTGGCTACTTGAATAGAAATGAAGTATTATGTCATGCATCATGAGTATTAATTTAATTGGTTAATAGTAACCACAAGGAAAGCAGTAATTTAATTTTGAGATAGAAATCAAGAGTTTTTTAGACAATTTGAATACAGTAGCATAATACAAAACCTACAAATCAAGGGTTTCCACTGTTCTTGATCCCAGTTCATGTCCTTCAAGGAGCTTTGAGCTGCACAAGGTTGGCTGAAAACATAGAACATTATTTTTATTTCTTCAGGAAATAAAATATTAAAATATTTCTTTTGTAAATGTTTTAATTGAATAAATTTATTATTATTATTTATTATTATTAACATGTTTATTTACAATCATTAACTTTGTCAGTTTGCCAGTATTTGATATACCCCAAATTTAGCCAAATATAATATTACAAAATATTATGCAAGAAATTATATCTTAATACTATTTACATATTATTATGATGTTATCTAATATACATGTTTATATAAATACAAATTAGTACTTGTCTTACCGGCAAAGTAGCACGACAACAGAGTCGGCTTTAGCTGGTATAAAGCCAAGAACGAACACATTCCTGGCACCGCATGAGTAGCATTCCAGCAAAGTCTCTCCGAGTGGTCCGTCTCTATGCAATGCAGCTTCCTTGTGCTTGGCACGCACCAAGTGGTTGATGATATGTGAGCCTGAGGTGTTTCCACGCCCATTGCAAAACCTATAAAAGCAAAATTGCTGAATTACCATTTTTACTAAGACCATGTACCAATTCGTACTGAAAATCAGCTTCTGCCTGAATAATTTAGGCAGTCAATAATATTTTAATTAATCATGTCAGTTAGCATTACTTGTAGTTTATTGAGTTAGTTTTGTAACCATTTTGTATCTTGTTGCACATTCACTACAAAACAAGGTCAACTGATTGAATCGGAAATATATAAGTAAATGTAGAATCTTATTGGATTTACCACCTTAAGCCTTGTTTTTGTAAATGTTTAGTTCTTACCCTTTTGTTTAAAGTTATCGCAAATTAAAGATATTGTGATGCAAATTAAATGTGAAAATGTAATTTGCATTCTTGCAAGTTCAAGTAATTTCAAAGGACAGGAAGGTTAAACAACACTTTGCAGTTTTACTTTGAATAAATTAGTTGATTATGACCTTCTAACATGGGTAAAACCAACATTTCTGTAAAACAATGAAGGTTACACAGAATTACAGATGTTATTTGACCATGTTGTAGCTTGTTGACATACAATTGCTTGAAGCCTTAAATGTTACAGGTTAGTGATAAGGCATGTAGGATAGGCCGTTTTGTTTGACGTGACACTAATCATAGATAGTGCTCAAGTGTAACAAGACTCTGAGGTGAGAAAGTGACTCACCACTTGTTGCAAATATTGCACATGACAACAGTGGCCGGATCATGTATGCCACAGTACTTGCACGCGTGGTCAGGCAGCTCCTTGCTGTACAAGGCCTCATCTTCCTCCTCAAATTGTAATTCCGCTATGGCATTAGTCACATTGGAAACTTTCGATGATAAGTCAGATCGGCCTAAACCGTTCACCTGAAATACAAACAATAGGTATCGAGTAAATACTAGTCGAGACAACTTAGGTACGTAGTTACGTATTCATCAAAATAAGGTTAGAGGGAAAACAAAAATATTGAACTATGTTTTCACTAACCTGATTTGAAGATGACAGACCATGATCATGTTGGGACGCCTGTGTTTGGCTTTGAGAAGGAAGAGTGAAGTCAGTGAATTCGAATTCGGAGCCCTGAGTATCAGCCCCAATAAGATCCACTTCCTCAGTGTCCAAAAACGTGAGTGTTTGAGAGCTTGGTCCGTAGGCGTCCACACTCATTTTTCCCCGATATAATTATATTGAACAAAACAAAGAAAATGTGTCAAAAAGATAAAATATTGCACGATAAAACCAAATTCCCATAACAGCCACGCAATAATTATCAAACGACATGCGAAGAATGATGAAAAATCGCCATGTTAGCACATGGTTTGTTTCCGTTTACAAACTAAATGATTATTGGTTTAATCGTGAATGTCGAACTATATCACCAATCAGCAACACGCATTACTTCAAGTGATAAATTGTAACCAATTGGAATGAAAGAAAACAAGAACAATAGACAATTAAATTTTTTTTTAAAACTTCTTCAAAAAATGTGCACCTAGGTAAGTGGCTTTTAATAAAATGGCAGAATATCCTTTAATTATTTCTTAATTTAGATGCAATATTGACAGCATTAGCATATTTTAGCAGACGAAATAACTTAGATTAGTAGGTAAATTAGATTCGGAAATAGGTTAAACACAATGGTTCACGATACCCATTGAGGCACAAGCAGCCATTCCACAAGTTCCCATTTACCTAACATTCTTGTAGCAATATTTAAAGGGAATTGACAAGGCAAATATTATTAATTATTATTAATTATTAATAGATTGTGATAATGCAGTTCCAGCAAGCCGTGGCTAATTATTTGTGGCAATAGTGAGTACAATAGTGCGCTCAGTATACCCTGGGTACTGTGTTTCCTTTTTCCACATATTTTATTACTGTTTTTATTTTACTTTTATTGGAGCAAAACGATTATTGCATTCGATATGTTGGATTTTTTACTATTCATACAGACTCTATATTTATTTTTCTAAACCTACTTATATATGTTTTTAAAGATTTCTTAAAAAAAAAACAAGTAAAAAAAACATTTAAAAATATAAAAAGTAGTAGTCCGCCGGTGTCGGGAGCAGGGTCCAAGCTACCGGTGGTTAAGGCTCCAGAGAAAGGAACCTCCTCATAATACGAGCCGTATCGAGGAGTACTGCCTTCTGTATCAGGCCCTTTACCCAACTGCGTAACGCCAGCTTCGACAGGTGGTCGTCGAAGCTTTTGGCCAACAGGCCATTGGCCGTAACGACAATCGGCACAATGACTGCAGAGTCCACATTCCACATATCGAAAACCTCGTGTGCTAAGTCGAGATACTTAATCTGTTTCTCTTTCTCAGCTTTCACGAGATTCTCGTCATGTGGAATGGTAACATCGATAATCATTGTGCGGCGCGCTAATCGGTCTATCACCACTATGTCAGGCTTATTGGCAACAGTAGTCATGTCAGTGATGATAGACCGATCCCAGTACAACGTGACATGGTCATTTTCGAGAACTGGGTCGGGCACATACTTGTAATACGGTACCTCAGAATCCACAAGATTGTATTTCAAAGCAAGTTGCTGATGGATAATCCTGGCCACTTGGTTATGTCGGTGCAAGTACTCGCCGTTAGCCAGACGAGAACAACCAGAGATAATTATTATACGCCGACGCATGCACACAACAGCGAGCAAAGCGATTCTGATAGACAAGAGGTTACAGGGTGGCTAGAAGAGTACCTATACTTAGTTGTGCTTGTGATTTAGAGGCTCTAGACGAGACGAAAAGTCTAGGGTTTAGACAAAATGCCAAATGCCATTACACTGCAATGGCGATCATCGAAATACCAAAATATAAGATGCTGATCTCATACATTTTTCGAGTTTTGAAGACGGTCTTCGCCCCGCTACCGCTGACAGAAGGCCACTTGTCTAGAGTTCTTGACAGAAATAGTGCCGTCTGATGACAGCACTGACGTATAAATCATATTTATACGTCAGTGGATGACAGTAACGATTTTAGTTTTGAATACTTACGACTTGTAATTTTTTTTAACGGGGTAAATCCTCATGCCATGATGTCCTCCGCCATGGGGCGGGTGGAGGGGTCTGTCAGGCTCTTTATGACTAAAACTCACAGAGACTACCTACGTTTTTAAAACCACGCCGGTGTTCCATCTCTCACCTACGCCGGGGATCGCGGGAACGTACTTACGCGACTTAACACGACTTCTGAAATCTCCGGCTGATACGATTTGGCTTCAGCGAACGTTCACGTTACGCGTAGATATGTATCTACTCGAGCAAAACGTTTTCATCTTCTTCTTTCTTACATAAAAATGAATTGCCGTTCGTTAGTCTCGCTAAATCGAGAACGGCTAGGCCGAGTTAACAACTCTTTTTCGTTTAGTTCGCCAGAATACAGGGAAAGTTTAAAAGCAAAAACAATGGGTAGGTAGGGTAGCCAGCTGACAGGAGCGAAGCCGCGGGAACAGCTAGTCTGCAATACTTCTCTGTAACTATATAGGTAGGTTATTATTCACATACATTTTTAAATATTAATATAAAATTAAAAAAATATATAAGAAATAGTAGCCCACCGGTATCGGGAACAGGGTCCAATATAGCTACCGGCGGTCAGGGCTCCCGAGAGAGGAACCTGCTCACTATACGCGCCGTGTTCAGGAGTACTGCTTTCTGGATCAAGCCCTTGATCCAGCAGCCCAACGAGAGCCTCTTGAGGTGTTGGTCGAGGCTCTTGGCAATTATGCCATTGGCCGTCACGACTATCGGCACAATGACTGCTGTGTTCACATCCCACATGTCGACAACCTCGCGAGCCAAGTCAAGATACTTACTTTGTTTCTCTTTCTCAGACTTCACGAGGTTCTCGTCATGAGGGACCGCTATATCAACAATTATTGCGCGACGCTCTAGTCGGTCTATCACCACTATGTCAGGCTTATTGTCAACAATAGTCCTGTCAGTGATGATAGACCGATCCCGGTACAACGTGCAATTGCCATTTTCGAGAACTGGGTCGGGAACATACCTATAGTACGGTACTTCCGATTCCACAAGATTGTATCTCAGAGCAAGTTGCTGGTGGATAATCCTGGCTACAGGTTGTGCCTGTGCAAATAGTCTCCTTTAGCCAGACTAGAACAACCGGAAATAATGTGGCGGATGGATTCCCCGGGTCGGTGACATGCCCGACATATGTCATAGGTTTGTTTACTCTGGATCACTCTGAATGATTTGCGATTTTTTGATGTAGAAAGGCAATCCTTGTAAGTATTATTTTTTATTATATTAACTGCCTTATACATAAAATTTGATACTTATTGGCAGATGCAGGTTGTTCAAATCTCACTTAATATTTTAAATGTGAAAGTTTAGATGAATGCATGTTTGTTACTCAATGACAACGAGTGGCCGAACGGATCTGGATTAAAATCGCACATTGGCATAGACAGATTCATAGCACATTGGCTACTTTCTATCCCAGGAGTATGTTCGTTAGTTTTTTTTAGAGAATAATGCGCAATAGTTTCAATTATTCCCAATTATGAATAAGCTTGAAAGTGTCACGTTGCAATACTTGCTTACCTACTTATTGAAAACAAACAGACACTATCGTTTTGTTTGATAGTTAAAGATTTACAAGAGGCGAACACAGTTCAGGAAACTTTCAAATCTAATCTAAATTAGCCCGTTATGTCCCACTGCTGGGCAAAGGCCACCTTTCCCTTTTCCACACACGTCTGTCCCCTCTGCCATTGTGGGCCAGTCCTTCCGGCAAGAGTCAAGCTCATCTCTCCACCTTCGCTGCGACGTCGCCTGCATTGGCGTATGATTTAGGGCTTTTTCCAGGTGGCAAGGGGGGGGGGGGGGTTTGCTAGGCCCTCAAACTGTTATGTGACACCCAATAAGAAAAAAATGTTGCTGTGTGCACAATCAAAAGTGGAGTTTTGGGCCAATCATAGTCAGAAGGCCCAGGTAGCTCCCGACAGGCCCGGGACGATATAAGTAAGTAACTCGTTTCCAGTCCGTCCAGCACTAATACGTTCCTGAGCCATATGTGACAAACATAAATACCACTTCTAGGGCGATTATTACTGCGGGACGCGCTGATACTGTACTAAATTTACATGAGACGTGCTAAGACAATCATGTAGTTACCAAATAATTAAATTAAATCATTTATTTAATTCCACTCAGATCAAAATTAAGTAGCACATTTGACTTAGGAACATAATTTTTTTTACCACATTTAACATAATTACATAAAATAAAAACAAATAATATTAACAATAAATAAAATAATTAATAATAAATAATTACCCTACCGCAGTATCTCTACGTTGACGTCGTCGTGGGGCTTGCGCGGCCCAAAGGACCTTAGGTCATACCTAGGGTGAGGGGCCAGACAAAGAGAGATACAATCCGCAAGGCAGTTTTGTGGCGAACTGTTGGGCAGTAGCGACCCCACGAACCTTATCTCCCGTGAGAAGTCTTGTTCCTCATCTACGGCTTGCCTTTATTGGCTGGCCAGAGTGAAAACTAACGAGGAACAAACCTCTTTCTTGCCTTAATTGGCCGGTCTGAGTGGAGATTCGCACAGAGACACGTGCTCGGGAGAAGGATGTATTATGAAGGTTGTGTTATTTTTATGTAATTTTGTGTTGTTTCTATGGACTTCAATGTCTGAAAATAAATGATAATAATAATAATAATAATAATAATCCAGTAAGATGCTGGTAGGGATCTTGACCGCACTTCCGGGATTGTCCTGATAGCCGTGGTATACCTCTCCACTCCTCTAGCACCTCATAATAATTAAGTTGATTAAGTTAATTAAGTTGACAACCCAGGTTTGATTTTTATTCGTCCAAGATAGTTTAATAGTTTAATAGTTAGCATAGTTCTTATAGTTTCGGAAAAAAGTGGCTGTGACATTAGGACGGACTCACCTCTGTCTCTGTTTCAGGACCTGGAACCTACTGTGAACGTCTCGGCCCAACGGTTATCGGATCAGGTGAGGGTCATCCAACGTAATCACAGGTTGGACATGCCGCACTTGATAGCCTGCGCTCAGAGGTACTGAGCAATATTATCATCTCGACCACGACACAGACCGCGGTTCAGGCGCCAGCTAGTGGCGCAATCATACCGCGGCCCAACAACATCAGTGATGAGGTAGATGATAGGGTTGTCACGGTAAGTAGCCAGTGAAGATGGAGGAGCGCACTGGAGAATGGACTTCGCGAGTATAGATCGACTCCGACCGAACTTAGGCCCCGATTACCACGGTTACCCATGCACAAAAAGAATAGGGCGCTGGTGTGTGCCTTGGACTCGCTGCTGCAGAACATCTTTGCAAGCAGCGAGAGTCTCGTTGATACGCACTCAATTCTGTTTTGCGGGTCGGGAGACTATACTGCTACAGGGAGGGCAACACACGACCACGAGTGATGCGCTTTGTGAGACGGGCGTTTTCGGGGACTGGTATCAGCCCTCGAGATTACACGTCCCGTGTCACAGAGCGCATCGACATCCTGAAGCAGAAAGTTTGTACATGGGCAATCCGTATTCGGCGGTATAAGCGGCGAATTGATCGATATTCACAGAATCGCATGTTCCAGAGCGATGAGAGGTGGGTACAGAGCTTGGGAGCGACCTGAATAAAGTGTGTCAGACGTGTGTCGCCCGGATGATATCGCCACGAGTACTTTCTGGCGCAGCATTTGGTCGGTGCCCGTCTGTCACGCCGAGGGTGACTGGATGCGTGATGTCGAGAGTGTGTGTGAAGCTATACCAAATGGAAAAAAATACCATAACTACATTAGATATAGCCAAAGCAGTTCGTCCGTTACCGAATTGGAAATCTCCGGGACTGGACGGACCGCACAATTTCTGGCTTAAGTGGTATAGCAGCTCACACGCGCTCATGGCATCTCAATTCCAGTTATGCTTAGAGTCTGGGTCGCAACCACAGTTTGTAACAATGGCCAATGGCAGGCGATTCAACTGGCGTTACCCACCTGCTCCTTAGGACAGGTAGTCCCGCGGAACCCAAGAATTATAGACCGATTACTTGTTTGTCAACGGTCTATAAACTTCTTACATCCATCCTGAGAGTGAAAATTAATGATCACATTGAGATTAACTCAATTAGGAAGGGGTCCCGCGGCACTAAGGAGCTACTCCTCACTGACATACATGGCCATAAGCCAACAGGTTCGTCGATCCCGCAAGGATCTGTCGTCATGTTGGATAGATTACAAGAAGGCCCATAATTCTGTGCCACATACATACATGGCTCATGAAGGTGTTGGAGTTGTATAAAATAGATCCAACTCTACGCACCTTCCTTGATTCATGTATGAGGCAATGGAAAACAGTCCTTCGCTATCCAGGATGTCGACCGATTCAGGGGAATGATGAGCCTGTATGGATTAAACGGGGAATATTTCAGGGCGACAGTTAGAGTCCACTTTGGTTTTGCTTAGCTCTGAATCCTCTAAGCACATTGCTGGAGGATTCAGGTCTAGGCTATCGGTTGAGAAGAGGTGGTCAAGCCATATCTCACTTTCTTTACATGGATGATCTGAAACTCTTTGCCCCCAACAATTCGCGACTGATGGAGCTACTGAAGGTCACTTGGTGTGGACAAATGTGTTATAGTTATGCATGTAAAAAAGGGCAGAATTCGAAAGTTGCATTCCCTCCGATTCCATAATCTGAGGGAATTCAACTCACGGATTCCATACAGGTTAGATCCCTTAGCTCAACCGGAACCTACTTGAAGTATTTGGGTATGTCGGAAGCGTTGGGCATTGATGTTGCCAACATGAAGCAATCGTTGAAAGAGCGCTTCTTTGGCCGCCTGAAGAAGGTTTTGAATAGCCTTTTGTCGGGCGGAAATAAGGTGCGCGCCTTCAACGGTTGGGTCATGCCGAAAGAGTGCATTACTGCCGAACTCGACGCGCTGGATCGGAGGGTCCGTACACACCGCATCACCCACGATGGTCGGTGATGAAACTGCACATCCCGCGGAAGTGTGGAGGTCGAGGCTTTTTAAACGCCAAAACTCTCTACAACCGCGAGATGTGCAGTCTCAGAGAATATTTTCTCAAAGCTGATGTGGGTATGCACCGAAATGTGGTCGCAGTGGACAAGGGACTCACCCCGTTGTCCATGGCTAAAGAGAACTGGCGCAAACCTGGTGCATACTTACCACAGATGACCGCAAGGAGGAATAGAAAGGCAAGGAGCTTCACGGGCGCTTCTATCGGGCTCTTCATGGGTCCGATGTATATTGTTACGAGCTTGGGGTTCGTGCAAAAAAAACAGCCGATTATTTAACCAAAAAAAAGACACTTTAATTATCAACACTAATTAACACTTTCAACACACTAATTACAACACACAATCGCACTATTAAACACTTCACTTAATTCGCAGTTGAAGATCGCTTCCGAAGATTCGCTTGTATCGCCAATTCAATACTGCCCGAGTCGCGAGCTTTGCGCACCTTATATAGTCCGACAGTAATTTCCAGAACCTTCGAGAATGGAAATATCTAGAAAGTATATCGGGAACATACCGGTCCCGACTGACTAGGTGTCGAAACATCGAGAATGTTCTAGCATCGAAAATTCTAGAAAGATCGTGACCCAATTAGTTCCACTACTCGATACTAGATGGCGTTAGTAGTACGTTGTGTACCCGGCATTAATTCTGGCGCGTAACACTGCCCCCTCCTAAGACATGCTCGTCCCGAGCATCGGTCCCATAATAACGCGCCAGTCGATCCACATGAACGATCTTAGGTGCACTTCTCGTACCTTTCTGGATACGGTAGGTCACGTCATTGATTTTTGTGACAATCCGGTACGGCCCGTCCCATTTAGCTTGAAGCTTAGGAGATTTCCCTTTACTGCGAACTGGATTGTGCAACCACACTAGTGAGCCTTCGTCGAAACCTTTATTGTTCATTTTGCGGTCATAACGAGTTTTCATCTTTTCAGACATTTGCTGGCCCGATTGTCTGATGTGCTCATAAATGTCGTTCATTTTGTTCCGCAAGTCATTCGCGTAATCGGTTATACTGCGTGGGGCATCAGGTGGTATTCCGGTGATCAGGTCTGCGGGCAACCGTAATTCCCTACCAAAGTTTGCGAAAGCTGGTGTTACCGATGTGCTTTCGTGATCATCACTTCGGTATGACAGCAAAAACGGTTGTATATGCTTGTCCCAATCGCGTTGCCGGTTTTCCACAACTTTAGCCAGGTATCTCTCCAATGTCTGATTAAATCGTTCCACCATTCCATCCGATTGTGGGTGGTAAGAAGTTGTTCTCGTTTTATGAGTACCCATAACTCGACAAGTTTCCTGGAATATTTGTGACTCATAATTCCGTCCTTGATCGCTGTGAATCTCCAAAGGTACTCCAAAACGACAGAAGACTTCATGAACGAGCTTATCTGCAACTGTCGAAGCTTCTTGATTCGGAATGGCAAAGACTTCCGGCCACTTGGTGAAGTAATCCATTACAACCATGAAATACTTGTTACCACTGTCACTTTCCGGAAACGGTCCCGCAACATCCAGGGCTATCCTTTCCCAAGGTGCTCCAACATTGTACAATTTCAACGCACCTCTGCTACGAGTCTGAGGTCCTTTAACAGCCGCACAACTTGTACATTTGCGACACCAGTCCTCGACATCGTCACGACAGTGTACCCAGTAAAAACGTTCCCGTATCTTCAGTAGAGTCCGTTTCACTCCCATATGGCCTCCTGAACATCCATTATGGTACAGCTGTAGAACATCCGGTACTTTAGCTTTAGGTACAACCATTTGCAAATGACAGCTGTCACCCCGAGTATTCTCCCATTTACGGCACAGGACTCCATCCTGAATCACTAAGCTGTCCCATTGTGCCCAATAGCTTTTTGTGATCGAACTCATCGCTGAGACGTCGCTCCACGTAGGCTTAGCAGCACTGGTCCTTATCCAGTCCAGAATCGGCTTGACGTCCGAATCTTCCTGCTGTGCACGTTGTAAGCTTTCCTTCCACTCATTGCTGAGGTCTGTCTTGAGCATCTTCACAGGTACAACTTCTTTGTCCTCTTGCCTAGTACAATGCTTGCAGTCTTCAGGGCAAGGTCTTCTTGACAATGCATCTGCGTTGCCATGAGATCTCTCGCTGCAATGTGCCACCAACAAGTCGTTCTCCTGCAGCCGCTGGGCGCTGTCGTTAGCCGCCCTACCTTCAAGAGATCGTCTATTTTCCCTTCCTGCATTTCGCTTAGGGCAACTTGATCTAAGGGGGCCCCTTTCACCATAGCCATAGCATCTAGGGCTGTATCCTTTAAAACGGTCACTAATTGCAACTGCTGTTATCTCCTTGGTACGGTGAGGTCGATAATCTTGCCACAAGGCTTGCTTTTCTGTAGTTCGCTTAGGGCAACTAGGTCGAAGGTGACCTCTTTCACCACAGCCATAGCACCTAGGGCTATATCCTTTAAACCGGTTGTGAACCGTTACTGCAGCAACCTCCCTAACGCTATAGGGACGATAATCCTGCCGCGCAGCTTCCACTTCCAGTGCATGTGCCAAAGCGTCCTTAAGTGTCGCGTGGTGCCCGAGCCTCACTGCAGCCCTAACTTCAAGGTCGCGGATGCCGTCAATGAAGGCCTGGACCAGGTTCCCTTCAATAAGCGCAGGTACAGACTGGTATGCCTTCCGCACCAGCTTCTCCACTTCAAGGGCCCACTGCTGCAGGTTTTCACCACTACGCTGTACGCGATCTCTTAGTTGCGCACGAAACACGTGCTCCAGATGAGCGTCACCATACCGGGATTCCAGTGCTTCAAGGAGCTGCTCGTAAGTTACTTCTTTACCGAGAGCTTCCAAGACAGTTAAGGCCTGGTCGCGCAGGCCCAAGGTGAGGGCAGTCATGGCTTGATTTTTACTCCAACCGTTCGCCTTCATGACGGCCTCAAACTGAATTTTGTAGGCCGACCAAGAAGACGTCCCATCGAACGGCGGCACTTTAAATCCACGTAGCGAAGGTGTAGTAGTTACGGGAGTTGCAATCCCATCTCCAAGTTTAAGGTTGCCCAACTCTTTCTTCATATCAGCAATATCGTTGTTACATTTGCTGATCTGTGTTTCAGCATCTGACAGGCGGTTGTCATGCTGAGCAACCTTATCCTTCACTTCCTTAATGTCTTTCCCGAAAGAAGCGTAAATTTCCTTCATGAGGAGCATCTGTTCTTCCTGGCGGCGCGCCTGCTCCTCCTTGTCAAGCTTGAGCTGTTCTTCCAAGCGACGGGCCTGCTCCTCCTGTCGGCGGGTCTGCTCCTCCTTCTCAAGCTTGAGCTGTTCTTCCAAGCGACGGGCCTGCTCCTCCTGTCGGCGAGCCTGTTCGTCCTGTCGGCGAGCCTGTTCCTCCTGTCGGCGAGCCTGCTCCTGCAGCATCATCATCAGAGCAGCAAAGTCTGGTGCTGATGATGCCGGAGCTGCTGTGGACGGACCGGCTTCCATGGTCGGTAGCTGACTTTCCAACGTCTGCGGCGTTGCACCACCAAAACGCCTCTGATCCGTCTCCTGCTGGCGTTGGCTACGGGTACGGATACCCTCCGTGTCGTCCTTTGGCAGAATCGGCATGATAATCCTTACTTCTGACACCAATTGTTACGAGCTTGGGGTTCGTGACAATAAAAACAGCCGATTATTTAACCAAAAAAAAGACACTTTAATTATCAACACTAATTAACACTTTAAACACACTAATTACAACACACAATCGCACTATTAAACACTTCACTTAATTCGCAGTTGAAGATCGCTTCCGAAGATTCGCTTGTATCGCCAATTCAATACTGCCCGAGTCGCGAGCTTTGCGCACCTTATATAGTCCGACAGTAATTTCCAGAACCTTCGAGAATGGAAATATCTAGAAAGTTCGGGAACATACCGGTCCCGACTGACTAGGTGTCGAAACATCGAGAATGTTCTAGCATCGAAAATTCTAGAAAGATCGTGACCCAATTAGTTCCACTACTCGATACTAGATGGCGTTAGTAGTACGTTGTGTACCCGGCATTAATTCTGGCGCGTAACAATATTTTTCAGCGTCCGATTCTTGGAGCGCTACGCTTCAGTGATCTCTTCGGAGAAACTGAAGGTTTCCACCGACACAAACAAGTGGCCAGGATCATCCATCAGCAATTTGCTTTGAAATACAAACTTGTGGACTCTGAGGTACCGTATTACAAGTATATGTGCTCGACCCAGTTCTCGAAAATGACCATGTCACGTTATACTGGGACCGGTCTATCATCACTGACAGGACTATTGTTGCCAGTAAGCCTGACATAGTGGTAATAGACCGATTAGCGCGCCGCACATTGATAATTTAATCGATGTTACCATCCCACATGACGAGAATCTCGTGAAAGCTGAGAAAGAGAAACAAATTAAGTATCTCGACTTAGCACCCGAGGTGTCGATATGTGGAATGTAGACTCGGCTGTCATTGTGCCGACTGCCATTACGGCTAATGGCCTGTTGGCAAATACGCTCAGGATGGTTCTGGAGGTGGCCCGGAGCTTGCGCCCCAGAGATGTGCACCGCTTTCGCATCGTCGCGTCGTGAAGAAACAGTCAACACGGGCGGCGGTAAACATCCCCGACGCATTGCAGTGCCGGGGCAGCCCCAACAAACAATACCGAACGCTGTATTATACTGAACACGGAGAGCATTGTACTGCTTCTGGGTGTATGACACCCACAGGCTGGCTGTTTATAGGGATGTACAAAATGCTTTGAACAGAGTTACTTTGACGGTCCCCGAGCAATGAACAAACCTGCGGGCGATCATATTGGCCCTCACTGACAACGCCCTCCGCTCCCTATTGATGTCTGCATCGTCTCGCAGGTCAGCGGTCATGATACGCCCGAGATATTTAAACTGTTGAACTCTTTTTAACTCGATACCGTTCAATCTAATAGGTGGAACAGAATCCGGGCAGCTCTGACTTCTGGCCCGAAAGATCATGCATTCACTCTTTTTAACGTTAAAGAGCAAATCGTGATCCAGCGCATTACGCTCGCAGATACCCAGTAACCTGCAGACAGACCACACACCGAGGCGCTCAGCAGCACCATGTCATCCACATAACTAATATTGTTGACACAAACACCGTCAATATGGCATCCGACACGGGTGCTACTGAGCTCTTCTGTCTCTGCGTTCACGTACAGGTTAAAGAGCTTCGGCGAGGTCAGCCCTCCTTGCCTAACTCCGCACTCCAATCTGTACGGCTCCGACAGAGCACCCGACTATCGAACGACGTTGACCTGGTACTATAACAGTACTTTTATGAAAAACGCTAAAACGGATTGACAAAATGGAGGATATTTCCCCTTTCTTTTTCCGCAGCATCTTTCCAGTGCCGGATTAAGCCAGCGCGAGGCCTGTAGCTTTACCAAGACCCTCTAAACCTTCCTAAAATGAAAACGAAAATATCCAATTAAAACAATTAGGTATTTATTATTTCTCTCGGGTCACAGGTCCCTTATGTTGCGTCTGGGTCCATAGGTTTTGCTTAAATTGTCTGTATTTATAACCGATCGACGGCTGTTTAGATTTCAGACGACAAGGTAGATAAGAAAGATAAGAAAGATAAGAAAAGGTAGATAGGTAATTATAAGAAAGAAAACGAGTTTTTTTTTAAACGTTGTCTACTCTAGGAATTTCTCCTGTATCGTGGGTGCGTTTACAAAAATACAAATTCACATACCCAAACAGCCAGACCCGGAACAACTATTTGTAGACCATACAAATATTTGTTCCGTGTGGGAATCGAACCCACGACACGCGGCGCAGCAGTCGATCGCTCAACCACTGCGCCAACCGTGCCACAAAGTTTACAACACACTTGCTCAAAACATGCATTTACGAAGGCTGTACGGTGTATACATTCTTCGAAAGTTAAAAATTACGCACCATACGAAACGGAACGTGCGTTAAAATAGGGACTCTCACCTAAGTACCTTCTTTACCACACGCTCTGTTATATCGCCATACAATGTAGCGTGCGGTAAATTAGGTACTTACGTGTCGTGTGTGTCCTTTACTGTCTTTTTTAGAATTTCCTATAAAAATATACAGGAATTCCACCATGGAGATTCACAATACGAGAATAAGAAAAATTTAAACGCTAGGAAGTGAAATAAAGCGCATTTTTAATGCTTCCTTATATTTTTCAATAATATTAAACACTTCACTTAATTCGCAGTTGAAGATCGCTTCCGAAGATTCGCTTGTATCGCCAATTCAATACTGCCCGAGTCGCGAGCTTTGCGCACCTTATATAGTCCGACAGTAATTTCCAGAACCTTCGAGAATGGAAATATCTAGAAAGTTCGGGAACATACCGGTCCCGACTGACTAGGTGTCGAAACATCGAGAATGTTCTAGCATCGAAAATTCTAGAAAGATCGTGACCCAATTAGTTCCACTACTCGATACTAGATGGCGTTAGTAGTACGTTGTGTACCCGGCATTAATTCTGGCGCGTAACAATATTTTTCAGCGTCCGATTCTTGGAGCGCTACGCTTCAGTGATCTCTTCGGAGAAACTGAAGGTTTCCACCGACACAAACAAGTGGCCAGGATCATCCATCAGCAATTTGCTTTGAAATACAAACTTGTGGACTCTGAGGTACCGTATTACAAGTATATGTGCTCGACCCAGTTCTCGAAAATGACCATGTCACGTTATACTGGGACCGGTCTATCATCACTGACAGGACTATTGTTGCCAGTAAGCCTGACATAGTGGTAATAGACCGATTAGCGCGCCGCACATTGATAATTTAATCGATGTTACCATCCCACATGACGAGAATCTCGTGAAAGCTGAGAAAGAGAAACAAATTAAGTATCTCGACTTAGCACCCGAGGTGTCGATATGTGGAATGTAGACTCGGCTGTCATTGTGCCGACTGCCATTACGGCTAATGGCCTGTTGGCAAATACGCTCAGGATGGTTCTGGAGGTGGCCCGGAGCTTGCGCCCCAGAGATGTGCACCGCTTTCGCATCGTCGCGTCGTGAAGAAACAGTCAACACGGGCGGCGGTAAACATCCCCGACGCATTGCAGTGCCGGGGCAGCCCCAACAAACAATACCGAACGCTGTATTATACTGAACACGGAGAGCATTGTACTGCTTCTGGGTGTATGACACCCACAGGCTGGCTGTTTATAGGGATGTACAAAATGCTTTGAACAGAGTTACTTTGACGGTCCCCGAGCAATGAACAAACCTGCGGGCGATCATATTGGCCCTCACTGACAACGCCCTCCGCTCCCTATTGATGTCTGCATCGTCTCGCAGGTCAGCGGTCATGATACGCCCGAGATATTTAAACTGTTGAACTCTTTTTAACTCGATACCGTTCAATCTAATAGGTGGAACAGAATCCGGGCAGCTCTGACTTCTGGCCCGAAAGATCATGCATTCACTCTTTTTAACGTTAAAGAGCAAATCGTGATCCAGCGCATTACGCTCGCAGATACCCAGTAACCTGCAGACAGACCACACACCGAGGCGCTCAGCAGCACCATGTCATCCACATAACTAATATTGTTGACACAAACACCGTCAATATGGCATCCGACACGGGTGCTACTGAGCTCTTCTGTCTCTGCGTTCACGTACAGGTTAAAGAGCTTCGGCGAGGTCAGCCCTCCTTGCCTAACTCCGCACTCCAATCTGTACGGCTCCGACAGAGCACCCGACTATCGAACGACGTTGACCTGGTACTATAACAGTACTTTTATGAAAAACGCTAAAACGGATTGACAAAATGGAGGATATTTCCCCTTTCTTTTTCCGCAGCATCTTTCCAGTGCCGGATTAAGCCAGCGCGAGGCCTGTAGCTTTACCAAGACCCTCTAAACCTTCCTAAAATGAAAACGAAAATATCCAATTAAAACAATTAGGTATTTATTATTTCTCTCGGGTCACAGGTCCCTTATGTTGCGTCTGGGTCCATAGGTTTTGCTTAAATTGTCTGTATTTATAACCGATCGACGGCTGTTTAGATTTCAGACGACAAGGTAGATAAGAAAGATAAGAAAGATAAGAAAAGGTAGATAGGTAATTATAAGAAAGAAAACGAGTTTTTTTTTAAACGTTGTCTACTCTAGGAATTTCTCCTGTATCGTGGGTGCGTTTACAAAAATACAAATTCACATACCCAAACAGCCAGACCCGGAACAACTATTTGTAGACCATACAAATATTTGTTCCGTGTGGGAATCGAACCCACGACACGCGGCGCAGCAGTCGATCGCTCAACCACTGCGCCAACCGTGCCACAAAGTTTACAACACACTTGCTCAAAACATGCATTTACGAAGGCTGTACGGTGTATACATTCTTCGAAAGTTAAAAATTACGCACCATACGAAACGGAACGTGCGTTAAAATAGGGACTCTCACCTAAGTACCTTCTTTACCACACGCTCTGTTATATCGCCATACAATGTAGCGTGCGGTAAATTAGGTACTTACGTGTCGTGTGTGTCCTTTACTGTCTTTTTTAGAATTTCCTATAAAAATATACAGGAATTCCACCATGGAGATTCACAATACGAGAATAAGAAAAATTTAAACGCTAGGAAGTGAAATAAAGCGCATTTTTAATGCTTCCTTATATTTTTCAATAATACTCAGTTAATTATTAACAAAATTATATTCAACTATCCATGGCGGGAAAATCGCGAATACCATTAAAAATGACCGCTACATAAAACTCATTCATTTTGAGAAGTTAAGTAAGTACTTTAAATTTAACTAAATTAAAAATGGAACGTCCGAAAACTAATTTTTATTCATTTTAAAGTATTATGACGTTCAGTTTTAAAAGTAATATCAGCAAAGAATAAAAGATATTTAATTATTTTTGGGGGCCGAGTCACCCGCGTCCGTAGGAGAATACCCTTCAGCGAATCCCTACACGTGGTCCCCGGGTGATGCTAAACAGGTGACACTAACCGCCTCCGTGGTCTAGTGGTTATACCACCTGATTCAGACCCAGAGGTCCCGGGTTCGATTCCCAGCGGAGGCAAATTTTTTGCTCGGTTTGGCTGGTGGTAGGGCTTGTTCTAAGTCCGCCTGGCAAGCTACCACCATCATGTCTAAGTCTGTCGCCATAACAACAATGTTAACAGCATTGTTGTGTTCCGGCAGTTAGAGGTATGATAGCCAGTTCCTCTGTGTAAGAGGATTCCGGGTGAAACTCGCTTCCATCTTCGGCCTAATCATCACTTTCCATCAGGTGAGATTTGGGCCAAGAGTTTCCCCGTTTTGAATAATAAAAAAAAAAGATAACAGGTAATAAGCTGAATGATTGACCTCCTTGGAAGCGCTCTTGAGTCAAAGATGAGACGACGATGTAGTTAGCAAAACGAGCCATTTTTATAATGCAAACATTGTTCCGACTTTTCGACTGATATCTAAAAACAAAAAGATTGTCTCTTTTTTCTCGCAAATGTGTTGTAAAACGTTTTATGATACACAAACGTTGTATGGTAATTTACAAACTCGTGACTATGGTAAGCCCTCGACTTCGTATCGGGCTTACATTCGTCTACTCGTTTGTAAAAACCAACTTACCGTACTAATATCATAAATTACTATTATTTCCACGAAGTATGACCATACCATACCAAAAAAATAAACTAAATTAGTGACTATCCGCGCGAAACGGCTATCGCAGTATGGTAAGAGTTAGGAATCTTGTGTGAGATGATCGAAGGCGCTGGTTTTCAGTAAAATGTAAATCCAAGTGCGGGCCCCCCAATGCGCGGGGCCCGTAGCATTTGCTACTCTTCCTACTTGCCTAATCCGGATCCGGCACTGCCTCTTTCGTTGCGATCACATCTTCGGCAAAGGCAGCTACTGCTTGCCAAGAGGTGATCAACGCAACGCAGCGCAACGCCCTAGTTGCCCAGTTCGGCAACTAAGGCGTTGCCCTAGTTGCCCAGTTCGGCAACTAAGGCGTTGCGCTGCTGAACCCAGGCTGGGCACAGCTCAACTACCTTATGTAGCATTAGGAATACCTAAGTAATTAACAATAAGTAATTTTACCAAAGTAATTTTTATTCAACGTGGCAATGCTGCCAGTGTTCTGGGCACTTTTGCCGTTGACAGCGATGTGGATTATTTTTTTGATGCCCAATGATTTATTTTGTTTTTTTATGCATTTGTACACAATGTAGATACTGTAAACATTGTAATTTAATAATACCCTAAATAAATTGATTAATTTATTAGTAATTAACAATAACTATCCTATCTAAAAGGTAATATGTTAGTATTGCAATTTATTACCTTTGCAATTTAATTTTTGATTGGTTGGTTCATTAGGATTTTCTCTTTTCAATTTGAACCGTTATGTTATTGATACTTTTATAATTGGATTACTGATAGTGGTTTTATGATCACCATGAAATTAAACTTTAATTTGCCGACATTTTTGGCTTTCTCGTTTCGGCTTCTTTGTGTCTGTAAACTTGATTAGATATATAAATAAGTCCACAGTGAGACTAGACGTAGGCAGAATAGATTGAAAATTAGGTTTTGATACGATTGTGTCTACCAATTCTTTTCACCTTGTGGAAATAATCATGGATGTCTCCACCCTGGCCTGGTCTGTCAGGAGTCAGGCTTTTTCCTACTGACTCACGATGCCCGGCAACTTCTTTTGGGCGGGCTGCTGCGCTGGATTGCTTACGTAGGTATTTATTCACGGTCCCCCGGCTGCGTAAATACAAAGGCTGCTGCGACACAGACAGTAGTTGTTCTGCGGCGCAGCCAGGTCCCTATATATAAATTTATTTATTTATTTATTTATTGGCACACACACCAGTTGTTAAGCTTTTACAATTTATACAACAAACAGTTAACAATATAATAAAAAATCAAGTGAAAGCATCGGATGTGGCCATGGGCCCCAAACTAGGCACAGCCTGTATCTTGGTGGCCCAGGAAGTGTGAATAGACATTTAGATTTCACGTGAACAGCACAATGTTACCTACTTTTTAAACACACACACACACAAATCACTAGCTGACCCACGCAACTTCGTCTGCGTCACATTTTCCATGAATGCTCGGCTCCTTTTAGTCTTAGCGTGATGATACGTAAATCCTATATCCTTCCTCGATACATGGGCTATCTAATACTGAAAGAATTTTTCAAATCGGACCAGTAGTTCCTGAGATTACACCCTACATACAACCTTACAAACAAATGTTACCTCTTTATAATATTACTAGCTTCTGCCAGCGGCTTCGCCCGCGTGATCCCTAGGGAACATGTTCCCGGGATCAAAAGTAGCTTATGTGCTATTCCAGACTATAATCTATCTTTGTTCTAAATTTCATTAAGATCCGTTAAGCCGTTCTGGCGTGATTGAGTAACAAACAACCAAACTTCCACATTTTCATTTTTTCTTTTGATTGTAGCGTGTTGAAAAGTATACTATAACCAGCTCAGGAGTATGAAAAATAATTATACCAAGTTTCGTTAAAATCCGTCGAGTAGTTTTTGTTTCTATAACGGTTATACAGACAGACAGACAAAAATTTTACTGATTGCATTTTTGGCATCAGTATCGATCCCTAATCACCCCCTGATAGTTATTTTGGAAATATATTTCATGTACAGAATTGACCTCTCTACAGATTTATTATAAGTATAGATAGATAGATATAGATATAGATATAGATAGATAGAAGATATATAAATTATATATATTATAGTATAGATTAGTATAGATTACCACGTTGAGTGGTAAAGGGGGGGATATCTTCCCTCCCCCCTATAAATCAGGTATGCTGGGTTTATGATATCTGATTTTCGTGATAAGTAGATCTTCCATAAAATAAGGTTCGAAGTAATTTGTCCAGTATTGGCACTTGGGGCACCCGCACTCAGATAGGTCAGGTTAGAAGGGTATGGCATGCAAATGCGGCTGCACTAGAGACGCTCTGTTGCAGCTGGGTTTGGACTTTTGAACAGACTATAACTGCTTTAAGCTATCCGGAACATAATGCAGCACAGACTATGGGTGTCTGTGTTGCAGCCGCCTTTGTATAATTTACGCCCTCCACCTAGGTTTTAGCTCTCATGCGGACCCCGTCACTGTCTGCGACCGCAATGTGGACAAAATTTCGGTAGACAGTCGCGCTTGGAACCCTTCTTGCAGGATATGATTGACGTGTTTAAGTGTTATTAATAAACAAATAACATTTTTACACCACCTGCACGATAAAGTCTGATTACATGTCATTCAAACTCGACCTAAAGTTAGTCATTATTGCCTTTCTTTTTATTTGGATTGTAATGGATTATAATGGATTGGATTATTTATTGGATTAAAATGAAATTCAGTACAATATGTATGTATTGTGTACAGTATGTATTGTCCGGAAGTCAATAAGTACTGTGATTTGAATTTGGAACTCAACTTGGAGGCCGACGGGAACCGCTCGCCGCCAGTCACCTCTCTTCATGACTTGCGAACAATTTTCTCGCAGTAGGTGTGAAAATTAGTGTATGCTCACCAGGGATAAAGGTGTCTTTGGCTTGGGCTAGCGTGAATCCCTCGCTGCATTCAGGATTCTTGTATTGACTCGCTCGCTGCGCTCGTGAGTTAAACTCTAAACTCCCTCGCTACGTTCGGGAGTTAGCTTTTAAATCTTTCATTAGGTTCGGGATTCAATATGACGCCCGCAACATAAGACACTGCTTTATCCCCTCGGTACATAATCTACTATTAATGCAGACAAATGTCGGTGTTATAGAATTTCTTTATTCAGAGTTCAAAGCCTGTATTTATCGTGTGGACCTACTATACCGGCAGATTAAAAGTTCAACTCTTCCGATAGATACTTTCGGCATAATTCATTTTGATGTGGTCTCCAAGGCACCCGAAATTGATTAATAGTTTTTTTTTTATTAGGAGAACACAAGCCTTTCTTCAAACCTTTATTTTGTTAGTCTACCTACAAGTAGCACATAGGTACCCATTTTTTTATATATTACATTTGACAATAATGAGTGTGTGTAAATGCTACTTGTAGGTAGACTATCGGAAATGTTGAACTTTTAATCTGCCGGTGCCGGGTAGCTGGATAGAAAAAAAAAAAAAAAAACAATTAAACTCTTTTGTCTTTATCTATTCATATGCCAGTAGCTTCCAAATTACAGGGCTTTGAAAGATTTAAATCTAATCTTATAGTTAAAGTTTTAGACTACTTTATTCTATAGTATACCTAACGTATGGCGGCCGGAAATCATTTCGCGTCCACCAGCGCCCGGTGCTTCTGCTACGGATAGGGAGAGAAGTTTCATCCTCCCGCACCCTTTCCGTCTCTTTGCAACCGTTCCTTCCTCACAAAAGTAGGCGAAGGCATCCCACGCGTTCTCCCTCCTAACCAAAAACTGAATCAAGACGAGAATTGAGCAGTTTTTATCCGTAGCACCAAATGATGGCAACCGGGCGTCGCGCGTCGGAAGGAATATTGTGTTTAGGTACCTACGTACCAATTTGTTTCTATCTATTCCAGATGTTTTATTTACTTCTGAGTATTAACATTACTGTTTGTGAGTATTAACGATGTAATAAAATCGCGATATCTTCCGGCTCAGTGATCTCGGCTACTGGAGCATAGGTCCGCTAACTCCCGACATCGCGGCTATTTTTGAACGATCTCAAAACGCCGGTCGACACTGAATTTAGAAAAATTAGATCGTGTATTGACACTGAATGATGTGGGTTCACTTTGACGAGACGCCAAACTTTTTAATTGCATTTCTAGTGAAACTTGCGGCGACAAAATTGTTGAGTGCCTGCGCATCGTAAACGAGTGTAAACTCAGCGCGGTGGGAATTTTTGCTAAGATTATTTTTCCCTCAGTTTTGAGGAAGATAGCTTTACCAATGAAAATAGAACAATATAAATAAACTGACAAATGGAATACCCGGTTTTATTATAGGTTAAATTTGATTTTAGTTATTCCTCACACATACAGGTATTTAACTGCCAGGACGAATATAGCTGTTGTATTATATTGATGTTTATTTATTTTACCTACGGTCGGTTATGAGGATGATTAGGTGGTGAGGATTTAATTTTAATTGTTGAGTCTCCATCATTGTAATCCGCTCATTTTCCTCAATCTTTTGAAAACTGATATACCTCAGAAATACCTAAGAACATTTTTTAAGGAAAACACGACGTTATAATAAAAGTATAACAAGATTTCCGTTTATAGAAAAAATGTAGATTTTGAGTGTGACCTTATTGTTATTTACATATTATAACATTTAATCGTTATCCTATGAGGATAACGATTATATATAGCGTATAGGTAATGTTTAATGTAGGTTGTCATGGAATTCCCAGCATGAATTTAAATGATTCTCTTAATATTCACGATGACCGTTTTTCTGGAAGTGACTGGTAGGTAGAGAGTAATTGTAACCCTTTTTAGTGTTCCGTACCCGAAAGGTAACCATCGGAACCCTATTACTAAGCCTCCGCTGTCCGTCCGTCCATCCGTCCATCTTTCTGTCAGCGGGCTGTACCTCAAGAACCGTAATAGGTAAACAGTTGAAATTTTCACAGATTGCGTAGTTTTTATTGCCGCTAGACCAAAGAATAATAAAAACTTAAGGTTTACATATGGTACGATACACTTCGTCTGCGAGTCCGACTCGCACTTGGCCGGCCACTTTTTATTCAAGATTTTTTGTTACAAAAATCGTAAAATAGAGAGTATTATTTTTAAACCAGCAGAATATCGTAGATAAGTAGGCAAACATTGGACATAGACTACTTACCTACCTAAAGCATAAAATAAAATATCATTTATTTGGCCATTAAAAGTTTAACATCCACTTTACGATACCACAGTCTCGGATATACCTAGTAACAGCCACAGGAACATATAAATAGCGATAATTTTATTAAGGCTAAATTAAGATACAGTGCATTTTGGTCTAATTTAGAAGCCCGTTTGTTTGGCGTCCGTCCAAGTCCAGATTATCATCAAAGAGTTTTATTTTACTTACACAAATGTACATTTCGCGAGACATGATGGCTGGGTCTGGTACGTAATGCATTGCTTTGATTTTCATGTTAAAATTATATGGCATAGAGTTGCTAGATTAATACATAGTTTCAGGGCCGGATTTAAACATAGTGCCGCCCCTGGGCACACTAGAAATGCCGCCCCAACGGTAAATTTTTCTTGAAGTTTTGATATCTTATTTTTTAGCATGCACAGTTGCAAGTTTATTTGATGAAAAAATATATATTTTTATTTTAAAATAAAATTAATAGATCATCATCATATCAGCTAATTGCCGTCCACTGCTGAACGTAAGCCACATAACAACAAGCGCCATCCATCCCGGTCTTGAGCAGTCCGCATCCATCCGCTGTCAGTCACCTTCTTTAAATCATTGATCCATCGTCGTGCCACAGGGCGTCCTACGTTTGCCCATACGCGGTCTCCACTCGAACTCATGTCTACTCCATCGGCCGTTTGTCCATCTACAGACAAGGCCGGCCCACTCCCACTTCAACATGCTGATCAATGCACAATATTGGCGGCTTTAGTGCAAATTCTATCCTTCAGAGAAACCTCGAGCATTGCCGACCAAACTTGAATTTATGATAGATAGATAGATCGTTTATTTGGTACAAAGAAAGAAACACAACACACAAAAGCACAGTAACATAACAATAGAAAATACAAATAATTAAATTAAAACACATAAAAAGAAAAAGGCAGAATGTATGGCAATTCATCTGAACAAAATAATTAGACAGAGACCTACAAAAAAAAAAAAAAAAAAATTTATATTTGATATAGACACCAAATGTGCAGTGTGTGTCTCTAAGCTGCACCAAATGGGAGTCCAACTCAGCATGTGCCAGGCAAATATACCTGACGCTGATATTCTGCTGGATCCCGGCAGAGACATACGGACATCAAGCAATTGTATAAAAGTTAACAATAAAAGAAAATTGTGGTCTTGTGTAAGGTGAGTCTAAATTTTTAATATAACATTTTTACTCACCTATATTGTTTTTATGTGTGTGTATAATAAATATTAATAGATATAAATGTGTGATGGTAGAAATATACATAAATGTTTTTTTATTTTTATTTATTTTATGCAAAACGGGGAAACTCGTGGCCCAAATCTCACCTGATGGAAAGTGATGATTAGGCCGAAGATGGAAGCGAGTTTCACCCGGAATCCTCTTACACAGAGGAACTGGCTATCATACCTCTAACTGCCGGAACACAACAATGCTGTTAACATTGTTGTTATGGCGACAGACTTAGACATGATGGTGGTAGCTTGCCAGGCGGACTTAGAACAAGTCCTACCACCAACCAAACCGAGCAAAAAATTTGCCCCCGCTGGGAATCGAACCCGGGACCTCTGGGTCTGAATCAGGTGGTTTAACCACTAGACCACGGAGGCGGTTAGTGTCACCTGTTTAGCACCACCCGGGGACCACGTGTAGGGATTCGCTGAAGGGTATTCTCCTACGGACGCGGGTGACTCGGCCCCCAAAATGATGTTATAATGATTGTGTAATTGATTTATAATTTGGAGGCTATGTTGAAATTTATTATTATAAATTTATAAATATTATTGACCAAACCTCTGGTGAGTGACCACGTTTCGGCTCCGTAAGTCATTACGGGTAGGACGCACTGGTCTTAAAGGATTGTGGAATCGATGATTCAAATATATCACAGCATTCAGTAAATGCCACCCAGCCCAAGCGAATTCTTCTGGTCGCCTCCTTCTCAAAGTTTTGCCGCCCCAGTTGTATAGGTAATTTGGCCCAGGATACTCCAGGATAGCCCAGGTCTTGAAGGTGTCAAAGGCTTTCTCGTAGTCCACATACGCTAGGCAGAGAGGCTGATAATATTCCTCGGTTTTTTGGACTATCTGCCTTTTTTTTGTTTTTTTTTTTTTAGGGATGGGAAATCATCCAATGACTCCTCCCACTCTGGGTGTAGCGGGAGGGAGTGTCAGACTTCTACTGACTAAAACCCATCCATGTTCCTTCATTGCCCTTTGTGTTCCGGAGCCACGGTGTATCTTGCGAATAATCCCGCGACTCCGGCAGGCGTCGGCCCTTTCGGGCCCCTCTGTGTTGCTGACTCTCTTTGAGGCGCGCGTGGAACACTAACGCGCCGTCGACACGGCCTGTCGTCACTAGATGGACGGACGGCGAGCCACCCATAGCTCGAGGTCCACAGGCCCGCGCCTACGGTGGCCGGAGGTCACCAGGTGGTGGCCCCCGACGCCCGCGGCGTATACCACGGCTGGACTATCTGCCTGAGGGTGTGTTTGTGGTCTACGGTGCTGTAGCCTTTTCGAAACCCGGCCTGCTCCAGCGGTTGGAAGTCATCGAAGTTTTGAGTGAGACGATTCTAGATAACCCTTGAAACCAGCTTGTAGATATGGCTCAGGAGTGAAATGGGGCGGTAGTTCTAGGGGGGGGGGGGTTATCGCCTTTCTTGAAGAATAATACCACCACGCTCCTGGGTCATGCCTCCGGTGTTATGCCAGTGTGGATGACGGAATTGCAAAACTTTGCAAGCTCTATCAAGACAGCTGTTCTTTCTGCCTTTAAATGAATAGCTGTAATCTTTTTATTTAAGTCATTGTTTGGTAATAGTTTATTTTTGGAAAAATGCAGAAAAGACTCAAATATTTTAAATTAAAAACAACCACTAATTACTTATTTCAATTTCAGAAAATAATAATAAATGGTGCCCCATTACATTTGAAATGTCTAACGGGGCCTCTGCGAGTTGGTTTCGGCCTCTCGTACGCACCAAAGGACCGGGTCTCCAGGGACCCGAGACAGAGAAAAAAATAAAACAAATATTATTATTTTAAATCTTCAAGGAAATACATTAATTAAATTATTTTGATTATAAATTTTAACTGAAAGTGGCAAAACCATTTCACAAAATTTCAATTTTATAAATTGAATTTCTTGAATTGAAATCCATTAAACAAAAAACTATTAATTTAGAGGGCTAATTAATTATATTAATTAAACTATAACACACAAAAAAATCACATTACTTTGCCGTCCTTGTGTAAATCCAAAAGTCGGTGAAAATGGTGGTTAGGATAAAATAGCATACAAGACTTCCGTAAGTACATAACATAACAACAATGGTAACATACCCACTTTTAAGGAATTTCCAGCTTTTTGCTCTGAGCTTTCTGCTAAATCCTCATAACCAATTTCAGCAGAGAATGACAAAGGCACCTAAATTCTTATAAGAAGCAGCCAAGATATCCAGAAGCGATTAGAAAAGTTATTGATTGGATCAGGTCGTAAAATCTATCGTCGATAAATCTGTGAAGGTAATCACGAAACGAATGCGCAATTGCAGGCATCTTCTGGGCACGCTCCATCATAGATCTCGTCGATCGCTTTCCACCAGCCGAGATTGTGGAATACAATTCTTCAACACACAACTTCTGGCGGAGTAGGTTAATACACTTCAAGCGGCTGAGATTAAGCACACACATTCTTTCAGAGTGTCCTAATGTGAATTATTTTATTCGCACGACATAGTCGCATCGTTAGGGATTAAACACATTTATTCAGCTCCATTCAACTTTTGCCCATAGAAAACAACGATTTTGTATGAAGACGCGTACGCGTCCGTTCAGCTTTCCGCGTCTATTCAGCTTTCGCGGAAAACAAGTGTAAAATGAGGACAAATGTGTTATTATCATGCGAGTGCTATAGCCACGTATAGCGCTGTTCAGCCGCGTACAGCTCTCTTCCACCGCTTTCAGCGTCGTACGCAGTTGATAGAAGCTTTTCAGCGGAGGTAGCACACTATGACGGCTTTTCTCATTCTTACGACACTGTACGCGGCTGATAGAAGCAGAGCTGTATCAGTGTGACCAAATCGTTCAGCGAAACGCGAATGGAACTGAATAAATGTGTTTAGTACCTATCTCGTACGATCATTAACCATTTAGGATGAAGCTTAAAAGATTTCAGAGGGCCTAACACTGCAGTGACATCAAAAGTGCGAAAACACTAACTTGATCTCCATTCCTAAGAACGTCTTCTTCAACTCCAAAGCAAAGCGAAAGTGAGTGAAAGAGTTCTACAGTTACTGGTGAACATAACGTCATTCCCGTCCCCTTTGTGCCACTAACTACTTACCTCTTATATTAGACACTTGCGAATCTCCACAGCATTCAAGCTGACTCACAAAAGAGGCGCCTGAGCTCACATAAAACTTATATTAAACGTTAGGCATTCACACAAACGTCTGAAAAGGACTGTAATGATATTTTTATAGGACGTTGATGCATTCTAAATCTCAAAATAATGTTTATGATGAGTGTCTGAGTGTTTCTGTATCAGTTTCTTGGTGCTAATGGAAATAAGATGCTCCTAAAACTGCTTGCACCACGCCCGTTATGGAAGCTGTGCTTCGTTTATGCAAATTGCTTTAAGAGGCGTGCGTAATTATTGTTTTGGAGACAAAAGATTTTTGAAAAGCACTACAGAAATGTAAGGGTGTGTTTAGTTTAACGCTACTCAAGTAGGTTATTTTTCATATAATTTGTCATTTTCTGAGTGCCAATCGGGCAAAACTAAGCACAATTTTTTTCGCAACGTTCGCATTCGTATCTCAGTCGCAATTGTCCAAAAAGCCTCAAATTCCATATATTTTGTCAGATATGCGAATGTGAAAGTTGATTCAAAATTAATAGAAAAAGCCCAATGGCCCTCTGTTACTGACCAAATACCTGGCTACACCTGCTATTTCAGCATGCTCAATTGTTAATTTACAAACGTAGATACAACACTTTAAATGTCATGTGTTAATTTACTCTCTTGAACAAATTATGCGCATGCAAAATTTATTCTTCACATTATATTCGACCTATTTCGACTGAAGGTCGTCTGGATCCCTTCCGCCTTACAATCTCTCATTTAATGCTTTATTACACCTTTCGTCAGTTCGCGTGACGACAATTATCCATCCGAGAAATTCGCGTCGTTTGACCACCCGTAATAATCAAATCGAGACCCATAAAGTTCTTTATTTCGGTTATAATAAAAACAAAACTTCAATAGCCGCTCAAAATGTCATGTACATACATCCAATTAAGGGCCTGCAAGTGGGTAATGTTCAACAGTATGGGAGCATATCAGATTACGCTGCAGTCTCGCAGTTAACTCTCAAAAGCTAATTGATGCAAACGTCTTGATTGATGAGAGCGACGACCTTCAGTCGTATTTATTTATAAAAACACAAGGAGACCGGTTATGTCAATTAAGATATTACAATGCCCTTATACAATGGGAGTAAATATAATTATTACTGTGCAATGATTTCATTAGGTCGTTTAGCAAATTGTACGCGCGACGTTCAGTAGTAGGACTAGCACGAGACAATTGCTGACAATTGGCGCGCAGCGGCGCCACTCCTGATGTCACCAAGACTTCACAACCACTCTAAATCTTAATGTAATAACATTTGAAACGGTTACTCACATGTATTGACCCTAACGTTCTAGCGTTAAAATATGTCTGTGATACGCAGCCAGCAATACAGCGCGTTCAATTTATAAAATCCACTGGTAATAGGGGCCTTTGAATCCAGTCCCTAATTGGTAGATATTATGGATATGGCTGTGCTTTCGTGAATTCAAGTGACGCTAAGGGTCTACTACATATCATGTTGAAGCATTAATGTCTATTACCATCGTCGTAAAATTGTGTAACATGAGCAATAAACGATGTCGTATAAGTCGGTACAATTTTTATTGAATGATTGTAGTGATGATAGCTCCTGATTAATGACTACATTTGACTTCCTGCATCTGTCCAATGACATGCATATGCAAATCTGTAGTGAAATTGCTCCAGTACCGTAACATGAAAGGTATAAAACATAATGACGCGGTGACGACACAGCCTGTATTCTGACTTCACAGTTGTAAATCTAGACGGGGCAGGACGATGAATTTGTCTCGTAAAATATAGCAGTAGTCTGTTTGAGAATAGATCGTGATGGATGGCGGAAAATTTTACTTTCACATGTAGACAGATACATAATGTTCACTTAAGTACACTGAAACATTGTTTAGTACTCATGTTAACTAACTACTTGCCTACGAGTAAAAAGTGAACCACTTTAAGTAAACATATCTTATAGACTGATGCTTTCCAGAGGAGTTGAGTAGACGTTTAGTACAAATTAATTTTTGGAGGAAAAACAAAAAGTGTGCATGCGAAATGTGAATATATTTTCCTGTTTGTTATTCAACGTATCAAAATGATCTGCGGACTGGTACTGATTTATTTAGCATTCGACCCGTAACAACAAAATGATTAAAATGTTGAGATTGTGACCGTGTCAAAATTCTTCGTAACAAAAATTCCTAATAAGTAACTGTTTAATAAATTGATTTGGTTATATGTTCTAAGAACATATTGACACTAAAGATTGCGCGGAATAAGCAAGTGCGTTGAAGTCAGAACTACGCGGCACGTTTTAAATAATTAGCTATGCCTGCTTCATACTAATATGCAAAGGTGGCGCCGCGCCTCATCGGGATTCACGGCGCAGCTCGCTGACTCTAGTTCGTCTCTCAAACTTTATGGCCATATGAAGTGTGCCCTACCTATTTATATAATCTGTTACGCACTAAGTAGGTGTGCAGATGCCCTGTTTTCTAATGAATTAACGCATTTTTCCGGAAGTTGTTTGCATGTGTTTCTTTTATCGTACTTTTCTTTTTCAGCGTTTTTTTCTACATCAATCCGTGGTTGGTTGGTCCTCATAAGTAACATCCAATTTAGTATAAGGAAATAGATGTTTTGTCTTAATTAAACAGAAATTAGCTACTACAATAAATTTGATTTCCTTTGACATGAATTTGAATAAGGTTATAGTGTAGCTTTATTTTATTTCATAATCGATTCCAGTTGTCTCATATTGTATATCTATACTAATATTATAAAGCAGAAGAGTTTGTTTGGTTGTTTGTTTGGTTGAACGCGCTAATCTCAGTAACTACTGGTCCGATTTGAAAAATTCTTTCAGTGTTAGATAGCCCATTTATCGAGGAAGGTTATAGGCTATATATCATCACGCTAAGACAAATAGGAGCGGAGCAGTAATGGAAAATGTGACGCAGACGAAGTCGCGCGGGTCAGCTAGTTGTAGATATAATTGCGTGCATTCTACAATAAAAAGTGAGGATGATGACCTGGTTTGATTTTCCCTTAAGTATTAAGAACTTGTGAAAACTTTACTGCAGCGGCAGTATATTATAGTATTACGCAAACTATCGGACGTTAACGAGTATCGTAGAACTCGGTCTAGCCGGTGGCCTGTAGACAGTGCACTCGTATTTACCTAGACTAAATTAAGAACAATTTACGATATGGTTGTTTTATGTTCCCAGACAATTTGGTTCACGGCTCATTCGCAACTATGAATTGCAACAACTAACTACTACATTCTTAAATGCAACCTAAATACCTCACCGTGGTTTATTTTACTAAGTAACGAATATAATCTGCAATCTTAAACGTTATGACAATACTAAAATACCATCTCTTTGATGATTCTTCGCGTGATTTCGCAGTAACTAGGCACTTTGATTAATCGGATACAGAGAAATATTTTTATGGCATCGTTTGCGACGAGAATTTTTTATTGTCATCGATTTGATCTTGTGTCCAAATTGAGAATTAAAGCATACTTAGCTATACGAGCAGGAAGGTTTTTTTGACACACGTTTCGTTTTATAGTCATGGTCTTAGTCGTAGGTACCTAGTTAGGCACCTATTGTAGTCTATAACTTTACATAGAATCTTTTTGTTTTATTTTCAGGCACAGTAAACTACTGCTATGGCCCTATCCTGCTGTAAATGACCTTCCTATGTCCGCCTGATCAAGATTCTACCTACCCATGATGGCTACAATGTCCAAAGCCCTACTCGCCCACTGCTTAACATAGGCCTCTCTATTCTTGTGCAAATTCTCTCGCTCCTATTGATTATGGTTCTACCCATAATGGCTACAATGGCAGACCACTAACACTTATTCCAGTCCCTGGACCGTCATTCGGGCACTGTTTTACTCTTTTTATTGCTATCACGGTCACTTTTGGTTGCCTTGTTCCTCTTTTTAGCTGGAATTAGGTATACATTGATAAATATAGGTACAGAGTGTAACCGAACTGCCAGGGTTGCGGAATTTGTTCGAAAAAGTCACCGCGGCACTGGAATGCATAGGGCATTAGGAGGAACTCGGATGGGCTTTAGTCAATAAGAGCCTGACACTCCCTTCAGCTCCGCCCAAAGCGGGAGGAGCCATTTGATGATTTCTTATCCTTAAAAAAAAGTTGTAACCGAAAGGTGAAGTCATATTTTCAATTTTCTTCAAGGAAGTCGTAGCAAAGCTGATGATAACTTTGTATTTATAGTTTTTTTTTTGCAAAGCGACTGTTAATTCCTTGCAGAAAATTGTTTATCTAAATGGGCAGAAACAGTTTTTAAAATATGACTCCTAGGAAATTATTCAAAAAGCGACACTTCCAAGACTCCCTATAAATACTGATTTACGGTTATTGCAATATTCTCTCACGATCATTCACCATCAACCATTAGAAGGCCACGAGTCTACGAACTCAACGAACGGTGATGAAAATTGTTCAACACGTGTTTCTTATTTAACAAATCTCTTTCAGCAGTCAATCGTTCGGTAATTTAATAATGTTATTGGATAAATTGGCGCATGATTCTAGGCAACAATAAAAAAGTCAAGTCATTGGCGCTTCTATTGAGCTCTATAGGGACGAATAACAGTAGGTGAAATATGCGGTAACATATCAATTACTTATGTATGAAAAACAACACACGTTTAGTATCAAAAATTATATATCTTTTCACAGTTTTCTAGTAAGACAGGCCTACTTATATTTAAAATAAAATATTTATTCTCATTTTATAATATAATTAATAACTAAGTTATTACTTTATCTCTAAATTAACAGCGGTTTAATAAAGCTCCAATAATAAGGCATAAAAATACTGTAAGATTATCACTTGAAACTGTGGATGTGGCTGGCCTGAAAAAGAAAGAATTTTGTTAACAACAGCTTGAAGGAATTTGAATCCTTTTAATCCTTTCAATGTTGAAGATAAACATCAATAGTCAATGTTTACTACAAACTATGAAATTTTTATATACTTGCCTCTACGGCTCATATCCAAGATTAAAATATCTTTAATATAATCCGCCCAATACAAAACGAAGGCGCCAAGCATTTTGTAACCATTCGCCGACCGTATTTCATCAGATAACTAAATTTTTTTCAACCCACGGGCTTTGAGAACTATGACCATTGTTTCAACTTTAATCACGATTGCAATCGGCGAGCAAGCGAGTGTTAAATCCTTACAGGAATGCGTCTAGTTGCTAGCCCATGTGTTTCTGTTTGAAATATACTTCAATTCGATTCACATACACTTTGAACATTACCGCAGAATCATTTTAAACGTCAATTTAGTCGAGGTTCTTACTCGTATAATGGTAAATTAATTGCAACCATTTGGTCGACATTTTTCTTAAGCTACACTCATTTATTTTCTTGGATACCCGTATAAGAACTCGCTCAATTCTATACCATTTTAGTTTAACGAGACCTTGACAGTCCTTAGTGGATAATAATATAATTATGTTTTGTAATCCATTACAAGATGACGTATGGACCCAAATTTATACTTATGACGTCTCTGGAGGCAGTTTGGGTACCATAAAGTCCTTTTTAGATCCCTAAGTACAAAAACAAAAATAGATGATTGCGTGACGCCAATCTAAAGAACTAATTTGAAGTATACCGGACGTGCATTGCCTTTCGAAGCGTGTCAGATTGCAACAATGTAACTTCGAGCTACTTAAGTAGACAAGCACCATCTTAAATATTAGTTGATACATAGTAATTGCTAATTAGATGCTTAAAAGCGTGGTGCATGCGATTGTTGTTCAGTGCACGTTTGTAGGAAGTACGTCACGCCACGAGTAGACGTAGCTACTACGTCAAAAACTTTAAAAAGCTGAGGTTTTTTTTTCATTGAGCGAATTGGATACTTTCATTCGTACCTATTCGTTTGTGGTAGATTCCGCCAGACGTGACATACGGGTAAACCATGTCCATGGCAGGAACTGACGCTCATCGGTTATGGTGGCCTTAAAATTGATTCGTCACTGGATGTCCGTTGTGGCCTTCACCGTCTGCGCAGGTCGTTCACGCATCTCCCTAGCTAATTATAGAAACATTGAATGGGTCGCGACACATTCTTCTTCGACATTATTTTGAGCTACCTGGACAAGCATTGTGATAAAACCGTCCCCGTTTTCAGACCAATCTTAAATCGAGTTATGAATTCAAGCAAAAATGTATGGGCAGTCGACAGGAAATTAAGGGTTGAAGAGTATTCTATTCTATTATAGGGCCGGAACCGTAAGTTTTAGAATATCTACTAAGTACCTAATTTTATACCAAAAGATTCGTGAAAAAGAAACTTTAGATGGCACCTCGATACCTACTACATGCCTGCTTAAGGTATCCGGCTCCGGCCGGTACCTATAAATTAAAAGAGGTCTCGGTAAATTTGTTTCATTTTAGGGAGAGATTCCTTCTTCTTTTCTTCCTGGAATTGCTGCTCCGATTACGCAGATTATATCACTATTAAAAACTACAGTATCGCCAAATTTCACTGGTTGTTTTAACCCCAAGAAACTCACGTTTCCTCTGGAATAGACCACGGTTGCGAAGCTGAGGGGCAGAAGTGCCTTCCGTTTAAACGGTTGTAAAGGAAGTAGGACTTATTACCATAATCACCGCTCCAGTTTATGGATCAATAATTAATTGTTAACAGGATAATAAAAGCCTCTTCACTAACTACTTTATCAATTGTAAGCGCCGCTCTATCAATGAGCCCTTTGGTTGTCTTATCGCGATAGTGTCACCTATCGACCCCATTGTCGATCAAAGCTAAATTGTTATGTAACATGATCATAAGGACAATTATATCAAACAGGATGGATAGGGATATAAGTACTTACTTTTACTTATATGGTCATTGACGGAAGATTCCGGTGAAAGAGCGCAAATTGACTAGCGAAAGTCTTTGCAGATCGATTGCATGTTTGTCTACACGTTTGCCATTGTGAAAGAGACTGAAAATAAAACATCTAAATTAAGTCCTTAGACCTATTACAATGCTATATTCTATGTATGGATATTTTAGGCTGATAAACACCAATTGGGTAATGTTGAGGAGAAATCGATGACTAATAAAAAAAGTGATCGATTTGAGGAGAGCCTTTATTGGGGTTAATAACTCGTTATGATTGAATGACTAGATACCGTATGTAAATAGAAATTTTTCAGTATCACCATATCAGCCGAAAGATGTCCACTGCTGGGCATAGGCCTCCCCCAAGTGTCGCTACAAGAACCAGTCCTGTGCGCCATCGGTCCACCTTATGGGAGGCCTTCCAACGCTGCGTCTTCCGGTACGCGGTTGTCACTCCAGAACTTTTCAGTCCCATTTATGTATACTAGCTGACCCACGCAACTTCGTCTGCGTCACATTTTCCATTAATGCTCCGCTCCTACTAGTCTTAGCGTGATGATATATAGCCTATCTATCACTGAAAGAATTTTTCAAATCGGACCAGTAGTTCTTGAGATTAGCGCGTTCAACCAAACAAACAAACTCTTCTGCTTTATAATATTAATATATTAGTAAATTAGTATATTAATATAGATACAAACTTAAAATCTAAATGTTGGACAACAATTAAATTAACGAACGAAGACTAGGTATGAAGTAAGGCTAAGAACTCACGGAGCCATTTTCACCCGCGACCGCCGCGGTTGCGGGCCCGCAGCTTCTGTAGAAAGCAGTTATGTATGTTAAAAATTAAAGCACAACTCACGACGCGATTTACGCCCGCGCCTCTACAGAAGCTGCGGGTCCGCAACCGCGGCGGTCGCGGGTGAAAATCGCTCCGTGAGTTCTTAGCCTAACTGTCTGATTCTTTCTCACGACATTTATTGATAGATACGTAAACCGTATTCTATACCTCGCCCTCGTTTTTATGGAAACAAAGAGTCATTAATTTCCCTAGCTTTGCTCAATGGAGTATGTCTTGCTTCGTCGAGCCGTTGTCTCTTTGATCGAGCTGCTCGGCCCACACCCAATGATGCTACCATTACACGCGCCATTACTCCCAAATTATGTCCCAGAGGTTCCATGTCTCGATCGCAGATGAGCATCACTCAAGATCAGCTGATGGATATCAATTTAGATTTCAATGTCTGTGTTCTAGAAGTTCTATGTACCTAATCCATTATTCAATTTGATTTTTCGGATTTAATTTTGCACGTCCTTCGTCGTATTCTAATTAAGGAGCTGCGTGAACCAAGTCGTATATTAGACCCTTCCCATTACATCGAAGAACGTCGTGTATTGAATTTAAACGATTCCCAAACAGGCACGTGCCTTTGGACCACACAAGTGCGGCCCTAAATCCGACTACTTACTTGCTGTCTTAAATTCCACAAGGAATGTTATCATAGCTTATCTCCCATCCTTGAAAGTACTTGTGAAATGTTCACAACATGAATGTTAGCCTTATGCAATTCTTAATGAATGACATGGTTGCATCAGAGTGCATTGAATCGTCTTACATTAGCATGGACACAATGCGCCACTCCATACAATGCCGCGCGGACTGAAGAACCTCTGAAATCAATGCACATGTATTATAGGCATGAGCTTACACAATAAGCTTTCTCGTTCAGAAACAAACGCATTAACGGACAACGTAAGTAATTGTTAATGATACGCTGTGCTGCATCGGTAAACTGAAACGTTCACAAACACAAAAGGTTGAGACGAAGAGAGAGATCTTTTGTACTATGTCCTTATCCACACAATCTGGAAAAATAAAGAGAAAGGAGTAGTTTACTAAAAGGTTAATTATATCAGTTCAATTGTTTCAAATGTCAATCGGATGAATTAATTTAGAGCACAATAGATGATTGACATATCAATATCGTTTATCGAAAATTGTATCTGAAAATATCGAATGTTGTTAGCTTTAGCCGTGGGTGTCGGTGCGTCTCCTACGCCGTTTACTGGTGGAGGAAGTTGAGTCACGCAGTAGGTAGTTCCTAAGCGATAAATTTCAATTTGCTTAATATTCCGAAGAGGACCCTGCGCAAATCATTCTGCGGAAAGGCGGCCAGTACCAGCCGACCGGGGGAATTTGATGCGACTGTCATACTAAATAATAAGGAAACTGAAAATTTGACTGTCCATAACATTCTGTATTTATAACCGTAGGTAATGAACGCAAGCATAAATTGTTAAAACAACGGCCATATCATGTAGCTTTGTTTGTAATCGAAGTCAATCTCATCTGATGTTCTGTGACTCGAAAGACGAATATTGCCGATATTATCTGTATTTCAAACGTGACAAACACGCAAAATTTATTAATAGCAATTTATTTAAATCATGGTTGTAGGCAGGATTCAATTTGGAGAGTTATTATATGGTGAGAAAAAGGAGAACAAGGTAGAAATTAAGTAGGTATAGGATACTGGGCAAGGCGTTAAAGTCAACATTCCTTTGGTCGTCGTGAGAAGGACAGGCAAAGATCGTAGGAGATAGTAGATGCGTGTCCGGAAAAAGTGACGTAGAAAGAGGAGGCCAGTTTATTCAAAAGTTGTAACTACTATTGGGTAAATGTGGACTGAATACCTTAACGAGATGTCTACAGATAAACACTGATACTACAGTCAGGTATGTTCTTCAGAGTGGTAAATACAAAAGAACATAACTGCGCGCCGCTGTCAGCCATTCCGTTGCATTTACAAATCCGCATCTAGCGTTAAAATCAAACAACCAGTTAACAGAAAGGACTCAGTGTAAGTTGTATGCAAGCCTGTCTTACGTAACAGGTGGTAATTGGTAATTTGTGGACGGCATTATGCATGCGACGACCGACGGCGCGGGCGCAGGATCGTTGCACAACCAACACCTCGTCTCTCAAACCTAACTCACACTACCAACATAATTATTTGCGAACGGTCTCGCTAACATAAACTGTCAAAACGTAGTGATTACTTGAAATTAAGACGGCTTTAACAGCAAATTGCTTGTAGCTGAACCGATCAAGAAAAGTTGGTATCCTGTAATTACTCGAGCGTTAACAGTTGGTAATTTGTCGGTTTAAATTAAGAACTAAATGGTCAACAACCTATACTTGTTTATTTAAATAGTTTTCGAGTATTCATTCCTTGTAATTTGTAAGTCAATTATGAGCTAAGGATAATATAGGTAGGTAGGTACCTAAGTTAGTTCTAATTAAAAGCAGTACCTAGTAAATAAAATACGGGTATCTAACTAAAGAATGCAAACTGGTCGAAGGATTAGGTATAGATACCAGGGTTAAGAAATTGTTCGAAAGAGTTATCGTCTGGAACGCAAAGGGCATTTGAAGGAACTCGGGAGAGTTTAGTCAATGAGTGTCTAACACTCTCCCTCTTCCAGGGCGGGAGAAGTATTTTGTGATTTCCTATCCCCAAAAAAGTTGCCTAGTGCGAGTAGGATTCGCGTGCAAATGGTTCGGAACCATGTGTTTTAACATGTTATTTTAACACTACAGACTTCTAATAGGTTTTCCTGTAATCTTTAGGTATAGAACTATTATCTACAATTTTTTTTTCAAAATTTTAGGCTCTGTAGTTTCGGAGATAAGGGTGGGGGGAATGGTCATAATTCGTCTAATTTCTTGAATAACTTCAAAATCTTTAATTTTAAAATTATGAAATACATATATACATAGCCATTTAGCCACACTATATTGTTAAAAAACTTTTTAATTTAATTTTTAAGTTTGACCCGCAAAAGTGACCCCCATACTATTTTTTTTTTATTTGTGCCTTTTTATATTTGGGTCCCAGAAGTACATATGTGTACCAAATTTCAACAGAATCGGTCCAGTGGATCCAGAGAAAACTGTCTGTGACAGACGGACAGTCACCCGAGTGATCCTATAAGGGTTCCGTTTAAAATACCAAACTTCCATTAAGTACTTAAACACAAACCAAGTTCACTGGACATCAAAAGTACCAAAGCACATGAAGCTTCGAGATTATCGCTGTAAGTATATCATGAACGAATGTTCAATTGATTTCCAAGAAAAGTAAAACAGTGCATCTTGTTTTAGTTTCAGTTCTAGCAAAATATTTTCCATGTGTTCGTAGAACTTGACCTTCAAATCCTTTCAAACGATGTTTTTGTATAGTTAATATAGTCTTGTGGACGAGCTTGTGACCAAGAATAACAGCTGCACGATCTTCAATGTTATGACCCGTGCTGTTGGTCCAAGTTGTCATCTCTACTTCTTTGACAGTTATTACGGGTAGTCAGAAAGCCAAGAAATCTGATAACAGTCTTGCTATCGGGTATTGTTTCGAGTTGCCCAAAGGCTGCTTTTCCAGCAGAGATGTGCGAGGGATGTGTTCATTAAGAACCAATAGAATCGCTGCATTTGCCTAGCCTCGCTCAGCGCAATCGATTATATTGTTTCTCTACGCATCTTCGTCAGGTAGGGTGTAGCTTTATGCAAAATATTAGAACTCGGTTGAGTTTTCATCCTCTCACTGCTGAACTTGGGTTAACCAGGTTCAGAACGGTTACGGGGTTATTGCCATACTAACTGAACTTGGACCAATGATACTAGGTGCATCGTAGTTTATTGTTAGATATAAACAGACAGGAGAACACTGTTTCCCATCATTTAGACACACCAGAACATGTTATTCAAAAACAATTTACACGAATTAAAGGTGACTTAGCTTGTACGCTTGTACCTAGAGACTTTTCCTTGTTTACAAGATTTTCATCTTTGTTTAATTTCCTTCGAAGTGTTAGGAAAACGTTGTAAATCTAGTGTACATCATGCAAAGCTTTGAGAATATCTGTGTCGTCCATTTCCTAGCATTAGTGACTCATGCTGCGTTTCTGGATGCTGTTTATGAACTCGTCAAGTTTCCTGCATATGTTTTGGAAAAAAAGATGAAATGGAAATTGTTTTGCTAACAACGAGGTTGTTAGTAGGGAGATGTGGAACAGCGGAAGTGAAGGAATGTCGGCGTTCTCTAAATAAGTATTTTCTTCTCCATGCCCTTCACTTGTTACGACTGCAACAGAGGGTCGGTGATGTTTTTCGGCTCGAACATCATCGACATCGTGACAAAAACATCACCGACCCTCTGTCTGTCTGTCTCGAAAGTAGGTATGTTTGTATGACTCTTTAATTGGCATGCCCTGAAGCCTAAACGGTTGGAACTATATATTTTAAAAATTAAGGTGTCATTTTGGTTACTTTTGCCATTGACTGCGATAATGTGGGTGAATTTTTGATGTCCACTGATTTATTTTGTTTCTACGCGTTTGTAAAAATATGAGGTTACATTTTTTATTGCAAATTCGTAAATTTTATATAATACTCTCAGGTAAAATTTTACATGAATTTTGGAAAAGACACATAAGTGAGTCAATTTTATTAACTTTTAAACAACTTTCGCATTCGCATGTCAATCTCAAACTGTCAAAAAAGCCTTAATTTTCATACATTTTTGACAGTTTGCGATTGAGATGCGAATGTGAAAATTAGTAGAATTGGCCCATGGCGGCAGATGTAAAGAAAGTTTAGTCATGTTTTTTCGTGACACAAAGTCATAGCGGTTATCAAAACAAAGGGCTCTCTCGGCAGACGATGCCAAAAATATGACTCTGAAATTTAAAAACTACATTTCGGTTATTTATAGAAGTTTATTTCCACAAAAAGTTAATGAAATGCAGTTGATGGCATTGATTTTCGTTCAATCATAGATTTGATTTTAGTGTAAAGGTATAATTAGCTCGCTGTTTCTGTTTAGACTAGAGGTAAGTACATCTGTACAGCTTGTTGTTCCTCTAAAGTATTTTGTTACGTTATCGTCTTTCTACCTTTCTGCCTTTATCTTAATAAATCGACCCTCGGCGCAGCATGTCTCATTCTTCCATCATCGGCCTAGCCTTTTCCCTACTATATTGGGGTCGGCTTCCAGTCAAACCAGATTCAGCTGAATACCAGTATTTTACGTGGAGCGGCTGCCTATCAGACCTTCACAACGGTACTCCTTGGCAAGACTAGTGTCCGATTTTCTGGCTTCTGATTATCCGTAACGATTGCCAAAGATCTCCAAATGACAGCTGGCAGCAATCTCCAGCTGGGACCAACAGCTTAACGTGCTTTCCGAGGCACGGAGGAAACTCGGTATTTTAAGATGGTCACCCATCCACAGACCAACCTCGGCAAGCGTTGCTTAACCGTGAAAATCTACATTTGCGGTTGTTATTATTTAGCCACGAGCTCCTCTCTTCCAATACCTCTATATTAGTTCTTCCTGTACTATTGAGATAAACGACGGTTATAGAGGTATCTTCCAATACTGTCCTAGTCCAGTCCTAATAATAGTCTATCGTCCTTCTTTTTACCCGACTGCGCGACGCAAAGGAGTGGTAATGTGTTTATCAGCCTATGTTTGTATGTATGTTTGTATGTTCCTTTGAAGCACTATACAGACCAAACGCCTGGGCTGATTTTTATGATTCACACGTCAATCGATTCCTCTTAATCCGGCGAGTATCAAAGTAAAGACAAACGTTAGTGAAAATTCAATATGGCGACTACTGGACGCCATATTGTGAAAATTAAAAAAATTAAAGTCAACAAACTATGTAATTGAAAACTATTTAAAATCATTGTGAAATACAATTTTAGGACATAAAGCGATTTAAAGTTTTTTAATTGGGGTTTGTTGTTTTACACGCAGTCGGAGGACATGTTTTGTTGACCAAAGATACAAACTACCATTGTCTCCGACCGCGTGTAATGTAAAGTACTTAACTGGCAATTTTAACTTGTTTTTTTTCCTTTTCAGTTCATTAATTTTAAGCAATCGGGTTTTTTTGTTTTAATAATAACTAGCTGTCCCCCGCGGCTTCGCTCCCGTCAGTTAAGTATTCATTGCACATACCGAGTTTTCATTGTTTTTAAGATGTATTCTGCTATTCGGGTCGGAGACAAATCCAACGAATCAATAACCATGAAAATTGGTTCAGCAGATCTCGAGTTATAAGTGTTGTAACAAACCCGTGTTTGTTTTATATATATAGATAATTTTATAATACCATTTAATTGTATTGGGTTCGTTTGCTTTGATCTGCATCTATCAACCGACGACATCTCTCTGGCTTTACTTTGGTCTCTACTCTTAATCAACAACATTTAGCTTGTTTTCACTCAGAAATATTTATTTTTTAACCGACTTCCCAAAAAAGAGGAGGTTATCAATTCGGTTGTATGGTTTTTTTTTTTATGTTTGTTACCTCATAACTCCGACAATTATGAACCGATTTGAAAAATTCTTGTTTTATCTGAAAGGATATACTTGCAGATTGGTCCCATTTAAATCATATCAAAATCGGTTACGAACTTTGGATTTTAAATCGAAATACCTGGAATTTGACTATTTAGATGATTCTTTGATAATCGAAATTGCGTATTTTGCTTTTCTGAGATTTTGCAGTGGTGTTGTTAGGTATGGGGCACCACTAAAAAGTGAAAAATAAAAAACTTTTTACAAAAAAATACAACCGACTTCCAAAAAAAAAACACTTAGCCTTTTCCCAACTATATTGGGGTCAGCTTCCAGTCAAAGCGGATTCAGCTGAATTGTTACAAACTAAAAAATAACTTTAATTTCGGAAGCCGGTGTCAAAATACGAAGAAAGTAACAAAAACACCGACTTCCGAAATTAAAGTTATTTTTTAGTTTGTAGTGTTTTTTTTTTTCAATAGGTAATTTATTCATACATACATTTTTGTCAAATAACCGTGTCTTTTCACTTTTTCAAGTTACAAACGCCTCCGGTTTCATATATTAGTTTTTCCCATTTAATAAAACCGCAGAAAATTTTTACATTATCATTTTATATTCTATTCTTCTGTTCGCTACCAAGTATGAAAATAATTGTACTGTGGGATTTTCATGAGGTTTCGAGAACAATTACGTTTTTACAAAAGCCACAGAGCTTTCTCTTTACATCTCAATCTTTACCTTGAGAAAGCTGGTAATGACTCTAATGCTTATTATTGCTGTAACGGTTAAATTACCACCTTTAATCAATAGCTATTACTACCGTCTTAAATATTACTGCTGTTTAAAATAAATGACTTGGGATTTCTGTTAAAGACTGTAATTTGGCTTAACTTAGCTCCAAAACACAAAGAAAGCCTACCCACGTGTGATTTACAATGGATTGTTTGCTTTGACAGCTAACGTAAACGCACAAGTTTATCTAAAAAGACACAAGTGACTAACCCTCGCCGGTGCGTGTGGTGCGTGCCTCAAACGTAAACATGAAAATTCACAACAAAGTTTCCATAAACACGTTTATTGGGAGTTTGTAAGGCGAAGGTTACTTTTCATTGCTAATATTCCGCTGTAAGTAAATTCAGCGAGGTACAACAATGTTAGTATGTATTTACTTTAGCGACTCTCCGGGTATTGGGTCAATGACGGCCGACAGACAGATTAATCGTCTTCGGCCCATACAGCATGAACTTAGTGACATCATGTTATGATTTGAGTAAAAAATTAAAGCACATAATATTAGTTCAGCTTCATAAAATCGGCCGCTTTTCGTCCTCCAACAGCATGAGAGCTTTTATGCGGAAGTCTTGTAGTGAGTCATGAATTATTTATTAATATTCGTAGGTATGTATTCGATTTTGATGACCTAAATGGGGTACCGATAGAGAGTTCCTATTTGCTGAAGGGAGCGTTTGGTTTCCGCATAGAAACAAATGTAATTGTAAAAACATTCTGCGCTTCTTTACTTATGTATGCACTTAGCACTTATAAAAGATACTATACATATACTGAAAGAAGAGCACGCAGGTGAAGGACAAAAACGCAAGGAAAATTCCGTGAAAACGACGTTGCCGGGTACCTACTTGATGTATGACTTAAATGGATATTCCGATAGGTATATATTTTTTCGCAGTAGATAATTGCAATTATGACGTAACAGCAATAAACTCGAAAGTACTGTTCTCCTTTAAAATGAAGTGTGAACCTCATGATATCACTCCCATAGACTAATTAGAACGTATTATCATAATTAATATCTCTAATTAGCATGTCGAAATAACAGACTTTGCGTGTGTGTCAGGACTGTCTGCAGGTACCAACACCTACTCACGTGTATAATTTTACAATCTGCTAAAAGCCTTAGGTGTTTCTGTTTTGACAGGCTACTGTGTGTACACTAGGCGTTTGCGCGTCTACGAACTTAGGTAATAATTGGTAACCTCATCTAGCAGACAGCGAGGCGCTCATTGTTGCATTGTGCTCATTAGTTTGAGGTTCTAATTAACTTTGAGCATCTATATCTACTGTCGGGACGCGAACCTGATAGTCACACATCATTGTCGAACGCTAAGCAAGACCACCACTGCTGGACATAACTATTTCTTACTGAAAAATAGCAGGTAGTATTCAAAAGGCAGAATTGTGTAGAATCGTTGCGAGCAAAATCTGTTTACAGAAACTTTTCCGAGAACGAAAAACCGTGGTCATTTAAACAGAGAGCCCTGACTGTCATCGAAAAATTCCATATATATTTATCATCGCTGTCATCGATTATAAAAATGTATATTTAATATAAGAAAATAAGACTATCAAAATTCATTCCTTCATTGTATTAACGGGAGACAATGGGGCGTTGAAAAGTTTTGGCAACGCGTTGAATTCTGGCCCACGCTGCATGCCATATTAAGAGGCATTATGTATGATGAAAGGTGCCGATAGCTACACCGCGTGTTAGCCGTAGACTGATAGACGTTAGGAATACCTAACAATTTTTTGACTGGATTTAACATGTTAGCTCATCTTTATTCCAGGTTCATGCACTTCCTATAACTTTAATCATCCGTAATTTTTGAATTAATCATCAATGTTCTAGTAGTAGTAATATGCGTCAGTATAATGTTTAACCGGTTTTCACCTAGAATTAATAGCGCGATTTAAATAATGTTTCCGCAGTTTCATTAGTCTTTGTAACTGTTGATAATGTTGATATACTAAATTTTACACATTGCTAATGCAGCTCTGCTAGCGTCAATTACTCCCTCCATATGGCCCTTAGTGTGGACCTGAATAAGATTTAGGGACCACATTGCAATGAATGTACGAAACGACCGTTCCTTATTTAAAATTATGATATTTGGGTGGCATTTATTCAGCGCACGCGCCGCCTCAGCTGCACCGCAAAGCGCTATGGTGTACAGTCGCATAAAGTAAAACATGCGCGGAAGGATTTCAGACGTGAACGCAAGCTAAACAAAACTGGAGCATCTAGTTTCGCCTGAGAAAGCGTTCCATAAACAAAGTCAATTGGTCTAAACGAGTGAATTTTTATTCTGGGGCGATGAGATCATTAGGTGAACGGCCGATGGCTGGTTTTTGTGAAAATGGGTCGCGGGGACTCCACCATGACATTGATGGGTCGGGCTCGAGAGGCCTGCTAAGAAAGCAGCTTCTTTTATGATTGTACCTATCTCCTAGAAATAGGTGAGTGGCAGTATCGTGTGTTTATTTCTGCGGGCCTCTCAATATTTACTGTTTATACAACTGGGTTGCACTATATGCCAAATCACTGGTATTTAAATTCGATCATGTAAATAATCAAAACTATAACTATCAACATAAATCTTATAATTAACAATTTAGTTAATAAGAGCATTTCGAAATAAATATGTCAGAGCTCCAAAGCATCTGTTTTGTATATAAATTCTTCGACGACATGTTTTTACATAAGAACGGAAATTAAATGTAATTCTGACGGCGACAAGCAAATCTCTCTGAAAATGCGAGATTGAGTTGTAAAATATTAAGTATACTGTACTAAAATAAATTTTATAATCTTGTGGCGCCTAGAGAGGGGCTTGAAAGTTTTGATTACGTCCTAGATTTGCAATAAATATATTTTTATGTATCGATATTTTATCTTTGGCAGACAAAAAGAGCTCTTCGTTTTGATCTAAACCGTAAAAAAGCATTATTCATAAATCACTATACGAATACCTAGGTATGTATTTATGTTTCACTGAGGGATTTCAAGGGGTTTTTCTTGGAAACTAACTGACCACACCGACGCCTTTGTTTCGATATGGTTAATTTAATTAGACACACGAATACACGATGTATAATTAGAGCAGTTTGCGCCTTTCCAAGTATTGACAGGTTGAATCATAACAAAGGCTTGAAAAACGCTGAAAGATTAATTGCGAGATAAGTATGTTTGTTTACTCAGAGGAAAATGGAAAGAGCTTTCAGCTTTTCATAACCTTAACCTAGTGCATGATTATGTTTAATTAATAATAATATTGTAAAACTGTACTTAGTGTTTCATAATTTTAAAATTGTATTTAGTTATAAGTTGTTAGTTATAAGTTATAAATCTTTTGCATGCCTACGTGGTAAAATATGGCTGTACTATTTTATGTTTTTTGTCACCATTTGAGCTTACCCATATTTGCAAAATAAAGTTATCTTTATCTTTATCTTTATCTTTAATCGCTGTGGCACACTTCTTCAGGGGTCTTCACGGGTACGCTTACCGAAGCCAAACTGCGTACCTATAATACCTGCTGTTAGAGATTGACACCATTGGGTGACGTGTACTGGAGATTACCTTTTTTTTCAAGGATAGAAAAGCATCAAATGACTCGAAAAGGGAGTGTCAGACTCTTACTGTCTAAAACCCGTCTTTGTTCCTCCTAATGCCCTTTGCGTTCCGGGTTGTGGTGACTTTTTCGATTATGCAGTCATAGGTACCTTTTTTTTGCGATGTACTAAGAAACTACTACACGCAAATGTCAAGACACTATCGGCGGGGGAATGTTGTTCCAGCATTTGGATGCCACCTATCTTAAACTACCTCTAAGAGTTACTGCCTAGCATCCTTAGCTCACCAGTTTACGCTTCAGTTGACAAAATAAATATCTGTAGGGGTGAATAGCTGACCCGCGTCCACTTCGTTGGGTTGTATTTTCGGGTTAGTAGTCTATGACACTCTCGAAATTGGCCAGATTTTTGCGGAAAAATCCCTAATTTTCTCGTCTTAGTTTTGGTACTATTCATGTGATGTGAACCCTCCCGAAACTTATGGATGTAACCGCGCCTGTGCCTTGTGCGTTTGAGTGGATAGCTGTTACGAGTACTGCCTGCTTGCGCATAGTTAAGTCGGTTTTGTACTTTGCTACCCCGAATATTAGACATGTCAAGTGCAACTTACGCCACGATTTAAGTGTAATTAAGAATTCAGTCCTTACTTAAAAATGGTGGAATTGTAGAGCAAATGAGGTCGGGCGGTTTGCACCTTCTGGATCAGTCGATCAGTTCTTGCCAACAGTCCTGGATCTGGACCATAGCCTTATAAAATTATAATATTGCAGTTGTAACTTGTGATTCATCTACTACATAATTATGTGAGTTGTTATCGAATATTCAAATTACAGAATTCTATTTTACTAGATTGCTGCTAGCAAGAGCTAGATAAGCTATAAATTCTTTGAAAAAAAAAAATGGCATCCTCGTGTTTTTGACGGAATATTTACGTACGTCATATCACATCTCAAAATTGATTGGACTGGCCCATTTTCTTGACGTTTTCCGTTCTAATTAAAATCTAGAAATATTGTATTTGCATTTTTTTGCCAAATTGATTGGTACACGGACACTCCGTCAGTACAGGCATATTAATTTCATTAAAATAATGTCGTTGAACTACTCAATTTAGATAAGTACATTTGTCAATCTAATGACTACGTAGGATCTACTCCAGAGGATGATCTGCTTACCCTCGCGGATGGTGCTCAATGTGACATATTGCAATGGAAATGGAGTTTAAACAAGTAGGAAACAAAGATGACCACACAACAGAGAAACAGGAAATCGTCGTACTATAGGAGGAATAAAAAAACTTAAAAATTTTGTAGGTACGGAAAATAGGTCAAAATGTTTTTATTCTTTAGTTAAAATTAATTTAATGTTGAAAGAGCAGCGCTACAACGAACGGAATGTAAAACAGGAAGAACTCTAGTATTAAAAACATCCTTATTCTAAAAACCCGCGCTTAAGTTTGATTGGTTTATTTTTTATTTTGATTAGTGTTCCATTTCTCGTTTGTCGACATGAGATCCCGTTGATAGATCGCGCGCCATCAATCTGACTGATTGGTGAAATTGATAGGCGCCGTCTGCCTCGCTAACAACTAGATGCACTGCGAAAAAGAACTAAAAAGGAACAGAAGCCCAAATACTTTGAGTGCGTGAACAAAATTAAAAATATTAAACCTGGAGTGTCGTGCCGGCTTTTTTCCTTAGGAAATGATCAATTCGAATTACACTAGCTTCTGATGTAAGTCTGACATAAGGGCCTATGTGAAATAAAATATTTTTATTTTTGTGGCATATGTGACATATTCCAGAATGAATATTACAATGTTTTTTTCTGTTATTGGTTTAATTTTATTGATAGTTTGAGTTTGTAATGCAGTTTGTAATTGACCTACTGTTGACATCCCAAGAGAGAATGATAATGAAGCCAAATATATCAGCAGATAACATTTTGATATATTTTGGTTCTAAGGGAGATGGGAAAGGTATTAGGGACAAAATAACAAAGGAAACTGTTTAAAAATTAGTCTGATTCCATTGGGTTGTCATCTATAAGGAATGGTACCTTGGTTCGGTACTTCTGTAGATGATCTCTGTATTGTGCGACATCGTCATTGAGAGGACTGACTCAGTGTTACCACGTGAGTGCCCCATTTGCCATGGAAATCATCTTGGATATTGCCTTTAGTCGCTTCAGCGTACAGAAAAAGAAGCCGTTTCTAGACTCTTTACGTGATCTGTGTGAGGATGGGGTGATTTACTGAGTAATTTATCATTCCTTCTTCACACATACTTTAGCTGCAAAAGTTGCAAAAATAAACGGAATACTTCAACTACACAGTTAGTAGAAGTAACGCATGAGCTTCAGGAAAATGCAAATGAGTTCGTATTTTTATAAATCTTTTTTAATGTTTTGACGTTATTTTAACCGAAGAGTCTCTCGGTATTCTGGCGCCAACTGCTGCAGATGTTCCAATACACTGCTTGGCCTATATTTAAGACAAGACGAGTTAGACAAGTTGGCTAAATATTTGAAGTAAGAAAACTAATTTCATGGTTTCGCCCGAATGCTGTTTACTCAGGTCTCAGTATTGACTACTGCTTGCGCTAAAGTGTCTCTAGTATATTTTTATATTAAACAATCACAAATAACCAATTGTCCACTACTCGCAGCCGTCATAATAATAGCACTTGACACAGTTTGAAAAACGTTGGCGTTCTCGGTTTATGAAAGTGGCGCCTGCTGCGATCCAAATCTGTAAATCATACAATTTGGCATTGCGCCGGGCAAAGATTAGCGAGTAGAGCAGCACAGGGCGGCTGCGACAGCGACAAAAATGAAATTATGACACAGCGAAATATTGTAAAAACTTTGAATTTCGGTGGTTGTTTCAGGAAATAGATAGCGCTTGCATAAGTTAAATTATTGGTGAATCTTGAAGCTAAAATATGAGCATTAAATAGAACACATCATAACGTGTCCTAGATTTGGCGTAACATCTTGCGAACTACCGGATGTAAGTAAACCGCATCCCGGGATTAATGTGTGGTTCATGTACCTACTAACGTGAATGAACTGCCCATTGATCTTATTTACAGTACTTATAAATACTAGCACATCGCCCATGACTTCGTCCGCATTTTAAAAGTAAAATATAACCTACTTGCTGATGCCCCCGGCATCGCCCGCTTGACAAATTATATACTAAAAACCTTCCTTGAGAACCACTCTATCCATTGGTGAAAACAGCATGAAAACCGGTGCAGTAGTTTTTGAGTTTATCACGAAGAGACAGACACACAGACGCGGCGGAGGACTTTCTTCTATAATATGATGAAGTGACAGTGAAAGAATTTTTAAAATTGGTCCTATTGTTTCAGAGCCTATTCATTACAAGCAAACAAAAATCTTTTTTCTTTATAATATTATTGTGGATTGTTTCTTGCCCTTATTTCTAATAATTAAGGCTCTGAACAAGGTGACATTCTATCAGCAATTACGATTATGTCAAACGTCCAAAGTGACCACGTGACTTTTTTTTTCTACTTTGAGTTTTTTGGGTATCGCTTTTGCCAATAGATGTCACGTTGTCTTGAGTCCACAGCCAAGACAATGATTATGATGATGATTTGGAGAGGCTCACTATTTCGAATTTTCACAACTTTTGTGTTTTATTTTAGTAGGGTCCATTTTCGGTCTGAAAATGAACCATGTAGGCGGTTACAGAAGTTGCGCCTACTCCCTTGTTTACAAAACAACAGAGGTGAATGAATTTGCAGAGTATATCGTAAACATGTTCAGAATTATAACTATTTTGGAACATGTTAGCAGTGTACGATCTGCTTTTATTACGAGTAGAGCGACTAATAACAGCCAGACGGCTTAGATACTAGGATGAAACGTTAGAGCAAAATTAGCAGTGCAATAACCGGCGGGCATATTTCAAGCACTTTACGTTGACACGAGACATATCGTGCCAGAACGTATAATTTTTAATAGTAACGGATATCTTGTTCATTGTTTTAATAAACTTGTGTCGCGGAAGTATCGTATAGAATTTAGGTGATGATGTTATGTGGCGCAAGTTTCTTAGTCAAGATTTTTAAAGGTTGTAATTGAATTTTTTTGTGTGTGTATTTAGTCTTAAACAGAAAATATGGACTACGTACATATAGCACTTAACAATTAATGCTAGGTCATACGGAAAATCTTGATTTTGATTTGCAGATCGCAACTCGATACCAGAAGTAATCTGTTACAAACGCGACGATATTAGAAGTACTTAAGTGCCAACTGTCCGATGAAATATTTGCTGTTTTTCTTTCGTTTCTCTTTGATTTTCATAATTTGTATATCAATGTGACAACTTAATCTGTTCAAATGGCCATTACGCGTAATAGTCTAAAAAGGCCAATGAAAACATTAATTTTGGTTATTTAACTTTGCAAATGGTGGGTATATTTTAGATAGAATAATATGAACAGTAATGTTAGCTAGTCGGGGTTATTTCTGGAGTTGGTAACGGGCACTGGGTTTGTTTAAGATATCTTGTTTGAAGTGGCTCGTGGTTGCTAAATGGGTGCGATGTTATGACAGAGAGTTAGTCGTCTCCGCAAACGATGCGCATGCGCCGCTTTCAGACACCGGCTACCGCAAAACATCATAGAACTTCGCAAATGATCTAATTAAATATACTTGTTACGACGACTGTTACTTGAAATAATTTGACTATTGGATTCAAGTTCTGTAATATAATTAAAGTCTGGATTTAACTAGATCGTAAGTAAGTATATCAAATTATGCAATGTTGAGTCTATTAATTATGCTGGAAGCATACATTATTAACACATAAGGAGGGATTAGAAGGTATTAGAAGTAAGTGAGGTACGAGTGAACGTGTTGATACGATCACTGACAAGGAGTGAATGCTATTTTACAACAGAGGTGACAATTGATATTATCTGACAACTGGTTGATGGCTAAACGGGACCACACACCTCCTCGTGTGCTTTAAATTATACAGTTGATAATACTGATGATTTTTTTTGGGGTTCCTTGTTAGTTCGTTTGAATTGTATTGGTATTTTTTATGAAGTACTTTCTATATTGTATTCATACACAAAGACAATGCTTAGTAAATATCCAGACCTCAGTTAGTACCTACTGTCTAGCTTGAATTAAATTTATTGACAAACCAGGTGGTAAGTACTAAAATTAGTATTCAATCTAAATTCTAGTCTACAACTCTTATTAATTGTACCTAAATACTAAAACGTTGTTAGTTTTGGACAAGTTCCTGATTCATTTGTGAAACTTGATTGAAGGAATTGGGTTAAACTGCATTGTTCATAGATGAATTACACTGTGAGTAGTCAGATAATAATGTTGTCCTTTGTCCCAAACCGTACTGCTCAAATTTTATTAGGTCGTACTTTCTATTTTATTGCTGAAATTCCATTCCTTCGAGTTTAAAACTATTCTAATAAATATTTCATGTCGCCGGGGTTCTCAGGCTTAGGGTTAGAACTATGTTAATGGGCGCCACGAGCAAATGACTAACACCTACTTTTATATGTGCTCATTACGAGACCCAAGGTGCGTATTAATTACAACTAAGTAGCTTCCTAAGTCACGAGTAAAATATCAAGTAGATGTTAGTTCATTGACAAGAAATACCCGTTTTATAACATATTACATCAAGACATAGTCATTTTTTATAGTGATGGCATACGAGAGACCAAATAATGTTCCTTTAGTTCCGTCTCTTCCCCTTCCCATCTCTTCTAATAAGTGCTTACTCCTACAAAATAAGCATAAGAGAAGAGATGGGAAAGGCAAGACATGGCACTAAACTGGAATGTTTCGATACATGTACGAGTAGTTTCATTTTAACGCATCATTCTCTATGTCTGCAAAACGTCCGCGAAATATTTGGTCATGTACACGAAAATTTGCTCCAAACGTTTGTTTATATGGTGCCAAAAGTTTTTATTTATTGCAACACCACATTAAATTTTATCTTTGCATAGTAAAAGTGAAATATGTTACATTAGTTCAGCTATGTTTACATATGATGCAGGGCCGGGGCGGGGGGCCCTAATACAAGTGGTGCCGATAAATCAGCCGCTGTGGTGATTGGTGACATCATCGTCTACTGTTCGACCTTCCAACTAATAGTCTCATACATTTTCATGGTAAACAGACACATGTAGGTCGGGATGCCTTCAGTAATTGTTAATGGGCTTATGAAAATTTACACACATTATTTTGGTAACGAGTTCTCCGTCGTAAAGTACAGACATTAGATTGCCCTAATCAATTGATTTAGAACGCAATTGTGTTTTGTGTTTCAAAACAAATGTACAAATCACTTTTATGTTGGCTTTGTTTGCATGCATTACTCTCAATCTCAATTATCTGGGGAGAGCGGTAAGTGGTACTAATGAGTTTATTTCGGATGTAAAGACATTGTTGACACTTTCTGAAAAAAAGTATTAACTTAGGTAAGATTATTGTGAAGCCAAAAAAGACGGGACAGTAATTACGCTTGAGGTGACTTTTTGTTAAAAACGTACCAAAGTCATGACCTGAAGTGATGCTCCCTAAGACCTACTAACATTTTTTGTTGGTAACTATTATATTAATGTCAAACCGTGTAGCCTCTTGTCTACTGGTCCTGTCACTGTTTTTATCCGACATATATAATTATACGGTAACTGATTAACATAAAGAGGCGAGTATGTACGTAGTAGTATTTATAAAACTAAAAAAAATGCGTTGTTTTTAACAAGTAGACACACGTATTAATTAATTTATCAAAACTTTATGTTGATAATAGACTTAATATAATAAGGCATTCGGGTAAGATATATTTACCTATACTAATCTATAAGTTTTACAAAACGTGTAACCTAACAGTTTTTCTCAGTATTTGGTACTGAATGCATTGTATATGGTAACCATAGTAAGTTGAATTCAGGATTAAGGGTCAAATCACACTGCATGTGAATGAAGGCGCCAGCGTATGGCGGGCGTAGACGCACTTCGCTGTAGGCTGCCGAAAGTAGTCGGAAAAGCTGTGCGCAGACGCCGCCGTTCGATATTTAAAATTGGAAGAGTTGAAGAATCGGCCGCGCGCGCAGTCAGTGGCCCGCAAGTCGCCGCGACGCGCGCTCCGCTCTCCGAGCCGCTCGATCCTTCGACGCACCCGACTCATTTTCCGAACGCACTTAACTCTATCACTGATGCGAACGAAAATACCGATTTATTGAATTAAAATAAAGAGGATTATTTTGTAAAATCGTCTGTAATAGAGGACTCGAGTATAATTAATAAAACACGTGTTTATATATAGTTGGCGCGAACAGAAACGGTGTTGCTGATCCACGTTTTTCACATCGAAGTGAATAAATAAATTAGCGGGCGACAACGTCGCGAGAAATTTCACTTTTTACCGGCGAGGATCCTCGCGTCTGCGGACTGTCTATACTCAATGGTACGGAGATTATATTAATCCAAGTGAGTATTCCCCCTTATTTTATTCTCGCATGTCATTATATTCTTATGTTAATTTTGAATGATAAATTATTGTTATCTGTATAGACAAATACAAGTTTGTGTCAAGATAATCTGAAAGGCGATAATTACGATTAAAATAATAAAGTTCTATTAGCAAGTTCCGTTTTTATGCCTCGGTGGGATTTTATCAGGTACATCAAAAATGTAATCAGGATAACTTGCAAACTAAATTGGCTGAAAAGATTTTCGATAGACATGAATTGTGTAAGCGTTGATTTATGAAATATCCTGATTTTCATTATGCATGGATTCGAACGGTAATCCCTGACGTAGCAACACAGTCACTGAGCCAACGGGTCTGCAAATATTGTGTAACGAGTTTAATATTTGTTCGATGGCATTATCTATTGAGCAGAGGCGTTAGATAATCGGGACAGGACGGCCATTTAATTGACCATAAGTGCTTTCTATTTGCCCAAGTACTCGATACTCGATGTGTACAATCAAAATACACTAGTAGACATAATTTCATATCACCTGAACAAACTTTCGTTATCTCATACCCACCATGTTCCTATTGTACGAGTATTCTTATTCATTATTTTCGTAGCATCCGCTGAGTTTTTCTTAATTTTCAACATAATTATGCAAACATCAGTCATGATAACGACTTGAAAAATTTACATTAAAATAAAATAAAAGTTAAAGTTGCGTTGTTATAATTAATTATATTCAGAGGAGGCGTTTGCGAATCGTACGTTTGTTACTAGGTGACGAATTAATTGAGTGTAATCCAACTAATTGTTTTGTCATACGTACCTATCACTATCAATAAACCGGCGCGACCAATGAACTAAATTAAATTGAAGCTACATTTATGTATGTTAAGATCCATTAGTTATACGAGTTGATACAAGCGCTACGTCAGTTGTCGTAAGACAACATTTTTATAAAAATAAATTATGAATATTTGAAGTGATCAATTTTGTTTTATAGTTCAGGTGCATGACCCCTGACATTTGACACCGACAGAGTGACTTCGCGTAATGATATCCGAGTATGAATGAAACCGTTGTTCCTTGGTAGTTTTACAATTTTACTGATTTTTTTTCTGTCTGATCTGGTTAAAGTTGGTTTTCTGGTTTTAATGCATACAAATGGTATTTTATAAATATGTTAGTCTTTTATTTAATAATACTTTCCTTTTACCTTTGCTCTTTATTTTTATAAGAAACAAAGAGTGTTTTATTTTCGTATCAAGCGCAGACAAGCTTCAGTCACAGAATTTATCAAATTGTTCAGGTTGAGTGATTTTTACGATCGTTCTAAAGTAGACGGATAACAATATGGCAACTCTGGCAGGTGAATGAACAGTATTTCAAATGTGCTAATTTTCGCTTCAGTCATTGGTTAGCAGTATTGTTTTCCACCATTACTGAAAGAGACCTTGTGGAGCCGACTTGTTAATTGCTTGGCATTTGCAAATATGACGTTAATGCACTGCGATACTGAAAAGAAAAAAAAAACTATTTCCACACGCACTTCAAAGACGTCATCCGTTATAAAATGTATTTACATTTCGGTCGATATCGATTACGTTATATTCGGAACTACAATCGTAAATTCAAATTTTATGTCTTTATCAATTGGCTAAAGTTTTTGGTGCTTAGCGTGGCGTCTTCTCGCCAAATATTTCGTATGATTAGTCTGCGAATCTGTCTGTGGGTCCTATTGGCCCGACACTCATCGAGCCAGTTAATACTGTCAGGTCGTGGCCACCTCGCAGCAGTTTGTATCAATTAAATCGTCGTCGTTAATTTTCGCGTTAGGCTCGTGAGAACGACATCGATCTGAGGGTCGCGCGGTCAATGCTGTGGTGACGAAGCCTAAGTAATAGTGCTAACATAGATAAAACTCATTATTTCATTAAGATATATGGATAGTGTATTTTTTGTCTGGTGCTTGTGGCTTGATCGAGAAACGTGACGGAGCCTAGTGAGCCTATATTTGTTTTTTTTTTTTTTCTTATTTAAAGTTTAAAGAAGTACAAAAACAATCATTTAGCTTAATGCATTGTTTATAATATTTTTAGTATTGTACAAACATGTCTCGAGGCAGATGTTGCTTTCTTCAAATCAAATAAAATTTAAAGTGGTTGTGATTGATGTTGAAAGTGAGCCTCAACAAATCAAACTTGCTTTTACATAGACGTCCTCTTCTGTAGGTCATAGACTTTTAAACGAATCTAAGTGAACTGATGAACGAGGCATAAATCTTTCATAAATATCAATCGGGTACAAATGCAATGGTACATCAAAATGCACATTACAATGTATTTACTTTAGTAGAAATGGCGCCCAGAGTTTACATTTAGATCGCAAGAGCGTATGATTTTATTACACGAATATACGGCGTCGACTGAGATCTATCATATGGCGATATTCGACCAATAACTTATTCAGATTTAGAAATGTTTTTACTAACTGCGAGTGCTGTAACTGGTGTAGTTTTAGCGCACCCCAGCAACCGGCGCGGACGCAGCTCTGCGATAAAAGCGCGGCTGGATTACGTCAATGAAATGGGTTAAATGGACTGAAGCAATAAAAGTAGCCCTCGCCGTGAACTCGCGGAATCGCGGCCTCTATGGCTCAATGAAGGCCACGAAACTACAGTCCACTCTTTGTAAATATTGACCATCGCATGTCTCACTTTCAATCTCTTCTATTTGAATAGCTTCGGTTTTGGATTTAAACTGACTCCTTTTTAATTCGAACACATTTTCCTAATGGAATGTGGTAAAATTAATAATACCTGCCAGTGACTGTCCCACTGCAGAGAGGAAAAGCCTGGTTGGAATTTTCATAACATATTTAAAAAAAAATAGCCTGGCAGTTTTCCCTTACGTGTACTATTTTTAAAACCTTCATCATTTGAATAACCGCCATAATCCTAATCTGCTATTTATAGGTATATTCTATTGTTTTAAACTTTCATGGTCACTAACATAAGAATAGTTCATATCGGGATTGCTACCATGTACCTTTTTATTTGCGAGTTTCCCGATATGAACTATTCCAATGCTATTTATATTCTGCTCCAAATCTTCCTCATACGAATTTAAACAAAACTTCATTTGTCCGATTCAGAATGCATTTTAGTAATAGCCCGTGTAACTTGAAATATACAGATGACACCGTAAAGTCGGTTTTGAGGCTCTTGTAAATTAAAAGTTAAAAGTTGAGCTGACCGCGGAATTCTCGCACGACTTGCGATTCACAAGCAATGTGCGGAATACCGAAGAACTTAATTATGGCCGGAACATCATGTTGTTGTTTTATGGTATGCATTATGATATGAAGACCGTCAAAATCTTCAATATCATTTGTGAAGTGTGCCTACTTGTAAAATGTCCTGCAATTAGGCGTACGATAGAAATATTAGGATGACTAACTTATCTAGTTTCTTTAATTCGAGAAATAAAACATAATTATGTTTGTACTATTCATATTTTATTGGAAAGTAGGTGAAGCACATTGTATAGACACTTCTAAAATGTTTGCAGTTTTACGCAATTAAAGAATCAAACATGCATGTCAGCAAATCGTCCGACTCGGTCGGCAAACACGATTTTTTGGCACAACAACTATTCTTCGATCACACGATGTGATGAATCGCGAAACAAATGAATATATTTAATCAAAGTACTAAAAAATGTTAATCGCCTCAGTTTAGAAATCGAACGCAGCCGCCAGTAATGAGCCGGGGCTCCGCATTGAATGGTAATGATAACAGCGGTCGTTGAACGAAGCCGTGAACTTGGCTTTGGCCTTCGTGCCTCGCACCATCTTTGTTAAGGTACAGTCTACAAGGTATTGTTACGTCACCGTTTTTGGTTCTAAAATTTAAGTGCTCCATGTTCAAGATTTGTTGCGGGTGCGCACCGAAGCGGGCTCGGGGCTTCTCGGGGCATCTCGGGTCGCGTCGGGCCGCGCTCTCGGGTTGTCTCACGGCGGGAGTGTAATTAGTTAATAGTTCAATGGCATACCGCCGAGTAAATAAGCTTTGCACTATGCATGAGTTCGTGAAGTTAAATAAGAACAACAATAGGGATGCATCTATACAAAGTACGTCAGATGTAAGTAAGTCAGATGTATCAAAAGTACAAGCTTACAGTTTCAGTTCATATTGTTGTTAATCTCGGCAAAAAAACTTTTGGCATACTTAGCAACGTTTTCTAATTTTCATATTCTTTATGGTATTTTAGTGGGTAAGTTTTTTCCCAGACAGATCCGTAATTCCGTACATTTAAATTATTGAGGTAAATATGTAGATTATACAATATATTTAATAACAGTTACAGAACCAAGTGACAAAATAAATATAAATACAATTAATTTATAGGTATTCAATTACTTGTTGGAAAAATATCACTGGGTTTCCCTTATTAACACAATTTCGATAGCACACTAATTCAAAATTATTTTCCTGTAGACACAACTTATCCTCAACTAAAAGATAGGTAAAATCTTTAAAAAAAAATACTCATTCATCTGTAATACGAAACCGTCAACGTCACTTCAACGGAAGAGAGCCATCAATCGTCACTCTCATTCATTATCGTCTCTATTCCTACATCTAGGTCCACTGTCCAGGCTAGCTTGCCTTCCTACGTACCTAATTAGTCCCCGTGACACGATCGACTCACACTGTTTTAAAATACTACAGTTGTTTTTGAGCTCCCTATGTAAAGCAACGAGTAAGTAGTACTTACAGTAATAGTAAAAATAAGTTCGTCATCTTATAACTTTTGTTGCTATTTGCGTTATGGAATTTGCTCAAAAAATGACACTAATTCATTGTTTTAAAAAATGTGGCAACATAAAACAGTTTCGACTTATAATTTTACAAAATGGCGATTCCCATGTTTTATTAAACTGATATTTTCCTACTGCTGTATTATAATAAGATTGTAAATTGATAATTATCTACTAGAAATAGGTGAAGTTTTTAGTTTGACCTTCATTTCCTAGATATTTAATAAAAAATTATGTGCGGTAATCTGCTCAGTGCCAAATCTTCGAATGGCTGTTTGTATCCTGACTTGATAAAGAAAGTAAATTTCAATCCCCCGAAGGTATAAGCGCCTCGACTGTACTATTCGCTATCGGCAGGAAGTGGACATATTAATACGTTCACGTGTGGCACGTGTTGATCTATTCGATCATAGATATGCTCAGGCGCAGGTCGGATGACGGAAAGTACTCATTGATAAGCTTAGAGAGGAGGAGGAAGAATCTAATGAATCATTAGAACAGTCATACATAGTAGTTAGATGGTGTTTGTTTTGATTAATAGGAGGGCGTCATTTGGTGTTGCTCGTTAATCATCACGTAGTTGACAAACTGACGTCGTGGTTGGTGCAAATAAATGAAATCATGACATGGTATCAATGGCGTATCGTTATTCTGTCCTTCTTACACTGGGTCGACACTAAAAGTTTTCTTCTTCTACTCCGTCCTGTCAAACGTCACGCTATCTCTAGCTCTCTTTTCTTTTATATAACAGGTAAAATAATATTTTAAAATAGAGATTGCAGGATGGGCTCCTTATTATAGCCCATCTTTCAATGGAAATTTGATCTTCCGAAGTTCACAATAAAAGAAAGCCTCTCACCTGCTACATTAGTTATGGTTCCACTTTCAACTTTTAACTCGTTTCAAATGACTTAACTTCTTTTTAAAATTCTCGAAAACATGCGATTCATGTTATAGCGATTCGTACCCACGGTGCAACTATGTAAGCCTAGATTTGGGTCGTACGTGATTATATCCGAAACTCCAAACCAGTTCTAGACTAAATCTGTTGGGACCCGTATAACTGACCCCAATTGCTTTAATAATTTCGAACCATTAAACGTCTAATGTATTTCAGTCGTCCTATATTGGTTGAAGACATAAATAGCGCATATGTATCATGTGACTGGAACATAACTTTCCTCAAATACAGTCGTGTATGGATAGGTTGGCACATTGGCCTAATTTTCATAGTTCAATAAAACATTTCTCGACTAGTTTCCCTGAACTTGCACGCGGTCGAACTGATGCGAGGCGAAGCCGAAAATAGATTGCAGATTCATGCGTCAAACTACTGTATAGTATATGTTACGGAGGTGGTATATGTATGGTGAGTTAGATGGACTACATTTTATTGCTTGCAAGAATGTTTTGCTAAAACTAAACTCGCAAAAGTAAGAACTAAAACGCTATCTTTAAAGCTAAATTGCAAATCTTCATTTATCATGCTTATTTTTGTCTCAAGTCAAAACAAATACTCAATCATAGAGACAAACAAAAATAACCCAAAGGTTGACTGGTAGATAATGCTTTGTTTAATTAAGTCCGCTTATGTACCTACCACAACTGTACGTAAACTTTAAATACGAGTAGGGAATATGCACCATTATACCTACCCTTAAAAATGGGCCTTCCTGTTTTTCAGCACAAAAATAAAATCTAACTGTCTTTACTGTCAATATGCCGCATCCATTCCGCGACCTATCTTCGCAGCTAGTAAGTAGGTGTACCGAGTCGTTCGATTTTTATTTTGGCCGGGAGCCTCGGTCCGGCACGCGGGCTATGTCGTTAAAGTTTTACTACTGGCCGTATGCAACACCGCAAATGTTGATCTTCGCTTATGTAGGAGAAAAACGGCTATAGACAAACATTTTCATCAGCTGTTGCTACGATGAAAAGGGAAACTTGTCTATGAAATGAACTCACATAATCTGTGTTGCCATTTCTCCACTAATTTCGGGCTGGTTTCTAGTTTAGCCGGATGCAGCTGGGTACTAGTATTTTACATGGAGTGATTTGATGTTATCTGCCGCTCCTGGCAAGACTGTGAGAAAGAACTATACAAATGACAGCCGGGACTAAAGACTTAAGGTTAATCGTCACATAATAATATGAGGGCCGTGTCCGCGGGATGTGGACGGATCTTGGTCCGTCAAGACATCGCCGTCGCCAGACTAAGTACCTAGGTATATCACGGCCCGAACACAGACATATGCGGTGATCCACAATAAGGGTTGATACACTTTACGAAATTGAGGTAAAGAGGAGTTTTGGCATATAATTGATGTTCACCCGTCTAAAAACAGGACTTTGCAAGCGTTGCTTAACCTTGATCGAACCGTGCCACTAAATATAGACTAAAAACGGAAATTCGTTATTGAAATAATCTAGAGGCAAAGATTCTGGAAACTGTTGATATCGGCTTCAGTAAACGTTAGTTTTCATGATATAAGTAAATAAAGCTATGGCTATGAGTAATGCTGATGACATATGAAAATCATATTATAATTTATTATCGGCTACCGGAAATCACAGATATAACCTACTTTTCATCGTGATAAAGTCGAATTTTCAAGTGCGTACCAAACAGTAGGTATAAAATCAATCAAAATTACCTGAAATTTTCTTAACATGTAGTCGACATGTCTGACAGAACTTGCGTCAATGTCTTATCAATACTATCTCGATAAACATTGCACTTTACTACCAGGATGTGTGATTGCACTAAATTTGAAAATGCTCTCACTCTTCAGACCGTTGCCAGGTGACGATTGCCAAATCATGATAAGCCTAAATGATGTAATTTTGTTGTTATCGCAATCTAACGTTTGACGTTAATCTTGATAACACAGGTAAGTTTCAGTTGCATACTACTCTTGTAAATATATACATCTCACACTTCTTGATGTACACTTATTTTCGAAAAACTAGTCGTTTTACTGTTTAATGACCAATTAGTACAAAAATGGCACATACGACAAAGCTATGAATGCGCTACTGAAATGCTACGCAGCGCGACGCGCCGCTACGAACAAGTTACAAACTGGCTACAGTAACGCTAATTCAGCTCTACGAAGTCGTTATAAAAACGCTTAGCTTCATAGAGTCGTAGGATGTATTAATCAGGCAAAATAATGCTTAGTTAAAATCACTTCTTTATGGTCAAGCAATAAACGGAACTTCATTATTTTCAAGGCAAAACATAAACAGTCGAGCCTACTTTCAAACTACGTACCTACATGACATTCTAAGTTTTATGATTAATAAACTTAAGAGAAATGTTATTTAATTTTCTTAGTCACATGAAGGTACTTCATTAAGATAACGAATAATTAACTTTTCTAAAAGTTTAAGGACCTTTGTATCAATTAAGGTTAATAGAAAATAGAATGTGGGCGGTTGTAGCCGTTGTAGGCGATAGGTCTGCGCCTACGGCGCAACAGTCGCCCATTTTACTTCAGAGGCTTAAAATAGACTCGTTAGTATCCGGTTCTGTGTTTATCATTATTCTAATAAAACTTCTAATTATTACACGATATGACATGAGACGAGAGATAAAACATGGCGCCATCACGCTCATATCTAACTCATTTTCATTCTAATTTTAATAGGCGCTCATTCACAAAAAGTAAAGTTTATCCATAGGTCTTGGATACGAACTAATTAATATGTAACTAATCAACACAACTTTGTAATAATTAGTTACTATTATCGATACAGAAGTTATTTTTTTATGACTATTGGAGAGCGAATGTATTATATTTTCGAGATTAATAACTTGCGATATGAGAAAAATGTGACCTCAAAGTTCGTTGTTTATATTATTTACGATGTTAAACGGTTTGTTTTAAGTACTTTAATTATTTCGGAGAAACAAAGTAAATGATTGTGAAAGATTGGGGATTTTTTAAAATAAAACTTTGACAAGGGAGAATGAGTAATTTCGAACGGAGGAAAATTCTCCTTAAACCGTTACAGGGATGCTTCCTTCTTCCAAAAGTACATCTATCTATACTAATATTATAAAGCAGAAGAGTTTGTTTGTTTGGTTGAACGCGCTAATCTCAGGAACTACTGGTCCGATTTGAAAAATTCTTTCAGTGTTAGATAGCCCATTTATCGAGGAAGGCTAAAGGCTATATCATCACGCTAAGACTAATAGGAGCGGAGCTGTAATGAAAAATGTTACGCAGACGAAGTTGCGCGGGTCAGCTAGTATTATATGTATAAAACGCAAACCTGACTCACTGACTTATATACATATCAACGCACAGCCGAAACGACTGATCGTAAAAAGCTGAAATTTGGCATGTAGGTTAATTAGGAAGTGTAGGGGTACACTAAGGATTTCCTGAAATTCCCACGGGAACGGCAAAAACGCGCGTACAAAACGCGGGCAAAAGCTAGTATTCCATAATAACGCCTCTGCATCACCCAAAGATTGTCAGGAAAATGCCTGTGACATTAAGTCATAGACAAAGAAAATAAATAAAGTGGATCTTGGACTTAGAAGCGCATATTCGCATTTCAGTCGCGATCCGCCAAAAACATCTCTAGGTTGCATACATTTTACAGATAGATTGTGAGTGCGACTTCGATGTAAATGTGAAAGCTCCCTTAAACTTAGAGAATTGGCCCTAACTTCACTCTCAAGTAATTTAACTTGTCATCTAAAAACTCAGGAGTTTCCATATCACCATGGAAACGTTTACACTTTACACTATCTCTGCTTGACTACCCACTCATTAAAAATTATAACCGCATTGTGTAAAACACGGAGGGTTTTGATAATCGTGTTAGTAAAATAAATAATAGATAATAATCAGCGGTCGGGTGACCTTGCGAGGTCATTATCGCCTGAAAGTAGAGATAAGGTTTTATCACGACATCGAGGTTGAGACTGATCTGTGTGCTACAGTTGAAATTTTCAAGTATCTATTGCTACTGGTAGGATGATAAATCTCGAGATAGACTTTGTAGTGTGATGACGATAGGAGTTTTTGTCATTGATAATGTTCTTAATAATGCGGATTTGGTCACGTGACCTATTCCAAAATGCGGACACTCTGTGATAGTTAGGGATCGGCGTAGGTAGCGCTATTTTAGGTCAATGAACCTGAATGATAATGTTAATATGGACATGCCCCGGGATTCCCGGGAATATTACTGTCGATGTAATAAATAAAGTTATACTGTTAAACATATCATGAATACGAACGACAACAACAAAACAACTCATTTCCATATTACTTACTGGTCCTGGGATCCAGAAGGCATGCCGATCACTGGTGGTAATGTAGCTTACCATCCAAAGATTACCTAGGCTTCCAAACATGTGAAATGACAGTCAATTTTTTCTTCATAGGCGCACCATCGACCCGCCCAGGCTGGCATGAGTTCAAATTTATACATTTAGAAAATTTCTTCATTTAATGCTCTTCCTATTAGTTTAAACTGTATTAAAATTTGTTACGTGGTTTAGAAGAAGTAAGCGGAGAAACAGACAGAGACAAACAACGACTTTGTTTTGTACTATTTAATAATATAACGGGAATAATGAGTTTTTAATTTAAATTAACTGATTATGTAAGTGCATTATATTTGTCCAACCATGCACCACTGCTCTACTTTAAGATTTACCTCCAGTTATTATATTAACCTTTTTTCGCTCTTCGTCTAAATATATTCATTTATTCAACCTACTCTCCTTATCACAGATACGATTATCTTATCACTTACCTAACAGAAAGTTGTATGAAAAGTACGTGTTCATTATACTTTGTAAATAGTAAACATTAGATAATTTGGCACAATTCGGAGAAATATAGCATGAGCAAGAGAAAACTAATAAAGTTTTGTTGAGACTACAAGCGGAAGAGTGATGAACGGTTTAATACTACGATATCGAACTGGGCTATTCTATCAGTTTTCCAGATTTATGATTTAGGTTTCGAGTTCAGTTCCCGGTTCAAGCGGAAATGTGAACTTCCCGCGTTTGGGCTTTTTGATCTAAATCCAGCTTTGAAAGTTTAATACAAAATGTCTTTCTAAAAATTACTGTACACCTAAAATATTTATTAATATCTATACAGGGTTATTTGTAAAACACCAGAAACCTCTTAGGCAGTGAAAGTACACATGATTATAAGCAACTTTTGTTTTGGTAAAACTCCGAAATCTCGAAAAAAATATCAGCTGTTTCATACATTTTCATTGGCTAAATACTGCATTTTGTATGAAACAGCTGATATTTTTTTCGAGATTTCGGAGTTTTACCAAAACAAAAGTTGCTTATAATCATGTGTACTTTCACTGCCTAAGAGGTTTCTGGTGTTTTACAAATAACCCTGTATATATAAAACAAAGACGGGTTTGTTACAACACTTATAACTCGAGATCTGCAGAACCAATTTTCATGGTTATTGATTCGTTGGATTTGTCTCCGACCCGAATAGCAGAATACATCTTAAAAACAATGAAAACTCGATCTGTGCAATGAATACTTAATTGACGGGAGCGAAGCCGCGCGGGACAGCTAGTCTATATATATAAAACAAAGACGGGTTTGTTACAACACTTATAACTCGAGATCTGCTGAACCAATTTTCATGGTTATTGATTCGTTGGATTTGTCTCCGACCCGAATAGCAGAATATATCTTAAATACAATGAAAACTCGATGTGTGCAATGAATTCTTAAATGACGGGAGCGAAGCCGCGGGGGACAGCTAGTTTTTTAATATTAAAAGAGAGGGCGTGGAAGGCACACACACTAGTCTACATAAAGAATGTAGCTGCACAAATGATATTTCTGCATAAATACATTTGACAACATAAAAGGGTAACTACTATTTATGCAACGGTCGAGGAAAATTTTATTATTTTCCGAATACATTTTAATTAAAATTAATCATTAGTCGTCACTGGAAATTCAAAATGACTTAACTGCCATATGTACCTATGTTTATTAATTAATTTTGCCTTCCCAGTGACGATTTTATTTCTGACAACACAGACATAGGCATCCATATGTTTATTAGTAAAAACTTACACATTATGTAAGTAATTAAATAGGTTCAAATACATATCATCATCATCATAAAATCATTAAAAAATATTCAATTTCATATCATGACATTACTAAAATTCATTGAATTAGTAGATATTTTTATCAATATAAAAATACAATTAATCAATTTAACGTAATAAACATTTCCTTACTCCCTAACTTTTCCTGGAAACGGAAACGCAAGAAAGAAGATAAACTAAACTTTTGTTTAGCAAAGTACTAATGATTCACGTAGGTAAAAGAAGTTATGCCTAATCAGCAAAGCAAACAAAGAATCGCGGTTGCGGTGCGAATACCGGACAGCTAGTGAGCTTCTCATAATCTCATTTACCGGAGCCTGTGCCGTGTGTACAAATGTTCCACTTAGCCAGTTGACTTGCAACCTTACACCGCACTTGATGACTGAATCAACAGTGGATTTCTAAAAATACATACTCCTGTTGAGGTTCTGTTGTTTGTTTTTACTTCTGTTTAAATAATGCAAACTGTCATGTCAGCCATACATGAACAAAGAGATTTTTAGACCTGTGGCAGTCTAGAAAGATGCTGAAGTATGAAGTCTCGAGTCTAGTGCGGAATGACATTGACAACTTCATACTCATCTTAATTGATTGTGGCTTATTAAATCGGCGGTTAGAAAACTTTTCGAAAACAATTACAAACATCCTTTATTTGGGATTATTATTTCAAATTAACGTTAAGCCCTAAAAAGGACAAAAATAGTTACATGAAACACAATTTAAAAAATGTGAATCATGAAAGTGTCTCGCCAAATTAAAAATTTTTTTTATAAATGTAAATTTAATTATCAGCTATAAAATCGAACGGTGTGGTAAAACAGAATTTTGAGCAACCCTAGTCAACTTTGCGCGGACTTCCACTTTGGAATTCAATTTTTATATATTCAATCATTAATCAATATTTTCATTTTCACTACCCTTCACCATGCACCCGTACTTTAGGGGATGATGAATGCCATCGACGCAGACGCTGCAATTGATGTGGCCGCCTACTGGGCTCGAAAAAAAAGTTAAACATTGACTCGAAAATAAGACCCTTCAAACTTTAGGCATAATTATAATATTTTTATCTTCTAGTTGAACGTACTAGGTTAAATAGTTCGTCAGCAATTGTTCGAGTTCTAAACACTACATTTAATTTACATTTGAACTCAGCTAAGAAGGGGTTATCATGAAACTAAGCGAGGTTATGTTTCATTCACAACTTACATTCATAGTTAGTGATAACATTTCCTAAATCACATCTCGTAGCGTTACAAAGGTACAGTTAACATGTGACTTTACAGACTAATGAGTCTATCTGCTCTTAAAAGGAAACAAATCAAAGACCAAAAGGTTATATTATGATAACATGGTCATGAGTAAATCAGTCTGTAGACATCTATGGGTAAACCCATTTCCTGACTTATATAAACTCCAACCACGTCTTTTGAAAGCATGTTTCGGAGAAGCAGATCTTTATTACAAATTCCGCAGTGGCTAATGCGTTCGCGAATCGTAAACGTTATCATCAAGTTTATTGACCAGCGTGTTTACACTGATGTGTAGGGGTCGTAAACCATTTACTGGTTCTGACAGTAGGTTTGTGTGACCGTTTAGACCACCAGTACAGTTCTAAGAAGAGTGATATAATAGTTTCTAAGTCAGAGAATCAAATATCAAAGGCAGGGTCAGTCATCACGTCATTCTTTAGAGATGTCTATTTGAGACTGCAGCCGGAAAAAGAAATCGAATGAAAGTGGAAGTGTCTGCAAAGTATTGGTTTGGTGATCCATGCTAGCAGCCAATATTCCATTTTCATAACAGAGATTGCACCAGAACCTGTTTAATGTATATTTCATATTATATAGCGATGTTAATAAAATGCTCTCGATGAAAAGAAGCAACTAAATTCTGGAATGTGTGCATGCAATCCGACGCGATAAATTGGCACTAGTTTGAACCCACAATACAAAAGCATGTGAGCTATGCAAATCCGTTGCTAAGCGGACAATATTATTTCAACAAGATTTTCAACAAAGTTTTGTAAAGCGACTATATTGAAAGTACTGGAAGGAAAAGTAGAGATCCGTGGACCTACGCAAATATGGTCTGTTTTTCGATAAAAGCGGGATCAGGTCATTTTTGGCTAGAAAAACTCAATTTCAATCTGTTCAGTTTTGCAATTAGTTAAAGTAATTGAATAATAAGTTTTATTAGGTAAATAAAAGTTCTGCATATTTTATTTTGATAAAAAAATACCTAAACTAACAAAATATGTGATTGATATCCAATGGACCATATTGTGTGAAGTATACTTTACTTCGGAGATATTGTTTATTCAAAATTAACTTTTCAAACTGATTTTTTAGTGATTGCCTTTAAAAAATCTATCACTATCGAATCCAAACTGCCGAACGACACGCAAATTTCTAGAATCTATTTGTATATTGTTTCCTAACAAGATATTAAATTAGCAAGTAACAAGTAAAAGATATAAATAATTTCGCCCGCCCACGCTCTTTCAAACGTGCCACAATCCCAAGTTCAGTCGTTGGTTTCACGATTTTCTCCCGACAATCAAGGACAGATTTATGTATCCTTTTCACAGCCTACGCGTTACTAGATCTCGTTCTATGTTAATGGATGCACCTTATTCTGAAAATAAAAACAATCAATGTGAAATATACAATACGTCTTTTGTTTCGGCTTTCAATCATTTAAGTTGAGTTTGATCGGCTTTTGTTTATTACAATACCTTGCGTCGGACAGTTTTTGAGGGCATTAGTTAACTGACTAATTTGTAAAAAAAAGTTGGAGATATGGATCTGTCAGGATCTTATGGCGGTATGGAGACAGCGACTGTCGCAACTGTCGCAACCCAGTGCTGGGCACGCCACAATTGCGGCAATAAGTCCCCTCTTTGAGGAGCGGCTAGACCGGCGCCACGGCGGCGGCGTCCTCACCTTCCGCCTGACGCAGGTATTCACTGGACATGGATGGATGGGTTTTAGTCAGTAAGAGTCTGACACTCCCTTCTGCTCCGCCCAGGGCGGGAGGAGTCATTTGATGATTTCCCGTCATTAAAAAAAATATATGTATCTGTGTTGCATCTACTATTAAATACAGCCATTGTAACGTTAGACACAACTCTTCGGAGCATACTATGTATGGTAAAATCATGCAAAATAACCTTAAAAATATACAATTCTGTAGCTAATGTCGTACAAAGGTGGACTTAATGCCTTAAGCGTTGTACTTGTAGTAGACCGTAAAGGTTTTACATTGTTGCTCTCTGGTTTAAAATAAAAGACAAAATAAATATATGCATACTTGTCTATGAGTGGGCGAAAATACCACGCGATTCTGCTAAAGTACCACGGAGTATACACCAGACAATATGTGGGCACTTATTTGCCATACATTTGCATTTAATTGAATGGAACTTGCTTTACTTAAAAATTTTTGGGTACGAGGCTACGAGGAGGAATATTCGGCTGGTATCAATTTCTTTTTGTCAAAGGGCCTATGTATAAAGTAGAAAAGACATTTGGACTAGTCAGGGATACGTGACTGGGTATTTTCATCTGTATCTTAAAAGTTGACAATGGATCCGTGTTGCTTTTAAGGTCTTCGTCAACGTCAACTTGATTATTAGACTAAGTTTAATACAAAAGAACAATAGGTGATACAGTAAATATTGAGTGCCCACAATTACTGTCCATAGACATTATGATTGTGACCTAGTATTCTTAAAACGGGCAAATCATGTAATAATACAATAGAGACCTAAAAAAGCCTACACGAAACAACGTTATAAATACTACAATTTTGTTGCTAATGTCGTAATCAATTTTACACATAATCCATTTATTTTCCGCCTTCACATCGGACAGCGGTATAAATCATGAATGTTCACCTGTTGTACTATGTATTACATTTACGACGCTTGTGAATGGGACAAACAAACTAGTGCTGTCCGGCGTCGAAACGATACTTCATTTCCTTACATTCACTAGCGCCACCGTGGGACTTTGTCGATGTCGATGAATAGATAATTTAAATCTTTTGGCCGTAAATTATGCATGATAGGTATTTCTTGTTGGGCATTCTGAATAGAGCAGTCTTATTGTTTGATTAAAAAATAAATAAACGTTAAGTTTTCTTTTTTTATCAGGCGTAAACACAGTATGAGTTGATTTCAGATAAATTCGTAGGTAAAATGCCGTGGGGAGAAACTGACGAAAGTCTTCGGACAAACTACCTATATACTGATAACTAATAACAACTAATAACCAGTTCAACAATACTTGTTATTAACTGTGGATTAAGTTATCGACGTTACACGTTTAACTTACATAAAACAGGATAATGTCTGGTTAGGAATGGTTTTTAGTAAGTTCATTCAACCGATTTGCAGACAGTTTTTCAGAAACTGTCAAAGTTTTAAAAACGGATTCACGACGAGGACAATACCGATCGTGAATTCTTTATTAAAAACATGTTTTGCTTTCTTTGTAGTCTAATTTCAAAACGCTTTAGAAAATACATAGATAAGAAATTGGTACACAAAGAACCATACAAATTCAAGACTGAAAAAGAACAAGGAAACTCGTGAGCTTTTCCTCCTTTGTATTATCGACAAAAGGAACTATAGTGTAACGGTTGGACATCACTAGTGGTCGACCTTTCCGTCGGCAGGCAGGCGTGTGACAGGACGAGTTGCAAGGCAACGATCTCTGCCACATGCAAATCTTATGCGGCTGACAATCTAATTAGCACCTTTTGCGCGTGCCCGCCGTCCGCCACTCTTGTCATAATCATTTACCACTGTACAAAATTATTTTTTTAACGATATATGACAGCCCTTCATATTTAATACCCACATAGGAAATATTACACAAAACCTCTCGACGTCTAATGTCAATAAATTGCCTATTGTCAGTATGTTAATATAGACCGGGACAGTCTTTTACGTAACAGAAATAAGTATTTAACACCTTATAAATACCGTGTAATACGTCTAAGTTGGATGCGATTTATTTACAATTTCGTACATATATTAAACACTGGTTTATGTAAAACGCGTCGTTGAAGAACGATTCTTACACGGTCCTCGTACCAAAACGGTGCGACCGACATAATTTTGCTGGCCTATTAACATTCTTTCTATTAAAACCGGTATATAGGTATAGGTACCTAAATACCACGTTACCAAGTATGTCCGTAGATAGAATCACAACTTAATCTGACACTAGACCCTCTATAAGCACGTGGTACAACTCTAGCGGCGCTAGGGTTGTCAGACAGTAGGCCGAACATGCTTTGCCTGCTTAATTAGTCTATTTGCTTTCAATAAATAAGCACATCCGAACTGTTCAAATTTTCGCTTTTAAAGTCATGTTTTAAATTTTGCCATCGGTACATGTTTATTTATAAAAATAAAAATCTATGTAAAGTAAGCCCTAACTGCTTTACCCGGATTTTCAGATTCAGATCTCTTAACACCAAGCGCAAATTCAAACACACAATGTTTGCGCTAGGCATAATTTATTTCACTGTTATTTTACATTAGCTTGGAAAGGAATTCGAACATAAATAACGAAAATATTAATTTGCAGCAATCAACTGTCACATAAATTAGAGTTTGTGTGGCAGACTATTGATCTCTACAATACTCTGATATATTGCTTATTGCTCAGTATTCTAAATAGTCGCTTTATAAAATTAATTAAAGCATTCAACTCTGAAGTTCTATTATCTGCTCCATTATTATTCAAAGGTACGATATGTAGGTACCGCACCCTTGCCTTTAAATTCCTGCCACAAATTGCCGTGCGAATGCACATTTGGATGCAAACCGGTGATTTGTCTTCAAGAACATTATCTTCTGAGAATAAAAAGTCTTATCATATGCAATTTGTAACCCGAATAAAGTAGATATCAATCGGTAAAGGTGAATACAATAGGACATTACACGATAGGTATTCCGATAAATCTCGGCCTACACATTCGAAATGTGTTACATGAACGAACATGCGCTCGCGATACTAAATCGGTGTTCTACGAAACTGACGGTTGTCAATGTAAACGATGAGGGGCAATGTCATCAAACGCCCGCACGACTCGGGTTTCATTCATACGTCTAGATCATGTAAATATGAGTAAACATAATATTATGTATATAGGCATTTACGTGTCGTTCAACTGTCAACGAAATCTACTTCAAGTATCGTCGGCTAAAACGAGAAGTATGACTGCCAAATCAACGCATTGCTACTACATTTCCTAAGCGAACTACTTTAAATTTCATATAGCCATAAAGGGAAAAGTTAATGAGCTTTTTTTAGCCACATTAAAGGTTTAACGTAATCACTGTCAATCATATAAATGCTATAGATTTTAAGTTATAACTTATTTAGTTAGTTAATAAGGTCACAGTATAAAACTTGTCATAATTCCTTAGCATGGAGCGTCCTAAAGTCATCATGACAATGCAAGAAAGTCAAGAAAAAAAATCAATCGTATTGATCTAAAAATAAACAGACAATCTATGATCTATTTATATTCCAATTCCCATACTTCAGGCTTACTTTTACAAACAATGGTTTTTATGAATAATTCATAGTGTCTCGCAGACAATGATAGTGTCAGTATTCACCTAGTGACGAACCTCCCCCTTAGCTCTGTTGACTCATAAAGTCACAACCATCACAATTCACACATCGAATGTAGTCCAACCACAGATCAAAGCTGAGTTTTCTATTCCAAAAACTGTTATTCACTTTACATTTACAATAAAGAACCTACTTGTTGCTTACTTCTTTAGTTCAGTTTCTCCTTTCTTGTATTTATTATCGATTAACAATACAGATATGGCCATTCTGAAAATGCAATGGCCAAGTTAATGTGAACTGCATCCAGTTTGAATGGTCCTTTACTTTGATGGATGGCCTCTTCAACTGATTTCTTGACCTGGGCTATTGATAACAAACTGACAAGAATGACAGGTGAATGGTTGACGAACACTTTTTGTGCTCCAACATGGTCAATATTTTCTTGGGAAGGCAGCGGTCTCCCACGACTATTTGTTTATTTAATTCACACATTCGAATCTTTCATAAAAGTTGCGGTTGCCATTGATGGTGTAATATGTGGACTAACGTTGCCACGTCTCTGTTTGATAAATTTGGCACAAAACGTGATAATTTAATCAGACGTCACAGCTGTCACATTTCATATACAAATTCTAGTATTTGTTAAGTTACATGTGTGTAGTACTTGGTAACGATACAAGTACCTAATGAGAGATCCAATTCAGAAAATCTGTAATCGCTGAGATAATTGCAATTAAGCTCAAACTTTGAAATTAAGTGTTAACTGAAATTAATAAGAAGGAGCTTACAGAGAGGTCGTTAGTAAACATTACGTACGTATGATACAAGATTAATCTGTTAAACAGGATTTGTCAGGATAGGCCAGTTTACAGAGCTGAGCCGAAGTTCAATAGACGTCTGTGACGTAGCGTTTACGTAGCAGATTTACTTTAAGATAAGATAATATATAAAAGTATACGTAGGAAGCCAGGAAGGTACATTATATCATCAACCTAATAGTCAACGCGTAACTGTTGAGCGAATTGAAATAATTATGTCTCCTTTATATTAGGCAGCTTTTCAGATGATCTCGTGTCTAAATCTTGATCCCTCAATGATTCTGGTCTATTTTGAAACAGATCATAAATAAATGGATTTTATTTAAAATACTAGACTGAAATAGGGCCGATGAACTGAATGGGGAAAACGGAAAAAATTGGTCGATCATATCATATCGACAAAACATTACCTACAATCAATCAAACGCCATCATTAAACCCATAAGCCTCCATCATATGGGTACCTACGTCTTAATCGGGCGGTTTAAAACCACTAGCTCGAGTGGTAACGGAGCGTTAAAAAGAACGAGTGGTCATGAAATCTGGATCGGACAGTCGCCATTTGTCGGCCGTCTTTACTAATGGCACCTGTCAGAATGACACGCCGGGCCTCGGAGACAATAGGCGACACAAAAAAATAGTGGCATCGCCCGTCTACACGACATCTTACAGATTTCCTTTATGAATTTCCGGGTTTCTTTTTGTTTTAAAATTATATTTGTACGTTTGTACCGCCCCTTATTCGTGCGGGTTTCTCCTAATGATTAACCTATTCGGGAAAAACCATTGAGTGCTCTATTAGCTGTCATTGATACATTATGTTCCTGCATTTAAATTTAGATCAAAACAAATCAATCTACAATAACGGACTTCTTTATTCGTAGATTGCCTAAACGATGTTAGGATTTCCCACTAAGATCATACCCACTGAAGATCGTATCAATCAAACTCTAGGTTGACAGACAGCGTGTAGGCTGTTGCTGCGCCTAATGGATTGATTGAACTATCAATTCTGTTTACATCTGACCTCTGTATCAATTAAGCTTGTTATATATATCTTAACCGTCTTCAAAAAAGGAAACTTTTCATCATTCAATGTCAAATTCATTAACTGCTGTTGGTATTACAATTAAAATGTTGTAGTAATCAATTAGGCAAATGTCAGCTCGTATTTTTAGATTATTAATTTGTTCTAGCATTTGGTTGGTAAATCATGGATATGTCTTGAATTTGAAGGAGATGTCTTTAACACATGTCCTATTCCACATACTTACCTGTAGATATTTTCGAACGATCTCGGCAGGGCAGTCGGTTCATAAAGGGCAATAATTCGAGCCGCGCATAACCGGCGCTACCGGTCCTCACAATGGCTGCAGACAAAGCGCGAGTGCGCGAGACGATGACGGATACCCCCAGCGCTCGCGCCAGCATTGTTAAGCCTCCTTCACATCACAGAACTAGACACTCCATGAAGTACACTTAATTCTGTTCCAATATTGACAATAAATACCTTAGATAACTCCAGTAATAAATTACGCATACTATTATCGAGCTCCACGTGTTCCTTAATCAACAAATTATAAATACAGTTTATCTAGTCTTTAAATGCAAACGTTTTACAACATCCGATGTGGAATCGTTAATAGGTACCTACACTTTGAATTTAATTTATAAGCTTATAAATAATAATTTAAAACAATACATTAGAATTAGAATCTAAATTGTTAAACTTGCTAAATGAAGACGCCGCTCTTATCACGTAGACAAATGACAAAAAACGTAACTACAAAGTAGTCAACCATTATTATAGTTTTAAAAATAGCACAGTTATGATAAGGGACTTAAAACTTCAACTCACGTTATATGTTTTTCATTAATCATTTTTGCAAAGAAAAATCTTATTCCAACATGAAAAACTCTGCAGTAAAATTTTATTTTATCATCGTCACCATGTTGGGGTCTATTTTAAAAATGTCTACTAATAACATTGATGATTTCAATTGAGCAGCATGCAAATTAAGTTTCTTAACGTAGGCGCAGGATAGTGCCTTAAGCTAAGAGCTCCTACAAGTAATTAATATTTTAATTTAATGATTCATATCTGAATCTTGACGTAGACGGAGTAGTTGTACAGGAAGTGATGCTGCTCTTCGCAAAAGTTTTTTATTGAAAGTATTTTAATAAAAAAGGGACTTGTTTTCAAAAAGAAAAAGAGTACGCGTTCCTCCGAATCCTATCGCTGTCCTTCGTTGGCGGGTGTTGGCGCCAGCGACCTGTCCGTCAGTCCGTCCCTACCACTTTTTGTTACCCGAGACCATCACATTATCTATATTGAGCATACTATTACAAACTGTAATTTAAAGTCACTTATTCGTTGCTAGTCGGAATTACGAGCAGTAATTCTACGTGATCGAATTCTAACCGGCGGCTGCTTTGAGCATGATTTGAGCTTGAGCTTTACATCTTTAGTTTTGTTACTTACAACGAGGGCCTCTCGAGTCTCGACACTTGTTTCATCTCCTACAGATAATGTTAATCATACTTACACACAGATATGAATTATATAACTGTCCAAATGACAACTTGGCCTCAATAGAGACGTCTCCTAAGTCTCATTATCAGGTGTTTGAGTAAGACAGTGGAAGAGATTGAGTCCAGGTCATACGTCATTATTAGCCTAGGCACGAATCGGGTCAGCACTAAGATTAGGTGTTGTACACACAGAGATATTATTATCTTTGCTGATAACAATGATACTACGTGATACCGCGAAATCAGAGAGTTGTAAAGATTAAGATGTTTATACTGCGTGCGGTGTCATTATTCTACACGTTATATTATGTGAAAATTGATGTAATTTATTGATAGGTACATATGCTGTAAAATGCATGTGGAACGAACTTCAAAGAAAATTCTATTTTCGCGATAAAATATGCACATTATGCACTAAACATTCGATTTTATTAAGATTCGTGATAATGTATACAAAATGTGAATTACTTAAGACATTAAACACGATAATATCCAGCGAACGTTACATACATATTTCCTAGTAAAAATACCGGCAGTTTTGCTTTACCGTTTCATATATCATGTTTTTCATTAACCTATGAAAGTCAACCTTTACAGACCTTGTGGTTACCAAGCCGATTTAATTAACGACAGAATAGATCTACAAGTTGACACAGCTGTAATAAATGAAGCACATTGCTGTAGCACGTTTGATACAGGTGGCCCATATTGGCACGCGGACCGTGGCAGTTGGATGTACTCACATGGGCTAATAAAATGTGGTACAAACGTGGTCTCACGCTTTTTACGTAAATGAAAATGAGAATCGTATTACAATAATATATCGATGATAATATTGGAACATAAGTTTTTCAACCTTATTTGCCAAATATTGTTGCCATGGTCTTTTGGAGTATGATTACTGTAAACCGTTGTCACGTCCGCATTTGCCAGCATTATGTCGAGCCGTTAACTTTTTTGTCTTTATATGTCGGACTTTCATTCATTGTGTGGCTGTATCATTGTTAAAATGCCATAATCGTCAGGTGAAACTGCGCTTACTCCTAAGATAAAGTGGGGTACCTCTTTGTTTCCATCGTAGAGCGTTAATGGACGCATAAAGCGTCTTAGTAAACATTTTTAACAATCCGTCATGGCGATGGCGCCTCGGCTCGCCTCCCGTTCGTATGGAGGAGCAAATAAAAACAAAAGCTGCCGAGGACATGGCGCCTGCGTTATCGCGCCACGTGGGCCCGAGCCCTTTGATTCTTAAAATACATTCCTTCATAGAAAGGCACGTCTTGTCCCGGCTATTGTTTCACAACGACCTTAGCTTGGCGGGGACTAAAACATTTCAAGACACAGTGGAAATCACTAACGTTTGCAAGTTTCATGTTAAAATTATAACGACAATAATATATGTGCATATTTATAGGGAAGACCGCTTATTTATGGTTTAAAATTGTAAATAACTCTACAGGCTGTCAATCATTCGTGTTTTGTCGCAATGGCGATGAAGAAAGCTCTGCCTTATAAAGAGAAGCAGTCAGCTATTTGCCGTCCAACGTTTAATGGGGCCAGTTTTTTGGCATCTCGATAAAAATTATATCATGTCTCAATCTCACGCATCTGTTTCTTGTAACCTATTATGTTAATATGTCCCATTGTCACTTCATTAGCAATTTTACGTGTTCAGATTCACATATATTTTATGGTAACTGATATTTTCGTGAGAGAGTCGTCCCCTGGTATAAATTATATTGTTTTAGCGAATGGATTTCATAAAAAGATTATTATAATTATCTCTGGGACGTATTCCTAAATTGTGTGTACTCTTGACGTGAGGAGATAATACGTAATTATGAATAATTATATAACCTACCAGCCGCTCTCAGATACAGATAGCGATCTATAGACAGCGGTCGCGTACGTCGTACTCGTAGCACGCTAGCGAATCGTACTCGCAGGAACCGCCGCGACGCGAGAGACGCTTCTAATTACTCTAACGCTATCTATTTAATTTTAATATTTTCGAAATTATCTGCAATAACTTTAAAAGCAATTTACTTTGGCACAGTTATGGTAAGGCTGTAGATCTACAATAATTAATTAACATTGTTTAAATACGTATTTAAATGTTAACTATTCATTTTAGCAATCTTAATTATTTTTATAACTTATTGCTTTTTCAATATTGTGACATTTAAGTTGGCCAGTGACTTATAATATTATGTCTCATTCATTAACCAAAACCAACAAATATCATCTATAAGAAATCCATTCACGAATTTAAAGTAGGTACAACTTAAAGGTTCGAGACACGATTTGATTGTGATTATTTTTTGTTACAGGTAGTGTATGATGACAAACCAGCTCAGAAGACGGATGATGAGCACATTATCAATATCTAACTACAAGCACAAAGCTTCGTAAATGTTACGCCGAAATATTATAGGACAATCCTTTTGTCGGTAATAGTGTGGTGAAATACAAAGTGAAATTTTAAGACTAATATTTTTAAACGTGGACTGAATAATGCGTGTAACTGAGTGTTGGGTGCTGAGAAAGATGGATGTGCGGTGTTCGTTGTTCAAACTGTTATTGTTTCAACTGCTGGTGGCGTGGTGTGCCGCCAAGCACGTCACGATAGACCTTTCGGGGGACGCGGCCGGCGGAGACGTGGATCAGGATGTCCAGGATAGCATAAGGAACCTATTACATACTGGTGAGTACTTAGACGATACTTATAATACCCTGCTTTCGAAAAAATATATCGATGCATCACAAATAACGCAAATCAACGCAATTCAGGTGATGCGATTGACTTTTGAAAGCTCATATCTAGAGACGCGCGTTTGACAATTTTAGTGACCTTTTTCCTTCGGGATTTGGCCAAAAAATTGTATGGGTCCTCAACATCAATTTTATCCCAATTTTTGACTATCAATACCTACCGCAGAACCTAAGGCACTGTTGAAGACTTAAGAAAAGTAGGTAAGTAAATGAAGTAGAAAACATATAAAATAATAATTTCCGTTCCGTTTTTCCCCTGTCTGACTACTTCGAACCAATTAATTATTTTATAGTTTTTCCTGTTTCAATAATAAAGATTTATAGATACGTCAACGAATGACACACTTTTAACTTTTCTCTGGGCCTTGTTCAGCATAGAAAATGTATCTATGAAAATAGTTGTTTATTCATAAAAATAGCTAATTCATCTAGAAAAAAATCGGCTTAGACAAGAATGAATAAACTAGGCATTTAGGTCATAACAAGTGATTATCTTGTAGCTATTGTGAACTAAGGTGATTTATTTTATTTAAATAGTAGAAGAATTTATTCTCGTTTTGAATCATGCGAATATTTATAAGAACAAGTTTATTAACATCCGTTTATTGTTCGGGGTAAATTAAGATTTTTGGCTGCGGGTTTTTTACCTATACAGGTTTATATTTTTTGAGAAAAGGTAACCTTTGATGGTTTACCTTATTGAAAGAAGATAACCTGGAATACTAAAATACCGGCTTTGACTTAGATTTAGGCCACTCAAATCTGAGATAGTACCCTGAGTTATAGAAGTAGGCGCCAGTCACTCACAGTTAAAATGTTTTCAGTTTACCTAAGTATTGATAAATCTATTTCCAATAATCCGAGCTAAACTATTACCAATAGTAGGTACCTAAGTAAACATGATAAGTTTCTCATTTGTTTCATTTGTGGGATTAAAAAGCGCAATCATTTCAACCTAAAGTTCGATTCAGCATTTACATTCCAGACACTTAGCAAATTACACCAACATTTCATCTGATTTTTCAGAGCTTGTTGCAATTTTCCGGAAAGAGAGGTAGCTAATAAAACAATAACGCATCAGCTGTGTCCTCTAGTAAACTTTTAAGATTCAACAGAGCGAAATGGGTTAATAGTATCGTAGGCGACGCTCCAGCCATTTGTCTTATTTACACAGTAATTGCGATTTTTAAATGAGACTATTATAACGCCTCTTAAATATTTCGTCTTGGCACGACTTCTTGTTTTGCTTAGGTACTGTACAATCTTAATAAAAAGTGATTAAATGCCAACGAGTCGTCGAACAATATCAGAGGTGGTCTTTGTAAATTAGGTCGTTACAATTTTAAAATACGCTATGATGTTAAAAATACACAAACTTAAAGCGTTCCCACAGTGAAAATCGTTTGAAATTTTTTTTCACAAATCCATAATGTAATAAAACATAATTTAACGATAATAGGTCCATTTATTTAACCACTATAATATAATGCCCATTCAAAATATGTAAATCAAAAGCGATATAAAACATGTCAAGGCGTTAGAGGTCAAAACTAAAATTTTCGTATAATCCGATCCTATCCGATTTACAATTAAAAGTGACGTGTGACGTACGTCGTGACAGGGGTCTCCCATATCCATCAGATAAAGTATCATATCCGTGGGTCCGTGGGTCGTCACGCTCATCTTGCGCCTTGTTTTGTAAATGTCACTAAGTTTGAAATACTGATAATTGGATTCAGAGCACGCGTGACAGCCGCGGACTGAGAGCATTTTAGGAGGGTTAATCCTCATTGCCCTTTGCTCGTTCTTTGATTAATGTATCTCGTGCAGACACCCTAATTTTACGAGCTTAGGCTTTATGCAGAGGTAAATCTCTTAAGATGAAGGATCATACTTAAGGCAGGTTGCAGTACTGTGTGTTTTGACGAACAACAGCGACTGTTCGGCGAGTCAAATAATGCCTCAATTTTGATTGTTTTTTCTTCTTGGCGAAAACTGATAAAGAAATAATACAATATGGTTTCAACATTTACTTCAAAATAAAAAGCTCTGTCTATTGATATAACTTTTATAAACATTCGTGATAAAATCTCTTAGCAGTACACGTTTAAAATTGTAATTTGTTTGATAAAAAAAAGTATCGAGCCAATCATTCTAAATCGCGTTTCTATCTTTACGATTTACTTGAGGGTATGTTCAATTTTTATGTAATGATTTTTATTTATTAAAAAACTCATAATTAATTAGATTTTTAGACGTTCAAAAATCTTAAAAAGTACTGCAACCCCGCCTTAAATGAAATCATACCCTCCTACACATAGGTAGGTATTTATGTTTGGCAAAAGTAGAAAATAAATTAATAACCGTACCCATAGATACAATCAACATGACATTGTTTTACAATATTTTATCCGAACAAAAAAACGGTTTCTCAATAAATTACTATTGTAAAATTATATTTGATGTGACCACGTAACACAAACGAGTATCCACCTAACATATAATTATTTTAATTACAAATTTCATCTACTGACTCGACATCGACCACACCAGTAGTTATATAGTCATTCCGAACTTGTTATAAAATACTTGAATCTCAAAATTGAGTATCCATTTTTACGTCGTTACCTACCGCATAAAATACGCTTATGGAATACCGTAAAATAAAACCCTTAACTATAATATAACTCGGTGTTGTGTTACTGTAACCAACCGACATTTTGCTGCACACTCATCGACATGGTAGATATTTTTTTAACACACAGCTTGTTAAAATTAAAAATACCAAACTTTTGTTTTACCAAGACAACAAAGGCAAATACGCAAATCATCAAACGAATGTCTAGCTCAGATAGAAGTAGTTATGAAATTCAGAAAATCATCATTTAAAGTGCTTACAAATGATATAGGTAATATCGTACGATGTCTGACCAATTTTTATGTCTAGCTGTACAAAATAGTGATGTAATTTCTGCGTATGCATTTGTCCGTTTAGACATGCTGGCTACATGAAAGTTCGCTTGTCGTAAGTAATACAAATGAATAACACCTGAACGGAATTAATAAACGCAGTGCTCGTTGATAATTTTAAGCGCATCTCAAAGCAATAATAAGAGTGGCCGATGGAACATGAATTAACCAAAGCACTAATGCAGTAAGAAGTTCTATTTGCAGGCTTAAGAACACTTCAAAAATAGATCGCGGATAACGTAGAGTGAGTTGAACTGAAAGCTTCAAAATGAAGCATAAACGTAATCAACCAATAACCGTAAAGCAGCAATCGGTGGCGGGATTTATAAAACAAAGCTGTAAGTAAGCGACACGGTCGTCGAACTTTCATTCTAAATTCGTCCCTGTGCCAATATGCTCAACTAAAATTGACATTTAATTACGAACGGCAATTTTTAATTCTTTCTATAAATTTACCTTACCAAATTATCTTGTTAGATTATCATATCGTAAAAGTACTTCATTATTGCCCAAATTTATCGCTGGAAAGTGCAAAGTATAACGATCCTGATTCGCTTATCTAATAAGCTCAATATTTGCTCAAGCAATCTTATCAGTTGTGCAGAAAAGGCGCGAATCTGTTGATCTTGGTGACGCGAGCCATGACGTAAAGCTGTCACTTGTAAACCGAGGATACGATCGTAAAGTGTCGTGCGTCTGTTCACCCATTTTTTCACAGGAAAGCAAAAGACATAAACATTATGCTGTTACTGGTTTTCCTTTTAATTTTCCTGGCAAATGGAATATAGCTTGCAAACACTTGCAAATCTTATATTGGACGATGTTTTTCATAAATTCTATACAAACCTTTTACAAAAATAGAGGCTAGTTTAGTCACAAAGTAAATAGTTACGCATCTTAGTTTTTACAGGAAACTATTATTAAGACGTTTGTTCTTGTCACATCACACATAATACCTTTGTTTGAACACTCTGATTATGTACAATTAAGGGTGATGTAACACCCATCGCCTCACACAAATTAGTTTGCTCGGTGACATTGAAATGGGCATGGTTTTACGCATTTGATTCGCTATTATAATAATTAATGATAAAAACTTAATGTCAATTATGGGTTGCCTTGACCGAAGACTCGAAATATAGTGACGACCAAACCAATATGGAACCAATTCTGAGACGCGAAGATTACCACTAGACTGGTTCCTATCCGGTATTCGAACTTGATGAATATTAATTCTATTAGATTACATACTTATTATAACCACAGGGGGTACCTTCTCGTGTCTAGATAAGGACGGTTCGATACAAATTCTTTACATGGTGAACAAATTAGTTTGTGGGGCCTCGTATGAGGCGCCCTACAGAGATAATATACATTAGGTACCGAACTAGGTTGCCTGCCTACGATAATTGAATGATGTAGTATATGGGCATACAATTAATTTACGTAATCGATCTATTGCAACTCATTCGCAACATATGTACGAACATAGAAAAGTAGGTAATCAGTTTAAAATGTATTCCGTACGGCTATGATTACACATTATTTTGCTAAAGGAATTGTCATGTCGGATCATTCATTTTCTGTAAATTCATCACGATTCATGAAGTTTCATCAAACGCTTGCAGAGAAAGAGATATAAAAGTTGAGGGGCTATTAAGTCCAGTCATTCATAACGTAGTGATGTGCTCTGTTGTCGCCCGGCAGGGGGCGGTACCTACGCACTGTAATTACCAGTAATTGCAGCCATGCATAACAACAGCGACGGTGAAATACTCGCCCACACCTCTCATTACAACACTAACATTATTGGTTTTAGATTCATATCATAGATGTAGCCTACCTACTCGAAAACGTAGCTTACGGCTGCTTAATGGAAACTTAGCCCATTAATAAATTTAATGATGTACACATGATAAGGTGATGACTTTAATAAAAAGATTGGGTTTGATTACAATTCATTAATAAAAGATCGTTTCAATAATTAAGAAATGACTACTATTAATTTCTAAAGCTTTTTTAATAATAGTAAATTCTTACACGCTGTATTCTTCAAATTTGGATGTATTAATAATATTCTGGTTTTTGTAAAAAAAACTCGCGCAATTAAAGATCGCCTGCGCAACAATTTTCAAGGCAAGTTCTAAGAAAATTATCGCTCTATTAATCCATTTATCGTCTGGGGGAGCACTTAAACCAGCTAAGGCTTGAACAATTGTTGTTTTTACCTTAATTAAATTCATGTATGTATGAGGCTCGGAAGACTAATATGGAGTGAGAAAAACACGAGTAGCGAGTAGAACCTGTGTGGCCTTAGCAGTCAGCGAGTGTCGAGTGACTAGCGCCGCTTCGTCGCTGACCACGCACACAGATTTCACATGAAATCGTTCATATGATGAGTGATAAGCTAGCAATTATGATTATCTATGAAAAATTGAACATATTACCGAGAACTTCGTGGTCTAGGAACGTGTCGTGCTGGCGCGCCTCGGGGTTATGTTACGGAATGGTAACGCCATGGCTTGTTGTGGGACTCATTCCGACTTCTATAATGTGAATTATATTGTTATATTGGCTAATGAATGAAGGGTTCATTTAAAATTTTATTCTCTTTACAAATTATAAATACTAAGAACATTGGAAAACCAATTAATCTTTGCCCAGCATTGCAGTGGCACAAATTAGGTTAATGAAAAATTATTTACTACTAAAAATTAATACTCTTTATTAAATATTTTTTACTATTGATAGGCATACGATTGATCACTTATGGTAAGCGATGATGCGGTCTATGATGGAGCACGCTTGCCTAGAAGTAACCTATTCACTCTTAACTTAAAGATTCACAGGTCATACTATCAGGAAACAGCGACACGTGTGCGGTAAATACACCTACTTTATTTATTTATTTATTTAAAAATACTACCACATCACATACATCAAACACTAAAAAAAAAACTGCATTACAAAAAATCTGATGCACATGACAATTAAGGCGTATATAGCGCTGAACAATATGCTTGCTGCCTTGATTTCACGAATTTCCTAATTAATTTTAAACATAAACATAAAAAGTAAAATACAATTTGTTTGAATAAATTACACAAATTACAAAAAAAAAACTGAAAAACTAAAAAAACTTTAAATACTCGTATCTCAATAGATTAAAATTCAAACTTCAAATTTAAAAATGTCAATAAATTAAATATAAAAATTTAAAAATTAAATTGGATTCATAGCATGTCAACAATTTAGAATTAAAATTATAATCATTTAAGATAAATTCAAACATTTAAAATAAAATACGTTAAATTCTAATCATTAAAATATATGGCATAAATAAATAAGTGTCAATAATAATAAAATAAAATCAACAAATTACTCAGAACAACCTGGCAAAGACAGTGTGATTTTTTTCCGAAACCGCGGTAGGTTGTCACTGAATATGTCTAATTCGGGCATAATCAAGACTGCATTATTGTATTCATTGCACATTCTTATTATGGGAGACTGCAAGCCCAGGTTCGTTTTGACACACGACGTATCAAACACCTGTTTAATTTTTTTGGTTCGGGGGTAAGTTCTTGGAACTGCTAAGAAAATGCTTTGCAAAAGGCAACTGCATTGAACCGTCCCATTAATAACTTTATGGAGGAAGCATAAATCTAATAGACGCCTACGATCGCGAAGGATAACCATTTTAAATTTCTTTAAACGTTCGGTGTAAGGTTTTCTGTGTGAAAAATTATTTGAAGAGAAAGCAAGGTGTCTCGTGAAGGCTCTTTGTATGCTTTCCACACGTTGTGAGTGGACTGCATAAAAAGGGCTCCACACACTGCTTGCATACTCAAGATTGCTGCGTACTAGGGCATTGTAAAGTACCACTTTGGTCTTCTCGAGTTTAAAACCTCTGGAGTTGCGCTTTATAAATCCAAGCATCTGGGCGGACTTTGTAACTGCCTTATCGATGTGTGAGGTAAACTTCAACCTGCTGTCAACAATCACATCGAGATCTCGAACTTCATTCACTTGGTCCAGTTTTACGCCACCAATGTCATACTTTGTATGAACTGGTGTTTTTTTCCTTGTAAATGATATGTGATGACATTTTTTAGCATTAAGACTCATATCGTTAACGTAACACCAACGCTGAATATTATTCAAGTCAGCTTGAATTAACTCAGCGTCAGTTCGAGAGTTTATCACTTTATATATTTTTAGATCGTCAGCAAACAGGGAAATTCTACTATGTCGTATGTGATTGGTTATATCGTTGATAAATATGAGAAACAACAGCGGCCCTAAGTGAGATCCCTGTGGAACTCCTGAGTGCGCGTAATATACCTCAGATATAAAGCTGCCTATAGCTACATATTGTGGTCTTTTTGACAAATATGATTTAAACCACTCCAGCAATTCACCTCCGATACCAAACCATCTCAGTTTTTCGACTAGTTTGGGGTGATCCACTTTGTCAAAGGCGCTGCTGAAGTCGGTGTATATCGCGTCTATCTGCTTTCCCATGTCGAACTCACGTGATACTTCAGAAACAAAGGGTACCAGATTAGTCACCGTTGAACGCCCACGTCTGAAGCCATGCTGATAATCCGAGATGCTTGAATCCACCATTTGTGATATAATGGGGCATAATATTGATTCAAACAGTTTGGAAAAACATGACAGGATCGAAATAGGGCGATAATTAGTTGCGCTGCCCGGATCACCCTTCTTAAATATGGGAACTATACGAGCTTTCTTCCATTCCTCAGGGAATTTGCCCTCCTTCAAGGACCGGTTGAATATCAGCATTAAAGGAAGCGCAAGAGCCGAACCGCATCTTTTAACAAATACCGGTGGGATAAGGTCAGGTCCAATACCCTTAGTCGGATCAATTTTTCTAATTGCCCTTAAAACATCGGATTCCTCAAATTTTACGCTTGAATTAAAGTTAGAAGTTTCACATAACGATTGCGAACAATAAGTATGTGAATGTGTGGACTGCGAGGTTTTTGCCGTGTACACAGATGAAAATTGAGTTGCAAATAAGTTAGCGATTTCAGGACCAGTTCTAGCAATTTCGTCTCCTAGCATCATGCTTGCAGGAATCGATGATTTACCACCGCGTTTGCCATTAATAAAGCTCCAAAAGGCTTTCGGGTTTTTAGGGATGTCATTTTCTATTTTGGTTTTGTATCTGGAATAGCATTTATCATAAAGCTCGTGAGAGCGAGAGCGTAGCAATTGATATTCGATTTCATCTCTAGGATTACCAAATCTCTTATATTTCTTTCGAATTTTTTCCTTTTCAGATAAAAGTCTAATCAACGAATTACTAAACCACGGAGGGAATTTAGCTCTAACAGTTGCCGTTTCAGGGACTAACTTTTCGATGACAGTTCCGAGAATACTGTAAAACTCCGCGACCATACTATCCACATTATTGCAGCTGAGAATTCGTTCTTGCCATTCTACACGCTTTAGCTCACCGACGATATCTTTATAGTTTGCTTTGAAATAGTTTTTTTTTTGTCAGGTTTCAAACGCAGGTAAGTGAGATTATTGTATGGAATGTTAAGCAATAAATTGGGATGGTTCGGGTAGCATTTGCTAAGAACATTCAAAGGTCTTGTAACATAGGCGCCAGGCAAACTTGCAATAGTCAAATCCAGTCATTTGTTGTCACAGTTATTTATACAGTCACCTACCTTATAGTCAATACCGCAGTTGAAACATCCACAAACAAAGACGATTAAAACTGAGAATAACCGTCTCTCAAACTCATTACCATTACTCCTCTAATCTTAATTCGAGGTTAGCCCTAAGGCACGCCTTACTAAAAAACAAAAAGTTAAAGCTTGAAATGTCATCATAATTTATTAGAGGAATGTTGCGGGTGTATAATTAAGGCGTTAATCGCATTGAGATATATAAATGTACGAGTGGCGCCTGGAGATGGCGCCATGTTTAGGGCCCAGGGACCGCATTACTTCATAAATACAATGCCATTAAAGTGAGGAGTTGTTAACGTTCCATTGTTTTTTCTTTTGTTTTATTACAGTTTCTTAAACTATGTTGTTTTTTTTTTATAGTTGTAGATATATACATACTCACGCCTTTTTGGACCTGAGAGCATAATGTGAGTTTTGTTACGTACTCGATCGCGTTAACGTAAACGTTTGCTTACATGTCTCAAATTGTATAGGAAAAAAAAGGTTATTCGTTAATCTCACCAGGCAGCGCTTATTCAGTTTCTATACAAATTGGCATTAATAACGCTAACGCGGTGGCATTCAGAACGTTAAAACTCACACGAAGCCCTCTGAACAATCCTTAGGCTCTAGATAATTAGCCATTTTATTTACGGATGCGAATGTCAAAATAATCATGTGAAATTTGCAGCATTGGACAATCCCTTATATACATTTTGACGTTTTGACAATCGCCAATCGCTAAGCTACCGCTGACAGAATGTTACTTTTCTATTAATGTCTTATTTTTTTTTTTATACGTTTGATATTAAATTAGATAAATAAATTATTTAACAAGATTAGAATTTAACTTGTCATTTATTATTCAATACAAAAAATGTTTAAATGTTAAGTCTCATCCTGTTATCAATAATGTACCTATAATTAAAATTATTTATAAATGTTCTAAAATAGAGTCGTTGAGCAAATTGTTAAACGAAAAAAGTGTCATATTGATATTAGTAATAGGACTCCTATTTCTTTCAACTTTTTACTTGCATCAGGGCATGTACGACGTTTATTTATTAATACTGTCAGCAAAGCCGTCAGGTTATTGTCTTGCGATTTTGTTGGTCGAATTTCCGTTGTTGCTGGAAAGCGCGTGCGCCGTCATTATATCCTGCGCCGAAACAGCATCGCCGTCAATATTATGACTGAAATCTAGGTTATCGCTGTTAGTTTTCAGAATTTATGATACATTTCGTTGAATTTAACTTGAAGAGTTAATATTTTAATTGACTTATGTAACCTTTCAAGAACTTTTATTTTGTAATAATCTTACCATGATAACTTAGACGAAGTGGCCTGAAGTTAGTGGTCAATCCCTAGCAGCAATCGGAATGACATTTCAATCTCTCCCGATTGCAATCAACTTCTTCTGTCAAGCACTCTGTTTCAAAAGATGTCTTTATTTAACTGTTACTGAAATACAAATTTGTATAGGTACACATCTCTGGTAAAACCCATACGTACTTACTACGTTGATTATCACAATATACACATTTTATTTACGTGCGTAATAGTGCGTATAAACCTTTCATCGTTAACGCCAACCGTTACTCTAGCAGCTATTTTCATCCCGCTGCGTAAGATTTACAAACACAAACTATGCTGTAATGGCTTCAGTACGCATTTGGAGTACATATGGAAGTACATTATCATACTTTTTTCTGCTTAGGGGTACTGCCTCACACTGTTAGACATCAAGAGTTTCGAGCAACTAGTATTCGACTACAGATAAAAACAAAAATTGGTCCATCGAGCCGGATATAAATAGTTGTTACCTATCCGGCTCGAGAGACCTTATTATTTTTAAAGGAGTATATACCATAATAATATACATATACCTATTCGCCTCTTAGTTTGCCATTTCTACTTTTTGTACTCATATTACTGTTTGTTTTCTATACAGGTATCTACTCCCATCGACACCTGGACACGTCGAAAGTGCAGGTCGTACACCCAGTGAAAGTGACGCGGCATGGTGAGCTGGTCTCGCACGCTGTCGAACACGCGCATGCCCATGGCCATGCACGCGCACGAAGGGATCTTCACTTCACGGAGCACTTGCAGCCTCACGCCGTGCATTATAACCTTACAGTTGATGGCCGAGAGCTCAGGCTGGACCTGAGGTAAGAACTATCGATTTACTAGATTTTAAGAAGTTTTACCTACATAGCATATTTCATTAATACCAAAAGCTCCTAAGACGACTAAGACGTACTCGTAGTTATTAACCATCTAATGCCAACAACAGTGCGTATGAAAGGACCAAATATATTATTCCCCAGATTTAATTACTTACCTGATGGAAAATACAGACTTGATGGACAGAAGGATAATAAATCAGAACGAATAAAGCACCTTGATTTATTTATAAGTTGGTACTTAATATCAGAGTTCGTAATAACCTTTGTATTATTTCCTTAAGAACAAAGAAAAACATTGATAAACCCCAAAGATTAACAATCTGTCAGTAACAAAAAACACTAAACTTACTGTGTGTTAAATACTTTCATATTTTTGCAAAACTAACAAAATTTACAGCATAAAGGAAACACTCTGTGTGTATATGTCGTTAAACTCAAAGCAGACCAAACAGATAACTAAAATCAACTTGTTTTTAACTTGTGTAGTTACTTCTATTACTTAAATAGATAAGATTATGTCTGTGACAGTATCTGGAGTACACACAGATACAGCTGAAGTTCACGGGCATTGGGTAAGTAATATTAAAGAGTACATTGATCGTACAATGTTAACTGAACCCACGGATTCACTTTTCTGAACGAAAATTGTGTTGGTAATTTCATTAGAGTGGAAAGACCAAAAAACGGTTCCAAAATAGATTTTTAATTTGCTTTGGTCTTTAATGTTAACCTTTTCAATGCTTGATAGTAGTCAAAAAACAAATACAAGCGTAATTGATATCCTGGTAGGGATCTTACTGTAAGACAGATGAATCTAACAAAAAATGCATGTTCATAACAAAGTAAGTGCAATGGTGTGCATACAAATTAACAAAAGGAGGTTTGATTAGCCGTTTCTTATAAGAATAAACTTCAATACGAGGAAAATCAAATTAATTAACGGAGAAGTTTTTGCCTGTATTCTGTATATTTTCCTGTATTACAAAAACCTAATCTAACGTTTTTATTTTATATAGTACACGGTTACACGAGAACATGATTCGGATTGTTATATCTCGCTGCGATAACCCGGGCCATGTGAAATTCGGGCATCAGACGCGTATTACAATAGATAAGAGAGTAAGCGTGCGCCCGCGCCGCTCTCTGTTGCCGACTGGACTGACATAGTTTGTTTTTTGCCTATCGCGGATCGACCTTCTCAAATATTTGAACTTGGCTTCACTATCACTCTGGGCCACATCGACGTTTATCAGTTACAGAGCAAAACTACCACTAATGACACATTATCTCCCTTATCATCAACGTATTTATCATTATGCTTTCATGTGCAGGTAGTTTTAATTCTATCACTTGTGTGTATTCTTGTTTTTTTGTTATATACGCCCACTTGTACCAATGGCTGTAAAAAATAAGTCTAAATAATCAATCAAGTTGAATTATGGCCATATGTAAGCCGGTATCGTTCAGTTTAAGAAGCAAATCTTTATTGTTAGTATGACGATGAATTTTGATGAGCGTGAAAACTAGTCTGCATACTTGAAATGTAAACGTTTACTAGCGTTCATTTTATTAGCTTTTGTACCCGTGATCCCATAAATAAGGAAGTCGAAGGAGAGATTGTTATATAATTTCAAGGAATTGACCGTGGGCCCTAGGTGTTTGTAGGCACCCATAATCTGCAGAACCGATCTGGAAGCTTTGCAAAAGACCTTCTTAGTTAGGACATGTCCAGACTTCTCAAATAAGTGACATCGCCAGGATACACTACCAGTTTTTTTTACAATTCGTTCTGGTCTTTCGAATAAGATCGAAGTTGTTTGAAAGCGTTTAAATCACAGAAAAGGAAGATTAAGCGCTGTGCAAAATCGCAAAATGTTTTTCAGTTCTGTTAAAATACATAACAATATCTTCTTCGGCTGGAATTATGTGATTTTAATAAGTATTAACCTTGAGACAGTCTGAGCCCGTTTCTGAGGAGTATGCACATAAATCTTAGTAAATCTGCTCGTTGTTCGTCTGAAGCAGCATTAATACTGTTGTCGCTACCGGCAAACAGAATCACAGTAGTTAAACAGATAGCTCTTTGTTTATTTAAGTCTTTATTTACCTATTTATTTAATCGCATTAAAAATCTACAGTTATAATAGGCCATTTTAAATATTTATTTGACTTGTTTTTTGTATAACTGTCGTAACAGATTTTCTTGTCTTCTGCTCGGGCTTGAGATCTAATGTTTTAGATGGGGTACTATAAATAATTGTATCAGCTCCTAAACGTCTACCATCGCGCATCTGGATCGATGAATCACATTATGTTTTTTGGCACACATTTCTTTTTCGTATTTCTGCTTCTAACTGTTTTGACTTTTTGACCTTTAACGCTTTCTGGCCAACTACAACAGAGGGCACATCTTGTCTTGAGAGAAACCGAAACAAAACCGAACAGAAAGGGTCATTGATATAATAATATGTCCTGCTAAAGAGCCTAAAGATTATAACTCTCCGACCTCTCGAGTTCCTAATTCCATTGTTGTACAAAAGGACCGATAATCGAGTATGAAATTAGGTCCGAACGACCGCAGTCGATCGCGGGTGTAGGATACAAGATATTAAAATCGGACATGTAGTTGGCCCCGCGCCTAACTCACCGCACGCACTACTTACTGGAGCTCATAAATTTCGAAGGCTATTTCCGTACATTTTTACAGCAAAACTTGTATCCCAAACACTGACTAATGCTATACTCTAGCGAGAAAAAATATTTATAAAAGTAGAATGCAGTGTCAAGTCGGAAATACTAAAATGTTGTAACTTTGAACTAAGAAATCTAGGAATGTAGGTCTTTCTGTCACAAAATAAATCACAAGACAATTTCTTATCTTAATTTAATTAGTTGTAATAGTTCAATTTATTGGCTTCGTCGGACAGGCTGTAAATCACACAACGCACCCATTATATTCCGGCCTTTCGCTCGCAGAAATCAACTTAAGACATTCTGTGTTCCTTGTTCAACAATCGTTTTTTCTAGACTGTTTTTGCTAAATGGTAGTAAATAATATAGTCATTAGAGACAATGATAAATTGAGAGACAACCAAACAGGTGGCGTGACTACTAAAATCATCCAACTTATATTTTAACTAAATATACGCTTATGGTAGTAAAGATGTAGAAGACCGAGATTTCATCTCAGTTGATTACTTCTTAAGATAATGCTGCCGTAATAAATCAATAACTACTGTTAGTGTTACCAGCAGCAAAATAATGCTTAGTTTTCCTAATCGAGCTTAAAGTTTGTTTTATCTTAACTTAGATATAATGAATTCCAAATCTGGAAGGCATAACAGCATTCCTGTGCCGAATAGTGTTAATAATTTATGAAACACTAGATAGTTAATAAAATTAAATTTGTTCGTGAACATAGTACTTAGATTATTTTCTTACAATAATTGTTACAATGTAATGTTGTCACAATCGAAGATTTCGCAATACATAGAAGTTGTGCAAAAAAAATTGTTTATATACCTATCTTATCGAATCAATCTAATCTGTCTATAAAAAAACCGAGTAGGAAATGAAATTATCCCTTATCCAGACACACATCGTTGTAATGGATTCAAATATCATTTAGTTTTTTTGCATTCATTATATTCTTGATACGGAATCAGCATCAGTGTATGACTATAATATATTAGTTTGATTAATTGAGGTGGTCGCGCTGACGCAATACTCTCATACCAGTAATGTCGCCATCGACTAACGCAATCCCAAACGTAGGCTATGCACACGGGATCAGATACATGAACCACTCATTATTTCTTTCGAAATAGATAAACCCTTGCTCACTTGCATCGACACCAAGATTATTATCATTTATTGCTAAACTATTACATCACAGCCTTCGCCATCTTCCAGTTTGCAACATCAACCCAAAAGATGCATATTGGTAAAATTGCCATAACCCTTAAAAGAAGACTGACAGCCCCTTTTCCTTTTGGCCATGTCAAGAAAATTTCACATAATTCGAGTTCTGGGTCCAATTAATTTATAGTTACCGATAAGGAGTAGATAATTATGCTCCTAAAGCTATTAAAGTTGCGATTTCATAAGTAGCCTGTAGTGATTTATGGTCGAGCGAGGTAATGAGACAAATCTAATTACAAAAAGAGGCTTGTGCTTTAAATAGAAACAGCCGGCAACTGATTGCCATAAAATAAGAATAAGGCTTGTAACGTTATCTCGTTGTGTATGCAGCGTACGATCAAAGCTACACGGACGCATCGAGTCGCGTTTTCGCCGCGCAATAGTTTCGCGGAAGCGACGTTATCACTCGCACTCGTGTGAACACGACACTAGCTAGAAGCAGTCTGTGCACTTTTTGTACCTACGCACAGCGACTTGATTGCAGCCTACCTATTAAAATAAGCTCACACTTTCTAAATAAATAATGAAAAACTGCCAATAAATACCTAAAGCGGTTTCTTTTCAGGCCCGTTCCACGGACAATAAAAAATACACATGATCACCTTAATGCAGGCAGTTGTCACCAAACTTGACGGACTGGGGTGCGGGCCGCCGGAGCGCGCGACCTCGTCGAATTTCTTCTTATTCAGCAACTGGGACGCTGGGCTCATGCATTTTTAATGTGTTGGGGACAAAAAGTCGACAGTTTGAAAGTTGCTGTATGGTCTTCGAAGTTCAATTCATACATATTTATGTGGCAATTATTGTAATACAATGAACGATGAATATTGCAAGGATTGCACAACGTGACCCTACGTAGCGGGACCGTGCACCGAATATAGTAATACCCAAATAAATGAAAAACGACTGTTTAATGCAATCTGTCAATTATGTCATGTGTACATACGGTGGCTGCCGAAGATACAGCTAGGGCTAGGCGTTTATAATGACTGAAATAATTCAGAAACCGCTATCAAAATTTAAAAAAGTATCTTCAGTGTTATTTAATCGGTTCTATATATTCCTAAAACAGCTAAGGATGCCTTACTGAGAACTGCAAACACCGTTACCGCATGAAATGACTCTGTTACTCTTGAACTGAATAATTATATGAGTAAGGCCAAGGTTAAACATTGTTTATGTATTCAGCGATCAAACGCCTGAACTTTTTTGTATACATAATGTAATATGGGCAGTTAACACATAAATATAGTCCTACGTGAAACAGATTTCGTACATATGATTCAGAGATTGAACATTTTGGAGCAGATGTATACTAAAAATCAAGGAGAGTTTTCCCTTTTGGTGTTGAAACACTTGGAACCTAAATCTGGGTGGAACCATATTATGTTATATCTTGAGACTATATTGCAATATGCAAAAAAAGCGTTCTGCGCTTTCCTTAAATGCGAGCTCAAAGATGCAAAGAATCAAATGTAAATATTTAGAACTCCTGATGAGTGTATTGACACGTGAATATTGGATTATTGAATCCAGTATTCTTCATTATCTTACCTATAATATCTTTTGTCAGGTTTATATTCCCTATAAACTCCTAAGATTTCGTAATAACTATAAATGTGCAATATAAACGATATAGGCTTTGGTCCTTTCACCCTACTAAAATAGTAATAGTTGTCGTAATTTCTAATTTATATGCAGTCCATTAGGGTTTATCGAATTATAAGATTTTATAGCTGCGAATTAAGATTGCGAACAGCGAATGCTATTTGCCAAACACTCAGCGAGTGATAATCGCTGATAATTTAGTTGGGCCGTTATTGTCGAGTCGGAGTCTTCAGTTAAGGGTACAAGAGGAAAAATGCCTGAGTAATTCGACCACGTACAAATAAATGCCTTATTGGAACATTTTATGGCTTAGTAGAAACTTGTACCAGTTGCGAAGGTTATTTCGAAAATTGCGCCCGTTATCGCCTCCGATCTGCGGTTAATATTTTTATCGTGTAAAATTGGACAAGTGATCGCTCCAAAGCGGTCTAATGATTGTTGTAAATTTCACTGGTGTTGGTAAATTGGGGGCATCGATAATAAATTTTCGCATTGGTAACATCGACACGGCGCGAGATCGGACAGGTTCTCCGTGCCAAGTCGTTAGGTTCAAATGATTTGCATAACAATTTTTAGGTATTTGTGTAATTGCTACGAGATTAAAGCTTTTAGTAGTATTCCTTATTGGGAATATCTTTATGATTTATTTGATGTTTGAATGTGTCTATTGAGATTGGATAGTCTTTCCATAATTAATTTATATGTTATTGATATGATTTTAATCCTGCCTTCATTCGTCTAAATGGTGATTTTATCTTATTGAATACACATAAGCCTCCTACAACAGGTGCCGCCTATATATGCGTAGGAGGAATCTATTCCGCGAGTTAAAATGAAGTAACAAAATGAGTCGCAAGCGTAAATATTATAGTTTCGCATATAGGTAAACGCATTGCAAGTTCAAGTGCAAGGAACTCGTAAGAGGCTGTAATAAAATAAAGGTTTCGCACGGCAGGGCGCCGAAACCACAGGGCTCAGAGAGATTTATATCTACACACGCTGTATATATCACCGTGCGATACCCGATACGATGCGAATGCAACAGCAGAGTCAAAACAATGCTTTTAGTTTTGTTCCTTTACTTAGGGCGGGTTGTATCAAACAGTTGGTAAACGTAACATACGTACGTCAAAAAGTTACGATTACGGACGATGTTTGACGTTCGTTAAATAAGAAGCGTTGTTTCAAAACATTCTGGTATAAATTCCTGCTCATCCCAATAGCTAAGTTATTGTCACGAGTCCTACCTAAATAGCTTTTTTTTTCATTTCACCACTTATTTGTATCATCAGAAGAACTGGTATTGAGGAATTAAAAAGAAATTTCACAATATTGTTCTATTTGACGCATTTAAACTTACGTTAACCAGTGCTCAGACCATCTGTTAACGTAAACGTTATATTTAACGTGCGTTAACGCTGACATTTTGTGAAACAACCCAATTTTTTGATTTAACTATAGTTAGCACCATTTTTAACGTTTACGCGTGTGTTAAGTGTAGTTGAAACAACCCGCCCTTAGTCGCTAAGGGAGCGTCCGCGTCGTCGGTATACTTCTCACTTACTCTCAGGGAACACTGACGGTATTACAAAATCTAACGCCTACTGCGTTTGCCTTTGGTTTTGTAATGCTTTCGCGTTGACATTCTACGGATGACCTATGACACCTCTGAATGTTAAACATCTTGAAATTACACCTTAGTATCGTAGCGTTTAAAAGACGTATTTATCTCGATAGTTTAAAAATAAGCGACGAAAATGTTTGTGAGTCTGTCTGAGAAAGTCTCTACCTAGACTTTCTTCTAAAAATGCTCGTAAAGGTTCTCTTTGATCGTGTATCGTGTAGGTATCAATATGTGAAATTTGTTAGAAAATAACTATTTGGGTAAAGGGTTATTTTCAGCGATTGATCCGGGGTCAAATTGACTGCTACAATAAGATCGCAGTATTTATGTAAGAGATATCCTGTTGATATCACAAAGGAGTGCACCCCTTAGTGGCCTTAACGATACCCATGGAAAACTGTAGGTGGCCTATTCTTCAGTCGGGTAGGTACCGCACAGCACTATCGACATTAGGTGGTATAATGATAGTGTTTCAGAGATATTTGCATGTTAATCGCGGCTATTAGGCGTCTATGGCGCGTTTATCTCGTAAGGTCTCGCTTCGGCGCCTGTGTTGCCACACATAAGGATACACGTATACTTTACAAACAGGTCTAATCAGCATAAACCAGCTTTTAAATGTTACGTAAATTAACTATTTACCGCCATTTTTCTAGACATTTGATAAAAAATTGATACTAAATTTCTTTAATTTTATTATTATTTCCTTTTTGTGAATAAAATACCTATTGTGAATCGAAATGATCGCTAACTATAGATAGTGCAAGAAGAAATAAGGCTCTATCCGAACAAAAGTGATCGTGTCAGCAACATGTAAACACTTGTATGGCTGATTAATTTGTATGCAAACAAGTAGCATCGCGCGATAAGACTTGTGAAGGTACATACATTATCGTTAATTGAGGACGTGAATTAATTAACAGGTTGCTACCTCTCTAACACAAAACAAATTGACTGACTGTACAGCGGTATGAAGTTATGAACCCAAATATTTGGGCGCTATCAGACTATATCGGACTAAATGATGTTGGCATGCAAATCGAGCATTGTAGTCAATCGGTTAACTTTTCAACAATGTTACGCCATAATGCACGCACTCCTTTACCGTTGGAAACAATCAATCGTCAATTATGACAGGTTAGTCACTAGTATATCTACCTCTAGTTCCCGAGCATGCACAGACAGACGCACATAGACATTTGTGTCAACACGTATCTGGGGCGACTGTGTTTACCTCTACTAATTGCCGTAATGAGCCTTATCTGTGTGCTTAGTGCCGTACTCGCCACTCGAACTGTTTGCTTCTGATCGACAGCCCGCGGCCCAAGGCTGATAGTGTCCACAACAACTAAGAACAACAGCACTTGTGTACTTGTGTCCTGTGTGTGATCAGCGGCGCCGCGCGTGTGTGTTACCGAGTTTCATTGAAACTTACTTTAATTCAGCAATTATTATCAACCGTTACGCAATCTTCAGGTTGTTGACCGAAAACAACCATCAATAAAATTTATACAACGCCAATTACTGACTCATAAATTATTGTCACTTACCGTCAATAAAATAGGACATAAAGGTCGGTTAGTTACAAATACAGTGAGCGGCCGTATATCCTCTCCTTTTTCTGCGCTTAATATATCGTTACATTCCACAATTGCAGCATTCTGCCCGGTATCTAAGGCCGGTCCATACTGTCCGATAAATCTTGACCGTGTGCCAGTGCGAAATCTACTTTTTATGGTCGTCGCGGCCGTCGCCATAGTGGACAGATTCCTTGGACGATATGCGATTAAACCGCAGTTTGAATTTATGGCTATCGGCTGGAGTTTTTCAATGTTCGATTGTTAGTTGAACGCGAAAATAAAACAAATCGTACGATCCGAACGAAAATAACGATCGATAGAACTGGCGCTCTACCGGAATGTTAATCACACTACTTAGTTTCATAAACAATCGAGAATCATCTGTTGTCTAAGTATAGTTTGCATGTACCTAATTTATTCTTGTTTTATTTGCGGAGTAGTCACATAGTTGTGCGCGCGCGCAAGAATCCGAAGCTCGCGGCGCTGAGCTGAGCTGGTGGTAATCTGCCTGGACCTCGTCGAATAAGGCGCGCCTTCCGGCCGAGAATCCCAATTATGTCGTTATAATCCTACAAGGGTAATACATCAGTAAAGTAAAAACGAGGAAACGTGCAAATATTGTACTTTATTTGAACTATGTGAATTGCTGGAATTGTTGAGATCTAATGAGACGATGTTCTAAAACTCAACATCACGCCGATATTAGCTGCGCGATCAAGAGCTGTATTAAATCCACAGTGATTTGGCAAATAGGGTTCCCTTTTGGCAGTTCTGCAGTGGTATTCTGTAAACCGTTCACGGTGAAGACTTAGGGGTAGTGAGCGTGACATTATCTATCATTTCACCTAACTAAAAAAATATTTATTTTATTTATTTCACCTAACGCCTAAATAGTTGACAGCTTACTTCACCTACATGTTCATGGTGAGATCTTTTATATAATAGACGGGCTTTCTATGTTCCCACACTCTCAATATGTCCTTCATAAGTTTTTAATGCAGTCTTCCACCTAACCACTGCTGCGTAAGTGACACCAACTAACAGAACCTCTTTGTTCCAGGCCATCCGTGACGTTCATAACGCCGGCGATGGTGGTGGAGCGCCACAGTGTGGGCAGTCGCACGCGGGAGCGACCACACCCGGACTCCACGGCCTGCCACTACACCGGATCTGTGAGAGGACAGCCTTTGTCCAGCGTCGCGCTGTCTGCTTGTGATGGACTTGTAAGTAACCCTGGCTTAATATGATTTAGTTTCAGTACAAACCTAATAACTACGAGTAGAAATAGAAGACTGAGTGTACTGTCCTTAAATTCGAATAAGGACAAGAAAGCCGCGCTGAACGAACGTCTGGAAGACTATGGGAAGGCCTTTGTTCAACAGCGGATCATTATTGGGCTAACATAAAAGGGCAGGAAAATAATGACATTCGACCTTTAGATTAGGTTAAGCATCGTGACTGTTTTAAAGTAACAATTACTACCGATCAGAATACAATCTTTTACAAGATTACTTCGTAAAGACCAGTATCGGTTTATCTGCCGGCACCCTGATCCTTTTAGAGAGTTTTAGGGCTCTAAATTGCCACTTAAGTATACAAAAGGTATTGGCCCTTATCAGAATTGTCCCAAAATAAAACACAACCGCGATTAGCTGGAATCGAAAACACCCGGCAAGTTAGCCGTAACTTCGAGATTGAAAAAAGTGCCTCAATGTTTAGCATTAATTTAGGTGCAGTAAAACAAAACCAAAGTTAGGCAAATGATGCGTCAACTAATCAAATGTCCAACTTTTTATGTCTACGGCTAACTATCGTTTATTTTATCGTCAGATATAAATAAACGGAATGTAAGATAAATCACAAAGACCGTGGCCCAGCAGTGTGAGGCTGTGCAATAAAATATATTCGACACAAAACCGATCAGTACCAGGAATTCACCAAATCAATCAGGCAAACAAATTAAATTATGTAGGTACCTACGACCTATACGTAGTTAGGAACTACCTTGGCATGTGTGGACCACCGTCTTGGCTGTTTCTTTGTGCAAGATTCGAACCTTTGATCCCGGATTACATTGTAACACTTCTTTTTTGACATTGGTTCTAAACTTGACTTCACCAAAGGGTTTACAGTACAGTGCTATGAGATTCGAATTTATTTAATGGGTTTCAGTGACTGGTCTCTTTCTTTGTCTTGTTATCTGGTCCAGTTTTCAAGATAAACATTGGACCTTTCAAGATTTAGAGATGTCATCTCTAAGTGGATGATGAAGTGACTGAAAGATGTTTTTGTTTATGTGTTTGATTCTGTGAGTGAGAATCTGAAATGACTGATTTTCTTTAGACCTTTATAATTTTCTCATTATTTTGGAAATGTGTCTACCGATTGTCACTTATTTTTGGTTTACTTTATTTTACTTTTTTAACCGAATTTCCAAAAAGGAGGAGGTTCTCAATTCGGTTGTTTTTTTCTTTATTAGTTTGTTACCTCATAACTCCGACAATTATGAACCGATTTGAAAAAATCTTGTTTTATCTGAAAGGATACCTATACTTGCAGATTGGTTCCATTTAAATTTTATCAAAATCGGTTACGAACTTTGGATTTTAAATCGAAATGGCTGGAATTCGTCTACTTGGATGATGGTTTTAGTTTTATGTCATCCAAGTAATCGAAATTGCGTATTTTGCTTTTCTGCGATTTTGCAGTGGGGTTGTTAGGTGTGGGGTAGGTATTACTAAAAAGTGAGAAATAAAAACCTTTTTACAAAAAAATACAACCGACTTCAAAAAAAAAAAACACTACAAAGTACAAAATAACTTTAATTTCGGAAGTCGGTGTCAAAATACGAAGAAACTAAAAAAACACCGACTTCCGAAATTAAAGTTATTTTTTACTTTGTAGTGTTTTTTTTTGTAAAAAGTTTTTCGGTAAAGCTTTTATATACCTACATAAGTCTGCCAGCCTAATAGATAGATACGGCGCCAATTGAATTGATACTGTGCATTAGGTATTGGGTTAGTAGATAGATAACATAAGTAGGAGCTATCTAGTAAATTATAGCAAATTAAAGTGAACAAATGAGTCACCAGATGTCAGGGTTCATTCACCGATAAGCATTTTAGTCTTCTCTAAATGAGATCCATTGTTTTTTTCCATTATTAGTAGTTTCTCGTCAAGGACGTAAGTTGACAGCTCCTCCAAATGGTTAGACATGTAACTAATAATGAAATAATATTTAACATTATTCAGAATCGTTCAAAAATTCAATAGAGCTGAACCAAACAATAGTTGAAAATCTAATCTGCATTGCAATTTATTTTCTTGAAAAATTACGATTTTTTGTGTGCTTAATAATGACTTTATAGACAGATGAATGGAATGGTAGGTATCAAGCATATTTTAATATAATTAATTCATGCAAATAGATCTTCTATGATGAAATAAATACACTTATTTTCCCATGAAATAAAAAACTGGTTTAAATAGTTTTTTTCTGCTGTAGATTCCTAGGATGAGCTTTTAATTGGCATTAACATAAGGCATTTAACCCGAGCTACAGATACATATTTTTCCATTTTTAAGTAAAAAATTAAAAACCGGGAAAAGTGCGAGTCTGACTCGCGCACCGAGGGCTCCGTACAAATTCGTACAATTTTCTCTATTATGGGAAACGAGACTCATTTATTTTTCGAGTACCTATACATCACCTACTGAACTGCAATGAGTATGAAAGTACTCTCATTATTGTAACAAAAACATAAATGTAGGAAGGAGGTTAAACTTAACAATTTAGTTGATAAAATTGCTTTCCCATGAATATGAGATGCACGTTACGGTCATTTCTTCAACTGAAAATATGTTTGTTTTTGTTACAATAAAACTAAACATTTGTGATTTTCAGACTTTTTCTGGTGAATCTCTATTTACTCGGTTTTGATTTACTAGCTATTTAAAAAATATGTCGAAAGAATGATGCATAAATGTAATTTTTTTATTGCGCTGACTTAAAAGCTTGATTTTGTCAGAGCTCCAAGGGGCCATAAACTAACGTTCTTATTTGATATTAATTACAAAATGATATATTCCTCGTTCTTATGAAAAGGGGTCGTGATTTACCTACAGACGGACACCAGAAGTGATCCTATAAGGGTGCGTTTTTTTCTTTTTAAGGTACGGAACCCTAAAAAGTAATAAAAAGCTCACAAGGCCATTTTGACCATTAAAAATCTAGATTTCTGTGGAAGTTATTTATGTAAATATGTAGTCTTAGGTACATAACCGCGTAAGTTACCTTTCACAAACATCAAGATTTCCATGAAGCTTAAGCATATTTTTTTTACTTCAACTTTAATTTATTTTACGAGTATGATGAACCTCGCGCTTTTGACCTTCTTTTTACTAAACATTTACCTTTAAACCGGGATTTTACTTGTAATTCATGAAAATGTTTTTCTTAAAAGTCCAAACCTTTTCTCGACGGTATAATAATGCTGTGGGATGTCATTTACTTTCATATTTGACGATGAGCCTGCTGGAAAGTGAAACTATGATTTAGTAGCGAAACTGCGAAGGCGGTCGACCAGCGGCGGGTTTCGAAAACTAGTGTTTAGTTAATTGCTTTTCGGCGATTACCCGTTTATTGACAAGTATATAGCATAAATTAGCTATAAAACATACTTTATTGATTGGCCCGATTATGTCTTCATATGTTATACCAACACACTATGCTAATATTTGTAATTTCAACTAGCCTGGCATTGAACGTAAACCTTTGAATTTAAATGTAACTGAATTCTAAAACTACTCGTGTTCTTTGAGTGTAGGGATTTGCCTTTCATAGACTTTATAAAGGACTCTGGATTTTTTTACAAACTATCACGATACTTATAAGGTTCCCAACACTTAGATTTTTTACTTTTTTTTTTATATCGATACTAGCTCACACGGGAAATTTCGTCTGCGTCACATTTTTGATTAATACTCCGCTTCTACTAGTCATAGCGTAATTTATTGTAGCCTTCCTCGATATGCACTATCCAACATTAAACAATACTTTCAATTCCAACCAATTATTTCTGAGAATAACGCCTACAACCAAAAAACAAACTCTTCAGCTTTATAATTTCAGTATAGATGCCCATCAAAACCAATGTAGAAATAAGAAAATAAGTGCCACACGCAGAGGACAAACAAAAAAATAAAATAAATAAAGGCCAAGTAATCTCATGAGCTCAGAGGAGTCACGCCAACCTAAATATCTATAAATCCATCCCATTACAGCTCCTCATGAACAAATTCAGCGCACTTCAGAACAAAATGAGACCGATGACAAAGAAAAATCCAGGTGCAGAGCTAAATCGTTTGAGTTAATTAAAAATATAACATCGTACATTAAAAATAGTCGGTTGATGACACCTAGAGTTAGTATTATTAGCTAGTAGGTCATCGACAGATGACTTGTAAAGCTTTTGATGCCGCGGGGGACGGCCAAGCGGCGTGGTGGACAGGTGGCCACGTGCGTCATACGTCATCTGAACTAATCGGTTGACAAATAGACAGACGATTTGTATAAATATTAAGATCCTAATGATACCTGCTATGACGATTTATTGCTATTCGACGACATACTTCCATTTATACAATCTAAATCGATTCAAAAACGGATTATATAAAAAGACAGCTTTTTTACTAAATGATTATGATGCCAGTCAGTCTGATTGTTCCGGCTACTCTCCAAATCGATTTAACTTGACTTGCAGTGGCATATAGCTGACGATGTTATAAGAAAATCGAGAGAGGTGTTAGAGAGTTGAGTGTTAAAAAATTAAAAAACCCCTAAAAAATATTCTCATGCAAGCGAACCCTCGAACCCAGAAGCTAGTCGAGCATATAAATAGTTTAAAGCTTAGAATATTAAAAATCTGCTTATTTTATTCATAGCTAAAATACTTTACAACCCAATACCAAGCCTTGATTTGTCTGGTGTTGCAAGAAATTTGCATAAATTAGACGAGTTAGTGAAAATTTAACTACCGAATGAAAGTGGGCGTCGAGTTTGGCGCGATCGTATTTATTTATGTGTTTTGACATTGTAATTAATACTAATTAGTTTGATTGTAGACACATGTAGGTAGATTTGTCCATGATTGATCAGGCAGAATTAGTGATAAAAGTGCCTTGTTACTGACTTTGTCGTATGGCTCCGCTTGCAAAATTATGATATCGCTTTTCCGATTTATTTTTTTCCTAGCACTTGCATGAACCCTGGCGTTTTTTACAACATTGAATAAGACTGTATGTGATTACTATTGTTTATATTCCCGTAAGTAGGACAGCCAAAATTTAAATTTGTCCGCTGTCACATAAACTATTTTTTAGATGGTCCTCAGTTTGATGTCTATTAATCAATATTACAATTATTACTCCAAATTAAATCGACATGAAGGCTTAATGTATAATTTTAGCCATTCTTTATAGTTCACGTGCTACGTAATAAAAAACTAATTGCTTGCTAGGCACGTGGGTGGATAATATAAATTTATTCTTCTTCGAAACCAACCTTTTTGTAAACGATCGAATTCGATAAGAAACATGAAATTATAGGTCCAAGTGTACGCGATCGAATTAAGATTATATCACGTAAACTTTACCGCGGAACGTGTAAATGAATGATGGCTAATAAATCTAAAAATATGATAAATGTTAGACAAAAAATATTTCTGCCTACACAAATATAAATTTTGCACTTACCGCTGATTAAAATCCTCTAAGTTTAATTCTAGTGTACAATAAATAAGAAAATATTTAAATCATCGGACTAAAACCATGTAGCTACAGCCCCATTGTGATTATCTGCCAGTTACCTCGCTTTATCTGATAGAAGTACACAAATAATTATAATATCAATAGTCTGCGCTTATTTTTTACAACCAACAATAACTGAACAATTACGTCTTCATAATAAGTATCTAATAGAGTAGATTTTTCTTGTTTTACAACTTAATAGCCTCGCAACGGATGTGCTTCATTATATCCAAATAGTAACCAAACAGTTTTTATTTTTGTTCAACCTACACGGTGTTGTAAAAAATTCGCAGCCTTCCTGTAGTTGCTAGCTCAGTAAAACTGCTCTACGTGGAGGCATTTTAAGTATTTTATAATACGAACAATCTTCTTGGTTATTATCCCGATTTTAATCGGAACCTGAATTCAGACGAGGGTGTGGCATTGAGTTGGGTTATGACATCATGGTGATTGGTCACCTGGAATAATATTAAACCTCAAATTAGACGCACGACAATCATCTGAACTGCTTATTCAAATCAACTAAAGTTACAAAAATGATCGGAGCAAAGTCGCCGCTGTGAAGCTGCTTTTCTGAGAAAATAGAAAAAAAATAAAATTGTTTAATACATACCTACAGCATTGTAGGTATGTATTGCACAATATTTATTAAAGAATTAAATATTATTACATTTTTACTCTTAAGTTTTTTAATAACTTACAGACAGTCAAATAAATATAAATAATACTTGTTATAATATTTTTACTGCCAATTTTTTGCTAAATTATTAAAATTTAAGATGCTTATCTTACATTAATTAATGGACATTTATGCAGGACACCTATACAATGACTTTCAGAATGCTTATTAATTAGCCAGAACACGTCCATAAAGTTCGATCGTCTTTAAATACCAAGTACCTATTCTCCGCTCGATTTCTATACAAACTATTTGTAATAACACAAATGATTAGATTTGTTCATCTCCTTTATTTAACGACTAAGTCTAAAGATTTGTAGTTTGCTCAAATCCCTGGTCAAGGTCTATAACCGATCTAGTACGCAAGATAAGCACTCAAAACACAAATCAAAGAGCTATCGCGATATTTATAGAGTTTCATAACCGACGAACAGTGTCGATGATGGATGTGGCTACCAGGGATTAGTTCGATACGATAATCAACTTATCTATGTACACAGTATGTAGGTCCACAAAACAACATCAATCTTTAAAATCGTTAGGATGAATGAACCGTGACAGGTGAATGAATGCTCGAGTTAAAGGGGTGTCAAACACATGATATATTAAACTCGTTCATTTACAGGCTATCCTTTGTGTTTGCTAAAATACCGGTTAGAAATGCCTGGAACATAAATGAATGTTCACTTCTTGTAAAATACGAAGTGTTCGCTGCATACCCATTTATTTGCAAGAGCAAAAGTTAAATGAATAAACCGAGAATGCTATCATAATTACGATTCTGAAATATGTTTTGCGGTTGGAATTAAGTGTGCAAAAAGAAGCAGACGCAACCCTATGACCCTACAACCTGCGAAGAATTCAACGTCTCATTAATCATATCTCAGACCATCATTTTGATAATGCCAACTGTGCTTAATTCTGTAATTTTTTATTTTACTCTATCAACTAAATTAAGGTTCATCTAATTGAAAAAGGCGGACACTAAAAATAAACATCTAAGATGTTTTTCGAACGGAGAACACGGGATTCAAATTCCGTAGAGACCATTTTTTTATTTAATTAAAAATAATAGTTTGTTGCCTGATTAAACCGATTTGGATATCAAATGATCAACCTTCCTAGAACTTTTTAAAAGAATACCTTTTTGATAGATGTGTGATTTAAGAATTTAATGGTGCCTGAAGTGTTTGATGCAGTGTTAGATGACGTCACATGACATTCGCTAATTTAAGCACTCCAGTATACACGCTTTTCATTGAGTACGAACTGTTTTGCCGACAGTGCATACATAAATTAAAAACCCCGTATTTGCATCCCACATTCAGTACTTAGCATATACACGTGTTTGTTTAATATTTAATGTATTTACTCAACGGAAAGTTTAACCAATGTTTCGGACTACTTAGACAAACAAACACAGGAAACGTATGTCTAAAAAAAGTCTGCACGAACATGGCGCACCGTAACTGCCGGCACATCTGAAGGAGCTCGGCCACTTGATGGGCGCAGCTGGACACCTCTAGTGCTCACATCCGCGTTATATATGACCATGTTCACTTTCTACCTACAACCGTATCGCCAACATAATAAAATTGAAAGTGATACCGCTAGAGGCCAAATTAGAGTCCCTCGTAGCAGTGACACCAGCGAACAACTACAAATTCGATTATTGAGATCGACAAAATGAGATTTTAATGTAAACCACGTTTGGTTTTATACGCTACAAAAAACGCGAGTCACTTAACGATCTATAGGAATTATGTAAAAGCTACTTAATAGCAGTTAAGCAACGTTTGCATAAGTTTTACAGGATAGCATCTACATAGAGATTTGTATAAATATATTTCGATTTTCCGATAATTTGCTAGGCTCTACTTTATTGAGCGAGCTGGAAAACAGCTTTCCACTCAGGGAGGCGCATAACGGTTTCAGTGACTCATAGTGCATTAAAACATGCAACGTTTCCAAGACTATTAAACTCGAACCGCAATATAATGTTGCCGCAATAAAATTAAGACTGCTCACTATCAAAGTCACACCGGCTAAGTGCTATTAAATAAAATTTTACATCAATCAATTTAATGAGTTAAATTGCGCAGTACGACTTTCGCGGACGGCCTTCTGGCGGCAAGGCCGGCGACAGACAGGCTAGGTAGACCACTCTACGTAGCCACACATAACTATAAGATCTCTTACACACAGGTGCCTTAGATGTGCGATTTCGCAAGAATTCTATGACGTGACTGACTACACGATCATGTGCTTATGCTAACGGTGTAAAATAGATGATTCTGTGTTTCAAACTATTTAGTTTAGAAATACATTTACTGCGGCATCGACACAGAATAATTCTTACTTTACGTGAAAGTCTCTTAGTCATACTGATGCAGATGATAAATCAGAAATATTGCGTTCAAGCTCGAGACACATTTCTCAGCTTACAATTTATTTCAAAATATCTTAATAAACATTAGCGAAGTCAATAAAAATCTTGTTTTAGACAAGTTTTCATTTAAATTCAAGGGCTCGTCAAAACTATTTGATATTAGCAAATCAACGGGGAAGTAATTTACTCAAGAGCCCGGCAACACCTGTGCAATATTAATTAAGAACATGTACTTATAATTACACACAAAAAAAATCTAGCTATATTTGATTATCAAACAATATTCAATGTTTACATCCCAATAAGTTCTTAAGCATATACATTTTGACCTTAAAATCAAAGCAAACAATTAATCTGACTTTACAATTGATTATGAATTATTACTAAGACGAAATAGATTCGCGTAGTTTTTTTCTTAAATACAAAAGCTTATCTACTAATATGAAATTCGTTTAGCTGATTATCTATCGAGAATAAATCATTCTAAAATCACGCGGACCACTAAGTTGATCAAGATATCCGTTCAGATGGAACAGTTTCCATTAAATTTCGCGCAAAGCCGCCTCTGGTTCGTTATCAATCAATTTATCTAGCTTTACTAGCAAACATGTCAGATTTGTTGACCCACTACTCACCCGACCGGTTTGAAGCTCTCAATGGACCGTAAGGCCATTCAATGTTATTAAGATGTAGGTATAATGCTGATCGGTAACCTCTACAGTATAGTTTTTTAAACTATTTAAATAAATTATCTTTTAATAAATCGACTGTACAATATCCGACAACTTTAAGTATGCAACTTTAATCTACACACCACACTTTTCAATGTAACCTTCGCAGATAAGTTCCCAGTTCTTTGATATTTTGAGAGTATCATCATAATGCTTTATTATATCATCACGCCATCGCCATGACGCAAGTTAGATAAGCTGTCAGGAGGATACCGAGGTTACCGACAACAGTCTACAGACGTTTGTTACCTTAATCAAGGTGATTTATTTAATAGGTACCCATTTTTGCACGTACACTGAAGTTGTGTTGTAATTTATCTTGTGTTATTTATTACACTTTTTTATCTACAGGCGGGTCTCTTGAGGACAGAGCACGGAGAATATTGGATTGAACCATCCAAACAAATCCCAAAAGACAGTTCCGAACCAAGACCGCACGTTATATTCAGAAGATCTGCCGTTGACAAAGTTGAAGCATGGCATAGAGCTAAAAGAGAAGTAGACAATAGGATGAGAAGCAACCCTCAAATGAAGAGAAATAATTATGAGAAGAATACGCAACAATATTACACTAAACGACCACGACCAAACGCTAGACGATATCGCGAAAACAAAGAAGCAATGGACAAACGCAGAAGAGAATATTTGGATCAGAGACGACGAAGAATGGAAATGATGAGGAAGAACCCTGCTGAATATAGAAGACATCAAAGCATGCTCCGCATGGAAGAAAGGAGGTTACAGCAGTCAAACTCTAAGAGTAACTCCATAGAGAGTAGTAGATCTTCGAACCAGGCGTCGATGGAAGCGAGAAGGAGAAACCGGAATAGGTTGTCTGATGAGCAGAGGTTGCGAAGAGTTAGGAACAGGCGACGAAGGAAGAGATCGAAGAACTGTGCGACGAAGCAGCCGACGTACCAGTGGCGACGACAGAACTTACTAACAGAAAAAGAAGCTCAGCACAATAAAGATCACAGTAACAAGGTAGGCAAAAACCTATATCTGCATTTATCGAAACTGATATTTTTTAAACATTGCACAATTTAGCGCATCACCACTAGAGATTGCAAACCGGGCCCAGCCGGGCCGGGCTAGCCCGGGCCCGGTGCCTTTTTAGGCACCCACCGGTCCCGGCCATTCTTGCCGAGCCCGGTCACCGGACCCGGTAAGTAAACCGCGGCGCCTCGGGACATGATACTTTTTGTTTTGTCATATTACTTATAAAACCTACGTAACGTAACCAATTTTACGTTACATTTTGTTTGTTACGACTACACAAGTTTGATTGTTTCCAGTTACAGTACAGCCTAGCCTATACGATTTCGCTATTTGCTCAATTAGTAATAGTAACACTCACTAGTCTTAATAGCCGAAGTTTGAGAATGAACATTATTATTTGCTTTTAGCAAATAATAATTTGTGTTGTTTATTTTTAGATCTTTTGCAGTCGTTACGGATTGTCAGAAGCCAGTGAATCTGACTCCAGTCTTCTGTCTTATCAAGAAGTACCGTGTTATTCAGTTAATTGTTTGTGGAGGTCTGGTAGGCAGCCGCGCCACGTAAAACACTGGTATTCAGATGAATCCGGTTTGACTGGAAGCCGACCCCAGTATAGTTGGGAAAAGGCTAGGCAGATGATGAATTTGTTTTGTTTATACCAAAGCTACCAAAGTTTATTTATCTATCCAACCTTAGTTGTTAAGAGTACTTTAAGCTGCGTTATTAGTTTCTTATTTTAATACTAGGTTTTCAAATAAACACTATAAAGAGTAAAGAGAACGACCTGCTTGTTTAAACAGCTTATAAAAATAAATAATTACTTATTCTAATCTAATGGGACTTTTCCGTCCATAAGTAAAAGCAATCAATTCTGCAGTGCGATTCTGTAAATATGTCGAAGTGATGGTTTGTGTGAAGTGATCACGAAGTGAGCTATCAAACCATACGAACAAGATAAAGTGACAGCTCACTTGACGTTCACTCCACCTAAGTGTACATGGTTAGATGTCGACAGAATCGACCAGCAGTATTAAGTGTGATTTTGAGACTTGAGTGATTATTAAGCCAGTCTGAAAGAAACTTTAACCTTGAATCATTGTCTTTGTCCATTCATATATACACAATTTTATATGAGGTGAAAATATAAGGTGTCATCGCTAACACAAAACCCGGCCGGGTCTGCCGGGCCCGGCCGGGTTAGGGTTACCGAGTTGCAATCTCTAATCACCTCTACTGAATCTCGTGGTTGTTACTAGAGATACATACAACCCCACCAGTAGAGTACTCAGGCGAGCACGCTCAATTGGTTTCAACAATTTCTTGTACAGCAAAACTGGGGCCCGAGTATGCTATTTTTATAAATTTGTCATTCCGACACGATCCCATTGTCATGCCATTGTCATTTTGCTAAAAGTTCGTAATCTGCTAAATTCATAATCGCACGGTCACTAGCACGTCAGTGGCCGGTCACTGGAACGTCAATGGTCTCGTAAAAGAATTGTGGTAGGAATGCCGTATTGCCATTATTATAAAACCGAGCTAAATTTGAGCATTTATTCATGCCAGATTTTATTTATATTTAGTTTTACATATTATTTATTAGTGTTATAAGCAATCTGAAGTAGTGAGAAGTTCGTAAATACTAAATCTGTCATTATGTACGAGATTACCATTCATATGGCTTTCTTTCAATGGCGTGTCAGTGATTGATCATTGGAATGTCATAATGACGCCATTATGATGCCATTATGTTAGTAGATTAACAAACTTGTCAAAATCAACCATTTTGAAATCAGTGATCGACCATTCTCACACTATTGTAATAGCAGACTCGGGCCCCTGTTTGCATTACACCTCCTGCAAGCACATTACTGGTTATATTTATGTTTGTTTACCTAGCTAATCTGTTCAATATTATAGGTGCAGAGCCATCGTTACCCGCATCATCACAACGCTGCGCAGGCGTATGGACAAGATGGCGCAAGCCGTAGAACGCGCTCCGTGAGCAAGCCACGCCACGTAGAAGTTTTATTGGTCGCCGACAAATCTATGACCGACTTCCACGACGGTAGTTTGGAAACTTACCTGCTTACTATTATGAATATGGTACGTGTAAATAGGAGTTCTAATTTTGTTACTTCCGTGTTTGTCCTATTCCAGAATTAAAAGAAAGCTTCTGTAGGCATATGCCGTTAATTTAAAATGGGTTGGACGAAGATTGTCGAAGTTCTTTCTAATCAAACCCTAAATATAAACATAACATAACATGACGCCAGTATTTCCCTAAGAGGAAGGCAGAGGTATAGGAACACTAACATTTCGCCCATTATACTGAAGTCCTATTTAATAGGAGGCAAGCCTATTGGAATTAGGTAAACAAGCACAAAACCAGGCCACAGGGACAGGAAAAAATTTCTGCCAACGAAAAACAGAAAAAAAAACAAAGAAAATTAATCTTACTTGTCGTCTTTCCAAACAGGTGTCATCACTCTACATGGACCCTTCAATAGGAAACTACATAAAAGTGGTGATCGTGAAGATAATCCTGGTGGAACAGATAGAGGCAGCCCCTGACCTAGAAGTATCCGCCAACGCCGATATAACCCTGGCGTCTTTCTGTCGCTGGCAACACTTGCTGAACCCAGAAGACGATGACAATCCTCACCACCACGATGTTGCCATCCTCGTGACCAGGCAAGACATCTGCAGCCAGCACGATGCGCCTTGCAGGTACGGAATTCCCACCATCATTCTATTATTACTTAGTTTTATTATAAATTAGCTTATTCAGCGGCACGCCCGCCGGAATGTCGAAAACTATCGCAAGGGAACTAACTCCCGGAATTAAAATTATCATATGTCCTATTCCAGGACACGGTCTAGTCTACCCTCGTACCAAGTTTCGTCCAAACCAGTTCTGTAGTTACAATGTGAAGGGATAACAAACAGGCAGACAGACATATGTAGTTACTTTCTCATTTATAATATGAGTATGGATGCAAAAGAGAAAAAATAAACATCCAAATGGAATGCCATCTGGTCTACCGGTCACAGTGCAAAAACGGCGCTATTTGGGTATGTATAACACTCAGAGCTCAGGGGGCAACAGCATATTAGCATTTCTTTTTTACTGAACGCCGAGACAAGGTCAATGGCAGGAGCAGCCGTCTGTTAGCAAAGTAAACAGAATCGCGATGAGTAACCGACGCACAAATAGAACACTTTCAGATTCGAACGCCGACACCTGGATATAGGCGTCTAACAGCTTCCTAGGCATTCATTAACGTCACAACTAGCGGCACCTATTTAATTAAAATAGTACACAGTACACGCCTACATCTAAAAAAACTTTATTTAAATGAAACGGAAATGTTAACGTTTACATAAACTTTTTTTTTTATTTAGAGCCTGTGTTTTGGCTTACAGTGATAAATTGCCGGCACATTCTAGACCAGCTTATTTCTAGATCATGCGTTTTTTTTCCGATTCGAAAACACACGATGCATCAATCTCAATGAAAGTGCGAATCTCACAATTTGAATTATAAACATGTTATTAAATCACGTGTGCAAACGGAGGAGATCCAAACACGACTGGCTTACATGTGAAGGCTTTGTTTATATATTTTGACATACGCGCAAATAACTTCACCTAGTTCCCGGGGGGATAAAAGTAGAATTAGTCTGTAATTAAAATAAATCATATTGTGCTGCATTTGGTTCGTGTCGGTAAGAGGCCGCTGGCCTGTATCGACTCGGCGCACATGTTGCATAACCAGCGTGTTTAGTCTGTACGCTATTTAGTTGGAACGTTTACTTTGTCGATATAATCCGCAGAACACTTCACGCTCAGCTAGTCTATTCTGTAAATAACCATTTCGATATCGACTTCACCTGAGTGACTAAGCTTACAAAGTGAACTTTATTTCACACATCATAAGGTCTTATATTTATACGAATTTGAAACTCACCTCGGATTCCGCTATCGAGACACGAAAATGTTGTTACAGAATAGCACTGCTGCACTCAATCAGATCGGCCCCGCCGTGTCTGACCAAACATACTTGTCATAATATTCAAACATTCATACCTTATCAACACCTACTTTCATCGTGCATTTTGTTTCTATTTTTAAACAAGATAAAAAGATTAAGATACGAATACGCACATCATTCGGTGCAATTATTATTTTATAATTTACGAAAACCGGGTTTTCTAGAAAGATTTGACATTGAACGATTGCAGTTCAAACAAAGATGGTGAGGAGTGACATTGGCCTCTTAAGGCAAGTGTAGTTAAGTGATATAGTTAACTGCACTTAAGTTAGATGTGCAAACAGACTAATGACGTTAATAAAGCTAAGAAAAGGTGGTAGTTTAACAAAAAAAACTTAACACGGTTTAAATAAATAAAGCTGCGAATAAAACGCGTTTAAGGAATGCAAGAACAATTCATCAAGTTCACAGTTACGTGCAATGATTGATCAAAAAACGTTGCCAAAATGCTGGACCTCTCGACAAATTGCTGTTTACATCATTATCGATTTTTTGCGTATATTTGCGAATGGCTAACGGCGATGGCCCGAGCGGTCACATCAAAAACGCCGACATTAAGGCCAAGGATGTTGGGTGGCTACAAATTGGGCATTCATTATTTTAACAAAAGCCTATAACCATATAGTGTTATATAATTACAAGTACAAATTTTTTGGTCATGCGAAGTTTTGTGTGTTGCACAAGAAGACTTGTTACAGACGCTTGTAAATGGCGTTGATTTCAACCGCAGAGATGAATTGAAAACTAATAACAATCTAACAATTAGATTCAAATGTTTTATTTGTATGAATCATACAGCTTCGCTTTACAGTAAAGAAGCGAAATAATTTAACGTAGAAATACGTGTGCGAAAAAAACTTTTCAATTTTTCAACAGATAAATTACGTTTCTTATATCTCTCTATTACTCTGTAAAAAAATATTCAAAGAGGCACTTCAATTGGAAAGTAAGACGTTAACAATCCATATTTTAGTTTGGACGAGATATAATGCGCTTATCCCAGGCCTGGCCACTATGAATGAAGTAAAGCAGACCTGACTTACGTAACTTCCTCCAACAAGCGCATAATATAGTGTTTATTAATCGGGTGTTTTTCTACATGAATCTTATAATACTGATAAAGATTTCTTAGTAAAGCAACTAGTCAATCCGGATTTTTATAAATGACTAGCTGACCCGCTCAACTTCGTCTGCGTCACATTTAATGCTCCTCTCCGATTGGTCGTAGCGTGATGTTATAGCCTTCCTATATACCTAAATGGGCTATCCGACACACTTAATAATTTTAATTCTAACCAGTAGTTCCTGAGATTAGCACATTCAACCAAATAGACTCTTCAGATTTAAAATATTAGTCTAAATAAACATAGCAAACCTTTTCAAGACAACAGATTATTGTCAGTTATAAAAAGTTTTGACTAAGAATAATTTCTTAGTCAAAACTTTTTATAACTGAAAATAATCTAATTTCTTCTTAGAAACTCAGTGCACGACTTTGATATTGTTAAAGTTAACAAAAACCTTTCCATCAAAGAGAAAATAAAATGATTTACGTAATACCGACAAGGAAAGCGGATGTTGAAAGGAAAATTTTATTTACTATGGTTATCGCGGTACATTAGCCAAATAGATAACACTCAAGGACATAGCTCGGCCAAACACATTGTTGTTTGCGATTTTACGAAAATTTATTTACCATCGGCTTTAAATTTAATCTTTGCTTGCTTTAAAATAGGGTTTTCCAGAAAAAGTCGGAAAAACTTTTCTGTAATATAAAATGATAATTTTGTATAGATAATAATTAGGGGAGAGAACAAATGTTTATTTCGAGGGAACCTAGATTAATAATGCCCAGAACACTGGCAGCATTGCCGCGTTGATTGGCTATGCTGATTCTTTGGCTGAAGAAAAGCCCAGCCCTCTGGTCACGCGAACAGTCCATTACCTATTTGCTAATGTTCTGAAAACTCGGTGAAGACTTTTCAATTTGAGTTTTCATTCGGATTAAATTTTCTCACCCTGTTCACCGCTCAGTCACCTTAGTGCATACAGGTGCTTGAATAAACGATGTTGTCCTTTACATGATGTTGAAGCGAGGCGACAGGCGTCAGCGGCATTCGCTTGTTAACTACATTAATTCGCATCCAGAGCACGCATGCCCGAAAACCAGTGTGTAATGAATGCAATGAGGAAGCTCGCTTCGGTAAACGGTACAAACGAGTAGTCGAATGTTCTGGGAAGGCGGCAATCAAAACACAATCGTGGTAACGGTGTCGATACAACCCGGGCCGCCTGGCCGCCGCCGCCCGCGCCCGGGCGGGCTGAATGCGTCCGCGCCGCCATGCATAAAAATTGCAGTCATCAATATGTTAACATCTATGAATATTATTAACTTTCTGCTAAGCCGACTTCGTGCTTTTAATTTAAAATTTATCGTTGTCATTTATTCCATATTCTTATTTTAAAAAACTGTAATACGCTTGTATCGAAAGACATAAATAAATTCAAGAATCACCATGCATGCCAGTAATAATAACCAAGTGAGTTCTCATAAAAGTACTTAACATTTTAATTATTGCTTAATACTGCAAATAATTAAGAAACAATTTTACCCGTTACCTCCTAGTAATGGGTAGTTAAATATGCACATATTATTTAATCTTCATTTCGTATTCATACACACGAAACGGCCATAAATTACTTTATTTTTACTAAACTACGATCTTAATTGGGAGCTCTAAAAAAACATGTTTCATCGTTCCGTGGTCAACATTAGCACCTGTGACTTTCTGACTGGAACTATGAAAGACTTCAGTTGACAGCACAAAAACCCCGGTTGCTCTCATTACTCATAAAAGCTTCCATAAACTTATCATCTAATCTCTTCAGGTATTAATCTCCTGCATAATCGAAGTCGTATTTCTGAGTAGCGGGTGTTGAACAAAGGGCGCTCGTTAAAAATAATGATGTCGGTTAATTTTAATTCGTAATCGTGTGAGTTGTCTTGTGTGGTGCGACGCCACGCCGTCTCGGGTGTCGCCGGACCTGCGCGCGCGCTTATCTCTTCCTCTAGACTACACCAACAGTCACCACTCACTAATCTCATAACGTCCATACTTAAGATTAGACCACCTATTGATCGGCGTATATTATTCAAATAGCTTTTTTTATAACACGTTCGGATCGATAAAGCAATAAATGATTAAAGACCGATGGATAAAACATCCTTGAATCGAGATAAAAAATACTCACATATCTACATACATTATTTTTTATTCACGTGTCGAACTAAACATAAATTCGTCCGATAAACACGAAATAACTATATCTGACCCTTTTCGATGCAATTATTGACCAAAAATGGTATTGTGGCCGAAAAATGTATGAATTCACAATGCGACTTTCTCCGCTTGTTTGATCGCGCCGCCCGAAGCGAAGTCCAACGATGCCATGTTCGCGTTCAATTAGCATTTTTTACTGGCGATGGCTCATTCCAACAGCGATCGTGGTATGTGGGAAATGGGGTCAGGTTCGAGTCCTTGGTCACTCTGTTATTGGGTGCTAGAAGCAATTTCCAATATTCCAGGATTAGGTTCAGTTCATGATCGACAAAAATGGTCACAGGCATTTTTCCCTATCACAAAATTCATGTAACCTTCAACGCGTATCGACACTATCGCCAGTTTACAACGCAGTATGTAAAATCTGCTCCCTCTGGACGGCCGTGGCGGACGAACGTCGAATCTTAACCAAACTGCTAGACATAAAGGCGCGTTGGCAATGTTACGCATATATTGAAACAGATACTTAGCACCTACGTGCTACTCGCAGGGGTTGTGACATCATAATCTATCTTCTTCTATCTATCTATACTTATAATAAATCTGTAGAGAGGTCAATTCTGTACATGAAATATATTTCCAAAATAACTATCAGGGGGTAATTAGGGATCAATACTGATGCCAAAAATGCAATCAGTATAATTTTTGTCTGTCTGTCTGTCTGTCTGTCTGTCTGTCTGTATAACCGTTATAGAAACAAAAACTACTCGACGGATTTTAACGAAACTTGGTACAATTATTATTCATACTCCTGAGCAGGTTATAGTATACTTTTCATCACGCTACAATCAATAGAAAAAATTATCAAAAAAAAAAAAAAAAATTGAAAGTTTGGTTGTTTGTTACTCAATCACGCCAGAACGGCTTAACGGATCTTAATGAAATTTAGAACAAAGATAGATTATAGTTTGGAATAGCACATAAGCTACTTTTAATCCCGGGAACATGTTCCCTAGGGATCACGCGGGCGAAGCCGCTGGCAGAAGCTAGTAGACAATAAGGTCGCGTTATCGGGAAATTGCACAGAGGGACATGGCCATCTATGGCTTTTTGTGGAATTTTCCTATGGTTGTAGATAAGTTGCAGCTACTACTGTAAGATAAAAAAGAACAAAAAAAACCTTGCTCTTAAAAATACACACTTAACGGCCTTATCGCATTCGTCTATTTTTTTAAAGGCAATCTGGTGTGGACAGAGATAGCTTAGATACGAAATGGGGTTAGGATAGTGTGGGTATGAAAATTGTTGAAAGAAAACCGTGTTGTAAAATCCAGCTTATTCGGAGTGGGTTTTATAACCAAATGAACCATTTCATCATATCAATTCAGCCAATAATTTAGCTTTCTGCACAGTCACTTTCTGTAAAAATTGTGAAGACGATTTCTGGCGTGTTAAAACGACCTGAAACACCATACAAAATATATATTATGTAAGTAGTGTACACGAACAAGCGACATGAGAGGCGCCTTGTGACTGAAATCAACGGTCATTTAATTTCTCGTTAATTTCACACCCGCTTTAAAACAAGTGAACAATTAACGGAGCGGCTTGATTTATGAGCGTTCACGTAAAAGGATTATTGTTTTCATCGAAGCCTTAAAGTCATTAAAAGGTGATTACAAGTTATTGCGAATTATATTACAACGGGTATAAAACGTTCGGTGATTTTATCGTTGTAAAGCTGTTAGTTAATTGTACGGTACTCATATAAATTAATTAATTACTATCCTTGAACTTAGCTGCATTTGCGGAAATAAGTTTTATTTTGAGAAGGAAATTTATCTTTGGAACAGATTCTGCAAGCTTGAAAATTGTTTCGGTTTTCATTGTCATATGTAGATAAGATTTTTTACAAATGAAAATAATAACACGATAAAAATACTTGGTTCATATTTATAACAACGAACACAAAATTTTCATAACTCTTGGAAACTTTTTCTCCAGGGACAGCCGATTTTCATAATTTCAGTGTGTACCAATAGCCGCCCACACTAAACTCACGTTTAGCACAGTGCAGGTTAATGATCCAAAATGTGCGAAAGTAAAGACCCGTTGTTGCTCACACCAACAACCAACAACACTGTTGACCCAATTCTCAAATTGGACTTTTATTGCACGCACTGAAACACGTTAATTAAGGGATAGGCTAGCGCAGCATTTAACAATTCACGCTGTAATTGGACAACTCATTTCGTTTAAGGTTTTCTTTTTACTTTATTATTGAGTTTTAATATTATTGTTTATTAATTTTGGCTGTTTTGTTTTTGTCATCCATTATGGTGGTCTACGTCTGACCGGTACAAAAGACATCAACGCGTTACAATATAATTGTTATTTAATATTTTATTATATGATTGCGTTAAAAATATTAAATTGGGAACACATGTCAAATCAATTTTATCGACTTATAAATCAAACAGCATAAATCTTCGCAAAAATCACAACTGCTTTAGTGTCGTGACATCTCGATAATAAATATCGATGTGTAAAATATTTTGATTAATCGAGTCTCGTAAAGTGGATATGCCGTTATAAATAAACATATTAATGTTTAAAAAAGCTTGTGTAGTAAGTATATTGAATTTATTACAAGGAATTTATAGAGCTTTTCATCGGCTTCCGCATGAGTCAGCGACGCGCGCTTATTATTAGCAGACTATTCCTGTTCGCACCGACTTCAAAGAATACACATAGACTCTCGTAGATATGACAACGTTCCGTTTCTATTGTAACGTAAATTGAATTTCACTTTCATCACTATTCAATGATACATTTTTATTGTTACGCAACGATCGCTTTTCTTTGAAGACTTTCCGAACTTTTAAATACAAGTATGAAATCGATTTGTATTATTCACGTAACCAGAATAAAACTACAGTGAAAGACCACTTTTACTTTTTTTCTGATGAATCAATAGTACATACTGTGTATATCTCGTCACGACTTTGATAGAGTTGCGCGTGCGCCGTCTAGCGCTGGCTTAATGAAGCCCCGCCCACTATGTACCTGTATAATTAGCAAGCGATTAGGAGTCGCGATTCACATTCTTTATTACTCGCTAATTCATATATAAAACAATAATTATTTCCTAGTTTCCCGTGTGATAACTTAACGTGACAATTATTTAAGCACATAGCTTCTTCATTAAATTTCTCAAGAATGAGGCAAACAATGTTGTTTAAATATGGTAATGAATATTTAACTGTAAATGACAAATGACAATTATGATATTAAATATTGTTAGGGACGGACAAAGAGACACTTGCGTCTGTCATAGGAAATAATATATTAACATTATGCAAATTATAATTTTCTAATTCTCTCTTTTTTCATAAGAATAAACAAATGTACTTTCCTATCCCATTCTTGAATAAACTGGGACAAGGTCATTCAACTCGATGGTGTTAATGCAAACAAACACAAATTAGAGTCTCAATGATAATCGTCTTTACGTAAAAACAATGTAATGTATTGGTAATCGTGTCAAATGGCTTCCAAAGACATTAAAATAATAGGTTCTAGAGCACGTTTATCGGGAACTAGTTATTTGCACATTTCGACCAGGAAGGGGTGTAAATTCAATAACCGGATTAAAACTCCATGGACGTTTATGCTCATTTTCCAGAGTGCTAATTTTACTCTTTTTCACATTCGCATCTCAATCGCAATCTGTCTAAAATATATGAATATTAAGGCTTTTCTGACAGTTTGGGATTGAGATGCGAATGCGAAAATTGTTTAATTTTATAATTTGGCCCTCAGTACTCGACTAAGTCGTCATGACACTGGAATACTGTCGATTATGGTAGGCGCCAGATAAATGTATAATAACAGTCCACCCATATATATTTATTGACTTTCTTAATATCATAAAACAACAATAAAAACATAAAAGCTATCCTGAATCGACTTCTGTCGTGATGCATTACGTTCTCTAGTGATGAAAAACGGATCATAATTTATTGTTCGAGTATCTGCAATATTACCGCGTGTATCTGACATCGACGCACAAACGATTTCCATGGGTCCAGGGCATGATTCTGGACACCCCAGTGTTGGAATTTTTTGTCGGTTCTTTTCTCATTTTATCATTTTTTTCAAGAGTACCACAAATAGGTATCAGCTCAGCTGAGCTGATATCTTTTTGTGGTTTTATTCAGATTGCTCTTTTTAGTGAAAGTAGTTAATTAATCATTTTTTTATTAAAAATCTCATTGGGTTAGGTCAGAATAACGATTATGAGCAGTCTAAAGTCAAGAAACCCTTGAAAAAAATGAAAAAATGAGAAAAAAGCCGACGAAAAATTCTAAGTCTAGGGTGTCCAGAATCATGCCCTGGACCCATGGAAATCGTTTGTGCGTCGATGTCAGATACACGCGGTATACTTTTTATACTTTTTTAATTTTTAATTTTAAATAAATGATTTTGAAGTTGTTCAAGAAATTAGATTAGATCTTTACCTATACATTACAGGAAAACCTATAAGTAGTCTATAGTGTTAAAATAACATGTTAAAAAAAGTAATGAAATTCGTTCAGAACCGAATTTGCATGCGAGTCCGACTCGCACTTGGCCAGTTTTATTTTTTCAAGTTGGATATTCGCACGTAGGTAATACGATATCTAAATTGCTAAAACAATATTGACTGATGAGGTACGCCTAATTAACTCAGGTTTCTTTTTGAATGTTTATATCTATTTAATTATCTTTATTTTTTATTGAATTAAGAGAAATTATCAGCCGTTAGGAAAAGCTATGCTAATAAGGGGATCCTGACGCCACGGTAGACCGCGAGGTGATCAAATATTACAGAAGGCAGAGAGATAGTACTAAATTGACTTTTGTGATTTTTCATCAGTAAGTGTTTATATATATTTTTACAATACATCTACGACTGCAAAATAAAACACTTCAAAACATCTGCATTCTTTAAACTTATATTTATTAGTTTGTTTGCTTTTCGTAGGTCTATGTAAATTCATTAGGTACTGCACTGTGCCCTAATTCCAAATGCAATTGTTGTTTTAAGAATTTCCAATGATTTCCTTGAAGACCGTTGTTCATCTTCTACGGTAGGAGCAGTTCTTAAAATATGACTACACTATTCCGTTACACTCTGAATATGAGTTAAAACAACCATTACGAAATTCGGGTACATATAAACACACTAACATAAGGCTAGGCGCGCACTGCAAAAATCACCAGTGAGCGCACAGGCTGAATCCACAGAACAACACTTAACATTGTGACGTTTGTCTTCGATAGCGCGACACACACACACACACACACACACACACACACACACACACACCATCACCATGTGTACAAGTACCTACGTCAGTAATTACCACGCTAGTAAGTAAACCGGATGGTTGTTGCAGCACGCTGGGAGTCGCGCACGTGGCCGGGATGTGCAAGCCGGACCGCAGCTGCTCCGTCAACGAGGACAACGGCATCATGCTGGCGCACACCATCACGCACGAGTTGGGGCACAAGTAAGTAGATTATAAACTAACAACTACACTATTTTGTTCAGGACGTGTAATTAAGTACACTGTTTTGTTTCGGAAATTATGTATGTAAGGTGGCTTGGGGCTTTTAAGCCACCTTACATACATAATTTCCGGGGGTTGCGAAATTTGTTCGAAAGAGTCACCGCGGTCCTGGAATGCAGAGGGCATTTAGAGGAACGGGTTTTCGTCAGTAAGAATCTAACATTCCCTTCTGCTCCGCCCAGAGCGGGTGGAGTCATTTGAGGATTTCCCATCCTCAAAAAAAAACGGTTCAGCTTAACGGTAGTGGAAATGCGTGATCGAATCAGTAATGAAGATGCATGAGTACCAAGGTTACCGATATCACCCGAAGAATTGCCTAACTTAATTGGCAGCGGGCAGGGCTCATTGTTCACAGAACAGACATTCGATTGGGTCGAAAGTGTCTGGAATGGCAACCGCAGCGCACCGATGATCTGGTGAAGGAGCGGGAATCTGCTAGATGCGAAAGTCGCAGGACCAGCGAACGAACGGAAGTGGCGAGTACGAATATATATGGCTTTAAGATAAGAGGATCAGACAACAAAGAATAAGTATACGTGGATTGTGTGAATGTTGTTGTAGCCAGAAAGGTTGAAAGGGAGCGAGACCACTGAGGTACCTGCTTATAGGCTTGTGCCATGGTACAAACCAATACAGTACTATGGTAAGAGAAAAAAAAAGTGGTACGCTAAAAAATAAGTTAGGATATTTCAGATTTTAATTCAGTCGGTCTTGAAAATATCAGTGTTGAGGATCTGTTATCAGTTGTTACGTAGAAATAAGTAATCATAAATGAGCACTAGAATTGGGAGGTTCATAATTACTTATAGAACAAGAAACAGCATTGAAAATGACGAGTTTGTCTATAGTTGTATAGAAGCAATTTACCTACTGGTATACCTATAATTGTGACCACATTTATTCCACTAAATGAATAAAATGTGCGAACATTCTTATTTAATTGCGATTTACAGACAGGCTGAATCTAGTTACTATATAAAATGCTAAATCTCTGCAATTAGACACAGATAAAGGATAAACGCAATGGCGTGATTAATTACTTAACAATTTATTTTTTAACCAGTTTTACGCGATGGAAAACCCCACGATCCAAATAAGACTTAATTCAGGAGACTTAAAATCATTGACACTTTGTTAAAATATGGCGTCACATAAAACATCCCATATTAAATACGTCAATAATAAAAACCTAAACGTCACGTTTATCTTAGTAAATTACTTGGAAATAACCTAGTACGTAATAATACCTCACTACATAAATCTTTAAAGAACATTTATAAAGAAGAATGATAAAGTGAAAATGGCAGTTCACAAGTGCTTGAACGCACTCATATTTTTAATGAAACGACTCCATAAATCTTCGCTAATTTGCAAATGCATAATATTATATTTTTTCTGCATTTTTCACAGAATCGCAATTATTAGGCAAGTGGCCAGTTTTATAAACTAACTGGCTCCAATTTGGCAAGTGCTAGCTTTTAATCAATGACATTTGGTTATTTTTCTGGATTAATTTTGTTGTATTTATAACTAGCTCAGTTTTTTTTGCGTTTAATTTAAATTTGGGGCATATCTATGCTATTTTATACCATCTTACTTATCCTATGATAACCCAATCAGAAGTTAACTGTAAAAATTTAAACTAATGAATGGGCAGTATAAAAAAACTTAAAGAACATTTTAAGAGACCAATGACAATGTGATACTAAAAGTTTTCTGAAGGCAGTTTTTCATCGTAGCATTGAATAAATCATTGATTTTGCCCTTGAATTACAATTACAACTTATTTATAGATTACAATGTGATTAATTTCCCGAAAATCTTTTCGATTAGATGACTCACCGACCATCGTGTTATTGAACTAGAAATATTAATCGCAATGTAAACACACGGCTTACATACACACGTAATGTACGGCTAGAGTAGTTACACTGTTTGGCTACCCGAAATAGATGTCTTCAGTCCTCCATAAATTCGCCATGGATCTACTGAACGTTTTATACGCCATAAAGAATTTAATGTCGGATTAGATATGAACAAATTATTTAAACCATAAGTAAGATTTATGTTAAGGGCGTAGCATTATCATATCTCTACTGAATCGGTGCACAGTACCTGGGAATCATAAAATACTAATAGCAACTAATAAATCCCCATATCTTTCGTAGGTTTACGTCCCAAATATTTTCTTTTTGATTTTATAGATTCATCACTCATCTTACAACTCACTCGTGCAGATTATTAGAAGCCAGAAAAACGGACACCAATCTTGCCAAGGGTACCGTGTTGTGGAGGCGAGATAGCAGTCGCTCTCGCTCCACGTAAAATACTGGTATTCAGCTGTTTCCGATTAGACTGGAAGCCGACTCCACTATAGTTGGGCAACGGATAGGCAGATGATAATGTTCATGCAGAAACAGTGTGGGAATAGTGAAGATTCCCCACAGTGTACACCGCAAACGATGTGATTATTTTGCAGTGCAACTCATATCGGTCCTAGATAAATAGGATAAACAAACATCGCTTCAATGATCTGGCTCGTGATCGCTAGGCCGCCAGCTCGTCAAAGTTTATGTGAAGTACAGTCAGCTTGTTCCCTTGCCTTATATTTTCAGTTTTTGTCCATGCTGTATACGCGCGTACCTACTTCCGACTTAGATGAACTAAGATTGTCCGTGGCTATAATCGCCCAAATCGCAGACGGTATAGCACATATCTACGTCTGAGAAAGTTTACCTATATAGGTAGGTGAAGTTAATATTAATAGCGCTATTTAGCTACACCACGAATCTTCTTTTCATAACACCACATCCAACGTTCGACTTTTTCTAAAATAAACAAACTTTCAATACGAACGTACCATCTGATGCCCGGGCGACAACATGCTCTTATGTATATTTTAAGTTTGATTTTAAAACAAGTATGCGTAATATTGTTAGTATTATTTTGCAAATAAGTGCTAGTTTCATTTGGCAGCGGTTGCCGAGTGCTTCGGTTATCGGCACTGAGTCATGGTTCTGAGCCGAGATTACCGCAAGGACGTTGCTTTCAAGATAGAAAATTATGAAACAGTTGCATTGCAGCCGAGGATTCCGAGCTCGTTAGTTTGACTTACTATTTAGTGCAAACAAGGCGTTGTCACTGGCATTAGACAACGCCCACAATCATAATACAAACACAGGTTATGTAATGAATGTGCAAACAGTGCGAGTCAGCCATTGACCTTCTTGTAGACATGAATGCATCATTCGCCGCGTACAATGCACCCGGTGCGTTGACGCCGCACTATCGGCCCACACAAGTTCATTATTTTTTCATGGCGTTATCTTGAATAAAGAATAAGGGTTTAGTAATAAATAAAATAATTTGCACATGACAGACGAGTACACGGGTCGCGAGGCGTGACTCTTGACAATCGCGATCATGTCGTATTCCACAAACACGATGGGTGCGCTCGGATTTTATTAAACTGAACTCAATCTTATTTCTTTAACAAATATAAATTTAGATAAACATTAGCAGTAACATGTCTTTAAATTAAACCTGTCGCGGTGCATCTTGATAAAATTAATTGCGACGATATTTTTCCTCCTACCAGAATACCGAATTAACAAGTTTGTAACCTCGCGTGCCGACACTTCCGGAGTTTCGACCCGTCTGGCTGAGAGAAGCAATTAAATTGATATTTTTGCACCCGATAGATCCGTTTCGATTTATTTGATAAATACAGATTCATTTGGAATTGAATCAATTATATGGAGTCCAAGGTTCCGTTATCAGATTTTTTGCAATTGCATTTAGAAGTGATGAAATGAAAATCCAGTGCTTGACGCTTTCCACACGCCAAACGTCCATTGATTAGATTCTGGATGTGTGCCAATAATTTTTCATACACATTGGCCATAAACTAAGCCTATAACGCCCTGCGTATCGTCACAGGCCCACAGGTGGCGCCCCGACAACACAACATACATAATAGTGATTGGATCCAGTGCCAAATATCACGACTGACTGACTGACCCACTGTTCTGTATATCTGACCGTTCCTCGTCTGGGTTAAAAATAGATGGGCCTATCACTTCCTGTAGTTAAAATGTCAACTATGAAATGTTACTTCGTATGTTGTTTTACATGCCAAAAAAATCAAGATTTGGATACGAGTATTTTCTGTTTTACTACTGCAGTTGGTACCTTTGTACCCATGATAATATGCGCAATAATAAACAATTAATTGATTTGACGATATTCAGTTCAAAAACAAAAGCTCTTTACATACTTTGTCACAATATTTAATTATATATAGATATAGGTAGGTATTAAACTTATTCATTAATAACATTGGAATCATACTCGACCATGTTTACACATACAATCGAGTTTCCAAGAATACCCCAGAAAGACCCAACAGATTAATATAACAATTAAGATATAATTTATTTATTATTGCACGTCTACCCGTCATTGACGCGGATACGTCAGAATAATTATACAACATTATTTATGAGATGAGATAACTTTTGACTTTAGACTGTAACCTGACAACTTTCATGAACTTGCTGATAGCAATTAAAATTAAAATAAAATTACTGTTTCGGCTTTTCCAAGTTTTTGACGTGAATCGTCTTTCATTTCGGTCTTGCAAATACCATTAACGAATATATCATGAAATTACTACCTGACTAGCGCAACTTCGTCTGCGTAACATTTTCAAAGAAACCTTATTGGTCGTAGCGTGATGTATGTATATATACATATATATAGCCTATTTACCTTCCCTGATAAATGGGCTACCAAACACTAAAATAATTTTTCAATGACAACCAGTAAGTACTTATTTCTTGAGATTAGTGCGATCAACCAAAAAAACAAACTCTTCAGCTTTATAATATTAGTAAGTATAGATTCCTTTGGAAGTACAAATTTTGGAAGTTACCATCATTTATTAGATAGAAGCCATTACCTATAGTACGCAAAAGACTATTCCGTGTTTTGCTACTGCGTTCCAGATACAGCCTTCCCGGCATTATAAATAAAATAACAACAAACTGTATGTAGGTAGGAAAGCTTTCAACTGCGATATAATTTTATGTAAAATTCTTAACGTACCTTAACTTGAGTGCTGAAACGATTATTGCCAGCTCAGCAAAGAGATAGAAAGGTTTCCACTAGGCATGAAACACATTGTTTGTTCAATTCCTCTTGTGATTTGGGCTATGACACCTTACTCAAATGCAAATTGATCGTCAAAAGGCACTTTTGACTGTCAGGAGGAAAAAACTGAGTTTAGTTGTCCATTCTTAAATAATTATTCATAAGGAGAAGAACAAACAAGAATCTCTATTGTAGTTATTTGTAAATAAAAGTTTTACAATATTTTGTATACAGCAATTAATGTGAGGACGATGCCTATCATACATCTATTATCACAAAACAAACACTGCTTTTTTATTTAATCGTTTTTCACTAATAAAAATTTTTACAAGTTGAACTTAAAAAAAAAAGATAAACATACCGACACAAGCTGTTTGTCGAATCTCCCACACGTGAAGTAGTTTTAAGTAATGTCACTGTACGCTTGTAAGGCAAGGCCTACATTAGTGTCATAATGTCTTTACGATCAGCTGTTGTATTGTACCCGTGCCTTTACAGGAGCGCCACCGTTCAGCCAATAAGATAACGATGCTAATAGAGCTATTAAGATTAACATGTTGCTACACTGCCGATAAGCGTCATTATCGGTGCATTAATAACGCCTCATGACTGATATATACTGCATAGATGATCCATCTGGGCCGTAGCGATAATACCTATTAAAAATATCAATGGCTCTATACAATTTAATAGAGGCTATTTCGTGTGACGCAATGACTCGATTTATTAATTTCATAAGGTTCTGTATTATTTACATAATTATTCAATTAATGACAGCTTTGATCACAATAAATAAAATTCAACTTAAAAATTCTGATGTCTGAATGTCAAAATACCAATATACCACCGGTCTTACGCTAATCATATTTTGAAGTATTATCCACTAATACATACCTGCATAAAATTACAGTACGTTTTTATTGGACATTATAGATCTGATATTATGTTTGAAAGTAGGTATGGGAAGGTACTGAAATTGTTGTTAGTATCCATTTATAATGCACTTCCTACTAGAATGCAAATGGACGTAGATACCGCTCACACTTTTAAGACTAACGGTCTATGCAAACTGGAAGAGATACCAACCTCCGACAATCTGAGCACTTCTTGAAGACTTGTAATGAGCACATTCCAGGATAACTTTATCTTTGTACCGTACGATACTACTCCACCACTCATATCTAACATGGACAGATGAAATAAAAGTCTTGAAAATGTGTGAGTTTTCAGGATTAGTTTTGTGATTTTTAATCTTAGGCTGGGTAAAGGTACAATTCCGATCTTGGCAACCGCGACTGCGATCAGCGACAATGACGTGCGACCTCGACCCAAACCCGATCCTGCGGGATGAAAGGCCTAGCCTTAGCCCGCCCTCCGCCAAATCAAACAAAGCAGTGGATCGCAAGACTTACACCGTGGCACGAAATTTTTATATAAGTATTAGACAAATAAGGTAGATGGAGGTAGGTAGCAGGTAGGAGGAGAAGGTAGGAGGAGAAGGTAGGAGGAGAAGGTAGGAGGAGCTCGTGACTAAATAACAACAGCCCCACGTTTAGATCTTCAAGGCTATTAAGCAATGCTTGCCAAGGTTGGTCTGTGGATGGGTGACCATATAACATATCTATCGAGTTTCCGCCGTGCTTCGGAAAGCACGAAGCCAGTAAATCTGACTCCAGTCTTGCCAAGAAATACCGTGTTACCCAGTTAATGGGTTGTGGAGGTCTGGTAGACAGCCGCTCCACGTAAAATACTGGTATTGAGCTGCATCCGGTTTGATTGGAAGCCGACCCCAATGTAGTTGGGAAAAGGCTAGGCAGATAAATAAGGTAGATTTAATTAAATAAAAAATGGCAGGACGGAAGTAAGGCATTTCTGCACTGAAGTTGGACAAGCTTATACGTTTTTATAAACGTTTTTATTTTGTCCTCAGCTTTGGACTGTACCACGACACAGAGAAGATAGGCTGCCATCGCCGAGAAGGATCGACACTGCACATCATGACGCCAATCTTCGAATCAGACACCGTTCAGGTGGCCTGGTCGAGGTGCAGCAAACGTGACGTCACCAACTTCTTAGAGTAAGTGAAGCTTCCATTTATTCATTCAAGAAATTAGGTTAGCTTGTATGCTAAATAGATTTTTGTAACGTGTAACGTGTGTGTTACGTGTTTTTACGTAACTCATTGATTCAAAATAATTAATTTCTGATTAAGAAACGGAGCAACCTCGGTTAGTTGCCATCAAACGGTTATGTTATCGAACATGTATTCGTTTTATTCAATTCAAAGTAGGTACCTACGTAAACTAAAGAGATCTGTACCGTTTAATTTTTATCCTACGTTTATTCTTAAAATCGTTGACTCATTCAATATTACCGTCTTTAGTGTAAATTGCGGAAAGCTTTTAAGTTTTTCGTTTATTTTATTTTACTCAGTAACACTTAAATAGCGGCCGATCTTAAATACATGCGCTTACACAGTATATTGTACGCTTACCTACCTAATTTACTGAATGGTCGTGCCCCTTCCGTAGCGGTTTCATTGATGATTTTATAGATATTGTGGCCACTCCGTTAATGCAACAGCTTCATTTTATAGTTATTGTGGCCACTCCGTTAATGCAACAGCTTCATTTAATTCCAACATCATTTGCACATGAAAGTTACTCTTGAGCGAGTCTTTATATAATGCTGTCATTAGGTACTAGCAAACCTCATAAAATGTTTTATAGTGCCAATAAAATTGAAAGCAGAAATCCTACGCACTAATAAATAAAGATTTTGAATTGAAACCTAATACCGGATGTCGTTGTAAACGATCTCGAAAAATTAATTATTATATGTCGCAACGGAATCTATATTATACAGCCCAACACACGCGCCCAAGTAACATATTTGTCAACATCAGGCAGACCAATCACCATAAAGCATCGAATTATGGTGCTTCCTAATGAATTGAATAAAGTATTCCGTGATTATTTTCGTGAATAGAAATATAAACGGAGGCTGTTAAAAATTGATGGATCTAAATGTGACATGTTTATTACGCGTCTGGCCTAGGACTGCGTGGTTGTGAAACTGTGCATTTATAGAGGCGTGTTTGCTATTCGCAGTTTCGTACTACGCACAAATCATTGTGAAGTATGTAAACGCGCTCGTAATTGTGCGAAATGTGCTGAAATGGATCCAGTAGGCGCGGTCGCTGTTCTGCTTCAGCTGTTATTTGCTCGGCTACGTAGAAAACGTATTGTGCTACAATTTTATGGTCGACTATTTCCTAATCCAGCTAGAATGAATTTAACGCTGAATAACTATGAACGACTTTATGCATCTCTACATTTAATAAAACGGAACATTTGTTGGCTTATGACTTGTTTCTGCTAAAAGGATTCTATAACCTACGTTTGGTTTACAATGTTTGTTGCCTACCTAATTTTGATTTCTCCTGTTTAGTGCGGGATTGGGCGAATGTCTAAGCGATCGACCATCTCAAGAGCCGCTGTACGTCTATCCCGAAGTTCCTGCTGGTAAGTTTTCTCATCCACTGCCAACACTATTCCTAAAACGTGAAAAAGGTAGGTATTAAACTGTTGTTGTTTCCAGGTGTAACATTCGATGCAGCATACCAATGCCACTTGCAGTTCGGCGCGGAAGCGGTGGTGTGCACGAAGCCAACCGAGCTATGTTTACATCTGTGGTGCCAAGTCAACAACGTGTGCAAGTCCATGCTGCGCCCCGCCGCGCCCGGGACCACTTGTGGGCCCGATATGGTGAGACGCGCAGGAAACTCATTGAGCTTTTTGTATTGACGGCCATTCTAACATGTGTTTTTGCGCTTGCTTCATGGGATTTTACACTGGAATTGATATGTGGAATTGAATGATGGTTTAGTCGGAATATCATCGAGGTTGTCTGTTATTGGAAATAGTCTAGGTTTCTCAAAAAACAAGTGGCTTGAGCCGGAAAAAAAAAAAAAGTTTATCCATACAATTTCGACTAATAATATAATCATCACTAAAACATCTTTATATCTAACTATAAGATAGCCACCAAAGTATCCACTATTGACTTTTGGAAAGGAACGCTCGTGGTGGATTTTATTCTAAACTAGCCCCGCGGCTTAGCCCGCTTGACAAATAATATAAGTACTAAAACCTTCCTCGAGAACCACTCTATCCATTGGTGAAAACAGCTTAAAAATCAGAGCAGTAGTTTTGTAGTTAATCGCGAACAGACAGACAGATGCGGCGGAGGACTGTTTTATAATAATTATGTGGTGATGTGGCTTTGTTAGGGAATTTAGCGTCGAGGCTCACACGAAGCCATCTATCATCAAAGTAACCTATTTTCTTCCACAGTGGTGTCAAAACCAGACCTGCGTCCATCGAACGCCATCCCCCAAGCCTCGGAACGGAGAATGGGGCCCGTGGTCAGAGTGGAGTGAATGCTCTCGAACATGCGGCGCGGGCGTCTCCACACAGTCGCGCGAGTGCAACAACCCAGAACCCAACAACAATGGCAACTACTGTATCGGTGACAGGAGCCGGTAAGCATTCAACTATTCACAGTAGGTATTCACTCAGATTTCGGTTTTACCGTTTTTTAAACGACTTCATTTTAGAGCCTTTGTGTTGCTAAACGAAGTCTGGATGTTCTGAATTTAGGTTGTAGTTGGTTGAGTGTGTCAGAACAATTAGTTTTCATAAAGCAAACCAAACCGTCCTAGATATTTTTTCATGGAAGATCTAGTTTATTGGTTGTCAGATCCCTCAAGTAACCTATAGTGATCCCATTTTCATTTGAGTGATTAAATTGGTGTTTGACCAATGTAAACTATTGTGTTATTTTTAATCTAGTCGAGCTCGCTAGCTAGCTCAATCCCTGGATTGCTGCACCGTATCCAAATAAGTTCCACATTCCATTATCAACAGCCTTGCTAAATATATTTTACATTTCCTAGATACAAGATCTGCAACACCGACCCGTGCCCTATCAACGAGCCATCATTCAGGGAAGTGCAGTGCTCCAAACATAACAACATGACGTATGGCAACGAAACCATATCGGAGTGGATACCTTACTTTGATCAAGGTAAGTTTAGGACATACCTACTACATAATACCTACCGAAGTACAAGTTCTGAGAATTTTCGATACGTCACCGGTGACAAACCGAACTTGTTTCTTTTTCATAGAAACTAAATTGGCACAAATGACATTTTAATAACTGTCTAGACCTACATGATATCCGAATTTCATAATATAGTGTTATGGACGACCCACTGACCGAAGTACCTATCTGTGGTATTAACAGACTGGCAATGGTTTCTGACTGTACCACTTCCAACAACGTTTACGGCTTTCCTGAAACAGGTCACAGCAGTGAACGATTTATAGACCTAATCAGATATCTATTCAAAACTTTAACGTGGTTATAAAATGTGTGTGCGTTGTTACAGACAAACCTTGTGAGCTACAATGCGTGGCGCGCGACGGCAGCGATGTGGAAATGTTAGGCGGGTTCGTCGCAGACGGCACTCCCTGCAGGCAGAGCGTGGGGGCGAGGGACATGTGCATTGCTGGTAAGAATATCACTATTAAATCAGTAAGTAACAGTATCCCAGGAGTCAATACGGGCCATCGAGCTTCAGAAATAATGTGACACTGGCAATTAACAAAAGTTTTAGACAGTTGAGCCATTTACGCTGATCTGCTTCCTAAACTCTCAGATGCAGTAGGTAATTAACAGTCTCGTTACCACTGAAACTAAAACAAGTATTTTTCGCCATACACTGTATGAAGTTTACGTTTGAAGAACTTACCTACTAATATAGGTAGGTAGGTACTTACCTGAATCCGTGTAAACGTATCCTATAGAAAAGTAGCAGTCAAGAACATTGACAAAAGTAAAACACGGGCAACAATTAGGACCATACCATGAGGTTTCCCTCTGATTTCTATCATCCTTTTGACTATTAATTTTCTTAACAGTCAATCTGGCAAGCACTTACCTTGAGTGTCGTATAAAAGCGTCACAATTAGGGCGCTGAACCGATTATGTTTGTTAATCGCTCAAACGTGCTCAACGTTGACGCTATAAAAACTAAACTAATCCAACCGTTTCCAAAATAAAATAAAGATGTCTCTGTACCGAAAAACAGCTCTTATAAACCCCTAAATAAAACAGAACTTGGTTTCTTTAACCTAGCCAGCGTTTCGGTAGGAGTAGCTTCTAAACCGGAGGATTTTTTCACAGGCGTATGCTACAAAGTCGGATGCGACTGGATAGTGGGTTCTGAAATGGAGGAAGACAAGTGTGGTGTTTGTGGCGGCAATGGATCGGCTTGCAAGACGGTGCAGGGCATCTACAGCAAAGGAACTACCAAGCAATCCGGATTCAGCGAGGTGAGTTTACCCCGTAAACGATTTATTATAACCGTAACGACATCCACTCTTTTTCGTTTAGGCCAAAGTGATAGTAGTTAGTCAGCAAGTGATAGCAGGATTGCACATTCAGAATCGAGGAGGCCGTTCTTATTCACCACTACCACGAGCAAGCGTTTGCAGGGCTCCCACAAGGTGTAGCGATGGCTTGGTGAAGGGGATCCGCGGTATTCGAGACGCACAAGACCGGTCGATGTGGCGACACTTGGGGGAGTCCTATGTCTAACAGTGTACGTCTTTCGCCTGAAATGATAATGATGATAACCTCCAAGAAGTTTATATGGCAATTTATTGTTGATTGCCTTGCCACCTCATGCTATAGAGCAGCTACTGTAAGAACGAGTCTCCACACGGCGATACGTCGTGTGTCACGGCGTTAGTTACACTGGCGGAAGAAGAATCGTCTTGAGATCATCCGATGATAGCAGAGCATACTCGCAGCGATTCCCTTGAGTAAACCTTTCACATAACAAGCAGTTGATCTTTACGCCCGTTTATTCCACTTTAAAACAAGTTATTCAATTAGATAGTGCATAACCATAAAGTTGTCATACGAATCCTAATCAAATTACATCAACAGGTTGCAGTCATACCCGCTGGGTCAAGGAATGTGAAAATAGAAGAGAAAGTCAATCCAGGCAATTACATCACTATTAAAAGTGCCAGGTCGAACAAAATATACCTGAATGGAACACGGTAAGACCAAACAGAAAATTATTTTGACTATTAAGTAGGTACAGTGACAGACTACAGACTAAGACAACTCAGCACAGCTATAAAGCTACAGCTTTTTGTCTGTTTCTAATCCGCTATTTTCTTAACCTATAAACTTATAATTACAGAAATGCTACGTTGACGGAATACTTTGTAGCAGGAACTCCGGCTATATACGAACGAGACCGCGATTGGGAGAAAGTACGGATTGTGGGACCGCTCAAAGAAGACATCAAAGTTTATGTAAGTTATACTATAATAGATTTTACGAGTTAGAGAAACTTGGTAAGTGATTTATACAGTTTATTGTATGTAGGAATTAGGTATCCACAACTCACAAAGTCACAGCAGATGGTAGGCTGTTTTCGGGCTGAATCAGACTGATCTGCCGGATAAACATTTGGAAACTAAAAACGTGAAAATGAAGTTCTAAGATCTTGCCACCTACAAATTAACTTGGTACAGTCGCCAGCACATCAGGCTATCGGAAACTGTCAAATTTTCCCAATCAAATTTGAACCCTATCTTCTTAAGAATAAAGTTGAAAATCTAACAAAGAAATTTGACAGATTGTTGTGGCTTGAAGTAATGGCGACTGTACCTACAAATGAGTTATTTTGGACGCTTGCAAAGAATATTTCAGGCGTTAGGTGTTTCCGAGCATAAGAAAGGAGTTTCAAGAAAAAAACTTTTTACAAAAAAAAATACATAACTTTAATTTCGGAAGTCGGTGTTTTTGTTAGTTTCTTCGTATTTTGACACCGACTTCCGAAATTAAAGTTATTTTTAACTTTGTAGTGTTTTTTTTTTGGAAGTCTGTTGTATTTTTTTTTGTAAAAAGTTTTTTATTTTTCACTTTTTAGTGGTACCCCACACCTAACAACACCACTGCAAAATCGTAGAAAAGCAAAATACGCAATTTCGATGACATAAAACTATCATCTAAGTAGACGAATTCCAACTTTTTCGATTTAAAATCCAAAGTTCATAAACGATTTTCATAAAATTTAAATGGGGTCCATTTAAATTTTATGAAAATCGTTTACGATCTGCGGAGTTATGAGGTAACAAAAAAAAAAAATTAAACACAACCGAATTGATAACCTCCTCCTTTTTGGGAAGTCGGTTAAAAATGGGATCCCGGGCATGATTTGTCTCTGTCCTCATGACATCCTTTTCCTGGTCTCAACCGCTAGATTCATGCCCGCACTGGTCATATTTAGTATCTTTATTTTTTTTCTTCTAGCAAATGATATACCGCGGCCGCCACCGTAACCCGGGCGTGACGTACCAGTACACAGTGGACAAACAGCGTATGCGTCGTCGCTACAAGTACCGCGTCTCCGAATGGTCGGCCTGTTCAGTTTCCTGCGGCCTCGGCTACATGCGGAGGAACTACGAATGCGTCGATGAACATAATCGTAAGTTGAAGCTATACCTACTTACTTTCAAATGTATACTACGTCCGCGTTTTTCTTTCTGACTATGAAAAAATATGTGTTTTTGGAAAAAGAACTCTAATTCTTATTCATAAAGTTCAGATTACACCTTTGCAAGACTGGTGTCGGATTTCTTGGCTTCTGACTAGCCTTGACAACTACCTGTAAAGTACTTTCCGAGGATCGGATGGATCTCGGTTCGGTATATTAAGATGGTCACACATCCAGGGACCAACCTAGGCAAGGCTTGCTTAACCAACTTGGCTGTTATTATTTAGCCACAAGCTCCTGGAAAACATAAATATTTTTGAAAAATCAACTCTAATAGGTACCGACTTAAAGTTCAGTTTGCCTATACCTATTTCTAACATACTACGTTGAACCAACAGGTGCAGTAGAACTGTCTCAGTGCTACCACATCGAGCCGCCGCGACACGAGGCTCTGATGCAGCAGTGCAAGCAGCCGGCCTGTCCCCCTCATACGCTGCGCACACACTGGTGGGTCGGCGCGTGGAACCCTTGCTCCAAGCCCTGTCACATGCCGGTAGGTACCAAGTCACATCACAACACCAACTAAGAATATAAATCTTTACCCCTATTATTTAAGGAGCATTTTACAACGAACACTGTATAGTTATTGGGATGATTCCTAAGTAAAAAAAAATATATTCTATTTAGTCCACCGGATAGATTATTAAAAAACATTGGACACGTATTTTTTGCTTTATCTTATTAATAAAAATTTATGAAGATTTAACGCATCAAAGATCAGGAAAAGGGCTTGTGTCGTTACTATTCCGTAGTGTACTAAAATGTGACGTCACACGAGTTTTCAACGCACTGTGTCAGAGAAAATATACGTATCCAATGTTTTTTGGAAATTTATCTGACGGACTAATTGGTTTTAGGGTTCCGTACCCAAAGGGTAAAAACGGGACCCTATTACTAAGACTTCGCTGTCTGTTTGTCTGTCTGTCTGTCTGTCACCAGGCTGTATCTCAAGAACCGCGATAGTTAGATAGTTGAAATTTTCACAGATGATGTATTTCTGTTGCCGCTATAACAACAAATACTAAACAACAGAATAAAATAAATATTTAAGGGGCTCTCATACAACAAACTTGATTGTTTTGCCGTTTTTATAGATAATGGTACGGAACCCTTCGTGCGCGAGTCCGACTCGCACTAGGCCAGTTTTTTTATTCTAATAATAATTCAATCAAGTTTATGTTATTTTTGACGATGAATCTATTTTCTTCATAACTTTACAAATGAATGATCCATTCCATTCATAATTCCAAGACATGCAGTAAATATTTAACCGTAGTTCGTTTCGGGTACCTAAAGGCAGGCTAACCTTCGCTGACCCCTTTACCTTACCTTTAGGTAGTCAGACTTACGTCATACTTCATAATCAACGTGCTTGTACAAACCTAATCGTTGTTACAGGGCGAAGAAGCCACGAAGCAACGCGGCGTATACTGCGTAGACAAGATATCGAACAAAGTGATAGACGACTCCCAATGCGACGTCCTCAGTAAACCAGTGAGCACCATCAAATGTGCAGACGTACCAGCATGTTAGCGGGACTAGATCACACGCCATGGAAATGAATCCATACGGGCATCGATCAGCGGTTATGAAACAGAATCATATCACACAGCGACTTTCAAACACGAGCGTTCGCAAGGGACAACAGTCTCAAACCCACGGGGCAACAGCTCATACCTGTAACCAGGTACAGCAGATAATACCCAGCTGCACATCATAAGGGTTCAGAAAGGAACGCAGAAATATGGAATCGAGACAAATGCATTTGAATAGGCAATGGTTGAAGTGAAATGTGAAGTGATAAGTTAGTGTATGACTCTCCCGAGCAACACTTGAATCGCGGAGTTATGAGTGACTATGAGCGCCAGTGTTTTGTACTTGTTACTTATTCTTTGCAATATGAAATAACCCATCGAATAGACATAAATCAGTTACGTGTAAGTACTCGAATAGTATCCCTATACGTGGTGACGTGCGAATCTCGCGAGTACGGTCAACAATGCTCTGCAATTACCACTTACTGCCATATTATAAGTAACTAGTTATAACATAGTCTTCGCTTAGTTATTAACTACTAATAAATAATAAATAAATATTTTATATTCTGTAACATCAGTATTAAAGTGGTGTATGTATTTCTATAAAATAATGCAAAAGTAATGTGAAAGAGTGTATAATATAAATTTTTTGGACCAAAAATATTTTAGAAATCAAATTCACGTTGCCATAATCACTGTTACTGCCAATATGACACTTTTATGATATAAGTAGGTATTTACTTAATTTTTTATTTTATGTCTTTGTCACCGAATGATTGCGAACTCCGTAAGATTTTTAAAATACTTACTTATCTTGGGAGGTTATAAACTCTCGATAAATTGTCAACTGAAGATTTGGAAAACTTGTTTACCCAACAAAATTTGAACTCTCGAAGTCATTTCGTGAAATAATAAACCGACGGCTAACGAAATGTTGGCGACCAGTCAGTGGGTCTTCAATTTATCGAACTTTCCCACTTTGCTAAGTAGCGGAATGTAGGAGCTTAGGTTCCCTTAAACCTTTCAGACAGAAACAGGAGCCCAGAGTTACTTGCTATTCCACAATTTCTCGGACCGATTTCGTGAGACTATGGACTACGAAATTTTGATGCGTAAAAAAAATACAATAAAAAATTTAATTTGACAATTCATCGAGAGTTTACAATCTCTCAAGATATTTTATAATCTTACGGAGTTTTCCATTTTCCGGTGACTTATTCATGAATGATTCATATTTTTGTACAAATGAATTATGAGTATTGTGTATATTTAAGTGATTTCAAGGAACACATTATTGTCACCCTGGGTATCCATTATGTTAGAGCTGAAATCTGTTTAATCGCTTATATTGCATACCTATTTACCTATAGACAATAAATAAATCAGCTAGTCAACAACTTAGGCATTTGTATACAGGCTATACACAGTTGTATTGTATTGTATTGAGATCCATATGTAGTACGAATAACATAGCGTAGCATTAGATGTAGAGCTCTTACACTATACAGTAAGTAGTATCCTTCTTTATTATATTAGAAATGTGCGTAAGGTTAACTTGTAAACATGTCTCCTTTCGATTAATAATTTGTGTGTATGAAAATATGGACTATATACAATTGTGCCTAATTCTGGAACACATGTGCCGATAATATTTATGAATATTATTTTAAGAAGCATTGTTTGTCCTCCTTTATGTGACTATGCATAATTTTAAATGTTAGTGGTACTTTTATTTATCACCTATCTATTATAAGGACAATAATATCAATGTAAATGAGTTTCCAGTTTCCTGATGTTTCGGTTCTAAGATACATCAGAAACGCGTCTATCAATTGATACACAATTTTAATTTTAAAATAATCTGCTTTAGGAACTAACCCTTAATTGTGCACGGATTACGTAAAAATCGGCTGGTTTCATTTCGATTGATTTAGTGACATTATATTGTTGTACCAATTATAATTGTGTATGTAATAGATATGGCAATAAAATCGTGCATTGTTTTAAATAATGTTTTTATTTTTGTCCATACAAAACTTATAAATTCCTAAGTAAACCCATTTATTAAGAATATAAATCACAGTGAAAAATATTGGTGAAATTAACACAGTTTATGCACCAAATTTAAAATCATACAGTCTGGAAAGTAATCACACATTCAAGTTATCATACGTAATTGCTTACATAATAAAATTTAAAAAGTACAAATAATACCTAGTGAATCTCATTTACAACAAGACAGGAATTCAAACTAAAGAGCCAATGAAATACTTGTGGATTGTGAATTATAATAATTAATTATTTTGTGCTTGATTCTGCAGACATAAAAGATTAAGCAACATATGAGGAGGATCTAATTACATCTACAGCATATTATTCTCTTGCTCTATATTAACATACAACATCAAATTATTCTGACATCAATCTGAGAATAATACATCTAGAACACAATATGATAGGTGTGCATAAATAATATATCTATATGAATTAAAACTAAAATAAACTTTAATAATGTATATAGGCAGTATAACATACATAACTGGGCCTCCCATTACAAATTTTGAAATGTTCAATTGAGGTGTTTCAAATGACTTTTTAAATTTAATCAACGGGTCTTGCATACATCTTCTTTAAAAATACTGAAACATACAGTTTTTCGACCCCATAAAAATATTTTTGTTCACTTAAATTGACGATTCTTAAAATAATAGAGATTCATAATTTGAGTATCAACTAACCTATGGTGCAAAAAACATTTATTTAATACTATATTTATTTTAATCAGCAATGCGACTTTGTTTTTGAAAATAAAACTGTGTCTCGTAATTTTTTGGGATATGATATTTTGACGGCCACAACTTAAAAATAATCTTACATTAGAAAGAATAAAAATCTCACAGATCACTTTCCTTTTATTTCGGTTTTTATAATATTAATTAGTTTTTTGTAAAAATAGGTATAAATTTTAAATTAGCCAGTTCCAGAACTTGAATCTTTGACCAATAAAGCTTCTGATGAAACGTCAAAGCGTATGCTTTTCTTTTTGGTGGTGTGTTTCTGTAAGAGAAGAAAAAGCTTTAGAATAAAACAATTTCTTACATCATATCTTGGTTAAAATGTCATTCACACGAGTTTTTAATAGCAGCTATAATAAAAGCAGAATGTGTATCTTTCAAAGTGCAATTTATTTGGGCCAAGCATTTATCGGCACCTATTTAACGCAAGTGTATTCTGTCTAAACACAGCCCTGTTTAAACAAAATAGCCGATCAAGTTTGATTACGAATTCTTTTACGTTTTGAAATATACAATATCTGAATTGAAAAAATCTTTTATTAGGACTAGCTGACCCTGAGGGTTACGGGATTTGATTCACCGCGGCCAAGGAACGCAAAGGGCATTAAGAGGAACACGGATCATCACGGATGGGTTTTATTCAGTAAGAGTCTGACACTCCCTTTTGCTCCGCCCAGAGCGGGAGGAGTCATTCGATGATTACACAAACTTAAAAAAATCTACTAGCTTAGCCCTCGCAATTTCGTCTACGTCACATTTTTCATGAATGCTCCGCTCCTATAAGTCGTAGCGTGATGTTAGCCTTTATAGCCTTCCTGGATAAATCTATATACTATAACTATCCAACACTAAAATAATTTCTCAATTCGAACCAATAGTTCCTGAGATTAGCGCATTCAACCACACAAACACAAACTTCAGCTTTATAATGTTAGTATTGATCTTGCGATAAATTTCCCAGCAAATTGAAACCTAAAGTAAGACAATTTCATCTATCACATAGACGCACGCATTACCTTTTCGTTTTATGAAAGGCAAGTGTCATTCAACCCTCTCTAATAAACAGATGGGAAGATAAAAATATCCAGAAAGTAACTTATATTGTTAAAATAAAGCTCACCTTGTCTTTGTTGGTTCTAGGGTCAGTGTTCTTGGAGCGCTCCTTCTCCAGGTCCGTGTGTAACGACGCTATCTCGGCCGTCAGCTCACTCTGCACCGACCGCAGCCGTTCCACTTCTATCAACACCTCGGCTTTATCCTTCACTGGAATTTTTTACAGGGCAATTAATATCAGGCAAACAATAAACTAAAAGTAGACATACATGCATAAGGCACATGTCTCACTGCCGACAATCAGCGAGAAGCGAGTAAAACTAAAAACTAGATACGAGTTGGCAAACATTTGTCGTTTTCCTATAAGGGAGTGCTATTGTGCGTCGAGCGATTACTCACACCACTTGGCCCGGCCCGCACTGTAGGCAGAAATGACCGCTGGTTGGTCTCTCGGCTTGAGTTTTGACCGCCAAGCGAGCATCGCTGAGCGAGTATTATAGATCTTGTCGCTGCGACAAATTAGTGGTAAGAGATTTCTCGCCGGCAGTCTGAACAGCCAACTATAGACTATAACTGTATGTGGCTCTTTTCTCACACGCTTCTCTTTTGTCTGTTTCTTCAGCGAGAAAATTGTCGATAGCTAATCGCTTCCTCGTCGGCGGTGTAACAAGTGCCTCTAAGGTAGTACGTTGGCAGTATTGAGGGCCGAAATGTATGAGACCTCCCCCATGCCAGACTAAACTAACATCCAGACAAAATGAGGCAATTTGCCCCAGTAAGTCCAGTCCAATGTAAGATGCCAAAGCCAGACTAACAAGCTGGAATGATTATTAAAACTCGTCCCCTAGAAAACGTTAGAATTGCTTGACCATTCATACAAAAAAAGGAGATACTTTGTTAAAAAATTCAATAGCAAGTTAGACTGAGAGTGAAAAGTTGTGCTTACTCACTTTGTTCCCAGAAGACTGACTACCTCGCCAAGTTACATGCATCGCAATAAACTATTTAGATGGTGAAATACTATTAATGTTCAACTTACTCTCTCCCTGTCCAAGAATATTACACAACTTCTTATTTCGGGACTTGACTGTATAAAGCTCATGTTTGAGCGCAACAACTGCTTCTTTCAACGATGCTATTTCTCTGTCCTTCCGCTCCAGAGCATCAGCAAATTGCACTCGGGTAATTATCTCATCAGAAGCTGGCTGTCTATTCTTTACTCTATCGTAGATTTTGTCCTTTAAAAGTTCATTTTTAGTCTCCGTTTTCACTCTTTCGAAGAATTCTGTATCTTTATCGGGTGACTTGGGATCTTCAGACTGACATTTTTCTTCAATGTGGTTAACTGAAAATAATGAAATATTCATTGGTAAGTCACAAAATAAAACAAACACCACTAACTAATCTTGAGTTAGGAGGCCAGTTAATGTAAAACGTAATGCCTAAATTGCTTGATTACCAACTTATTATAATCTTCCGGATTTAAATTATAGTGGATAGCTGGCTATTCACGCTGCCGGCGATCGGGCTCTTATCACAAGTTGGTCGCAGCGACAAGAGCTATCAAAGATTGTACTCGCTCAGCAATAATCGCTCGGCGATGCTTGCTTGGCGGCTTCTTTATCTACCTATACCTAATGCGCCGCACAAAAACACTCGCTTAAAGCCGCTGCTCGCCAACTCGCTTAGAGTTTCAAGCTCGCTGATCGCCGGCGGTGAGACAAGTGCCTTAGTCATGAAAGTGTAACAAACACACTTCGCATTTTTAGCTTTGGATTTTTATGAAAGGTTATTAAGACCCGTCGCATCAAGCACGGGGTTTGAGCGGGAGTGCAAGTAGAGATAGCAATAATCAGACTGTTTTTTTTCGTAAATGGGAGTTATTGATTTTTATTTCTTCACACATACATTAAATGTATGTGTGAAGAAAAAAATGATACTAGAAACCTCAATATCATTCTTGAAGACCTATCCATAGATACCTACACGTATGGGTTTGTTGAAAAAAAAATTTTGAGTTTCAGTTCTAAGTATGGGGATCCCCAAAATGTATTGTTTTTTTTTCTATTTTTGTGTGAAAATCTTTATGCGGTTCACGGAATACATCTACTTACCAAATTTCAACAGCATAGTTCTTATAGTTTCGGAGAAAAGTGGCTGTGACATGCGGACGGACAGACAGACAGACATGACGAATCTATAAGGGTTCCGTTTTTGCCATTTGGCTACGGAACCCTAAAAATCAATAACTCCCATTTCCGGAAAAAGTAATATGAAATTTTCATATTACTTTTATATATTATTATAAATATATATTGTTTATTATAGATTCGTCATTGTACATTACCATGTAAACTACCAGCCAAAATTGGTTTCAACGAGATCTAGTACGTAGTTTTTTTTTAATACGTCATAAATCGTAAATCGCAACTTCTGCTTATAATATAATACCTACTGGTTTGTACGGAACCCTCGGTGCGCGATTCCGACTCGCACTTGGCTGGTTTTTATTCCTTCACACGTCAAACACTATTATAACTTACATTTCATATTACTATCTTCACCAACATTCATCATGTCGTTGAACTGGTCGAGGCTCATGACATTTTTCTTTTTCTGCTTCTTAGAGCCTGCCTTAGCAGTCTGCTCGATAACTTTCTTCTCAATCTCGGCGTCCTTCTTAGATTGTTTGTAAACATCTTTTTTCTCTTCAAAATCAAGCTTCGATAGTAGAATAGCCTGGAAACATGTGTGTTTTTTACTGTAGTGGGTAGCATCCTGGGTCGCGGAATTTGTTCGAAAGACTCACCGCGGCCCTGGAGCGCAAAGGGCACAAAAAGTAACACGGATGGGTTTTAGTCAGTAAGAGCCTGCTTTTGTTCCGGCCAGAGCGAGAGGTGTCATTTGATGATTTCCCATTACTTAAATAAATTGGGTAGCATGGCAAGTACTCAATTTCACTACATCACTTATCTGAAAGCTAGTCGAGAAGCTCGTAGTAAGTAAATAATAACAGTGTAACATGTCTTTCTTCGCAGTTAAGCAACGATTACGAGGTCAGCTCGTGGATGAATGACAATACATAATGTACCGTAGCTCCTCCGAGCTTAGCCTCCGACATAGGCCTCTCCCAAGAATCGCCACATCGACCAATCCTGTGCGTCACGCTTCCAGCGAATTCTCGCAGCTCTCACCAAGTCATTGGTCAACCTTTTGGGGGCCTCCCAACACTTTGTCTTCCGGTACGCGATAAAACTCTCTATTCGGCAAGCAATGCGCCCTCCTCACTGCCACTTTTGTTAGAGCTACAATAATTTTACACAATAAATACTGACTTGCTGCAGTTCAGTCTCAAAGTTGCCATCAACCATTTCTTCATCTTTCTGCTTCCACTCCTCCCACTGGTCGGCTGAGACAGGCTGTTGTTTGGACTTCTTCTTTTTGGGTACAGGCTAACGTAAACAAAACATTGTTGCAATCAGTGTTACAAAGTACTACAAAGCTTTACAATGGTATGCTATTGTGTTCACAATGAAAAGTGGTATTTTATATTATGTATCGCAATTTAATCAGTTTTGTTTTCTTACAATACAATTAAGGCTTATCTTGTTTGTTTTCATTAAGAGCTACCCGTGTATGTTTATTCTACATGGGCACATGCAATGGTTTTAGAGATATACGATTCATCAAAACGTTACTCCATCAGGAAATGCAATATCTCGTAAATCTGAAGGGGCACAGATTTTATTTTTGGGGGCACATTTTGGCACACATGTAAGCTCTCTGGCCATGCACAATTTTTCTCTCTCCGATCATTCGTTTAGAATTTTCCTGCTAGAAAAACGTTACCCCAGCAGGAATCGTTTTTTCCGTTTTTTTCCAAAACGACAGGGGGCACACATTTTTTATGTGGGGGCACATTTACACCAGATAAGGCACCAACTATACGTTCCACTCATTTAACTCTAGGAGATACTTTCTTGCTGGGGTAACGTACACCATGCATTGTGCAGTCTTGCGTTGATCTTATCACGTATTATTGTGTTATCTTTTTGTTTTACTCTGTTGGATATTTTAACTTGACCCCACGCTATCGTTCATCGGACTTTCGTTTACTGTGTATATTGTACTTGTTTGTTTTTTATTTCGATTCTGACGCTCACGATGTCAAGGTGCCTGAATTGTAGTGTGGCCACTAATCGAATGCGAAGGCGTAACAATTTTATCACCGCAGTTACAAAATACATTAACTGAATGGTTATCTATACGAGAGGTATGTAGGTACCCAAGTTGTAATTATTTTCATACTGCTAAAATATAAAATAAATGGCAGGCGAAGTTGATAAACTTCACCTACCATTCTAAGCAGTTGAGCTCCTTATTCGGAAAGAATGTTACCATAATATTATACTAATCACAGTAATCACGTATGTATTTCATGTTTTTCAGCTTCCTTCAGATGGACTGATTTGCAATGCATGTTATGTATTGTTAAACCAACGCTCAGAAGAAGGTACACATAGCAGAGTACTGGGCTACCCAATGGTGTGTATTGGTTGTGGATGTTCTGTTATGGGGAGGCGCTACCCAGTGCGATACCACACCCTTGAAGAAAACAGTCCATTAATTGTTATTTTCTTCTCATGGAATAACCACAATCAGGTTAGTGTGTGCTTTTGAACTTATATATTTTGCCTTGCTTTTCCCTGGCTGCAAGTAAATTCTTATAATTAATGAGTAAGGGTGCAGTCTCACTTGGCATATAGTCCGCCAAATATTTTCCCATCCAAGGTAAACGTCCCAGTAACCGTGAAGTTTTGAACTGCACTGACTTTGCACATCTGCTATGCTAAAACTAGAAGACTTACAAAAAAAATAATAACATGACTAGAGAGATGATTTAAACTACTTTTAGGGTAATATTCTTTTTTTTTATTTGTATAAATTTTCTTTAACAATAATGCAAAAAAATAAAATAAAGGGTTAATTGTACCAGTACCCGGTAGATTTGTACTAGTAAACGTTAAATTGTCCCTGAATCCGGTAATATTCACCGCGAATTTGAACTCTATTGCTTCACGTTAAAGTTCACAGAAATGCTATTTTTGCATTTTTGTGTAAAATAAATAAAAAAGGCTTATCTAAAGAAAATACATTTTTATTCATGAAAATTTTTAATATGTATTTTATACCAGGTATTTGTAGTTAACATCAGGCAATTATAGTTAACATCAGTAATTTGTTTAAAATTAAGTTTTTATATCGGATATCGATTATACTATTATGAATCACAGTATTTTTAAACTACGCTTACAAATTATTTATACTACAATTATATATGTAACCCTTAAAATCTGGTAGCAAAAATTCCCTAATCTAAATAAAAATCAGAAAGAAAACACTGAAACCTGCATAAAAACAAATAACAATCTTGCGAAATACACAAAACACAACAAATCTATTGTTTCACATAAAAGTTAGCTTTCTTGAACAGAAAATATTTACTAATTCAAGCCTCAATTAAAAAAAAATAGAAAATAGAACGAAGTATCTAGTCAGTTCAGTCTGGGTAAAATCGGGTACCTATGAAAATACTAAATAATGGCTGTCAATTATCACAATTATTTATGCTCGTAATACTTTACAAACTCTTCATAATTTGTCATAGGTTTACCTACCGAGCAAAACACGAGCAGTCTTATAAAAAGTTAAAAAGTGACCAGATTTGGATTTTCTTAAGACTGTTACAGTCTTATGAAAATCCAAATCTGGTCACTTTTTAATAAATACTATAAATAATGTTTATTTATATTCAAAATACACAATACCGCGTGTATCTGATATCGACGCACAAACGATTTCCATGGGTCCAGGGCATGATTCTGGACACCCTAGACTTAGAATTTTTCGTCGGCTTTTTTCTCATTTTTTTCAAGGGTTATTTTACTTTAGACTGCTCATAATCGTTATTCTGACCTAACCCAATGAGATTTTAATAAAAAAATGATTAATTAACTACTTTCACTAAAAAGAGCAAGCTCTTGAAAAAAATGAAAAAATGAGAAAAGAACCAACGAAAAATTCCAATACTGGGGTGTCCAGAATCATGCCCTGGACCCATGGAAATCGTTTGTTTGTACATTTGGAATAATTCAATGAGATCAATAGGATAAAATGAGCCGAATCCTCGTGTCAGCTTTAAATGTTCAATAAAAAATTTGAAATTTTGTGTGGTATTGACTTTAGCTTGAACAACACCATCGGAGGTGCCAATTCACCTGCTGCGTTAGCCGTAACCAAGAGGGTTACGCACTCTTTCCCCGCTGGGAATAACGTTGTAAACGTTTTTTGTGCCTTGTTTTGCCAGAACTCTATTATCAGACGGTGACAAAAAGAAAGCGCTCTCATCACAATTAAAAAATCCTACGTCCTACGCCTACGCCTTATTTACTGGAAACCCACTATTTGGCAGAAAAATAATCCACCTTCTTAAATGTTCTTTTTCTTTCGTAAAATCTGTAGCTGGTCCCTTAGAGCATTCGACAGAATAGCGGCCGCGTAATTTGTCATCCAACGTAGACCGTGGGATACCGAACTGGCTGGCAGCAGCTGAAATGGAGGCTCCTTTTTTGACTGCCTCCACGGCCTTTAATATGGCCTTCTGTCTATCAGTCATGGCTATCTGAAAAAAAATTAACACGGTTCTTGCAAATTTCTGCAATCAATAGGAAAAATAAATATTTTAACGAACGAACAGTAAATTCAATAGTGTTAATTTAATTACTTAAAAACAAACCAAAACCCAAAGGTTAAAAATTGTATGATATGGATTTCTGTCTCCCAGGGCCATATAATTAAAAATCTTGCATCAACTGTCGTAAACACAGCGATAAATTACTAACTCAAGAAGAGCTTACATGACAGCAAAACGGACAGTCCAGCGGCAGCGTGATGAAAAGAACAAGTGCATTTAGTATAAATAGTAGGTATTTCTACTAAATGCAAGCAATCGAGCAAAATTAGTTGGGTATCCATTATCCATGCAGATCGAGACATGTAAGTTTGCCGGTCTGAAGCTAGCTTCAAATTACTGCGTGGTTATCACTATCCATACTGAAACGGTAGCACGCCACACGATGCGCATCGAAAAACCTGGTTTCAGAACAGCAGAGCACAACGCAAAATGTGAAAAATGAGGATATTATGAAAAAAAAACCTAAAGAGGAAATCGAATCCAGGTGACAAACAATACAAACAAGGAACATAGAAACTCAATCTATTGATTCGAAGGAAAAGAGGACTTAACACAAGGCATTAAGGACGATGTCGGATTTAGATGCAATTGTTAATGCAAGTCCCAATATCCGGCAGAAAAGTCTTCTACTTTTAAAGGAAAATGAGACCTATTTCAAGGCAATAAGTACACAATAACGGGTTTCGGTACAAAGTGTAGTACCGGATTGATTGTGTACCAATATCCGGTAAAAAAAAAACGATTTTAACGAGTACTAGGTCAAGTAGGGGTTTGTTAGTACCAATAGATGTGAACGGCAAAAATATTTATTTCGCAATTAGATTCACTTCAATTTATAAGTTATATCGCAAAATAATATACTTAAATATTTTAGAAAATTAACACTCTTACCTTAACGTTATCCGTCGCAGTATGGCTAGCGGTTCAATGCGACGTGGTGGTTTCGCAGTTCACTGACAGAATTTTGAACTTACATATTATTTTCATGGAGCAAACTATTGTTATCGCATTGTTTTGACGTCATTAAACTTTTTGGACAATGTTGCCATTACAATTGTACAAAATATTACCGAGAAGGTATTGCCATTGGCAAACATTAATTTATTATTGGTAGAAAAGTGCAATAATCAAAAAACTGACTTGTTAACGGGTGCTGGTACACTAACGGGAATACGTACTTCTACCTCATTACTATTTCAATGGTGCGGTCACACTGTAGGCAAATATAGTATTGGGCGCCAACTCAGGCAATCAGTCAACCGTAAACTATACGTCAAGTGAGACTGCACTCTAATAATTACCAGTTATTATTAATACAAACCACATTTATTACACTGGCCGTAACAGTTCTACCATTTCCTTTCATAATAATGTCAAACATTGTTACAGGTTGGGAGGGCAAATCTACAAGCATGTCATCCCTGTTGGATGCGAGCTAATCGGCACTTATCTATACTAATATTATAAAGAGGTAAAATTTGTTTGTAAATTTGTATGTTTGTAAGTTTGTATGTAGGGGGTAATCTCAGGAACTACTGGTCCGATTTGAAAAATTGTTTCACTGGTAGAAAGCTACATTATTCGTGAGGGCTATAGGCTATAAATTATAAAGATATCATGCATATTAGTCGAACTATCTCAATTTTTGTCTATCCAGGCGGAAAAAAATAGCTCTTACAACAGAGTTATTTGCGTGCGCTGCTTTAACAGTTGTATATAATTGAAAACAATGTATGGCAACCTGGTCCGCCTAGAATAGTTCTACAAAAAGTCCGCGGCACCATATTTCTATTTTTTATATTTTAGCAGATATAGTAGCTTTTATGTGTTAAAAAAAGTATTTTTCGACGTACTTATCTTTGGACGATTTTTTAAACAACAAAATATTAAACCTTATCGAAAAAAATGTTTATTATGATCACAAGAACATCATAGAGATACGATTTGCCCAAAACAGTATGTCAATTGGTTGAATAGTTTCGAAGATAATATAAAATTACTGAATCGCAAATCGCCGCCTGCGTCGATTCACGAACCGCATTAGAACATGCTTTGTACGGACGTTTTATCAATTTACCAATAGACGGCGTTGTGCAATAACGTCATTTTTCTGAATCGTGGTGTTAAGATTTTCCGCGGATTAATGACCCTCTCCAGTTATTATTTAACTTTTGTCGTTTGGTAGGTGAGTTGTACGTAGTTGGTTGAATTTTGTTGGTCTTTAAAATTGTTTTGGTTGCTCGGTTTCTCAAAACACAATTACAATATTACTTCGTTCTCATTCTTCGAGTTCGAAGCTGTGATATTTCTGTTTTTGGGATATCGGACAGTTTCAGTGATTGTTTAAGATGCCTAAAAGGATATCACAACTTTCCCGTCAGACATCCCAGACATGAGACAAGAGCAGCTCGAGTACGCCGTACGGAAGAGCCTCTCGAGAAATAGAAAAAATATTTCGCAAGCACTCGCTGGAAAATCTAGCTCCGAGCGTTCAAAGCGGCTTGCTAACCAAAGCTGGAGAACATTGCAGGTCCGTGCTCGGGAATCTAGCGCTGAACGTGCACAGCGTCTCAGTGATTTAAAGCAGCATGTCTCTGCAACAAGGGACAGGGAGTCTAACGCTGAGCGCTCGCAGCGGCTCGCTAGCCTAGCTACATTCATATTTACATGCAATAAAAACAAAACCCTCTGTGCAGGACAGCCGCATACATAGTCTTAGGTTTATAGTAAATAGTTCGTGTTAATTTTAAGTAATCTAAATACCGTTAGTTAGCAACATCTGTTTAGAAAGTAGACAGATGCAAGGGACAGTTCGATGCTTTAAAACGTTTGGGTCACATTGTCATAATTGTAATTTTTAAGTTATTACCGACCCCTTTTCTTAAAGATCCCTTGTTTGCCCATTAACAGAGCGGTGTATTTGTCTCTTACATTTATTGACGTCCGGCAATAGTTAAGATCCCTTGTTTGCATTATGTTGTGAAAGTTTTATGTCCGTACCTATTAACAAATGGTGTATTTGTCCCTAATATTTCTTAGCGTCCGGCAATAGCCCTTTTGTGAACCGCGCCGAAAATGTTTTCTTATTTATGAATAAACAACCGTAGCGAGTACCGTTCTACCCCCACTAACTGGGGTGAAACTGAAGCCAAAGACCCATATAAAAGAAGCCCGTGGGCCAAAACAAATCAGTTCCTCTTCATACAACAGTTCCTTTTCATACGCCAGTTCCTCTACATACAGAGTTACTGTACATAGTCCTATCTGCTACGAGACAGAGGGCTTGGCTCAGTAGGGACCGTACTCGCTACCATCTACAGTTGAAAAAGTATTTTCATTTAAGTACTTCCAATGCGGTAGCACCTTCTTCACAGTGACAGCGTCTTGTCGCCTTTCAACCCTCCAATCCAGCAACTTGTACGACCCATCGTGCAAATTGGTCCTTCGAGCCGGATCCGAGGAGTAGAAGCAAGATGCCGTTCACGCTTTCCACCGGAAGAAGAAGACATCCAGCATCGACAACCACAGCCGAAATGGATTCAGCGATTTACGCTGCAGCGGCAACGACATCTACTGAAGAAATTGTGACTACATTGGAAGCGCCGACAAGTCAACAGCAAGATGTCATAGCTAGCACATCGGCAAATGACCGTCGAAGCAAGCAAGCGTCCAGTACGTCCAGCAAAAGCAAGAAATATCGTCTTGCGAAGCTAAAAGCCGAGCTGGAACTCGAACGTCTCGCCCAAATGGAAGAAATATGTAAGGCTAAGGCTGAATTGGCCGCCGCCCGCGCCCATGTCACTGCACTAGAGGCGGAGTTCAGCGATGAAGAGGAACTCGCTTCAGACATCACTGAAGCTACGAACAAAGATAGAGTACAGACCTGGCTGCAATGTAGTCAATTGCTCGCCGTAGGTGATCAGCAACGCAGAACGCAAGAAGACCGACCTGATTCGAAGTCCCGGTTTGAACCGATAGTTCCATTGACCACAGCCGTGTCTTGGAACAGCCCGGCGACGACACCGGCGGGAGCAAGCTCAGTGCCTCCGCCGCCGCGCCTCTTGCCCAAAAGTGAGATCACTACGCGCGTTATTCCCAACCGAGGAGAAACATCAAGACTGAAGCAGCCAGAAATTGCTGCTGCGCCCTGGCTACCTAGTACGGCGCAGCTACCATCTAATATAGAACCAGCAAGCCAACCAACGGTCAACATTAATACCGCACCTTGGGCGCCTCAACCATTATCGGTAGTCAAAGCTACGTCTCAAGCGCCGGGCGGTACTATCGTTGGTCAACAGCCGAGGACAGATATGCAGGAACTTGCATCTGCCATCATCCAGGCAATCCAAGCCGCACAATTTCACGAACCGATGAAGTACGCCGAACTGCCCTCTTTCGATGGAGCTAATAATGATTGGTTTACATTTCGTGCTGCCTACTGCGAGACGGCACATCGGCTGACAGCCCCCGAGAATATGTCTCGATTAAGAAGATGCCTTCGAGGGGTAGACAAAGAAGCAGTACAGGGCCTACTTATCACGAACGCGGATCCGAACAACGTCATGAGGACACTTGAAATACACTTCGGACGATTCGAGTTAATAGCGACGACAGAAGTTGAACGCCTGAAAAGCCATCCACGGATAACCGAGATCTCTACGCACGTTATTCCCAACCAAGAGGGAGAAGCAATAAGACTGAAGCAGCCAGTAATTGCTGCTAAGCCCCGGCTACCTAGCACGCCGCAGCAGCTATCGAACACAGGGCCAGCTATGGCATCCGCATCCTGGCTAGTCGCTCCTAAGCAGCGGTCATCGAATACAGGGCCAGCTACTACACAACACCCACAAAACAAAGCTCCGACACTCATCACAGTGCCAGCATTGTGCGACTCATCGCAATCACCTGCGCCGCCCGCTCCGAACCTTGTCACAGCGCCAGCATCGTGTGACTCATCGCACGGATTGCGATCGCCTGTATCGAATATAGTGCGTACGCAGCCAGCTCCGAACGTCGCATCAGTGCCGCCTACCCTGAATATATCGCCAACGCAGCCGGCCCCAAATAAAGTAGCTGCGCAGCATACTCCGAACGTCGCGCCAGCAGCGCAGCCTACTCCGAACATAGCGCCTGCGCAGCCTGCTCCCAACATAGTGCCTGCACAGCCTGCTCATGACGTCGTGCACGTGCAGCTTGCTCCGAACGTCGCGCCAGTGCCGCCTACCCTGAATATAGCGCCTGCGCAGCCTGCTCCGAGTATAGCACCTACGCAGCTTAGTCCAAACGTTGTGACTGCACTGCCTGCTGAGATCGTCGTACCTGCGCAGCCAGCTCCGATCTTCGCGAAAACGATGTGTACAACGAAAATCGCGCCAGCATGGCCATCTCAGAATATAGTGCCAGAGCTGTCTGCACCAAACATCACGCCACCGCAGCCTAGTTCGATCATTACGTCAGCGCGGTCTACAGCGAACATCGCGCCAGCACAGCCTGCTCTGAATATCGTGCGAGCGGAGGACGTCGTGCCCGCGCAGCCCCCTGAAGACATCGTGCCTGCGCAGCCACCTGAAGATGTCGTGCCAGCGCAGTCAACCGAAGATGTCATGCCTGCGCAGCCCCCTGAAGACATCGTGCCTGCGCAGCCACCTGAAGATGTCATACCTGCGCAGCCACCTGAATTAGTCGTGCCTGCGCAGCCACCTGAAGATGTTGTGCATGCACATCCACCTGACAACCTCGTGCTAGCGCAGCGAACCGTGAATGTTGTGCCAGCGCGGCCACCTGAGGACGACGTGCCAGCGCAGCCAACCGAGAATGCAGTACCCGCGCGGCCACCTGAGGACGTCGTGCCAGCGCAGCCAACCGAGAATGCAGTGCCCGCGCGGCCACCTGAGGACGACGTGCCAGCGCAGCCAACCGAGAATGCAGTACCCGCGCGGCCACCTGAGGACGACGTGCCAGCGCCGCCAACCAAGAACGTCGTGCTCGCGCAGCCACCTGAGGACGACGTGCCAGCGCAGCCAACCAAGAACGTCGTGCTCGCGCAGCCACCTGAGGACGACGTGCCAGCGCCGCCAACCAAGATCGTCGTGCCTGCCCGGCCACCTGAGGATGTCGTGCCTGCGCAGCCACCTGAAGATGTCGTGCCAGCGCAGCCAATTGAGAACGTCGTGCCAGCGCGGCCACCTGAGGACGTCGTGCCAGCGCAGCCAATTGAGAACGTCGTGCCAGCGCAGCCAATTGAGAACGTCGTGCCAGCGCAGCCAACCCAGAACGTAGTGCCAGCGCAGCCAATTGAGAACGTCGTGCCAGCGCAGCCAATTAAGAACGTCGTGCCAGCGCAGCCAACCGAAAACCTCGTGCTAGCGCAGCGAACCATGAATGTCGTGCCTGCCCGGCCACCTGAGGACGTCGTGCCACCGCAGCCACCCGAGAACGTAGTGCCCGCGCAGCCACTTGAGGGCGTCGTGCCCGCGCAGCCCCCTGAAGACGTCGTGCCTGGGCTTTCACTCGCGTCACCGGTCGAGAGCGTTGATCCTGCACCGGTATCAATATTTGCGCCGCCAGCGTTACGATGCTGGACGACGCACGGCGGGAGAAATGTGCAGGACAGCCGCATACATAGTCTTAGGTTTATAGTAAATAGTTCGTGTTAATTTTAAGTAATCTAAATACCGTTAGTTAGCAACATCTGTTTAGAAAGTAGACAGATGCAAGGGACAGTTCGATGCTTTAAAACGTTTGGGTCACATTGTCATAATTGTAATTTTTAAGTTATTACCGACCCCTTTTCTTAAAGATCCCTTGTTTGCCCATTAACAGAGCGGTGTATTTGTCTCTTACATTTATTGACGTCCGGCAATAGTTAAGATCCCTTGTTTGCATTATGTTGTGAAAGTTTTATGTCCGTACCTATTAACAAATGGTGTATTTGTCCCTAATATTTCTTAGCGTCCGGCAATAGCCCTTTTGTGAACCGCGCCGAAAATGTTTTCTTATTTATGAATAAACAACCGTAGCGAGTACCGTTCTACCCCCACTAACTGGGGTGAAACTGAAGCCAAAGACCCATATAAAAGAAGCCCGTGGGCCAAAACAAATCAGTTCCTCTTCATACAACAGTTCCTTTTCATACGCCAGTTCCTCTACATACAGAGTTACTGTACATAGTCCTATCTGCTACGAGACAGAGGGCTTGGCTCAGTAGGGACCGTACTCGCTACCATCTACAGTTGAAAAAGTATTTTCATTTAAGTACTTCCAATGCGGTAGCACCTTCTTCACAGTGACAGCGTCTTGTCGCCTTTCAACCCTCCAATCCAGCAACTTGTACGACCCATCGTGCAAACCCTCCTTTTGGCCGTCAGGAAATAAATCATAGCAGTCAGTACTAACCGAACCACACTCATAATTTCATCACAAGTTAAAATGTTTACCGCCCAACGAAGTGGGCACGGGTCAGCTAGTTACTGAATACACACAGACAGGTTGAAGAACTGGAGGAAAATGAACCTGGATTGCCCGAACCACCTCCATTTCCACCAGTTGCTAATCCTATTGTAGCACATGAACCACCCCCACCACCTCCACCAGCTTATAATCCTTCTGCTAAAGCACGAAGATTTGACCAAATGAATTATCTGCCTAGTTACAAACGTGCTCCGAATACTTCTAGCCATTGTATTTTTAGGGAGTGTAATAATCAATCAGGGCATTTAATTCCTACTTTTGTTAAGGTAATGTTGCACAATTATTATGTTCCCATCATTTGCCGAACATGCGAGATACATTTATTTGCTAATGAGTGGCATTTATTACCTGAGAACACAAATAACCTCGTCTTATTTTACTGTTCAACAGTCAGAAGATTTAATACAACTTCTAAAAAGAGATCCAGTAACATTTGACTTTAATAATGTGGATCAAATGGCGCATCACATTTGTCACTATTGGACAGGACTTACAGTGACAGAGTTCTTATCACTATTTATTGAAATTCTTCGTCGTTTTTTTGTGAACCGAATACTGCATTAGCTATTTATTTGATTAAACTTCGGACTGGGGAAAGTAATCGGAGACTGGCCTCACTATTTAACATGTGCCGATCAACATTAGAATCACACATGAATAAAGTGAGATTTATGTCCCAAGGTACATCGGATTACAGCATATAACACCACAACAAATAGCAGAAAGGAATCTAGCTATTCCTAATGCATTATATGGCAACCAAGAGCTTCCTTTAGAAGATAGGCCTGCCATTTCGGTTTGTGATGGAACCTATATATATATTCAGAAAAGTGCCAACTATCTCTATCAGAAACAAACTTACAGTCTTCACAAATATAAAAACTTGGTCAAACCATTCATGATTGTGTGCACAGACGGTCATATAGTAGATGTCGTAGGGCCTTATGCTGCCACATAAACTGATGCGGATATTATGAAAGATTTATTCCAAAATTCAGGAAGCCCCATGAGCTAACCTAACCTAACATGATTGGGATCACGGCTTAGCTCGCTCGCTTCACTGGCTCGACTTTCTATAGGGAAAATGATATATTTATTTTAGATAGAGGGTTCCGGGATGCAATACCATTACTAGAATCATGCAATTATAAAATACATAAGCCTGAAACTGTTGACCCAGGTCAACAACAACTAACAACAATGCAGGCTAATAAAAGCCGATGTGTTACATTGTGTAGATGGGTGGTAGAGGTGGTAAATGGTCGCTTTAAGCGTGATTACAAGTTATTCAGAGAAGACTTTTTCAATGTTGCATCTAATCATCTAATGACAGATTTTAAAATTGCTGCAGCACTCATCAACAGATTCCATCCACTAATTACAGACAGGTCTGATGCTCCTGATATTATAAATAGAGTTAGGCAATATTTACACGCCCGTAATTATTTAGCTGAATATGTTGCTGAAGAAAATCTTAATAGAAGGCGGGTGATGTTCTCAAGAATTGATGCAAATATACCTGACTTAGCAAGTTTCCCTCAATTCACACATGAGCAACTAATGTTAGTGTCTCTTGGACCTTATCAGGTAAAGCAAGCTCGTTCCTATTACGGAGAGCATGTTAGGAATAACGGCATTTACGAAGTGGAAGTGTGTCCAGATTTGCAAAATGCTCAAAATATGATTGCACAAGTGCGTGGAAACAGCCCTTATCTTTTGAGGGGGCGAATAAAGTCACGGCACATAAGCCGTAAACAATATTTTTCATATGTTTTGTTTGATAGGGAGCCATCTAGCCCCAATCCCTTGGATGCCATTTTAGGCTATTGTTGTAGCTGCCTAGTTGGAAATCGGACAGTTGGGTGTTGTTGCCATGTCATGACGTTGTTATGGTATTTAGGCTGGGCCAGGCACCAAGCAAATATAACGGCACCAGCTTCATTCCTCGATAACATTTTATTGATCTTTGAAGATGAATAGGGTTCAAAGTGGATGAAAACGTTGAATGTGTCTTGTCTGAGTGATTGCAATTATGTTTTTCTTAAAAGTCTGTAAAAGAAGTAGGTAGAAGTAGATATATTTAATAAGCAAATGTATATCCTATGTACCTACTTAAATACATACTTAAATAAAAATTCAAGTGCTATTTTAGTGTTTTATTGCCAGTGTTAAATGTCCAGAATTATCTGTAGACGACGAACTTTTCTTCGCTATCGCGGCCTATCTATGACGAGAGGCTGATTTTGGCTCTTCACTCGTAATTCTGTGAAAATGTATGGAACATTGACATTGAGAGTGTTCCATACATTTTCATGGAATTAGACGTTCACTGATATCGATGTGAATGAATGTCGTACCGGGTTAGTGAAGAAACTGTCTTTATATCCATTGTTAACAGTATTTCTTGCATTGTTTCGTCTACAATGTTGTATCCTATTTATCGCGTCTCTCGCTTCTTCTCTAATCATAAAACTTAAAGTATTGTAAAGACATACATGTAAGCCTTAATATGACATACTGTATATCAATGTACGTGAATCTTTTTTTAGGGCACGGTCCTATACAAATTCCGGCCATGTCCTTTGATGTTATTCCTGAATTTGATGACGTAATTCGTAAAATCCCGTCGACTCAGCTGGTGTGTCATATTATGTCAAAATCATGTCGTGCAGAGTGTTTAAAATATAGTAGACTAGCTTTTGCCCGCGATTTCGTACGCGCGTATACCGTTTTTTTCCATTCCCAAAGGAATCTCGGGAATCCTCCTACACTCCGCAAGAAACCTACATGCTAAATCTCAGCTTTCTACAACCAGTTGTTTTGACTGAAAGTCGCTCATCAGTAGTGGATTTTTCTCAAACATGCTTGGAAATATGAGCATTATTTTGACAACCTTCTTCGAGATAAATCGATTTTACATACCTACTAAACTCATATCTGTCGTGTAATTTAAAAATGGAACGATCTTTTATTCCGAAACATGACAACCAAGGAGGTAACTAATCAAAGTTTTAATTTATTTTCGAACTAGCTTGCAAATAGAAAGCTGTTTATTGAAATACAAAATGAACACTTTTACGCGTGAATAATAAAAGGGAATATGTACACAATTTTTTTATTTATAAAATTAATTACTTATAAGCTCCAGTAAACACTCTAGAAAATATTTTTAAAATATCTTCATCAGCGATGAAGTTATAACGCTTCAAAGATTACTTTTAGAACGAGAAGTCCGACATGGAATTTGACGTCACATTACGTGACGTCTATACATCTGCCATAGAAAACAGCGTTTTCGCGAGACGGACAGATATATTTGTTTAAAATGATTATATCTCGTTTGTTTTTCAAGCAATTTTGATTCTATTTCCACTGTTAGTAATATATTTTTGTATATTTTTAGATAAAGTGTTTAGATAATAAATATTTTTTTATGCATATTCCCTATTGTTGTTGGTTGTTCAACATTGATTTTGAAAAGTAATTGTATTTTAATGCCTCGGCTACGCCTTGGCCCACATTTTAGCATTCGTCCAGCAATGCCACATTTGCTGGTCGCTGTAGTTATTTTCTAAAGAAGCTTGAATGCAAATGCTGCAAATGCTGCAAATTGCAAAAATTTTGAATACACAATGGATTTATAAATGGTTTAAGTGGGATGTGAATGACACAGATAGTTAACAAGCACAGAATGAAAAGCACTATGTTTGTTAATTGCCATGGCTAAGGCCTCCAATCTGTGAGAAAAACCACATATTGCTGGCTGAATCACACACAACTATTGACAAAAAACCTGTTATGTCCATTAAAACACTGTGTTTTGATAAATATGTATATTGATCAGAGTAGCAAAAACAGTACAAAACATAACTGAAGAAAACTCAGCTACCCACTACTTAGTCAATCTTATTATTACAATAAGATTTGAGTTGGGTACTTGACCCACATTAAGCCTTCCAATATATCTTAAAATAGCCATAAAACCTTACACATTTACTAATTCAAGAAGGATCATTTATCTAAGTCATACAAGTGTAGCTCAACATCATAGCAAATACAGAAAGGGCTTTCTGCAGTTTCAAAGAACTAAACAGATATTTAGTATTATCTTAAAAAAAAACAACATCACACAGCTCTTAGTTTTCAAACATGACTAATCATTATATCAAAAACTAAAAATATTTTTCCCCCTTATCAAAAACAAACTCACTTTCTTGACTTTCTTTCCATGTTTGACGAAAAGTGAGATTTAATTCTAGCTCAGCAAGCTGCAGAAAACTTAAATAGTTTACCCTACAAATATTGTAAGTACAGATTAAAATACTTTTATTTTTACATTACTTGGTTTATGCTGGTACAGTATTCTTTCTACTTTTTTTTGCTCAGCTCTTTAGGGTTGTCGTGAGATTTAAAATTGTCACAAAAATTACGAATGTGAAATGCATACATTGCTTTTTCTTTAAATGCCTGGTAGCAGTTATTGTTTTGGTAGGTAACAAATATAAGATATAGGATTGACAACATTAATATACCTAAAGCATGTCAGGGATAGGCAGAGGTGTACCATTCTCCCATGAGCATGCTCCATTTATCTACACTATACCACTACTCTATAGCATGTTTTATTAAGAATGCATTTAAAACATTCAGATTTCCAAGTTTAAGTAAATAAATTAACGCATTTATTCATTCAATTTGTATACCTTAATGCAGCTTTTTCCTCGAAATGTATTTATCTTAGTGTAGGTAGATATTAAATAGTGCAAATAGTAATGTTACCTGGGGTTTTGTTATGACGGTTTTCGTTTTCTTAGGAGGCTCTGGCTTCTTTACAGAGTTTATTTTAGACTGTTTTTTCACCTTCTGGTTATCATTGGCAGGGAAGTCGTCATCCTCGATCTTCAGACCGGCAAATCGGGATTGTACGACCAACGTAGCCATTTTAATTAGAAGTGGATCTGTTTATAAAAAATATAAAATTAAAATTGAGCTTATCTTAAGTTTCTCATAGGCGTTCCATTACAAATTGGAACACCCTCATCGCTGCAGTAAAAATAATCCGTTTTTATTTTTACAAAAATATAATATTTATATCAAATATTTTGCTTTTTCCACTCACTTAGAAATGAATGCTATTATTTTTCTTTATTTTAAACTCCCAAAAAACGGAGTTACATGGATACCTAGTAATATAACCAAAGTACTCTGTGTACCTAGTCAACGGAATAGACAGCTGAATGTTTTTGTTGTTGCCAGATTACAAAAAATCAATAACCTTCAGTAATAAATTGAAACCATTCGTTCATTTTAATCATTCCCTTTCATTACTAAGAAGTGACGGGAATGTGCACGAACTGTAGATAACTGTGGACCTGTCTCATCATGTCTCATCTGTGTGTCTCATATTCTTATCGTGTTGCCGTCAATGTTTATGTGATAAAATACGAGTTCCGGCCGATCAGCGCGGCAATGGTGCAAATAATATGCCTAGATGGGAGAATAGAAATCTATCAGTAATATTATAAGACAAAGTCTTCCGCCGCGCCTGTCTCTCTGTCGGTTTGCAATAAACTCAAAACTACTGCACTGATTTTCATGCTGCTTTCACCAATGAATAGTGATTCTCGAGGAAGGTATATAATTTGTCAAGCGGGCGAAGCCACAAAGTATTGGAAATCACTAATCACGGCATCGACGTTGGGCTGCGAAAGTTCTCGATCTTTAAACTATGAGTTCGTACATCTATAATCTAACAAGTCTTGGCCCCACATTTACACGTCGTCCATCAATGCCTCTTTTGATTGCCGATTTGCCGCTCTACGCTCTAGTAATGTACTATTCCCACCACGGAACATTCCCACTTACGTAACGTCAGTGACAATTTTTTTTTTTATTCCTCTATGGCCCGATTTTGACATTTATTTATTGACAGCATTTTGACAGATTACTCTATTTGGCGCTGTCTGTTGACTCTTGACTGTTGTGTTTGTGAATTTTATTTATAAATAGTTGAGCTCATAATTTAATTAAACATGAAATTGCAATGCCAGGTAGAAGTTATCAATAGAAAGCACAGTGCTTTAAATTTAAGTAAAAGTGGAAAATATTTAAAATCAACTTTAGCGTTAGGAAAAGAACCGAAAGATGAAACGGAATACTTCATTCTTCATTTCTCTTCTGTTAACAAAAGTGGAGCAAAATACCGGGTGAAGAGTATAAAACAAGTGTTTGTAAAGTGTATAAACGAAGGCAAATCAACCATACGTATTGAAGAACCGCCTCATGACCTATGCATAAAAAGTGAAACTATACAGCTGAAATGTTTTATGAGATTGTTAAGATCATGTCTTACTGGTGATACGGAGTACGTGAAAATTGCGCCCTTGGCAACATTAAGTATTACACATAAGGATACAGCTCCTACTAAACTTGTGATTCATCATCGAAGTGAATTTCCTATCAAGGGTCTCCCAAGAACATTAGAGACTCTTTACATAAATGGACTGGGCCTTTGTAACTTTAGAAGAGACATACTGTTGTTAAAGCAGCTTGTTGTACTTGATCTCAGTAATAATGCCATTGAAAAAATACCACCAGAATTTGGTAAGAAACTTAAATTAACCTTCAGCCTTCTCCAAAAAAAATATAGCATTGTAATTTGGCTAGCAAATCCATGTCAAATCATCTATTTTGTGTACAGTGGCTCTAAATAGGCCACTAGCAGAATCAGAAAGCACATCACAAAGGCAATATTGAACCTAATGTGCTAGCGATAAAGATCAAAATGAAATTTGACAGAGTTGTGTGTTTAATATTATGATCCTAATATAATTCTGCTAAAGTGGCCCCTAGGTCTAAATTAACTAATATTACTGGGTAAATAAATCTAGTTGTCTTACAGGAAGAATGCCAAGATTGTGTGAATTGTACCTTTCAAATAATCAACTTGGAGTGAAAGGCGAAGTGGACTGGAGATGGTTAATGGGGCCCCAGGTATGATAATATCCATCAAACCCAATAACTAACTAACCCTCTTCGTTCATACAACTCGATTGAATGACTTTTTCACGTAATCACATTCAATCGAGTTATATGAACTTAGAGGGTTATATTGATGATTCAAATGGTTATAATCCTTTAGATAAATGCTTTTTACGATCGCGAATCGTATTCTGTTCAACATATAGCTTCACAATGACCTGCAAATTGCTAAAAACTTAAAAATATTTCAATTTCGCGGGCTACCCTGGAGCATCCACCTTAAATAACTTCTGTACCTAATTATGTACTTTATCATTGTTATATTATTGTTTCCTTTTTTACTCTGTTGTTATTGCTGTCTGTATCTTATTAATGTTTTTTATTCTATTTAAAATTACTAACAACATTTCATATGTAAAACTTAAGGTTATGGGATAAATGGCCTAATTATTATTATTATGCAAAACTCTGGTTTAAGTTAGCTATACTATAATCCTTCATTTTCAGATAGCTAACATGCTGAAATTGTTGGATATAAGTGGAAATAAGTTGGGAAACTTACCAAAATCAATATGGAAATTACAAAAGTTAGTAACTCTGAAGCTGGATAATAATATGCTAGACAGACTACCAACAACACTGGGTCGTATGAGCAGCCTAAGGTAACTGAAACTATAAAATTTCTGTTAAAAAAAATGTTTGTCCCTTAATCCAAACTAACCCTGACTTCATATAGAGGGATGTGCAATATTGATTGCATTTATAAAATTCTTTTGTTACTGAATGACTGACAGACAATGCACAACCGAAAGTACTGCACGAAACGGGATATTATTATGCGCGTACGAAGTCGCGGGAAAAAGTACGTAAGTAATATTTTTCTTACAAAACAATATGAGTCTATTTCCAAAAAAAATATATTACTTTATAGCCTTCTTTCAGAATAATATATATTTTTAATAGAAATTCATAATTTACTTTGTTGTGATCATAGATATAGGTACTGTTTTTTATATTTCTGTGGTTGTGATGAAACAAAACATAACTTATACTCAGACTTATAAAATACAATCATGCTAAGATTAAATTACTTTTTGCTATTCCTATTTTTAGGGTTCCGTACCTCAAAACGAAAAAAAGGGAGCCCTTCCAGGATCACTTTGTTGTCCATCCATGAGTCTGTCTGTCAAGACCCTTTATCTCGGCAACACGTAGAGGTATCGAGTTGAAATTAAAACCTTAGGTCTACTAAGCTGTGAAAAAATAATAAAAATCTTTTACAGTTACAGTAGGTACCTACGATTTAGGGATCTTTGCCGCTCGGAAGTTAGGTTTTAGTGACGACCGCGCAGGTGCAATCACGTAAACAAGTGTTACATACGTAGAATATTTTTCTGATTTAGATCTATTTATCTGAGTAACAATAACAAGGTCACAAAGTACCACAGCAAACATAAACACGGACACCACAAAAACACACAAAACACAAATCAAACAGTAAGAAATAACCAAAATAAATAATTTCAAACAATAGCAACGTGTGACACTTTTCGCATCAACAGTCGTATTGCATTGAGTAAGCGGGACACAAATATGCATCGAACGTATACGAGCGACTGACACGCGCTATCTTGCGCGAGGAGGCGCATGCGCGCGGCCTACACGCGCATGCGCTGTTCTATTTTTCTTGTCAAATTGACATCCTGCTCAACCAATTGCGACGTACTTCACATAGGCAAAGATATTTGAATCATACTGTAAGTTAACGTAAAAAAAAATCGGTCGTTTATGCCGCAAAAAACGTATAATATATTTCGACACTCGAGGGAATCAAAATGTGTCTAGGGTATTTCCCGTTGACCTAGAACTATATTTGGCAATTAATACCGTCTTATACAATACAAGTATACTTATACTAGTTTAGGGAAAATCTGAACGGAACTTTTCATGGAAAAATAAAATAAAGGCATCAAAGATTAAACTTTCAATCGCAGCATGAAGCATAAAGTCAAATAACTTTAGACCCGTCACCTCATTTCCTCCTGCATGAAAATTTGTCAGCTGATATTTATCTACACTAATATTATAAAGAGGAAAGCTTTGTTTGTTCGAATTGAATAGGCTCTAAAAGTACTGGACCGATTCACCATTTTTCTTTCACCATTAGAATCCTACATTATCTATCATGAACATAGGCTATACATTTTTTTTAAAGTTAGGGATCCGTATGAAAACTTTAATAATGTATGTAACCCAAACTGTGAAAAAAATAACAAAACAAATCTTAAGAGCAAAGTGGGTGTACTATAGTTCTGTAGTTTTTATAGGACATTAATATCCACAAAAAAGTCCGTGATGCTACATAATTATCACAGTACTTCGTTTTTCAACTGTTCTAAATTCATCTCTATTTCTTACAAATTTGTGTTGCGAAAATTTTAAAAAGCTCGGCGATGCGCGTCTGCGCGCATATTCGCCTGCAAAGGTCACTCGGGTCCGCACGTCTCCGCGCGTAGACGTGCGCATTCGCATTTCGAATAGGCTCCGAAATAACTGGACCGATTTGAAAAATTCTTTCAGTGTTAAATAGCCCATTTATCGAGGAAAGTTATAGGCTATGTATCATCACGCTAAGACAAATAGGAGCGGAGCAATAATGGAAAACGAAGACAAAGTTGCGCGGGTCAGCTAGTATATAAATAAATAAATATCAGCTGACAATTTTTTCAAATCGGTTCAGTAGTTTCGGAGCCTATTCATTTCAAACAAATCTTTCCTCTTTCATCATCAACGATTTTTTACTATATTTTAAAAGTAAATTTTAAATCAGTGTCACAATTTTATTACTTATCAAAGTGTAAAATTATGCACATGATAAGACATTTTTTATTTTCTAGTTAATTGTGTTTTAAAAGATCTAACATAATCCATTAAAACATTTTAAACAGGCTTCAATGGGGCCCTCATATAACATCTCTTTCCAGACGGCTAAGTTCAGCAGCATATGCTGTTAGAAAAATCCGCCAACTAACGGATGTCGATACCGCGAGACTTGTATATTTTAGTTACTTTCACAGTATCATGTCTTACGGTATTTTACTATGGGGACGGGCTGCAGACATCGAGTCTATTTTTATTCTGCAGAAAAGGGCTATCAAAGCGATATAATATATAATCTCCGCCGGCGCGATTCTCTTAGGGAACTGTTTAAGATTATTAACATCATGACGGCACCTTGTCACATACATTTACGAAAACATCATGTATGTCAGAAAGAATTTACATCTTTTTAGTAAAAGAGGCGAGAGACATAATTATGGTACTAGAAATAGGGAACAGTTAGTTCAACCAGGCTTCAGACTAGCTAAAGTAGCCTCATCTTTCATGGGGTACTATTTAAAATGTTATAATAAGATACCTCCCCATATATTAGAACTAAATGAGACGAAATTCAAGTCTTGTATTAAACGCACACTATGCAGGCAAGCATATTATAAGTTGGGGGATTATATTGAAGATAAAAATGCTTGGCTGAATGCTGGTCCTGCTCCACAGCCACTAGGGAGCACAAACTAATCAGGAGGGCAATCGCGCTAATAAAATTCGGTTGGAACGCAACTGAACTGTAGCCATTTCACAACTTTTTTAAACATTCCGTATCGCGCTAAACGTTTGACAGAAACTTGGAACGCAACTGCATCACAACTGTAACGTTACCGCTGTCAAACAAAAAGTTGAAACAGTGCTACTTTTTCGTGACTTTTTCTCAATCGTTCGCGTTGTGTTGTTTGGATTTTGAAGGAAAATACGAAAATATTTGTAAAGGTTACGATATAGTTTTGACGCAAGTTTGGTTGAAGTTTAATTAAACTTTAGCGCGATACCAAATTCCTTACAGGTGAATCGAAATTAGATCATAACTAAAACTGAATTGGAAACGAATTGCAAGCGGACCTAAACTTTTAAAATTAGCGCGATTGGCCTCCTGTAAATATTTCGGAAACATTGTTGGACCGGCTGAAGATTGTAAGAAAAATTTGCATTGTGTAGAATCAACTTACTTAGCATTGTATAATTTCAGCCATTAACAGCACATGTGTGAGTACTGTGTACCTTTAACTTAAACTTTAATTATCAGTTTTAGGTATGATTTTGACTTGAATGTACCCTGGCGGTTGGGAGTGTCATGCTCACTCAAAAGTCTAGCTGATGGTGGCGTATGCGTTTGATCATTTGGCTCCCTTCAAAATGGTTGAGCCGAATGGTGCTGGCGTATGCGTCATGTTCGTGAACGGGCGCCGTCAGTCGGGACTGGTCATTTCTCAGCTGCCATGGTTGATTTTAATTATTTATTTGAATTGTTCCTCTTTTATTCCGGACGCTTTTATCCTGCTCGTCTTTTACAGCGTTCTCAATCTTTGTAAAAAAATATTATTTTTAAAAGAGTGTCCGTGGAGTTTCTTGCACGTTCTTCTCCATAGAGATCTACGCTTTGGAACGTGCAAACAGCTTAAATTTTTTGGACCTTGACAATTCAAAAGTGCCTGTAAATGGTTTAATTGAAATAAGTGCTTGAATTTTGAATTTTGATTTTTTTTTTTAATTTTAAAAATCCATGACGTTTTATTTTTATTTCCATATTTTAAAAATTAAAACCAGCATTCATGGACACTGCGAACGAACGAAACTTTTTTTTCCCGATCGTCAACAGTGTTGACGACAGGAACGAAAGGTGTTACCGAACGGGAATTACCCGAAATAATAAGTAGCGTTCGTCAACACTGTGAACGAACGAAACTTTTGACGAAAGGGTGTTACCGAGCGGGAATAACCCCTGGTTATCTTGGCTATTGTTGCTGAAAACATTTCATAGAAACCATGTTTGAGAAAAATAAATTGGTCTCACTTTGTAATTATTTTGATAGTTTTAAACCAGCTATTTAGGTGTAACATCAATAAAGCTTTATAACTATAAATAAATTGCATAATCATAAAAAAATCATTTCAGGTATCTAACAATGACTCAGAATGAACTAACATCACTGCCATGCGGTTTACTGCAATGTCGCCTGGAGTACCTGGACCTTTCTGTGAATAAGCTAGATGTCACAGAAACAGCTCCAGAGATGAGTAAACACAGTCCTTGGGAATTTTATATTGGCAGCTTAGTAGATTTGGCATCCAAAGTTGTTCTAAAACACAAGTTGTATTATGCTCCTAATATTATACCCTGGACACTGGTGGAGTTCCTGGATAATGCCAATATGTGTGTATGTGGTGCACCAGTAGTAAATAATACTTTTTACATGAATAAGGAGTTTCAATTAAATGACCATTTCAGAGTTGTTGTGTTCAATAATACTACGAAAAGCACTGTTACATTTCAGTGTTATTTCTGTTCACCTAAATGTTTTAACAGATAATTTTGTACTGTACTGATGAATTAAATAATAAGAATACATATAATATTTATTTTTAAACCGTTGTATTATTTTATTACATGTCATTTAATTAAGACCTTCAAGCCTCCAACTGATATCTGGAATAACTGGAGCTATCCTTATGTGTGGTTCTGAAAAACGAAAATATATTATTTAATACCGCGTGTATCTGACATCGACGCACAAACGATTTCCATGGGTCCAGGGCATGATTCTGGACACCCTAGACTTAGAATTTTTCGTCGGCTTTTTTCTAATTTTTTTATTTTTTTCAAGGGTTTTTTTACTTTAGACTGGTCATAATCGTTATTCTGACCTAACCCAATGAGATTTTTAATAAAAAAAATATTAATTAACTACTAAAATGAGCAATCTGAATAAAACCACAAATAGATATCAGCTCAGCTGAGCTGATACCTATTTGTGGTACTCTTGAAAAAAATTAGAAAAGAACCGACGAAAAATTCCAACACTGGGGAATCCAGAATCATGCCCTGGACCCATGGAAATCGTTTGTGCGTCGATGTCAGATACACGCGGTATAATTTATACATTTATACCGTCTTACTAGTTTGAACTTATTTGGATACAATACCGCTTGCAACCAAAACTTTCTAATGAGTTTATAATAGAAGCTTAAGAAGATAAGAAGTATGTACAGAACACAACAGTTTGCTTTCCGAAGTTTCTGCCTGCCAAGGAAAAAAGCAAGAGTCCAAGTATTGGAACTTACCAAGAGTGGCAATACCCTGTGGTATTATGCTTTGTCCTTCTGGCACATTCTGGGCAGCTATGGACGCATTTGTTGCTTCTAAAACAAGTTGATTAGTCCAAATGTCTTTGAAACTGTCCTTCATATCTTTTAGCACTTTCTCCAAAGTTCCCTGTAATAAAAGGATCTTACAATATTTTCCATTCAAAATCGGCAAGCGTATGGGTGATATGAAATGGATTCATGAGTCATACAGCAGAACGATGATAAGCGACTGAACACAACACTCCTATTGCTGGTTGATAGAATGACGCAAGATTACAGTTGCATCAACGCTTCTCAAAACGCAATGCACGATGCGATTGAATCTACTTTTGTTGTATATCAATTAAAGGGGACATTTTTTGACATTAATTTTGCTATAATTCATTCAAAAACTGGCTGAGTAAATCTATAATTACCTGTAAGATGTAAGCTTCTTTGTCCTTACAGAAGTAGCTCAGAGCAGTGACTATTTCCTTTACTGGCAACCTCAAATCGTATGTAGCAGTTACTAAGGTGTGCAAAGCCATTACTAGCGCAACATCTTCATACTGGGAACCCTCTTTAAGCGACGCCACCTTGCGCTCATGTTTTCGCCTGTTCTTACTCGAACGGAAGGATCGACTGAAAATGAAGTAAGTAAGGCTTGGATTAGAAGACTAGTTGAAAGTCGAAGTACATAAAACAGTTTACACTTATGAACTAATTTTTTATTATACTTAGCATAACAGAGAGTAAGGGCGGGTTGTTTCAACTACACTTAACGCACGCGTAAACGTTAAAAATGGTGCTAACTATCGTCAAATCAAAAAATTGGGTTGTTTCACAAAATGTCAGCGTTAACGCACGTAAAATATAACGTTTACGTTAACAGATGGTCTGAGCACTCGTTAACGTAACTTTAGTTGCGTCAAATAGAACAATATTGTGAAAATTCTTTTGTATTCCTCAATACCAGTTCTTCTGATGACACAAATAAATGGTGGAATGCAAAAAAAGCTATTTAGGTAGGACCCGTGTCAATAACTTAGCTATTGGGATGAGCAGGAATTTATACCAGAATGTTTTGAAACAACGCTTCTAATTTAACGAACGTCAAACATCGTCCGTAATCGTAACTTTTTGACGTACGTATGTTACGTTAACCAACTGTTTGATACAACCCGCCCTAAGCCTTTTGACTACTTAGATTATGTTGTTTCATTTCAAAAACTGATTAATCGCGTCATGCGCTTCATGGCTCTTGAACTACGGCGGCTACTTCCTGGACTAATATTTAATGATGATGATCTCTGGCTAATTTATTCACCTGTCACTTATTCACCATTTAGGCTTTCCACTGGGATCAAATCTAGGCCCTGTTCTTATTGATAGATGCATAATTTCATTCTTATATACCGGTACATTCAGTCAAATATATAAAAAAATACCTTGAGCCTCTGGATGACGAGGCGAGTGTACTTCCCGCATCAGAATATAAATCACTGTCTTTATTGGTATAAAAGTCGAATGTATCTACTGGATGCTTAGTTTTATTTTCCCTTACAACTTGTAGACGTTCACGATGCCTTATAAATAAAGCCCAATTCATCTCAACCAGTTCTCTCATAATGCTGTATTCCTCCAATATAGATGGCAGAAGTTTTTCGACTAAAAATTTAAAAAAATATATAATAATAAACCCAAGCTTCACAGTTTTAGACATCGAAATAAGCAGGAAGATGATGACTACAAACCTTTCAAATTCGGTTTTTTGTATTGCGAACAAAGTCTTAATGCGGTTTTATATTCACCACATTCAATTGCATATAAAATGGATAGTTCACAATTTCCGTAAAACTGTTCTAAAATTGTTAATGATTCCTTGTGGCGCTTTTCTTGTTTTAAACCCTCCACAAGGTCCCTGAACAAAGAAAATTCGACATTTGAAAAAGAATATACGTTAACAATAACACAACCTTCATCTTCTAATATATAAAAATCTTCGGTCATGGTGTTTGTTATCAAACTCCTCTGAAACGGCTTGACCGATTTTTATAATATATATACATATATATGTATACTGAGTATACATAGTATACATATATATATAATATTTATATGTATACTCAGTAGGTCTGATAGTCGGTGGTAGGTTACTTATTTTTTTTATTTGGCAAAACAATGTTTGCCCGGTCAGCTAGTTATTTTATTATCAAACAGAAACATACCAACACAATTCCTTGAATTGTTCTTCCGGCCATGAATTTGCCAAACTTATTGCTAGTTCCCATTCAAGGGCTTCTTTATAGCAATCAATAGCTTTATCTATGCTATTTGCTCTTTCATAAACTATTCCAGCTTCTGTATACTGCTTCTTTAATTTTAAGTAGAGTCCAAAATCATCTGATATCTCATTGAATATAGGATCTTTTGGCGAGAACAGAGACAGAGCTTCGCGATACAGGCTGTGATATTTTACAAAAGTTTTTAATTCATTATGTCTCCTTGTTCCACACATCACAAGGCTTTCTACAGCCCTCTCAAACCTTTTCAGATGTTTATTGATTGTAAATCTCTTGTAATTTTCTTCCATTTCATTTAGTTCATCCAGTATGGGCACATACTCTTTTGGATCCTTCTGTGACTTATAAGCTACTAATAAAACTAACTCAAAGTCATACATGCCAAGAGCTACATCAAACAGTTGATTTACATCAACCATGTACAGTAAGTACTTCAATGCTTCATCTGATCCAACTGGCAACTTCGATCCAGCAGATTCTTGAACTTTCAGTTCTTTAATGATAATCAAAGCACTTTCCAAGTCTTTTATTGTGTTCTTCTTTACAAAAGTTGTAAGTAAAGGTAGTATTTTAGTGTCACTATCTGATCTTTTTTTCAAATTTTCCCTAACAATATCACATATGTTCTGAACCTTGGAATCTATTTCGCTCTTAGGCTTTTCTGGTTTCCCCGCATAACTACTAGAGTACATCGTTTTTGTAACATCTGAATTTTCTAAGTCAGATAGAAAGAGATTCAACCATGAAATGTTTTGAACAGATTCCAAAAATACTCCTATATTCTTTGTAAATTTTTCTGGATCATGATCGTAAATTAGATTCAAATTGATTCTTTGTTTTCTCATAAGGTCAAATGCCTCATGGTACTGAAGGTTATCAAGGTATTCTCCAATAATCTTCAAGGATAAAGGCCTTGGCTGAATGGTTTCGAGATTTCCTCGTGGCATTTGAAACACAACTCTTGTGTCGTTTGGGACTGCAATAACTAATTTGGCTCCCCTTTCGATTTTCCTAGCGTACACATGATCCGATTCATTTTTCTGATAGTCAATAATGGCATCAAGGCCTGGCTTGGTTAACTCTGTGCACAAAAGCACATGTTGCAATGTGGTCAACAGAAGAAAATGAGTGTGTACAAAGAATGAACTGACATTGTTCATTATCATTTTCTGGTTGATGTAGAGTTGGCCTTTATGTGATAATCCAATAAAATATATCTCATTTTCAATTTTGAACACATCGAATTTTGGACATGATACACCAAATGACTCATCTGGAATTTCTAGATCTTCTCCAAGTTTGCCCTGTACAATATCACCATCCTGAAGTTGTAAAAATATAATAGAAGACTCAATGGGATGAGATTGAATTCTTCTTATAGGTGCAGGTAAAGTAGTTTCACTTTTGTTTTCAAGGATATCTGATACAATTGAATACTCAACTAGATTACTAGTGTCATTATCATGAACAACATTACATAACACTGTATCAGCACTAACCCAGAACCAATTGAAACATTGAAATGGAAAGTCATATTTATCAGCTTGAACAGTTTTAGAGACTTCATACTGTAGAGGAAACTTTACAGTTTGTTTATAGAATACTAATTTATTATCTGCAGTATAGACAAAGAGACAATTAGGATTGCAGTCTTCTTCTTTTTGTGTTTGTGGTGCAAAATGTACTGAGTTAATATTGGTATCAAGTTGGATCTCAAAAGCTGCCATTGGTGGTGGCATAACAGTTTGCCTGAAGCCAGTCAAGAGAAGTTTACTCCCATCAATAACAGCCACTACTGCATCATCTTCTGGCCCATAACCTCTGCTGTGATCAACATTCCAAATCCAGGTGTAAGAAAAATGTTGCCCATTGTGCAAAAATACATGCAGTTTTTTGTTGTTGGCAATATCAAAGTCATTGTCCCACATTATCTTGCTTATGTCTTGATCACTCTTGAATGTTATAGTTTGTTTCAGATACCAATGGTAATTGCCAGTTGTATAAAGTAGTAGAGTTTGTATATTCTTTTCTGTGTCTCTGCATTGTAAGGTTAATATTTCTGAGTCAGAGCTCCAAGTAATGTCCTCTACTACTGTGTTACTATTAACAGGGATATCAAATTCCCCATGTTTCAAACCATTCTTTTCAAAGAAAGACACAAGATATTTGTCATTTAGCTTTTGTGTGGTAGCAATAAGGTTTCCACTGGGTCTCCAAGACAAATTGGATTCTAAGCCTTGCTGTTTCTCACTTGTGTATTGCAAGTGTCCCTCTTTGTCAAAAACTTTAAATCTTCTAATTCCATCCATGTTGAAGCCAACAGCATATAGATTACCATCTCCTCTCCATGATATTTTTACTCCACTGTCACCTATCTCAGGATCTGAAAAATATTTTTTATTTTTATATAAATCATTATATTTTCGCTCTAAACACATAGATTTGGAAGGAGAAAGGGGAGGCCTTTGCTCAGCAGTAGGATACAAATGAAGGCTAACAATAAAAACAATATAATTAAGTATGTTTATTGCCAATACTTTTTAAAGGTTATTTTTGTGTATAGTTGAATACTGTGCAACATTTAAATTACCAGCAGTGACTTCATTTTTCACTTTGGCAGCCTGTTTGCCTGCAGACCCGTGGAACTGAGTTTCCTTTTTTCCCCAACCTACAGTAATGAACTGTTTCTCTCCAAACTCTTCATTAAACAAATTTATCTCATGGATAGGATCAAACATGTTCATCAGAATCATATTCATGTCTTGGTTAACTATTACCAATAGTTCTTGATCTGGACTCCATTCCATTGCCTGGAATGAAATCAGTTACTTAGTGTGCATACACAGCATTGCTGAAATCTTCGAAACAATACAGTCAGTATATTATGTCAGTTATTCCAATAATTATTTTTACTATTCTTTTTAGGATCCGGCTAATGCAACAGCTGTGTATTTATCAAGGTAGAAACTAACTATCAATGATTACAGTTATATTTAATATAATGTAAGTAAATGAACTTACCAGTAGTCCTTTGTCACAAACTCCAGCTAAGTCTAAAGAGTTACCACTATTGCTGATGGTTATGAGTTCTCCATTGGCAAGTCCCACACACAGAGTATTAGTAAGTGTAAGAAATGTAATGTTTATAGGTTTATTATCAGGAGAGGCAACACCCGAGAGATCCTTAGTCCACTTTATTTCATTGTTTGCATCAAAACTAATCACACTAAGGTTATGTGTACAAACATATAACTCATTGGAAGAAATAATTTCATCATGGCCATTACAAACTATGAGTTTGTCTTCTGACGGCAGTTTGAGATCTCCTACGGAGACTTCCCAAAGATTTAAGTTTCTCATAGTTTAAGAATATGAAAAATCTACGAATATAATATACACGTTTTGTTTTCCGAACAAAAATCCGAATGATACGAAATAATTGATTTTCTGTCAACTGTCAATACTCGTCCGTCAGTGTCAACAAGACAGCAGTACTTTTTTCTTTGGAATATTGTATTGTCTTTGACTAATTTCTACCTACAGCTTGGCAAAAAAGAGTAGAAAATAATAGGGGCGCCACTGTGCCGTTCGTGACATCGTGTAGCAACTAATTTATATGTCTGTGCAACTAGCAACCCGCTGTAATCGAATACCTAGCGTACTGTAGACGCCAGCACATCAAGCTACAACGATCTGTCAAATTTTCGACTTTATCGATGAAGCGACTAGGTTCAAGGTTGATTGGGAAAATTTGACAGTTTCGGATAGCTTTGTATTTCGCTTACCTGAACAAGGTCGTGTTTTCGTTATGCAACTGATTACTAAGTAAATTAAAAATCGAATTTTCATTTACAAAAAAAAAATTAAATCTTATTTTTTCGAATCAATCTCTTTGATCCCTACTCCACATGAACAGAAACTATACGACTACACAAAACAAATAGCGAACACTTTTTAATTTTTGCTAAGTACTGTTAGTTTACGACCAGTCTTGCAACCTGAATATAATTAGAACCAACCCCTTATTCAACCGAGATAAAAACATGTGAAAAATCTTTGTTGATAACGACGATGACATGATTCTCCTAAGGTTGGCTAAAGACGAAGCAACTCCTCAAAATCACCTACATTTAAAACAAAATTTTGACTTCAATTTCAATGGCCCGTATCTCAACTTTTTTAGAGTTCCATACCAAAATGGCAAAAAGGAATGAAGGAAGATGTCGTTTGCTCAACTATTTTGCAATAAGAAATAAATAAAAATGTTTTTTTTTTTTTTTTGCAACATCTACAAATAGGGGTTCATAAAAATTCGAAGCGGGGCTACTGGGGCATACAATAGAGTATATGCGAGGGCGCTATTTGCACATTCTCAAACATTTTTTCTTTTTTCTAGGCCGCATGTTTTTCGACTACCTATAAGCGAATAATTTATAAAGAAATCGTCCAAGTGCATGCACGGGCCACACGCAGTGTGGGCTCCGTATTAGCCCGTCAACCCAAGTTCAACGATTATTACTGCTTAAGTTATGTTATTACTGCTTATGTTGGTGAGTATTTCATGAAATGTCGCCAGCACATTAGGCTATCCGAAACTGTCAAATTTTCCCAATCAAATTTGAACCCAATCACTTTGGTGATAAAGTTGAAAATTGAACAAAGAAATTTGACAGATTGTTACAGCTTGATGTGCTGACGACTGTACTATCATCTTGAATATTTCCAGATTTTTCAAGCCAGCAGTTTAACTTTTAAAGGGGGGGGGGGGGGGCTACTGGAACATTTTGCACTTTATAGTTTAATATTTCGTGAATGAAAATGGAGTATAATCGAAAAATAGCAGTCATTGCGAAAGACCTATTCAAAGATAGATACCCCAAACCAAACGATGGAGTTCCGGAAAATCCATTCTCGCTACAGATGACGGACAGATATAATCCGCGCGCGATCAAAAAGGGATGAAACCTTATCAAAGTAAATAGAAAATGACAGTTCTCAAGACAAGTAGCGTTAGCGAAAAAACTCTGAATCAATTATAAATTAGTTATTTCTACGATCTATCATAGGGTTGTGTTAATATACAGAAAAGTTTCATGGTTGCAATCCTTAATATTTTTTAGATATACGAGTATTTTATTGTGTACATTAAAAATCGAAATTCATTGACCATCTTCGATACTTTTGTTTTCTAATTATATGGATAAAACATGTTTGAATGAATGTAAATGATTACAAATAACAGCTATAATAAAACAATAAAAACAATTTTATTAGAAGAAGGAGGAATAAGTTCAACTTCAAAAATAACATTTCGAATCGATTTGTAAATAATTATTTACAAAATATAGGTACGATTAATTATTAGAAACTGGCAACTCTGAAGGACGAGTAATGTAAATACAGGGTGGGCCAATAATTTTTGCAAATAGCAACACTAAATTTCTCGAATACCGTTGGAAGGAGGGGTGCGCGGGTGGCGGGAAACTATGCGTCGCTACATGCAATTTTAGTCACGATGGAGCGCTTCACGGGACAACAGCGTGCTTTTTGTGTTAAACAATTTTACAAAAACAACGATTCCTACGTTACTGTACGACGCCTGTTTCGAATTGAATATGGATTACGCCGTGTAAGCGAGTGTCCAAGTGTGAATTTAATCAAAGCTTGGGTCGTGAAGTTCGAGCAAACGGGTTCGACAACGAATATTAAACAAACAGGCCGGCCACGTTCAAGAAGAAGCGATGAGAACATTCGAGAGGTTGAAATTTCCGTTCGGAACGATCCAGAATTATCTACGCGTAAGCGTTCGGCGGTTCTGGCATTACCGAGAACCAGTCTACGGCGGATTTTGCATCTAGACCTCAAACTGCACCCGTATAAGCTTCAAATTGTGCAGGAGATGAAACCAAATGATTACATTCAACGTAAGTTATTGGCTGACACAATGCTGGAGCAATTCTCTAGCCTGGAGAATGTATTCTTTACGGACGAGGCCCACTTTCACATCAACGGGCACGTGAATAAGCACAATTGTCGATATTGGAGCAGGGAAAACCCTCGCCTTAAACACCAAAAGCCACTTCATTCACCTAAAACGACAGTATGGGCTGCCATATCAGCAAAGGGCATAATTGGTCCGTATTTCTTTGAAAATAATCAAGGAGATAATGTAACTGTGAATTCAGCGGAATATGTCAAGATGTTGCGAGAGTTTTTGACGCCGCAGTTGCATGAATTTCAAGGATACAACAGCAGGACCTGGATGCAACAAGATGGAGCAACATGCCACACGTCAAATGTGACTTTACCGGTAGTCAAAGAAATGTTTCCGAATAAATTGATTTCTCGCAGAGGTGATATTCCATGGCCTCCGAGAAGCCCGGATCTTACACCATGCGATTTTTTCTTATGGGGATACCTGAAAAGTCGAGTCTACCTTAATAAACCGACGAATATATCCCAATTAAAACAAAACATCCACGACGAGATAGCCGCGATCCCCCGCAGCATGTGTCAGCGAGTTTTCCAAAGTTTGCGTAGTCGATTGCTAGAGTGCCAACGACGAGACGGTGCACATCTCGACGATGTCATTTTAAAAAAATAAATTTCATTAAAATTTCAAAACGTTAAATATATAATCAACAAAATAACAGTTGTAGTTTTATTTCTATTCATGTTTTAAAAGTGCAAAAATTATTGGCCCACCCTGTATATCGAAGATGAAAACAATTTCATTATTTATTAAATACACATCGTAGGCGCAAGTTGATACAAAAGTATTGAATAAATATGCGTTTAAAAACAAAACATCACTTTTTATTTATTTGTATCTTTTCAGGAACAGGAAAAATAAACGATTGCTATACCTATTAGGAATAGCACAATTACAGAAATCATCAAAACTTAGAATAATAACGCATAGAAACCTAGTAACGGTGCAAAAAGTGAGGCAACTAAAACTTAGCCTAATCCGTCAAACTTAGCCGTCAGGCCGTCAGTACTCAAGGTCACGTTCCGTCGAACACAGCTCGCGAGTAAATAATTGAAATGACAGTTTGTTGCGTGAAAGGATGTTATAGCACATCAGGAAAACAAAAAAATGTGATAAAATAACATTTCACAAATAAGTACTCATATTCTATGCACTATTTTTACGTAAATCGATAAATAAAACAAAATTCTAATAACCTAACTTGTCATAACACAGTGTTGCTATTTGTGAGGAAAAAATACCCACATTGCTTTCATTCATGTTTTTCACTTTTGTAATTTTAAAATACAATACTTACTTACTGTTAATTCATATCAAACCCGATGTTTTAACATTGTTTATAATTATAACCCATCAAGCATTCTAAACGCATTGAACAATATCTCATTCTTTATGCGATTTATTTCCTTTTATTTTGAAATAAATTGAATTAAACCTTCCGAAAATATATGTCATATTACATGAAAAATCATGTTTACCTTTTCCAGTTCCCAACAACATAAAATACTTGCCTTGATAGCAAAATAGTAATGCGTCTTCCCATATTTTGTGGGTAACGGCTTAGTAATGGTATCACTGAAAGCTATATCTGTGTGCGTTAGAGGAACGTAGACACATTCGGCTCACGCACACAAAGAAAATGAAGTGGACACACGATTTTGCCCGGGTTTTGTTCTAGACGCGGCTTCTATGCGTTATTATTCTAAGCATCAAAAATTGCATAAGTTTCACTATCGGCCAAGAGATGACCCACCGCTGTATGATCGCTGTGTTAGTAGGCCATGCCGATGAAAATTCAAAAACATTTCACTTCTCAAATGATGGCACGGAACCCTCGGTGCGCGAGTTCGACTAGCTCTTGACCGGTTTTTTAACATTAATATTATATTCTAGAACCTTTTTATATCACAATATCCCACGAACCGTTTAAGAGACAGGCAGAGTCGTTTTTCTCTAAAGGCTTGGGTGAAGTGATCACCAATTGAGCTGTCATTCCATCTTGATTACTTGGATAGACAGCTCACTTCACCCAAGCCTTCACTTCGATATGTTTACAGAATCGCACTGCAAATGTGCGTTTATTACAGTTGCAGTCTTAAATATACAGCTACTTACATATAATAAAACAGCTCAGCAAGTGGTATTATTTTTATTTTTAATCTATACGTTACAGAGATACTACAGCTACTTAAATTAGTGTTTGATAATTAAACCTTAGGGTAATACGTTGTTTCGAAGGTCTTTTTGCTTCTAGGATATGGCCGCAAAACTTTAGGAATATAGGCAGGCAGATGTTCATCCAATCTTCTATTGAAGGGGTTTTTACCAAGTTCGAATGGCCTTCTCTTAGCTTCAAAGAACCTGGTGTTGAATTGAATCTTATAGATTTTTTCCCACAAGTATATTTCAGGTAGTAGATCATGCCTTGGTCTATTGGACACCAAGTGTTTGTATCTGTTTTCCAGCCAGCAGCGTTTGTTGTCATCTTCGATATCTGCTAAAACTTGTTCTTCCTGACCTAAATATGGTTTCATCTCATGGTCTCGTTCTTCAGGAGCATTTAGGTAGAACTGAACAACCATTCTCAAGACATCTTCATTAAGTCCTTGGACTTTACCATTCTCTATGCTATCATACAATTTCAAAGGCTTTGTTCCGAAGCAAATGTTGCTTTTGGGGTTGTCGAGCTTGTCATTATGCATCTCAATTGTATTTAATTGGTATGCATATAGTGACCATAGCTGTCCATTTGTGATCACAGTTTGTGTGACTAAAGGATAAGTTATGTCATTGAAGGTAGTAAATCCCTGGTAATTAGCTTGAGCTAGTAGCCATCCAAAGCTAGCCTTTATAGCTTGACAGTGTAATGCTTCAAGGTTATCTACAGGACCATATGATTCTTTTCTTGTTAAGATATGACCACGGCCATGATACGACAGCAAGCCGAATTCATCCAAATCACCAGGCCAGAAACCTGGAATATTAAACATAAGAATATAAACACAATTTAAAGCTGGTACACAGAATTATAATAATATTTATCTGCTGCAACATTCATAAAAATTAAAAAAAATACGGTAAGTACCTGGTATATTGGTACCATGTCTATGGGATTCGAAATATCCAACTGCTTTTGGCACATGAGTGACCACTGGTACTTTAAATGTAGGATTCTCGGCTTCACTGTATGGCACTAAAGGCTTCAGAGGTTGGCGATTTCGTATTGTTAACATTGGAGTTCCTGAAGGTACAAAAAAAATAGTCTTTAGAAATTAATAAATGCTTTATCTAAAACTCAGACAAAGGTTAGGAGCGTAGATTATAAATGTTTTGCGGTAACCGTTAGTAAAATACTCGTAGGACAAGGGTAGAAAGACAAAGATAATATGAGTGTTTCCTAAAGATAGTGTGGATGGCATGGTTGGCGCAGTGGTTGTGCGATTGACTACTGCGCCGCGTATCGTGGGTTGGATTCCCGCAACGAACAAATATTTGTATGGCCTACAGATAGTTGTGCCAAGTCTGGTAGTTTGTGTTTGTGACTTTGTATGTTTGTAAAGGGTTCCCTATGTTGTTTCGAATGCCGATGTTGCGACACACGCTGTTGCGAATTATTTTTCCACTGCCTCACAGGTTCGAAAGCTCATGGACTCGAATGAAGTAGTCGCGAAAGACGCTGTTTCGAAAAACATTTTCGCTGCCTCATACGCTCGAATGCTTGTGATTTCGATTTATTTAGTCATAAGGTGTACAGAAAAATGTTAACGCAGTAATTAAATAAAATCAACAAATTCGGTGTCAATATCATCATTTAATAGGTATTATTATTAACTAGAGGCCGCCCACGACTTCGTCCGCGTATAAATTCTCGTTATTCCCGTGTAAATCCCGATCCCTCGGGAACTCCGGGATAAAAAGTAGCCTATGTGTTATTCTGAGTTTTCAGCTACCTACATACCAAATTTCATCGTAATCGGTTCAGTAGTATTTGCGTGAAAGAGTAACAAACATCCATACATACTCACAAACTTTCGCAAGACCCAGAATAACACATAGGCTACTTTTTATCCCGGAGTTCCCGAGGGATCGGGGTTTTGACAATACAAAAAAAAAGGAAAAGAAGTTTGAACTTTACATTTTGTAGTCTCTATCAATTTATTTTTATTACAACATTGTTTTGTTCTTCTTCTGCATGTCAGATACATGTACGTATAGGTACATATAATGAAATACAGTTGACCGCCGGTAATCCTACATACGTTTTGCAAGGCAGTGTCGAACTATCGAAATTGTCTGATTATAGAATACTGCCTAAGACCTTCTATAGTCCGGAATTTTTAACAAGAGTACCTTTTAATCCGACAAATTACAGTAAGTCAAAATGAGAAGATCCTATCTAAACTACAAATCATACTGTGTTAGTGGGATTTATGATAGAGGAAAATACATTTCATGTAGGTACAGTGATATGCATGTCAGATTACAAGGGGCGCCGGATTAGACAGGGGCCGGCTAAATTGTTATGGTGTATTTACCTATGTACTGGACTGGTCTATCAATGGGCTCATTCCAGCGATCTTTAAGATTCTCAAACCTTTGCCTCCACTTCACAAGATTGTGCGGGGGATCAACACCACCAATGAACCAAAATGCTTCATGACGTGGATCATAATCAATCTGAAATAAAATATAATTATGATGATAAACAGCAATCCATCAATGTATACTAACATTAAAGCAAAAGAGTTTGTTTGTTTGGTGCGCTAATCTCAGGAACTACTGGTCAGATTTGAAAAATTATTTCAGTGTTAGATAGCCCATTTATCGAGGAAGGCTATAGGCTATAAGTATATCATCACGCTAAGACCAATAGGAGCGGAGCAGTAATGAAAAATGTTACGCAGACGACGTTGCTCGGGTCAGCTAGTAAATATAAAACTAGCACTTCGCACAGCGGTTTAGTTGGTACTCCACGAACTTCATCTCCCCTCTACCCTCTATAAGATAATGTGTAAATTACTTATTAAGTAATATACTAAACGTAGGGCAGTCTGTAGGCTCAAACCGCCACATTTATCTTACTAGGAGTATTTTTAAACCCGTCGTAACTTTTAAACGACAGGTCTGATAAGTGTAATTTACATGTACATAACCTACCTAATTATCAAACAATTTAAGTGCATAAGGATTAATATCATGATACTAAAATCACCACTATTTCATTCCACCCGGGTTTCGATTGAATATTTTGAACAAAAAACACTACAAAGTAAAAAAATAACTTTAATTTCGGAAGTCGGTGTTTTTGTTAGTTTCTTCGTATTTTGACACCGACTTCCGAAATTAAAGTAATTTTTTACTTTGTAGTGTTTTTTTTAATATTGGAAGTCGGTTGTATTTTTTTGTAAAAGATTTTTATTTTTCAATTTTTAGTGGTACCTACCTCACACCTAACAACACCACTGCAAAATCGCAGAAAAGCAAAATACGCAATTTCGATTACTTGCAAAACAAAAAACCATCATCCAAGTAAACGAATTCCAGCTGTTCCGATTTAAAATCCAAACTTCGAAACCGATTTTATTAAAATTAAATGGGACCAATCTGCAAGTTTAATCTTTCAGATAAAACAAGAATTTTTCAAATCGGTTCTTAATTGACGGAGTTATGAGGTAACAAACAAAAGAAAAAAAAAACATACAACCGAATTGAGAACCTCCTCCTTTTTGGGAAATCGGTTAAAAAAGCGGTGATTGTGGCTTAACCATAATAGTTAGATAAGTACCCGTGCGGATTTTTTTTTAGATATTGATGACCTCTAAAAAACTGTAATAAGTACATCATATTGCTCCATTGTCTAAGTTTCGGCAACATACGCGATATAAGGATTTAATTTTGGTATTTTTTTCACACCTTTTTATTTGGGTACCTACACTATCGAAGTTTTCATACCTACGGATCCCTAACTTTTTTGAAAATATTCTATACTTCTATAGCCTTGATCAGGGATAATGTAGCCTGTCGTGTAGGTAGGATTCTAATGGTGAAAGAATTTTTCAAATTGGTTGGCTATTCATGTTACACAAACAAGTAAATCTTTCCTCTTTATAATATTACTGTAGATTCATCTGTTACTGACTGATTGAGACATTGAGTGACGGACAGATAACGTACAGCTGAAACTACTGGTTGTAGTTAGTTAAAAATTTGCCATGTTGTTTCCCTACACTCCGTAGAGCACTAAGGCACTAAGAGAGTATTTTCCGAAATTTCTACGGGAACGAGAAAATCGGGATATGAGCGTACGAAGTCGCGGGTAAAAGCTAGTTTATCATAAGACATCTAAAGCTTAAAAACACATAATGAGAGAAGGTCAATACTCAGTTTGGGTGGAGCAAAATTGTCACTAGTGGCAGCATACTGGTAACTGGTAAATGCAAGGTCATGGGCCTAAAATGTTCACTGCTTTCAAATAGGACTTAAAAGATTGTGTAGTATTATTTAGTAGAGGCTATAAAAGACTTATTGTACTTCCTGCACTACACAACTTAATAAACAAAATAAACCACAAAACTTAAACAGGAATTGGTATTTAGTTTCAGTTCATGAAGTTACCCAATATTATTTTAATAAAATTAAATTTTTCTTAAGGGATAATAAACAGCATAGGCAGAAAGTTAACAAATTTTAAGATATTATATTGCAGTCCATTGTATTATACACAAAAATAAGTAATTACCAATAGATGGATAATGACATTTATACTATAGGTAGATGTTTAAAAATAATAACTATGGAGCTATTATTTATTAAAATAATGTTTTTTTATTAACAGTTATTACAAGTAGTGCTATTGCATACAAGGGAGGTGGCTATATGCAGCAGTGCAAAAATGCTAACTGTATACTTACTTGGGAAGTCAAAGCATGTTCAACTTTGTCAGTCAAGTTGTTTGTAATGATTCTGTTTATTTGCTTTACAATACATTTAGCAAAAGCATCCTCTTTTTGTGAGATTTCAGGTTTTTCTATAGTGGTAGTGAATGTTCGGCTGAAATAATAGAATAGACTTTGGTGAGCTTTATATGAAACTAAATCGTTTTTCAAAGACTCCTTCAATTAATGCAAAGGAATAAATACAAATTGAGTTCATTAGATCAGACCGGAGATACGTTTCACGCCGCCTCTGCGAGCCAGACGACGGATGGCATGTTCTATGTTAAATGGGTTAATCAACAACTTGTTTTTTTTTTTTTTCAATTTTGGTGGCAAAATTGTGAAAAATACCTGGTATAAGAATAGAAAGTCTAAGCTAGAAGGATTTTCAGGAGGTCTGAGAAAATCTCGATAAATTCTTGAGATATTTTAGTTCAAAGAAAGTCTAGAGTAGACCATTTCACCAATGCTCTAATTACTGATCTCAATTTGCAAAAAAATCTTAACTCAATATTTGGATGGTTATCACCCAAATAACTTAAACCCGATGTTATAGTAACTTGAAAAAGTGTCGCCAAAATTTTGATCTTGATTTTGATTTTGAGTATCTTGTGCTTATTTTTTATTAGATTTTCTAATATGGTTTAATTATTTACCTTAAGCATATATTTATGAAAATGTTTATTCCCAATGGTATCCTAAATTTTAACTTTGGTGAATGCAATTAGATGTAAAAATGGAGCTGGGAAAAGCTACCAAACTTGAATTTTAAGACGATTTATGTTTCCCTAATTAGTTACATCCACTTAAAAGGAAAAAGTTACATAGTTCACTATAAAAAATAAGAAACATCCTATCATTCAATACCTCGATTCTCAATGGGGGACAAATGGAACATCTACTGTTTTACATACAGGTTGTTGGTACCTTTACCTACCCCTTTGCTTTAAGTCTTATCTGATAAAGCTCACTGTAGTTGCTATTCATCAATTTAGAATTTAAAATCTCTTAGTAGGTACTTACTCTACTCCATCATTCTCTATAACAATAGCCTCTTCAATGAGGGCTTTAACTTCTTGAACAACAGCGTCTGCTGCCCCAACTGACTCAGTGTAGTACTCAGGGAGCTTATCAACAGGAATGAAATGACTTCTTGTGTAATACTGCACTAAGGGCATAGCACTGTACGGCACTTTATCTTCGTTTAGCATAACACACTTCCAGCCATAATACTTTGGCATATTTAAAGCTATTTGTTTCTCTTCTACAGTATTTATTTCCTTGATTTTTTTATGAAGAGCTTGTCTTTCTCGTAACTTTCTGCCCTGTAGAGACATATCCTGAATTGGTGGATATTCTGGTGTTTCGGTGTATTCATCTTGTTCTGATAATGCTGCTTGGGACTGCGGTCTTGAAATGAACTTTTTTAGCTTGGGGAACGTTCTTCGAACTCTATTTAGATACATTGTGTAAATATTCAGCTGGAAGATCACTTCGGAAATTATTATTGTGAGGTTATGTTTCGTTCTGTAATCGAAATGTCAAAATTTCTAACGCCAAATAAAAATGTGTGGAGACAATGGTGGAGACCGAGTCCGAAATTGTCTTTAAATAATTGAATCTCAGCCAATACGTGTTTAAATAGTGTATAGGAATCAAAATTAACGTGTTTTGTATTATAGAAGTGCCAAGAAATTTGTTATAAAATATTTTTATATAAGTTTAATTTACAGTTTTACGAAACGTTACGTTTCTGGACGAAATAGACTTAAGCTGATGCAACGTTTTGACATTAGCCACAGCCTGATAGCCACCTGCCAAATTATCTTGAATTCTAACCATTCTCTTATATATTTAACGTTATTTAGCGACTAATTTGATACGCAATCATGGACGACGATATGGTATTTGATCCGTCTTTAAAGAAGAAGAAGAAAAAGAAGACCGGTTTCGATATAGACGCGGCCCTCGCAGGCGAGCAAGGTGAGAGCACGAGCGTGGAGGCGCCCGCTGGGACGGGTGACGTCGACTTGCCTGAGGATGATAACCTCGATTTGGATAATTTTGGAAAGAAAAAAAAGAAGAAGAAGAAGGGAGTGTTCAACATGGAAGAGCTTGAAAGTACCTTACCGGAAACTCCTCCGGCCGAAGAGCCGGAACAACAGGAGGACGAAGTTATTGACGACCTGGATCTAGACATTGACTTCTCAAAAACTAAAAAGAAGAAGAAGAAGAAAAACATTGAAGAGCTTGTCCTTGAAGATGACAGTAAGGGAGAAGACCAAGAAAATGTAGAGGATGTGAGTGGTGATTTGTGGAGTGGCACAGACCGAGATTACACATACGACGAGCTACTCGAGCGAGTGTTCGATATCATGCGTGAGAAGAACCCTAGCATGGTCTCTGGTAAAAAACAGAAATTCATTATGAGACCTCCTCAAGTTGTCAGAATCGGTACTAAGAAAACTTCCTTTGCCAATTTCACAGAGATCTGTAAAACTCTCCATCGGCAGCCTAAACATTTACTAGACTTTTTATTGGCTGAGTTGGGTACGAGTGGTTCTGTGGATGGTAACAGTCAACTCATTATAAAAGGCCGTTTCCAACAGAAACAGATAGAGAATGTTCTTCGTCGGTATATCAAGGAATATGTAACATGTCACACTTGCCGCTCTCCGGACACCATCCTCCAGAAAGATACTCGATTATTCTTCCTTCAGTGTGAAACATGTGGATCCCGTTGCTCTGTGGCCAGCATCAAGTCTGGTTTCCAGGCTGTGACCGGGAAGCGCGCTGCCATCCGTGCAAAGACTGCATAGAGTATTAGTGCTTAGTGATTAACTAATTATACAGTCATGGTTCTGGGGTACATACAGTTATAATCCTTGTTTATGTTGTAATATATTTTTGAACTTAAGCAGCTGTAATCTTGTGCTGATGCTGAACATTGTTATTGTTGTGCAATTATAAAGTAGATAGAACAATATTAGAGGTACATTAATACCTTGATGAAAATTTCTTATAAATTACCACATGGGAATAAAAGTTAAAAGTTTCTAACAAACTCATTATCTGTGAGTTTCAGTAGTCCTTCAGAATTATAAAAAGAATATTAGTGTTGTGCTCAAACGTTTGTGATTGGTTGCATGAGGTATTTTCTGAATGTACCCCATTCTAACCCCTATATTTATGTATAGCTCACTTCTGTATTATTCTCATTGATACACAATGGTTTTATAAATTGTTGTTTTATTTCTGATCTTAAATAAAACACATTTTTAACAAATATGTTGTATAATTAACATAAGTACCAACAGCTATGTATAAAAATATAAATTTCCAGTAACAGTGCATAAATAGTATTTTCCCTTAAGACTATAAATTTAATATCTAAAACAGAAAAAATTGAGAAAAGCTTCATAAATGTAAAAAATGAACAACATAAAAAATAGTAACAACATCATAGTAAATAACATTTCATATTTTTTTATAAAATAAAAGATATTTCATCATAAAATTCGAAAGTTGCTGGCACATTAATAATTGACAAAAAGTCAAGAAGAACAGGCAAGTTAAGAAACAACAAAAATATTGAATAATTTGTGGTTCAAAGTCATGCTTGACAGCCTTGTTGAGACTATCTGCATATAAATCAAGGCGCTGAGTCATTCTAAAACCCCATTTATCCTTAATTTGGCGACATAAATTCAGATCAATCTGTGCTATAAGTAAGCCATCTCTAACTCTAGACAAGGATGGTGTTCTGGCACCATCAGGAGCAGTTACATAGCTTGAGCCATAGAAGTGGCCAAACTCCTTGTGGGCTGGCTTTCCATCTCCAGATGTAAATTCATTAGGGAATGATTCAGTTCCCACTCTATTTATAGCACAAGTGAAATAGCTGTTTGCTATAGCTGCATTTCTGGCTTCAACAGCCCACAGATGCTCACTGAGCCCTGCCACAGTAGCTGAAGGGTTAAATACAATTTCAGCTCCATTGATGCCAAACATAAGCCAGTTCAATGGGTGATGACGACCATAGCAAATGTTAATGGCTAGCTTCCCATACTTTGTGTCAAAGACAGGATGGCCAGTGTTCCCCTCAAAGTAATATGTTGACTCATTAAAATCTCCAACCCGAGGAATGTGGTTCTTGCGATGTTTGCCAATGACCTTGCCTGCCTCATTGATAACTACAGCAGTGTTCCAGATGGTATCCCCATGACCTTCATCTCTTTCTAAAATGGGTGATATTATAACCATTCCATATTTGATAGCAAAATCCTTTAAGAACTGAGTGCTGGGTCCATTCTCTACAGATTCCGCAAATTCACACCAAGGTTGTTTTTCGCGAGTGCAAAAAGCAAAAGGCATGCTCCAAGCCTCTTGGAGGCAGAGAACGTTGACACCTTCCTCTCCGGCTGATTCTATGATTTTCCGAATTTTATCAAAAATAGCTTGTCTTTGCTCGACTAGTGGTTTATCAGTAGACGTCGCAACAGAGTGTTGGATAACTCCGACTCTCACTACCCGTGGGCTTCTAGTTTCTTCTTTTTTAGTAGGGAAATCGTAGGATGCAACATCAAAGTTGTTATCTTTTGCACAATCGTTGCTACTTTTCATTACATCTAGTTCATGGTGATCAGTTCTTCCGTAGTGAATTCTGTTGAACTCTCGCAAATCGCTGCCTGATAAGGTATTTGATATGAGTACATCTAAACTTGAGAGTTCCGAAGAAGCTGCCATTATATTCAAAAATTTATTTAAAATATTAGACTTTCTCCAAAGTGTTTCTTTGATTGGCGCTATTCGATTCGCGAATAACACTGTTTTTTTTTTTTTTTTTTTTTTTTTGGCTTCGCACGGTTTGTGCATTTAGCCAATGTCACGTTTGGTTTACTTGTTTCATAGAAAAGGTAGGGAAACGGAGTGATAACTGGTACTTTATTATTTTAATGGAATTAGGGATAGAACGGACATATAAAATCAGTTTTTTTTTTTATCTACTTTCTAATGATTGATGAGCAAAAATTACAATGATGAATAATAAATTACAACTTATGGTTATTTAAGGTGATGAATGAGACTATACATTTATATACAGGAAGACTATTTGTACAAAGTAAAGAAAGTATTGAGGTAGGAAAAGGAATATCAAGGGATAAGAGGTTACTAAAGAGGGAAGAACGATCGTATAGGGGACAGGAGAAAAAAATATGATTTAAATCGCCTACATCTGTGCCACACAAGCAGATGGGGTCGTCGATAATATGAAATCTGGCAAGATGGGCTGGAGAACAAACGTGACCCAGTCTCATCCGTATTAAAACAGAGGTCTCCATCTTGCCAAATTTTGCCCGGCAAAACCATGGCCTTTCTGGAATCTCGGGTTGAATTAGGGAAAAGTAATATCCCTTCGATCTGCTACTGATATCCCAAGCTTTCTTCCAGGTGTCCCGAAGAAATCTCTTAGGCATCGTGACAAGGTCATAGGAAAAATTTTTATATGGGACTAAGTCCCCACTATACACAGCATCACCAGCCAGAGCGTCAGCCATTTCATTGCCATGAATTCCAGCATGGGCCGGAATCCATGCAAATTGTACTAAGTTGCCCTCAGTGATAATTCTGGACGCAAATTCTCTTATTAAGTAAATTATAGAAAGCTGTGACTTGCCTTCATATGGGGATTTATTGATGGCTAAAAGAGCACTTCGAGAGTCAGTAAAAATTATAGCTTTTTTTAACTTAAAAACGCAAATATATTCTATGGCTTTTAATATACCGAAGCATTCCCCAGTAAAAACAGAAGTCTCCGGAGGCAGTTTAATTTTTTGGACGATGTTATATTGGGAATGGTAAGTACCTACCCCAACACAACCAGTAGGAGTACGTTTGGCAGCATCGGTAAAAATGTGGTGGAATTCTAGATGTTCAGTCAAAAAATGGTTAAAATTTAAATGGCAATCGGGATCGGATTTATTGACACAGTCATATGTTATGATGGGACTGAACTGCAAACTTTCGTAACTATTACTAAATATTGGGAGTTTATTGGAACGATGAATAGGAGAAGAAATGGAAAGGTATTTTTTATAGCTGACAACTAAACAAGGAGCACGTTTATGAGACCAGTAATCTGAAGATTCCATTTGCAAAATTAAAGATTCGAGTTTGGGAATGAGAGGATGAGTTGAGAGTTGAAGAATCCGGAACAGGTATTTGTCAGATAGGAATTGTCTTCTAATGTATAAGGGAGCTTCCCCGCATTCGACTTGGAGTGCGTTAATGGGACTAGACTTCATTGCACCCGAAATAATTCGTAATGCTTTAGACTGGATGCGATCCAATTTTTTAAAAGCCAGAACACTGCCAGGTTCCAGTACGAACAATCCGTAATCCATAGTGCTTCTAATGATTGCATTATAAATAAGTTTTAAAGAAAAGGGATGGGCACCCCACCACACACCTGAGAGGCATCTAAGCATGTTTAAGTGATTTTCACATTTGTTAACAATATATTCGCAATGGGGAACACAGCTTAATTTAGAGTCAAATATTACACCTAGATATCTGAAATTATCTTTTACTGGAATAGGTATTCCTTTATACATCACATTTACTAATGGAATATTCTTCTTCCGGGTAAATAAAACAGCCCCACTTTTAGAGGTGGATAAATCCAAGCCATTTACATGTAACCATGACTCCAGTGAAGACAAAGCAGAATTGACATCAAAGTTGGCTTGCTCAACCGAATGACTTGAAGAGTACAACAACAAATCATCGGCGTATTGTAGAACCTTAACATGTCTAGTTAAGGCCGAGTCCATATCAAAAGTGTAGATGTTATAAAGAAGGGGACTGAGCACGGAACCCTGTGGGAGACCTCTCCACACACGGCGAGATACCTCATGGTCTCCTAAAAACATGATTATAGAGCGTGCAGTCAGGATATTAATAATAAAATTCAACAAGTTCGTTGGAACCAGTAAGGCTGATAATTTACTTTGTAAAATGGATAATACAACATTATCATAAGCCGCATTGATGTCGAGAAATACTGCTACGGTGGATTGATTTTCAGAGAAGGATAGCCGAATATCAGTTGTTAAAATACTTAAACAGTCCGTGGTACTTTTGCCTTTTCTAAATCCATATTGTGATTCCGCCAAAAGGCCCTTACTTTCGACATACCATTCTAGGCGATTTTTTACAAGGTGTTCTGCTATTTTCATTAGAATTGAAGACAAAACTATGGGGCGATATGAAGAAGCATCAGAAGGAGTTTTATTTGGTTTGAGAAATGGCAACACCAGTTGACGTTTCCATTCATCAGGGATGTGTCCAGTAACTATAACAGAATTAACAAGCTTTAAATAATAACTCAGGACGTCGTCATTTAGATTAGCAAAAAAGGAATACGGGATGCCGTCAATGCCTGGTGCAGAGTCTTTAGTTTTATGAATAACACCCTTTAATTCAATAAGAGTGAATGGTAGCTCTAGCGTTACAGAAATATCATGGTTACTGGGTTCAAGAGGCAAATTAAGATCAACAGCCTCAGGCACCCAAGGAGGAGCTATTTTATCCAAGAAGTTACTGGCTAAAGAGTCAGGAATAGGAGCAGGATTATTATAAATGGACCTAAATCTACGAATATTACGCCAGACGACCGTAGGGTGAGTATTCGGTGAAATTGATGAGCAGAAGTTACGCCAAGACTCAAATTTTTTCTTCTTAAAAAGTTTGCTAGTTTCATTAGTTAGGTTAGTAAGGATTTCAAAATTCTTATCAGACATATCCAGGTTATAATTGTATTCAGCCTCTTTACGTTTCTTAATCAATTCTGTGCACTCAGAGTCCCACCATGGAGGTGACGGGATTGTACCAGCGTTTTTATTTTTTACAGGGAAAACTTCATCTGCCGCCGCAATTAATATGTGTGCTAAAGCTACTGCACAAATGTTTTCATTGCCATCAGAAATGACAGGCAAGGAGTCAAGTTTTCTATCAACAATGTCTTTAAATTTATCCCAGTCAATGTTATTTCTATTTGGAAGTTTGTGCTTTAAATTTGATCTCCTTAAAGGTGCCTTTGGTTTGGAAAGAGGATATGTAATAAGTATGGGAAAATGGTCACTACCATAAGTAGTGGTTAAAACATGCCAAGTTAAAGAAGAGGCTAAGCTTGGAGAACAGATCGAAAGGTCAATTGCACTTCGGTTTTGATTGGGAGCACACCGACGTGTGGCTTCTCCTGAGTTCAAGATGCATAAGTTGTGTAAGTCTATTATATCAAGTAATTCATCCCCATAACTGTTGGAAGTTGAACAACCCCATGACTGGTGATGGCAATTAAAGTCCCCCAATACTAAGAATGGCTTTGGTAGCAAAGAAAAGAGGTCATTCACCTCTTGAAGAACAGAAGAAGAAGGGTGAGGAATGTAAATAGAAACAAGACAAGTATTATACACTTTAATAGCTACAATTGAAATTTCCTCACTATGAGGTGGTAGTGTAACAGAAGAGAAAGGGATAGAATTCTTGATGAGTAAAGCTACTCCGCCATACCCATCAGATCTATCCTCTCTAATGGTTGAGTAACCATTAATTTTAAAAATATGAGATGATTTGAGCCAAGTCTCTGCTAAAGCAAAAACTAAAGGCTCATATTTGTTTAATAGATGAATAACATCACTCTTTTTGTTTATTAGACTGCGACAGTTCCACTGGATTATTTTGGATGTGTCCATTATGAATGACTTGAGGTAAATTGAAAGATTGGGCAACGTTGGACGGTGGCATGTTAAACTGGGCGAGAAGATTGTGTAAAGCAGAAAGAAGATCATTTATGGAAAAATTTGTGTCTTTTATTTCATTATTATTCAGAGCACAGCCATTTGAAGGTTGAGGTATGACAAAATCTCTAACAATAGCATTGTGGGCATCTTTATTATATCCATGCACTTGTTTTGGAGGTGAGCGTGGTTTCAGGAAGACAGTCTTCTTATAACTATTCGATGTTTTAGGGGATGAAATAAGTGGGATAACTGCATTTTGGGAAGGAGTGGATAAAAGAGTATCAGCGTAAGATTTAGTCACTGGGGGATGTACTTTAGTCGCTTCAGCATAGGAAACTGAACTTTGTGCCATGTATTTTTTAATTGATTTTTGCCTAGAGAATTCAGGGCAAGATTTATTAATTGCAAAATGAAAACCAGAGCAAAGACAGCAAGAGGCAGTTTCTTCATCTTTTTCACAACTGTCCCCAGAGTGACCTTGGCCACACTTAAAGCAGCGAGGTTTGGACCTGCACTGAATTTTGGTATGGCCAAACCTACAACAGTTGAAGCATTGTATGGTGGGGAAAATGTATAAGTCAACTGGTAATGCATTGTAACACATAAAAATTCTTTTAGGCAACACTTGTCCATCAAATGTTACGACAATTGTCTGTGATGGTTTCCAGATGGTTGTTCCATCCACTATGGATTTATAATTCAAACGTCTGACTTTTAATATTGGACCACACCCAATTGGTACTGATATATTGTCAATGACCTCCTCAGGAGACCATTCCGCAGGAACACCGCGAACTAAACCCATCCGTGTTACGTTAAATGTTGGTATAAAAGCTTTGTAATTATAATTTTTAAGGCTCTCATGTTCAATAAAAGAATTTGCATCTAGATGATTTGAGAAGGAAAGAGTAATTTTATTTCGTCCAATCTTTTTGACACTACCGTTAATAATATTTTTGAAAGCATTATGTTTCAAAAACTTTCCAAAAGTTATGGGGTGCAATATCGTACCTTCATCTGGAGCTGTAAATGTTTTTTGTACATGAATTACATATGGTGCGCTATCTGTATTTTCGTAACTTGTTCTGCCAATCTGAGCGGCGGGAATCAAAGAAGGAGTCGAGGTATGAGGTGGAGGAGTAACAGATGATGTAGGTATAATTTTCGTAGGTGTGCAGGATTCAGTAACTCTTTCAGTGCAGTTACAACCGGAGGATTCAGATCCCTGGTTTTTTCGGGTACGGCGACGTTTGTTGCAGTGTTTGCAAAGATGAAGACGAGTTCTTTTTAAATTACGAGCCGAAGATGACCCGTCAGTATCCATGCCGGATTCATTTGAATTTATTGTAACAAAAACGCCTGCCGGGGGAACGAAGTCCCCCGGGTCCGGCGGGTCGTTCATACTTACAGACTAAATAATAATTTAAATAACTTACCACTACCGATGAAATACACTAAACTAATTTAAAATAGTAAATAAAAGAATATACAACACTAAAACTACAGCTACCGATCCTATAATATCCACGTATTTTAAATTTTCAGCTTCAAATCAAAATTTCGCGTCCGCCAAGTTGGAAGTTTCCCGCGCTTTTTTCAATAACACTGTTTGTTGGTGTTATCTCTTATCAGGAGTTGCCACTTTAGAATTATTCGTAGCTGATACTACGAATTTGTTGACAATAGAGAAAAAAAAGCTTGTTATCAGCTTATCAGTCAAGTGATAGAGTAATGAATGAAATCAACGCATCAAGATTTGTGGAGCATTTCATAGGTGGACCTTTCGTAGGCAGTGGTTAGGCCAGATAATTTTATTGTGCAATAACGGTCATTGTCGGAAATAAATAAAGAAAGATATACCTATTATAAAGCCCGCCACAAAAAAATACTGGATCAAAGTTTTTACCTACCGCAACCGCAATAAAAACAAAGGCAGCGCCATCTATCCTGGCAGAACGAAATCGTGCATCACGGTATAAAGAATGTGATAGACGGGCGAGCAAGTACGCCGACTTATGGCTCGAAGACCTTTTTCTCTACGCGTCTTGTACCCGTGGCCGTAGAGAAAAGGCTCGTCGAGCTAGAAGTCCGCGTACTTGCTCATCCGTCTATCACCCACTTAACTCTACTATTATTACACCACCCTAAATTAGGACTGAAGGCCTTTTGAATGCCTTCCACGCGCGCCTCAAAGAGAGTCAGCATTGGGAGCACAGACTACATAGAGATACTACGTATATTGGGAGGGGCCCGAAAGGGCCGACGCCTGCCGGAGTCGTGGGACTATTCGAAAGAGATACCTATCTCTATGACGTAGTCTGTGAGATACCGTGGCTCCGGAACACAAAGGGCACTGAAGGAACATGGATGGGTTTTTGATTTCTCATCCCTAAAAAAAAAAAAAAAAAAAAAAAAAAAAAAAAAAAAAAAAAAAAAAAAAAGGCCTTGAATGCCGTTTAGTGTAATAACCGCTTAATAAAATTAATAGCTGTGTACGTTTATGGCCTTTTCCTTTTGAATTTGTTGTGTCTTATTCCTATCCTAATCCTGAGTCTGTCAGTGTCATGTCTCATGTCAACCTAGCAATGCCAATGTCAGCCAAAGTCCAATGCACTAGACTAGTATTGAGTTCAGTTGTGTTCGTGTTCATTGTTTCGTTACATGTAAATAACCCAAAAATTTTGTTAACTTGCATTCAAGAAATCTGTAACTGCAACCTTCATTCTGCTTGACTGTTTTTTACAACATCATAATACCACTCACAGCGAAACCCTGTTCTTTTGGGATAAAGCAAGTTCGTCAAAATGAATGCGCTTCCTGCTCAACCCGTTGGGATACAGAGCACAGCGGGTGCTGTACCCATTCGAAATGAAAAAGGTAAGCCTTGAGAAGATCCTAGTTCATAAGTGCTGATAAGTGTCCACGAATTAATTAAATTAAAAGCAGCTTAGCCTCCATAATATGTTAATTCTGTTTTGAGCTAAATCCAAATGCTTTATCGTTTACAGGAGAGATTTCTATGCAAAAGGTGAAGGTTCAGAGGTATATATCGGGTAAAAAGCCAGACTATGCTCAAGGTGCGTCATCATCAGAGGAATCTGATACTGAGGACTTTATAGAGCAACAAAAACCAGACCGTAGGCCACAGACCTTGCCACAAGTCATCAGCAAGAAAGAGGAACATCACAGTGATTCTGAGAAAGAGGTAAGAGTAATCAGAGGTTTTATGTCAATTTAAAGATTCATTTTATGATTTCAAGAATGAATTTATTAACCTAAGTCTTCATGCATTTTTACAAGGTCGATGATCCGCGTCTTCGCCGTTTACGACAAGCAGCCCAGTCGCCACCAAGACGCGCTGAACACAAACCAGAGATCATTGATGCGGAACCAGAGGAAGAAGTAGAGAGTAGTGTTGAGGAAGCAAGGGACAGTTCTGAGAGTGAAGATGAACTTGATGAGGAAGAAATTGAGAGGCGTCGACAGGCTCTCAAGGCTAAACTTGCTGCAAGGTAATCTAACATACAAGTTGCTGTTTGTTTCTATTGCAACATTCTGTATAGAGCTTGACTCTTGTTGATCTAAATAAGTTATTCAGTAAAAAAGGCCACAACTAATGAACATATGGCACTCTACCTATTCTACTCCTTCTAATCTACTGTCAATATTCAGTAGTATTCCTGTAAGTTTTGTCTGATAAAGAAAAAACCAGTATAGACAAAGATTTCTATCATTTGTTTACTGAATTCAACCCTACATTGTGATCTATCTATAACTTTGCTCAGAGAAAACTCAACATAATGTATACCTTGCATTTTTACTTGAATGATACAGAACTAAGAAAATTTAATATGATTTGTATGATTGAGTATTTAGTGTTCATGTGTCTTCTTAGGGAAGCGGAGAAAGAAGTTCTGGGTAGAGATGATGATGAGGAAATTATGGATGGTGACAAAGAAGAAAGTGGGTCATCGGACACTGAGTATACAGACAGTGAAGAAGACACAGGTAAATTTACAACATGAAATTACTAGGTACAACCATTCATCACCACTAGTTCTCTACACAACTGGAATTGTAAAGCAATTTGCCTTAATGATACTGCCACTATTTCTTTATTAATTGAGCTATAGTATCTTTTCTGGCCTTATAAATATCCAGCTTCGTCACCATGCAAATTCTTATCCATGAGCACTGTCTGTCTATAGTTAATTTGAAGAGACTGGGAATAATATTTCATGTTAAAGGAAGAGTAGAAGAAACCAATAGTTTTTCAAACAAGGACGTGCTTTTTATTTAGATTGCATATTACTATGCAATATACATTCTACAATATGTCATAATTTATAACAGGCATGTTATGAATTACAAATACTTCCCCATTTTAAATAACTACATCTTTAATTTTCTTTGATTTTTTTAGTATGCCAGTATTGTTATTGTATCTTCCATTGTATTTTATATATGGTGAGATCGACTGCATTATAGACAAAGTATAATTTTAATAATTTAGAGACATTCAGAGGTTGTTCGATACTTGGTGGTGGCTCAGGATCATTCAACTGGTTTTCTTTTGCATTGTTCCGTCTCATTATTCATTTTCATTCACTGAATCAAGAATTTCTTGATCAGCTGTCGAAACTGCTATGACCGAGTTCTTGCCTGCTTCTATGTACTGTTGTATATTTTCAGTGAAATTTTCTGGCATGTGGAACTGTTTGACTCACTCAATCAATGGAAGGTCGCCTTTACTTTCAAACTCAGGTTCATCAACTGCAAAACTGGTACAAAGCCCTGCATGGCGAAAAGAGTGCTACAGGGTTAACGCTGTCACTTCTTTCCAGGCCTTAGATAAACAATTAACTGCATGTAGCAGATTAATAGAAGTTTTACCTTCTGATTCAATTAGCTCCATCAATCGTTTTCTTCTAAAATTACGTTTGAAGCTTTTAATTGCTCTAACCATTGGCTACAAGACACTAGTTGTATTGGCTGGGAAAAATGCCAATTCTGTTTCGAAGTTCCGATATACGAGGGTAAGCAGGAGAATTGTGAACAAGATTTTTTGTCTTTTTAATTCTGCATCCTATCTGTGCAATTCTTCTTCAAAAAGTTGATTGGTCATTGAAGCTGATTTGTTCGCTTTATAGGTGACTTGTAATTGTTTAATGTTGTTGAAACACCTTGTTGGTTTTCCTATTACCAACAGCTTTCGATTTTCTGTGCCAACCGAATTGGCAACCAAAAAAACTTTGATACGCTTTTTGTAGAGTTTTCCATCAGCACAATTCTCTCCTTTTAACGAAGTTTGGCGACAATTTATAGAAGATTGTGGTTTCACTAGCATTCAAAATATCACTGGGAGCATACTTTTCTTTCAAATTTGGCCACACTTTTTCAATCCATTCATGATGACATCTCATAATTCGCCATTCGCTTTACCGTAGGTGACGCTGCTTAAACTTTCCAAGCCATCCTTCTGACGCTTTGAAATCAGTTAACCTAATCATATTTTTCTGCCTTTGCACAATCGGTCCCGAGATAGGGATATTATTCTGGCATTGTTTACAACACCAGAGCAACATGACCTGATCTAGGTTGTCATATTAGGGCCGTTTTAATTTCTTAGATGGCTTCCCATCCATATCTGCCTTTAGATTTTTTCTTTTTCTTCCAAATGGTAGACACAGTTGATGGGCTGAATCCAAAGTGTCTTCCAGCGTCACTTTTCTTTTCTCCATTCTCTATCTCAGATCATAGTGTCTAGGAAAATATGATCTCAATTACACGGTTGTAACTCTGTGCATTGTTTAGTAGTAATTTATAAATTGTCGTAAATTTTCCATCAGTAAAAAAGTTATAAAGTGGTGAAGAGAGGGCATTATGAGACACTGTGTTTTATTTCTTTTTGTTTAAAGAAGTGCTGATCGTCAGCCTAATATGAATAAATTAATTTCTTAGACGGGCTGACGGAGGACTGTCGCATAATTTTCTGTACTTATGTTATTAAAAGTTTCTAAATATTGCTTATAATCTTCCTAGGACCCCGCGTGAAACCCGTATTTGTCAGAGCATCAGACAGAATGACTGTACAAGAGCGAGAGCGGAAAGTAAAGCAACAGAAGAAAGAAGAAGTAGAAGCGAGGAAAGAGAAAGAAGAGAGGAGAAGAGATGCTTTGAAACTTGTTGAAGAGACCATCAGGTCTGAACAGAGGAATATACAGGTTCGTCCATTTATTTAATTTTTAATGAACTTTATACAATATATTATTATGTAATATGTAGTGACTACATACCGCGTGTATCTGACATCGACGCACAAACGATTTCGATGGGTCCAGGGCATGATTCTGGACACCCTAGACTTAGAATCTTTCGTCGGCTTTTTTCTCATTTTTTTCAAGGGTTTTTTTACTTTAGACTGCTCATAATCGTTATTCTGACCTAACCCAATGAGATTTTTAATAAAAAAATAAATAATTAACTACTTTCACTAAAAAGAGCAATCTGAATAAAACCACAAATAGATATCAGCTCAGCAGCGCTGATACCTATTTGTGGTACTAGTGAAAAAAAATAAAAAATGAGAAAAGAACCGACGAAAAATTCCAACACTGGGGTGTCCAGAATCATGCCCTGGACCCATGGAAATCGTTTGTGGGTCGATGTCAGATATACGCGGTATGTATTCAATACATATTATAAGACAAAGTCCTCCGCCGCGTCTGTCTCTCTGTCTGTTTGCTATAAACTCAAAAACTACTGCACCGATTTTCATGCTGTTTTGAGTTTTCACCTTATATTATTTTTATGTACATTAATCAGAATTGGGTAAAATCGTCGTAGTCTGCTGTTGTGTATAGAATGAATGTGTAGAAACAGGAATGTCTGCGCGCCCAAAGTAAAAAAAACCGGCTAGTCGGACTCGCACACTGAGGGTTCCGTACAAACCAGTAGGTATTATATTAAAAGCAGAAGTTGCGATTTACGTTTTATGACGTATTAAAAAAAAACTAGTTACTAGATCTCGTTCATACCAATTTTCGCTGATAATGTACATATATTTTTTTTAGTTTTATCATTCTCTTATTTTAGAAGTTAAGGGGGGGACACACACACATTTTACCACTTTGGAAGTGTCTCTCGCGCAAACTATTCAGTTTAGAAAAAAAATATATTAGAAACCTCAATATCATTTTTGGATCCATAGATACCCCACACGTATGGGTTTGACGAAAAATTTTTATTTGAGTTTCAGTTGTAAGTATGGGGACCCCCAAAATTTATTGTTTATTTTTTTCTATTTTTGTGTGAAAATCTTTATGCAGTTCACGAAATACATCTACTTACCAAATTTCAACAGCATACTTCCTATAGTTTCGGAGAAAAGTGGCTGTGACATACGGACGGACAGACAGACAGACAGACAGACAGACAGACAGACATGTCGAATCTATAAGGGTTCCGTTTTTGCCATTTGGCTTCGGAATCCTAAAAACGTCGATCTCAATTTGACGGTTGTTTGCATTGCGCGTTTTTCGTCACCAAGGCAGTAAAGTTGTTAGTGCAATGTTTTTCTTTGTTATTTATTTTTAAAGTATTTTAAAAATTGACTTGTAATGAATGTCACTGTGATGCAAAAACCAGGAATGTCAGTGACATAGATTGTTTTTGCTATACAATATAATATGAGATAGACAATATTGTATAGTCACAAGTTTCAGATTTTTTGCAAAAAAAACTAATAAGTGAAACTAAAATATATTTTTTTAAGTAACTATAAAAAATATTTTCGTAATGAGTTGTTTCAATATTTGGACTAAAGAACATAAAATTAAGGAAATACAGACTTTGAAACTATAAAAAGTGGTTTTTCTCTTATTTGTTTTTTTTTTTTGACATTCATTGTTTTTCCCATTGAGTCTTCAACTGTTATCTGCATTTATTTTTAATTTAGGCTCAGTAGTTTCGGAGGTAAGGGGAGGGGGAATAATAACTTCTAAACTATTTATTTTAAAATTATTAAAAAAATATAATGAAGTCCCTAACAGTAAGCCCTTTCATTTGATATGTCACACGATACTTTTTGAAAAATATTTCTAGTTTTACCCCCAAATGAATATATAAATATAAATTTAATTTTTTACATAACACGTCCATGTTTTTTTATTATTATTTAATGGGCTTGTTCTTGACTACAATCACGCCTGATGAAAAGCGATGGATGAGGTTTAAGATGGAGCGAGCTTGCCCAGAAAGAAGATGCCTGTTCACTCATGCTTTGAAGGCTGAAGGGTTATATGTGGTCGGGAACACAGACGTTGGCAGAGCGTTCCACATTTTGGCTGTGCTCATAATAAATGTGGAGGAGAAGCGCTGGGTACGACTAGTCGCGATATCGACCAATTACGAGTGGTACCCTGCAGTACGTCTGGTATTCGGTAGTAAAAGCGCGGTGGTGGGATCAGGTCGTGGAGAACCTGTGCACCCTCACCAAAGTACTGCGCCGATGAGCTAGGCTGTGAAGCTGAGCCACCAACGTCTCGTCACCTATAAGCCTTTCTGCTCTACGTTCCACCGTTTGGGTCACAGAAGTGCATATGTATACCAAATTTCAACGGAATCTGTCCAGTAGATTCGAAGAAAACTGGCTATGACAGACAGACAGACACCCAAGTGATTCTTTAAGGTTCCGTTTTCTTCGGATGTTGGAAACCCTAAATATCAACTTATTTCTATGGAATAGTTTATGGTTGGCGCTAGGTAAACGTGTGATAAAGTACATTGATCTTTCCATAATATCCCTTCGTAAATACTCGAACAATAAATTATGAACCGTTTCTCATTATTAGAGAACGTGAAGGATCATGATAGAAGTCGATTCAGCGGGTCTAAAAACGCCACTTTGGCAGAATCAGAAAGCAAATCACGCTTCCCGTTACTGTCAATTTTTTTCAATTAACCTGGAACCTAATGCGTGAGCGATAAAGATGAAAATGAAATTTGACAGATTGTTGTGTGATTAATATTATGATTCTGCTAAAGTGGCCTTTTTAGCCCCCCAGGACAGCTTTATGTCATTATTTCTGGTTTTGATATAAAAGTCAATAAAATGTATGGGCAATGTCCGTTAATGCACGGGTATCTGACGTCTACCATAGGTAGACAAGTTGAGAAATCTGGCCATACCTAAATAAACAATCTTTAATTTCAGGGCGAGCTAAAAGAAGGTAACATCAACGACGTGTGCACTGATGACGAAAATGATGAACTGGAATATGAAGCGTGGAAGTTGCGTGAAATGAAACGCATCAAGCGAGACAAGGAAGAAAGAGAAGCGTAAGTAAAAACATAAAGCCCGAAATATGTTGTAAGACTATGCTTGGCTCGTTTTATTTTCTGCCAAATACAGTTGAAACTATATTATGAATTTTGGTGCAGAGAAGCACAGGATTTTTCTGAAAAACTCTATATTAAGGCGTGCGAAGCCACGGGCATACATTAGTTAATGAAACGGTACCAGGCTGCCTTTAAGTCAGATCTGGTAGCCTGTACTAAAAAAAAGTAAGCCAGAATTTTATTGACTGTCTAATAATTCTGTTCACAGTGTAGAAAAGGAGTTGTTAGCCATCGAGCGCATGCGCAACATGACGGAAGAGGAACGCCGCGTGGAACAACGTCTCAACCCCAAGCTCGTTACCAACAAGTCCGTGAAGGGCAAGTACAAGTTCCTGCAAAAATACTATCACAGGTCTGTATTCATATTACACTTATTAATGTTTTCGTTACATTTGTGATGAAAGAAAGAGTTTACTTGCACCAAGCATGACGCATACCACAGAGGAGCATGAGGAGCTCGTGGTAAAAAAAAAATGCCACTCGGATTGATCTTCAAGGTTAAGCATCGCTTGTCAAGGTTGGTCTGTGGATGGGTGATGATCTTAACATACCGAGTTTCCTCCGTGCCTCGGAAAGCATTTTAAGCCGTTGGTACCGACTGTCATTTGTACCTCTTTGTCGTTTCGGATTATCAGAAGCCAGTAAATTTGACTCCAGTCTTGCCAAGAACTGCCATGTTACCCAGTTAATGGGTTATGGAGGTCTGGTAGGCATTCGCTCCACGTAAAATACTGGTGTTCAGCTGAATCTGGTTTGACTGGAAGCCAGCCCCAATGCAGTTGGAAAAAGGCTAGGCAGATCAGGATGACGCATATCATAAAAAAACAACGGATCGGGATATGCAAGTAAGGAAGATATGCGTCACATCCGCGCAAAACAGCCATCGCTCAGCATAATGCTGGGACTGATGAGCTCATGCATGATTTGAGGAGGCGCCAGATACATTTGCAATAAAGCATTTTGACTTGTCCCTAATCCTAATATGTCTTTTTCATCTTCGTAGAAAAAAATAATATCTTATGAATCACCTATCTTATGACAGTTATGACCTACTTGAAAATATAAAGGATCATTACAGATTACATTACACATTTTTATTGGGGGCCGAGTCACCCGCGTCCGTAGGAGAATACCCTTCAGCGAATCCCTACACGTGGTCCCCGGGTGGTGCTAAACAGGTGACACTAACCGCCTCCGTGGTCTAGTGGTTAAACCACCTGATTCAGACCCAGAGGTCCCGGGTTCGATTCCCAGCGGGGGGAAAATTTTTTGCTCGGTTTGGTTGGTGGTAGGACTTGTTCTAAGTCCGCCTGGCAAGCTACCACCATCATGTCTAAGTCTGTCGCCATAACAACAATGTTAACAGCATTAGTTGTGTTCCGGCAGTTAGAGGTATGATAGCCAGTTCCCCTGTTTATGAGGATTCCGGGTGAAACTCGCTTCCATCTTCGGCCTAATTATCACTTTCCATCAGGTGAGATTTGGGCCAAGAGTTTCCCCGTTCCGCATTTAAAAAAAAGTTTTCTATTTTTCCACCATTTTATTTATTTTTTATCCAATCGTACTGTTTTAATAACATCTATAAAAGTATTCATTCATGTATATTTTTCATAGTAGTCAATTACCCTATGCTATGTTCAAAGGTTGAGGGGATAACAAGTAATACAAACAAATGACTTTATTTTTCAGAGGTGCCTTCTACTTGGACAAAGAAGAAGAGGTGTTCAAACAAGACTTCTCTGGTCCCACTCTGGACGATCACTTTGATAAGACTGTTTTACCTAAGGTAATTATTTCAATCCATACTATATTACGTAATAAAAGTCCATACTACTATCAAAAATGCGAATGTAACTGTTTGTCTGTAACGCTTTCAAGATTTAACCGCCGAACTAATTTTGATGAAATTTAGTACAAAGATTGATTAGACCATGGAGAAAAACATAGACTACCCTTGGCCGTGAGAAAGGGTGTTGAAGGGGTTGAAAGTTTGTATGGGATCTCGTCATTACTGAAAATAAAACCATGAACTTTTGTAGTTAGGCACTAGAAAAAAATTACTGAAATATGTTCAAGCGTTTAAAAAAAAAGCGTGACTGACTTGACGGTAATGTGACTGATGTGTTTTTATGTTACTTGATATGCTTGCCGTCTGAGGGCAAATTTCTCGATTTCGTTTGTAAAGCAGAATGCGTTAGTCAATTAAAATTTTCCCACTTAACCTAATCTTGAACGTGAGCTACAGTACGAATATTCTAACTTTACCCATGCGAAGTTGGCTGTTAGTGACGACCGCGCAGGTCCCATCGCGTAGAAAAGTTTTACGTTCGTAGATTATGTTTTTTTTTTGTGTACGTGTTACATTTGAATTTTGAAAAAATGCATGCATTAACAATAACACGATCACAATGTAACACAACAAACACATACACTACAAGAAAACACAAAATACAAGTCAAACAGTAAGAAAAAACCAGAATAATTAATTAAAACAATAACAACGTTTAACACTTTTCGCACCAACAGTCGTATTGCATTGAGGAAGCGAGGCACAAGTATGCATCAAACGTATACGAGTGACAGAGACAGCATACGCGACGTACCCGCGCATGCGCTTTTCTATGTTTCTTGTCAAATTGACATCCTGCGCAATCGATTGCGACGTACTTCACATGGGTAAACTTAGATTATTCGTACTGTAAAAAAAACATACAATATACATTTAACCCTTATCTTATGCCCACAGGTAATGCAAGTGAAGAAGTTCGGTCGGTCTGGTCGCACGAAGTACACTCACTTGGTCGACCAGGATACGACGGAGTTCGACTCGGCGTGGAGCAACGAAGGTGCGGCGGCCAGGCTCGCCAACTTCAGGGGCGGCATGAAGCAAGTGTTCGATAAACCTTCCGCGAAGAGGAAACATAATGTGTGATGATTGTGTGTACAATAGTATTGGTACTTACCACGACATAAGTGTGGCCAGGATTTGGACACGTTTATCTACCTTAAATTTTACATTTTTATCCAACTTTGAGTGACCAAACTTGACTGACAAATGTCTGATATTATGTTATTTCGCGTCGACTTATAATGCGCGATCGTCGTCGTTTATTTGTTCGGTAAAACCAAACACCGCCCTCTGTGGGCGCGATGACGCCATACGAGGATTGCCATACAAATGAACGCGACGACGATATTAGTACGACGCCTAAATTATTACAAAAACCGCATCAAAATCTGTTTGTGCAAGAACAAAAAAAATTGCATGTTCAATAATGAATTAGGAGTAAGATGGTTCCTGAAATTCTGAGCTACGCCTGTGTAGAGTTATTTGTTCATTAGTTGTACTGTGGCGTATCATGTATGAATGTTAAGTTATGTTACTTACAAAGCTGACTGTAAATAGTTATGGATAAGAACTTAGTATTAACTTTTGAGAAAATAAATTGTGTAAAATTAGTTTGTTTGTTTGAAGTTTCTTATTGTTTAGCCTTCTCATACCTCGTATTACTTTCTCGTATTCGTAATACTGGCAAGGGCGCCAGCCTTGCCAAGCCTTGTAAGTCCACAGTTATACCCCATAAATCATTCTGTAATCTTTGTTAAAATCGTGCCCGAACTTGTCCTGCGGCTGTTACTTCGCAGTGATAAAGCCATCATGATGGTTTGAGCAAGAGGAAAAAACCCAGCTTTTCAGGACTAATAGCGACCTCCCGTTTTCACAACGGAATCATGATGACATTGATACGTTATAGAACCTACAGTGCCGGATTATCCGGCACTGTAGGTTTCTTCTGTAGGTTCTTACGGTATCCGGTTGGTAAACTGCCTCTGTTTCTATAGCTAGTAAGTAGGATCTGTCTAAGAGCTCCTTTACGGAGACGCAGGGCATCGAGCGTCGCGTGTAGTAGTGCGAGCCGCGAGGCGTTGTATGAGAGCGTTTATGGAGAAGCGATTTTACACGCGTTTTCATGAAATGCAGGCGGAGCCCGCCGATGGCAAAACAAACATACGGCGATACCTCGCCCCCGCTCCCAATGCCCGCCGCGTCCGTTGCGGTGATGCCCGTCGCGTAAAACGCGGTGGATGCAGCGGCGGGCACCGCTACTCTGCACGTCCCGCACCACGCGCCGCGTCACGCCCTGCGTCTACATAAACAAAATCGCACATTGCCAGATGTTTGTTGTTGTGCGTGTGATGATGCGGCGCGTGCAGCGGGCCGCATCATCATCGGAAAAAAAGTTCGACGCCCCACGAGACGCTGCTTGTGATGGCGACGGCGACGCCCTACGCCCCATGTCTCCGTAAACGTGCAATTATTCATACAAATAATTAAGGCATTATTACACAGTAGGGTAAAATATCGGGGGCCGTAACCGGGACTCATTCACACACTTCTGTCTAGGCTAAGGACGTGTCAGACCACGTTGTGATGAACTAAGGTCCACCCCTTAGAATAATAACGCATAGAAGCCGCGTCTAGAACAAAACCCGAGCAAAATCGTGTGTCCACTTCATTTTCTTTGTGTGCGTGAGCCGAATGTGTCTACGTTCCTCTAACGCACACAGATATAGCTTTCAGTGATACCATTACTAAGCCGTTACCCACAAAATATGGGAAGACGCATTACTATTTTGCTATCAAGGCAAGTATTTTATGTTGTTGGGAACTGGAAAAGGTAAACATGATTTTTGATGTAATATGACATATTTTTTCGGAAGGTATAATTCAATTTATTTCAAAATAAAAGGAAATAAATCGCATATAGAATGAGATATTGTTCAATGCGTTTAGAATGCTTGATGGGTTATAATTATAAACAATGTTAAAACATCGGGTTTGATATGAATTAACAGTAAGTATTGTATTTTAAAATTACAAAAATGAAAAACATGAATGAAAGCAATGTGGGTATTTTTTCCTCACAAATAGCAACACTGTGTTATGACAAGTTAGGTTATTAGAATTTTGTTTTATTTATCGATTTACGTAAAAATAGTGCATAGAATGTGAGTACTTATTTGTGAAATGTTATTTTATCACATTTTTTTTGTTTTCCTGATGTGCTTTATCATCCTTTCACGCAACAAACTGTCATTTTCAATTATTTACTCGCGAGCTGTGTTCGATGGAACGTGACATTGAGTACTGACGGCCTGATGGCTAAGTTTGACGGATTAGGCTAAGTTTTAGTTGCCTCACTTTTTGCACTCGTACTAGGTTTCTATGCGTTATTATTCTAAGGTCCACCCACATTCCGAGCACATACCCACTTATATAAAGTCAGTAATTTTATTTTAAATCAGCTTTAGCCAGCGAGTTCGTACGCGCATACCTCGGTTTTCTAGCCCTCGTACGAAATCCTCTCTTAGTGCTCTCCTACACTCCTCAGGCACTTGTCTCACCGCCGGCGATCAGCGAGCAGCGAGTTAATCTTGAAAGTCGATTATTATGGGACCTGACATAGCACCCCGCCATATTTTTTTTTCAAAGTTACGGCGCACGATCTAACATGCATAAATGGCTAGAGGATATTTAAACAAAGAAAAATGTTTTATGTAGACATAGGCTAATCAAGGTGTAAGGTATCTTTGAATCTCATCCCTTTTTTTTAAAGATGAGAAGTCATCAAATGCCACCTGCTCTGGGCGGAGCAGAAGGAAGTGTCAGACTCTTACTGACTAAAACCACTGACGTATAAAAACTCATCTGTGTTCCTCTATATACAACGTGTTTTTTTTTTATATCCCATAACTCTAGGGAATTATTGAGGCCATATCAAAGAATCAACTGGCATATGAGTTATGTTCCAATCCTTCGTTCCTTTTTTTTTTAATTTTTCATACAAAATAATTCGGCAAAGTCACGATTATTAATGTAAAACACCCTTACGTGAAATATGACAACGTCGCATTTTCTTAGCTTTAAATATGAATGATTGGTTTGAATAAAAATGAATTACTTGTATTTATCAATGAAACTTAGATAGATACCTAGACACATCGAGGGTCTATTTTGTACGGTAAGCAAACAAGTAATGATTCGTCATACTGGTGACAATTTTTGACCTAATTTAATTATGATTGATGATATCTCCGGAACGATGCATTTTTGGACCACCTATTCTAGGAGTTTTAGTATTATTTTTACCTACAGAATATAACCCTAGAGTTATGGGATATAAAAAAAAAAACAGGTTGTATAATGCCCTTTGCGTTCCAGGGCTGCCGCGACTCTTTCGAACAAATTCTGCAACCCTGGCAGGCCCTGGCAGATTGAAACTGGCCCTAGGCCCCCCGTCTTGAATTTCTTCCAGTAATCTCTTCTGACTTAAAAAACATTATAAATTTTACCTGAAATAAAAACTAACTAAAAAATAAACTACTAAACTTACATACTACACTTCTGGACACATCTATTGGCCCACCTTGTATTTTCAGTTTCGTTTGGTCCTAGCTAAAATGTTATACCTATTAGGTCGATCAAAAAGTTTTTATGCAGTTTTGAACCTGGAACATTCACAATTTCATTCGATAGTCTTTTTTTGAATTTCGAACACAGAATTTAAAGAAACAAAAGACAATTTGGAGCCTGTTTGTTGATATCAAACAATTGAATAGTCAGAAAACTTGGTTTTATTGGTTTACTTGGATTTAATTCTTGAAAAAGTGATTGATATCTTTGGTTTTGCAACAAACATTACTTATTCTTAACATTAAGGTGAGGTTCTATCAACAATCTATGCATACTTCACCTGAAGTCGCCGCCCAAGCTGTGGCACTTATTCAGGCCGGACATAGCCACAGAAACGTGAGTGCTCAACTTAATTTAAGTCGATCTGCGGTCCGAAATGTTTATCGGAGGTACCTAGAGACTGGCGGCTTTGTTCGTCGCCAAGGAAGGCCACGATCTCGGGTCACAACTGAAAGGCAGGATCGATTCATCGTGACGAGCAGCTTGAGAAATCGTCACCTTACCTCCATTGAGATACAAAACCAACTTCGCGACTTCGACGGAGTATCTGTGAGCGCTCGAACTGTTCGGAGAAGGTTAAAAGAACGCGATATGGTACCACACAAGCCAGCTAATGGGCCCAAACTAACGCGAGCCCACCGAACAGCGCGCCTTCATTTCGCACGCAGTCATTTAAATTGGACACAGCAAGATTGGAGCCGTGTACTCTTTTCTGATGAGTCTAAAATTGTGTTACATGGCAATGATGGAAGGAAGAAGGTCTACCGACGTAAGGGAGAGCGTTTCGCACAATGCTGCTTTGAAGAGAGGGTTGCTTATGGCGGTGGCTCATGGACTGTCTGGGGCGGTATATCCGCGAGCGGCAAAACTCAACTTGAGGTTGTTACAGGAACACGGCTGCCAACATTAAATGCTGAAAGGTACATTCGTGAGTGCTTAGAACCTCACGTGATACCATACGCGGACTATGTGGGCCCAAATTTCCTTTTTATACATGATAATGCAAGAGCCCATACGGCCGGCATCGTCAGGGAATATCTTCGGGATGTGAACATCACAGTTATGGACTGGCCAGCCAGAAGCCCAGCCATGAACCCCATTGAGCACATGTGGGACGAGCTAAAAAGACGTGTTAGGGCTCGTCAGCCAGTTGCCCAGACGATGCAGGAGTTGAAAACTGCCATAGAAGAGGAATGGGAGATGATCCCTCAAAATTTCATAGAGCAGTTGATAAACTCTATGCCTAATCGTATGAGAGCTGTGGTAGATGCCCATGGAGGCAACACGCGTTATTAAATTAAACCTTTATTTGATAAAACATGTTTTTTATTCAAAAATCAATTGCCTTTAACAAGGCGCATATCCGACTTGTTAGGCGTAGCTCCATGTCGTATGGTATTCTGAATTCTAATTTAAAACAATACGATCGAAAAAGATGGTAAAATGTATCAGGTTTAAAACTGCATCAACAGTTTTTGTTCAATCTAGCAATCATATTTCGATAGGGGCCATCGAAACCTAAACTCTAAGGTGGGCCAATAGATGTGTCCAGAAGTGTAGGTATTTTCCCCCATTTCGAATCCACTACATACACCTACGCTACAACTAATCTAAGTCACTCAGTGGATTCTTAGCATGAACCCTATATTCATCAGCCAAGTCTTAATACTTCGAGCGGATTTCACAAGGAACTTCTATCGTTACCAACTTTTATATAACGCGCAAGCGGGCGACTACATGGGAGATTTTAACTTGATTTATGTGTTTCAGTTCTTACGGCATACTAGTATCTGTTGTGGCGAGTTATCCAACTTACCCTATTTGTTCAAGTTTCTCATCGTACTTTTTAATTGACCATATAAAGTTCGAAGGGATTACCCCAGTTTTAGTACACGGCTGGATAGATAAGATTGGATTTTTTTTTTATAGTTAACTATCTTTTTTCTGCGGCTTTGTTCTCATTAAAGAAACTTACCTATAACTAACCGCCTCTTGGAGTTGGGTCGCATCTATGTATCTTTGTACCAAAATTCATGTAAATCAGTTTGGCGATTGTAAGCTGATCGCTAAGTTCTAACACCTCGGAAGTCTAACGAAATACGTTTCGTTTGTCATTTGATAGAGAATCGCAGGACGCATCGTTTCGAATCACGAGAGTTTGGACCAATGGCGAAACGTTATTCAAAAAAGAAAAACATGACGTAGGTAGGTACCTACTTATGTTAGTTTTGTACAGAAAACCGCAGCAACAGCGTGTAGTTCAGTTTTTTCATAAAACGCGAAAAAAAACGAGTTACGCGCTGCTAAACAGTTTATTTGTTATCCTGAAAAGTTACAGATTATGACATCCGTGGTGTTAGGTTAAATGTTAAATTAAGCGACGAAAAGTTGCTTGTTAGTGTCACATAAGCAAAATGTTGTGCATCATGTCGCGCGCCAAATGTTGTCTAGTGAATACCTACTCGACGAGGCTTTAAATCAAAGTAAATTTATGTACGTACCTAAATAAAAACCTACTCCCTAACCGCAATAGAGGAATTAAAACCCATGTTTTTGCATAATGTATCCACTCTGCTTAAATGGTCAGGGTCTAAGAGGAAAGCACACCACCTACACAGTCATATAAGGGCTGAGTAAAACTTTGAACGAACTCCGGTGGGCGGCGGTAACTGCGGGTAGATGATAAAAGTTTCCGTCCCATTGTGACCGTTACACAATGTTTTGTTGAAACGTGCCGTGCTCTAGGGTTTCAAAATTGCTACTACACTTTGTTTAAAGAATTCCGACAAAATTTCAAAGTAATCTGCTGTACTACGTGCAATCCTACAATGCGAAAACATCAATGCAACGGCTGAATGGATTTGGAGGAAAATACGAACATAGGTAGAACGTAAGTAGATAAGGTACCTAAGTGATAGTAATTTTTCGACTCACGAGGGTAAGCCGCTGCAAAATGTTACATAGTATAAGTTCTAAATTGCTGTGGTTTTGATGTTTTTACAGCATTATATTTTGCAACGAGATCTTTGTTACGTTTGTAAATTAGTTCCCTTTAAACTCGTGCACATTGTTTAAAGTAAGTTCCTACCATTTACAATCTTGTAAAAAAAGAAACGTGTTGTGCCGCTAAGACTTTACTGTTACTGGATTATGTTGGAAAGGTAGTATTATAATACAATAATTAACAAAATAACATTCGGTTGCGGCTTGTACGATTCATGGACAGTAATGTTCAGTGCGTGGCAGTGATTTATAAATTTCCCATGAATGAATATATTTTAACAAGCTATTCGGACACCTTGCAGATTTCATGTAATTCGACTGGTTGATTGTAATGAGGTGGATCAGGGTGAACTCCAGATAATCTAGTCGCATCTCTGAAGTAAGAGGCGCAACGTTTGTGTTCTGGAGGACCAGATCTAACCGAACTCTCACACAAAGCCCATCCATACATGTTGCTAGTTGTTGGGCAATCATTGTATTTTTCTTCTGGTAGCCTGTGCTTTCTCGCGAAGAGGTATGCTGCACGGCCCCCATTAGCTGACGATTCTTTGTAAAGGATGCTTGACTCATTGGAGTCTACAGGTTTCATAACAGAGGGCTCCTCTGATTTCACAAATAAGTTTAGGGCGGTTGTTTCTGCTGCACCTGATATCGGACACCGCCTTCGATGCCTGGCAGTTGATTCATGTAGGTTACTTAAAGCAGACATGCCTGCACCAAGTACAGTTTCTTCAATCTCTTCAGTAGTATAGTGTTTCTGTTTTTCCTTACATTGAGCTTTTTGAATGAGTTCATCTTTGTGCTTAAGAAACCACGTTGTCCGCTGTTTATTAGCTTTTCTATAACTTTCTATAACAAACCTTTGTGTGGCTGGATCTGCGTAGTCTAGCGGCATTTTTTATTTGGTAGTAGTTTAAAAAAATACAACAAAAAAAAAATATAAAAATAACCTAAATACCTACATAGGTATGTCAATAAACACTAGGTATAGACTAATCTTAATCATTTTTAAAAAAAACTATGTAATTTTGAAAAAATACTCTGCTTTTTGGCCTAAAAAAAGGATTTGCTTTCAAGAATAAAAAGAACCTACCTACGTATGTAAGTTGCCTATGTACATACATACCTAAGTTAAGCTATGGGTTTTTTTTTCTTCTATTTGAGATATCGTCCCTATTTGATGAGTCCTATGCTGTAGCATGAACCCCTTTTCGGCGCTCATGGTGGTTCTTGGTTCTGCTGAAAAAAGCGTAAATACCGCCAGATGTGCGGTCTCAGTTCTTCTTCGTCTTCAATTTTTTCTAAGTTTATTTTCTTAAAAACTACGAATGTAGATAGTAGTACATTTTTTTTGTTGGATTACTATTTAGTATGTCCGTGACTACCACGGGACCACCGACGCTAATCGCTTTCATATTTGGGAAAATAGGTACTAATTAGTACTCTAACAAAAAAGTTGGTACCTTCGTAATTTTTGAGAAAATCGACTATGAAGGTGGTCCGCTGTACTCACGACTTTGACTGTTGATTAAAAGTTTAAGGAGCTTGTCAATTTCCTCAAACCTATATGTATAGAAAATTAAAAAGCAAGAAAAAATTAGTACCCAAAATCCAAAATCTCCGCGTATAACCCGGCCAAATTAAGTTGTCAGTCGTACTGAGCTGTTTGGGAGTGTGTTTTGTGTGTCAAGTGAATTTTAGGTCGGATTGTCCGCGGCTGTTTTGCTGTACACACTACACAAACACACCTACATCACAGACATATAAATAGTAGCAGACCAAACATTTGCTAAAATTTGCGTAGCCATTACGCACACCTAGGGAATGATATCATTACAGGGCCGAATTAGGACCGGTTGCCAGTATTATCTAACGATATTCTGAAAATCCCTGAAAATCTATATTCTCTGGGTAGGTACATGAAATATAGATTACTCCTCAATAGTCTTAACGAATAGAACCACCCTCTATTCCCGTGGTTATTGTTAAAGGCGGCTAAGGGAATATTTTAAGAGGACGATGGGCAGCAGTCCACTCTTTATCTTTTGACGATGTTTACAAACCATTGACGGACGTCAGTATCAGCTAGAAAAATTGGCACTGCAGTCATTAACCCGCATGCCATGTTTTGCAGAATCGAGAGTCAAGGTATTAGTATGCCTGAAAGCTAGTTTAGGAATAAATCAGGATTTTTGAAATAAAAGTAATGTATGTAATTCAAAATTCAAGCATTTATTTCAAATAAACCATTTACAGGCACTTTTTAACTGTCAAGGTCGGTCTGTCCAAAAAGTTGAAGCTATTTGCACGTTCCAAAGCGTAGATCTCTATGGAGAAGAACGTGCAAGAAACTCCAGGGACACTCTTCTATCTTACACTCTCATAATGCTTACATATGGAGTAAATTCGGTAAACAGTGTAGAAATTGCTCCGGCACGTAATTTTGTTCAAAAAGCGCTGGGATCGATCAAGTGAGTCTCAAAATGCTTTGAACAAAGTACACTTGAAGGTCTTGGTTGCCAATCCTGGAGTTTCAGGTTTTTAATCCAGGCATTCCGTAAACTTTCATCCTTGCGAAACCTGGAAAAATATTAGTATGCTCAATTATTGCCTGCTGAATGAAAATTCATCGTTATGTGAGTAGCCTATACTGTATTTATACATATGCCTATGTTCATGTTTTCCATAACACAGACACTGGGTAACATAATATTGATTTTATAATTTATTTTTAATATTAGCATGACATGTGTACATACACTGAAACTACTACAGGTATTTGGAATTGTATCACCAAAAAAGAATAAAACATCATACATTAAACTGAGGCTTTTTTGATAATTCAATGGAAATAAATATTTTACATAAATACATACAACAAATGCAATTTACTAAAAGTTTCGTCTTTGTTGCCTAATTCGTCCCTGACTAATTGAACAGGTACTTGAGCTGTCACTTGATGCCACTTTCTGACTATTTTGTCCTTGTTATGGTTTATTTCTTTAGTTGTAGGCTAACGGTACAGACAAATCGCATCTTTGTTAAAAACTGTATGTAAAATACGAATAAACAGTATGGAAACATTTGAATTTAGTAAAGAAAGCACTAAGATTTCCCAAAACTTACCGATGAAAGGTCAATCCAGGTGTTTTGTGGTAGCTAGCACTGTCACAGCGATACGAACAGCACTTCACCATATTATTTTACCGTCCTCGTGTGTTTTATGTCCCAAACAAGTAATATTTTATCAATTTTAAACGCGATTGAAAAACATTTGATGCTTATCAATATGGCAGACAAGCTACGCGTCAAATTTTGTCTATGTATGAGTCAGTGTGACAACACGTGACAGAACGAGACATGCTTATGAATTGTCACTTAGAAAAAAAAGGATAAAGAATCATACCATATAAAAAAATATATCTACGTATTAATGTTTGGTCTGCTACTATTTATATGTCTGTGACCTACATGAAACATTAGGTATATGTAGTGCAGTGTGTAGGGCACTAGTGTAGGGTAAACAGCCGCATCCTGCTTTATAGGTAGTTAAATAAATAAAAGTAAATTTGACTATGCATGCATTTTTATTTTATTTAAATCGGTTCTACTTTAAAAGTCATTTTCGAGGATTTTCTGCAAAACGGTTTAAAACGTCTTCCGTTAAAGAATTATACTGTTTACAAGTTTTTTTAGCACACCCCCTGCCCCCCGCCGGGTACGCCCATGAACTTGGTACCTACTGCTACGTACCAACATAATAAGAAAAAAAAAATAACCTATCGTTACCAATGGTTTGTGCACAGACTGTGGGTCTGTGGTACCTTTATTATTGCCGTGATACTCGAATATTATTTTTTTGTAAGTAGTTATAAATATGTTTCCTACTTAGGTACCTATAAGATACTTAAGTACTTATTAAGACCTAATTTACTGCATTAAAATACCTAACATGAGTAATACATACCTTTATAAGACCTTTTTCAGATCTTGTATGAAAACCGGTCAAGTGCGAGTCGGACTCTCACACGAAGGGTTCTCTACCAAAATAAAATTTGCCATAATCGCAAATTGATGGAGATGTTCTATTTCTTTTTCTTACATATGGCGCTCAAACCTGGTCTTTGGCAGCTCAGCAGAGGTTCAAGCTTAAAGCTGGTTTCAGACTACGCTATAATATATAGCATAGAGTATAATAATACCTATAGCTCATAGCACAACAATATCGCGCTCTATTCATTGTCAATAATATATAGTATAGTACAGTGCGAACGTGTCCATAACAATGTATGGTGCGCGATATTGCCTAGCTATGAGCTCTATACTATATGCTATTATATTATAGCATAAGTGTGAAAGCAGCTTTAGGTTTGCCAGCCAGAAATGAAGCGTAGCATTCTGGGAGTCAGCTTAACGGACCGCATTTTAGTATAGGAGGTGGCGTTGCAAATAAAAAAGTCTTAATAAGACGGCTTACATCGATATGGATAGTTGATCTTGTATGGCTAATATGGAAACTGGTGGTCAGCTGCTCATAGCAGTGCGTTTGAGTGTGATTCGTTACGAAAGTTGTAAAAAAATAAAAAAAATAAAGTCATAGTATGCCGGCTGAAACTTTTTTCTGGAAAGATGAGATCATACTGAGTTGAAAAACAGGGGTCAGCTGCATAGTGAGGGGTGGAAAATCAGTCAGCTGCTCGCATGAACTTGTAAAAAAAATATGAAAAAAAAGTAGTAGTGAGCCAAATTAAACTTAACTAGGCGAAATGTTTACATTTCGCCAAATTGGATTTACAGTTGTAGGATTAAATACTACCCTTATTAAAAGTACGAAAACATCAGTCAGCTGCTTGGCTGGCGGTGGAAAGTCAGTCAGCTGACGCAGTAAAGATTGAAAGTGCTAGTGCGTTAGTTGGCTTAGTCCTGAACATAAACATTATTACAACAGGACCACTTTCAAAGTCAATTTCTCGAAAACTACGAAGACACCCTTTTTTTTTGTAAGAGTAGGTACTTATTAGTACCAATTGAGTACTAATTTTATTTACCAAAAATGGAAGCGATTAGCGTCGGTGGTCCTGCGGTACCTAGTCATTTATGTAACTACAATCCAAATTATAACTATGCATTTTTAGATCCGGGTTGCATTGATATTACGCGACTTTGTAGATTTGTAACTATGATTGTAACTCGAAAGCCTTTGACGGGGTCTGGCACGCAAGTCTACTCAGCAAGCTTCCTGCTTATGGCATCCCAGCTGGTTTTTGTAGCTGGATATCAGACTTCCTCAGTGAATGGTCGATCCGAGTTGACGGTTGCTCCTCAAACCTCATGGCTTTTGATGCCGGAGTTCCTCAGGGGTCTATTCTCTCTGCAACCCTTTTCCTGCTGCACATCAATGACCTTCTTCAGCCTGGTCTTGTTGGGTACGCAGATGACAATACGGTTTCAGAGAGATACTTGTCCAGCGCAACAGCCAGCGGGGGTTGTTCCTTGAGAGAGGCCATGGTAGAGCGGACAAATTTGACCTTAAGCCTTATCTGCCAGTGGGATGAAGACAATCTGGTCATTTATAACGCCACCAACACTCCGTTTCGACCAAACTCTTACTTTTCGGGCTACATCTGTTCCTGTGACTGATCGGCTCGAGCTTCTAGGCATGGAGTTGACATCCAGTCTGAACTTCGATGCCACCTTTGAGTACAAAGCCCAAATTCAGCATCCTGAATAGTGTGAAGCGATACTTCAGGTCTGGACAGCTTTTAACCCTATACAAGGCACAAGTTCGATCCTGCATGGAGTATTGCAGCCACCTTTGGGATGGCTTAGCTAAGTGCCAGCTTGCCGCGCTTGACTCGGTGGAACGCAGAGCTAAGAGGCTCATCGGCGACGAAAAACTGGTGGAAACCAAGCTTCATAGCTCATCGCCGCAAGGTTGCCTGCTTGTCGGTCTTCTACAGATTGTACTTCGGTGAGTGTGCCCAAGAACTCCACGACCTCATCCCACCTCCCTTCTACCATCGGATATCCAGACGCACTGCAACTTACCATCCTTACCTTGTTGCTATTCCACCAATTGGCACTAAGCGTTTCCAAACTTCTTTATAATGCGCACAGCAAAGGAGTGGAACTCTCTGCCTGCGTCTTTGTTTCCGAACACTTACAACCTTAATCTCTTCAAAGTTAGAGTGAACAGGCTCCATATGGGTAAGCTCGCTCCATTGTAGACTTTGTCTCTGTCATCTTCGTGGTCATCTCTGACCAAGACTACAGTCAAGAGCAAACAAAAATGAAGAGAAATTCCACAATTTCAAAAATAGATACGTAAGTTAAACATGTTAAACAAAGGATTGAAAATTATATTTAAAAAAAATGAAGTAAAAATAGTATTCAAAATACTTAACCTTCCGTGCACCACGTGGGGTTTAATAAACCCCAGCGAAACAAAAATCGTCATATATTTTAAAACGGCTGCGCGAATTCCACGAAACATCGAGTAGCTGGAGTTGCGACATTGCCGGGTCGCATAGTAACAGTGATTTAGTAGTAGCGTCGCAGGCGCAGCGGATGGTCGCTCGCAAATTGTGGCAGGGTGTCAAAAACCCCACGCAGTTCGGCACGTCGGCGTCGTCTAAAAGGTAAGCAGTTTGACATGCAAAATATACAAAGTCATGGTTACATGGTTTTGTTTTTTTAAATTCTTTAATCGTTTATGTATTTTGTTTGCAGGTCTCATAATGGCTCGACGTATAGATCAACATGAAATATTATCGTCACTTATGGATGATAGTGATGGCGACACAGATGAGTTATATTTACCCGGAAGTGAAGGTGATTCAGATCATTTGAGTACTCAATCTGAAAGTGACATCGAAGAGGATGTAGAGGACGTAGACATTTCTTCAGGAGGTGGGTCTTCTAGCTCGCAAGGCTTTCATATTGGTAAAGATGGCAAAACAAAACAATTTTTTTTTTGTAAAAATTGTGCAGATTTGATCCAACTGGGATCTCATGAAGACTAATTTATAAATAAATAAATAAATATCCTTGGACATTTCACACAACGCCATATAGTCCCAAGCTAAGCAACCTAATGCTTGTGTTATGGTTACGATATGGCTGATAAACTACTTATATACATTTTTTTTTTCTGTAAATACATACATATTATAGATAGAAAACACCCAGACTCGGAACAAATACTTGTAGGTCGTACAAATATTTGTTCCTTGCGGGAATCGAACCCGCGACATGCTGCGCAGCAGTCAATCGCTCAACCACTGCGCCAACCGTGTCGTCGAATTATGTTAATTTATTTTTATTTTATTATTGTTTGTTATCTCATTAGGCCCTGAAATAAAGGGCACTAAGATGTTTTTAGTTAAGTTTTTTTTATAAGGCAAAACCAAAGAAGATGGTCTCCTCTTAGTTCTTAAAAAGTTCTATTTTTGTTACAATGCCTATAGATATTAAAAAAGTTTACTTTACTTATCAAATTTATTTTATTTCTATCTCCTAATAATCCAAAAACAATATAAATATGTATACAATAAGCTTTAAAAGGTTTTTTTATATATATAGATAGAATGATGTTGGGGTATATGAAACCCCCCATAGTGCAGGACACAACTTTTACCCACGTGGTTTACGGAAGGTTAAACCATAGAAACTCAAAACTAAAATCACTCTAATATACATTTGCCTCCCTTATAACCAGGGTTTTTGTAATGTTTGGGATCTGGGCTAGGTCCACTGCGGCTCTGTTCGCGGGCTAGCTGATACACACAACCGTGTTGTGACTTCTGCCTGGAAAAGTAACTGTCTTTAAGTCTCCAGCCATACTTCCATCCATCCGTTTCGGCAAAATAATATTTATCCTCAGGAGCGATAGCATTCCGTTTCTTCAAATAAACTTCACGACCGAAGAATGGTCTACCTTTGTATAGTATTGCCTTTTGCTTCGGTTCAACTGGTCGCATTACAGGATCGTTGGACAGGTCTGTGTCCGGCCGCGCGAGTTTAGGGTCGATGTCAGGATCACCGAGACCAATATCGACGATAGAATGCCCTTTCTTCAAATGAGCTACGCCTTCTACAATGGCTTTGTCGCTGATAGCTTTTAGACGTCTGTTTCTCGCACCGGATTTATTGTCTCTAGTTGTAGTAGGCATGCCTGCCTCCAAGGCTATTTTCATCACATCTAATTCATTATATCCTTTCTGTTCGCGTTGTAGGGTAGCAGCTTGAACCAACTTTTCTTTATGAAGTTTGTTCCATCTCATACGTAGTTTAGCGGTTTTTTCATAATTTTCGATTAGAAAATTTATTATGCGCGGATTATTTATGTCCATAAGAGGCATTGTGTAGTAGTAGATATATAAATATTACAAAATAAAATAAAGTAGAAATGTCAATATATATAAATACACTATCTAAACGAAAGGTGACAAACTAAAACATATTTTTTCCTTTTTTGTATGTCGTTCGTCTTTGTAAAGTGACTATTGCAAAAAGTATATAATCATTTACCCCAGTGGTTCTTATGAGTTATAAAGGACCATTTGGCCACAGGAGACGTTCAATAAATGTATGGAGCTTGGTACTAAAATAATTGATTTGATAACTGAAATAGCCTTCTGAGTTATATATGCCGAAAGAGTGTAATTATTTTAATGTGTTTGGGCACTTTTTTTACAATCATCTGTTTTTAAAAAGAAAATTAAAATGCTTGCATCACTAAATACAAACAATGTTAATATTTTTTGCTGTGGCATATGATTAAACATTGACAATGATAGTCTCATAGTCACCAAGACTCGGGGTCTCGGGATGGGAAATTTCGTTTTTATACTGTAGAAAATCTTATATAATTAGTGTAATCAGTACCGCTTGTATCTGACATCGACGCACAAACGATTTCTATGGGTCCAGGCCCCTTATTCACAACCATTCGATTCGATTCCGTGTCGGTAGGGAACCGAATTCGACAATCTCATTTCCGAGTCAAAGAACTGTCAAAACGCTATTCACAGATCCGAACGGATGTGTTTTTTTTCTATCCGATAGACCATTAAGTTTATGGGGAACGCTAAAAAATGGTAGTAAATAGATGATCGTGGTAGAAAATTTAAAGTAGTAAATAAAATTGGTTTATTTGAATATTTTGTTCCGTTTAAATATGGAATATAAGTACAGCTAGTTGCCTAATAGATAGCAAACGACACAAAATAATTTTATTAATAACCAAAATAAACTTTATTTCGAATAAACCTGCTTTGTAAACAGCAGTCTGTCAAACTGGCAAAGCGGAAAAAGTGTTAACTTTTAAAACTTTAGAACTATTTTCATCAACTAGCTAATAGGTACCCCCAAATTACCTTGTATTTCTACCTTTAGCTTACTCACTGATCGTCAAAATTCTATAGTATGGATACAAACTTCAAGTTTTGTATTCAAAAGAAAAGAAAAATAGTATAGATAGAAATAAATATTACAGATACAGTCATTAAATAATGGCAGGTAACTTATTTTATTAGAAAACAATTCGATTTGACTTGGGTGTACATGAGATCTCACAGGTACATTTTGCTATGAAAGGTTTGTGTAGCAGGATTTATACTTTTGTAAAAAAAACTGTCTGACTTGACGGCAATCTTCTCTTCGGCCAATAAAAGAGAAAGTGGATTCAGTCGCGTTGTTCGCGGCGCCTAGTAGGGATGCCAGTATTAGTTATCAAGTCCTTTTACGGCAGATGAGTGCGTTTCAGGGAAATAGGCCCTTATTTCTTCAATGAGGCTAAGGGCCATGTCGGGTGTTAACCTATAAACGGACTGAAACCGCGGGTCGGCAAAAGGATTCGTCATATCCTAGGCTCTATGAAGAGACAACGTCTCCTGCCTCTGTTGTTCTGCGGCACATCGACGGTCTCTGGCTCGCACAATCACATACTCCATCTACCAAAATACTTACCAAATTACGAGTATGTTATCTAAAATCTTGAACGAATATCACATTTCCGTAAACACTTTGACTTTATGTAAATATATAAGTATAAATCGATGAAATACGGTCAATACATTAATAAAAAATCACTTACTTACTTCAGGCAGTGTTTAAAAAGTTTACAGTATTTTTATTTCACTGAAATAAGCTGGAAATATGGTTTATTTATTCGTTTTAATTTCTTTCGATATGACTCCCGATAGCAAACAGCTGTCGGAAAGATTCGAGTCTTCTTATCGAATTTGAACTGTCAAATTGTTTCGGTTTCGGATCTGTGAATTGCGTTTGGAGGACATCTTCGATAACTTAGACGTTCGATTCGATACGGAATCGAATCGAATGGTTGTGAATAAGGGTGCAGCAACCACACAATTCACAGATCCGAAACCGAAACATTTTGACAGTTCAAATTCGATAAGAAGACTCGAATCTTTCCGACAGCTGTTTGCTCTCGGGAGTCATATCGAAAGAAATTAAAACGAATAAATAAACCATATTTCCAGCTTATTTCAGTGAAATACAAATACTGTAAACTTTTTAAACACTGCCTGAAGTAAGTAAATGAATTTTTATTAATGTATTGACCATATTTCATCGATTTATACTTATTTACATAAAATCAAAGTGTTTACGGAAATGTGATATTCGTTCAAGATTTTAGATAACATACTCGTAATTTGGTATTTTGGTAGATGGAGATGTGATTGTGCGAGCCAGAGACCGTCGATGTGCCGCAGAACAACAGAGGCAGGAGACGTTGTCTCTTCATAGAGCCTAGGATATGGCGAATCCTTTTGCCGACCCGCGGTTTCAGTCCGTTTATAGGTTAACACCCGACATGGCCCTTAGCCTCATTGAAGAAATAGCGGCCTATTTCCCTGAAACGCACTCATCTGCCGTAAAAGGACTTGATAACTAATACTGGCATCACTACTAGGCTCCGCGAACAACACGACTGAATCCACTTTCTCTTTTATTGTCCGAAGAGAAGATTGCCGTCAAGTCAGACAGAGACAGTTTTTTTTTTTACAAAAGTATAAATCCTGCTACACAAACCTTTCATAGCAAAATGTACCTGTGAGATCTCATGTGTACACCCAAGTCAAATCAAATTGTTTTCTAATAAAATAAGTTACCTGCCATTATTTAATGATTGTATCTGTAATACTTATTTGTATCTATACTATTTTTCCTTTCTTTTGAATACAAAACTTGAAGTTTGTGTGTCCATACTGTTACGCGGCAGAATTAATGCCGGGTTCACAACGTACTACTAACGCCATCTAGTATCGAGTAGTGGAACTAATTGGGTCACGATCTTTCTAGAATTTTCGATGCTAGAACATTCTCGATGTTTCGACACCTAGTCAATCGGGACCGGTATGTTCCCGAACTTTCTAGATATTTCCATTCTCGAAGGTTCTGGAAATTACTGTCGGACTATATAAGGTGCGCAAAGCTCGCGACTCAGGCAGTATTGAATTGGCGATACAAGCGAATCTTCGGAAGCGATCTTCAACTGCGAGTTAAGTGAAGTGAAGTGTTTAATAGTGCGATTGTGGTTGTAATTAGTGTACTTAAAGTGTTAATTAGTTTTGATAATTAAAGTGTCATTTTTTTGGTTAAATAATCGGCTGTTTTTATTGTCACGAACCCCAAGCTCGTAACAATTGGTGTCAGAAGTGGGATCGTGTACAGCGTAGTGGTGAAAACCTGCAGCAGTGGGCCCTTGAAGTGGAGAAGCTGGTGCGGAAGGCATACCAGTCTGTACCTGCGCTTATTGAAGGAAACCTGGTCCAGGCCTTCATTGACGGCATCCGCGACCTTGAAGTTAGGGCTGCAGTGAGGCTCGGGCACCACGGGACACTTAAGGACGCTTTGGCCCATGCATTGGAGGTGGAAGCTGTGCGACAAGATCATCGTTCCCACCGCGTCAGGGAGGTCGCAGCGGCTACAGATCGCGATCGATTTAAAGGATACAGCCCTAGGTGTTACGGCTGTGGTGAAAGGGGCCACCTTCGATCCAGTTGCCCTAAGCGAACTGCAGAAGGGGAAGGTAGCCAATCTCCAGAGGGTAGGGCGGTTAACAGCACCACTCAGCAGCAGCAGGGAAACGAGTAAAAGCCAGGACTGCGGGGCGGGTACTGGCTGAGGTTCAAAGAGCCCCAAGGATTTCGATCTCACAAACCCATGACGGGAACAGCCTTATCATCAAGGGCGAGGTCAACGGAACACCATGTAAGCTGACGATAGATACAGGAGCTTCTCGCACGGTCGTCAGTTCACAACTTGCAGGTCGGTTCTTTGGGGACTCTGCATACTACCGAGAGCGCATAAATTTAGTGACAGCCACCGGTCAGCGCATACCCGTCCAAGGAGAGAGAGAGATGGAGTTGAAGCTAGGCAACAGAATCTACCAGCATAACGTTGTTGTGGCCGATATAATGGACGATTGCATCCTGGGCTTAGACTTTATGAGGAAGAATCGTTGTGAGATCGACGTTAGTCAAGGAGTTATGAAATGTGGGCAAGAGGAACTTTTCATGGAAGGGGCGTTACCAGGAAATATATACAGCCTGAAGAAGATTGTTCTTCCTCCGAGATCGGAAACGATTGTGCCGGTTAGTCTTCCTCAGAATCCTGGGAAGACTCATCGTTGTGTACTCGTGGAAAAGATAGACAATGACCTTCCTTGGAAAGTTGCACGAACTTTGGTCAGAGCTACCAACATCTCAAGGGTACGTGTGCTGAACCTTTGTGATAAGGAACAGGTGATAGATAAAGGCACACTGATGGGTACCTGTGAGGAAGTGGAGTGGTTGCGTCGATGCCAATATCCATCAACTGAGACCCTCAGCAAGAATGCCCAAACGAGAGTGACCGCACTTTTAGAAGACTGTCTCAGCGCTCTGTCTCAAAACGAAATGGTCAAGGCGAAGAGGATGTTACTCAAGTACGCCGATGTTTTCTCTTCGAACGATGCTGATATCGGGAAGACTGGCTTAGTTCAACACAAAATAAACACAGTAGAAGAGTTGCCTATCCGGCAGCGGCCAAGGAGATTACCGGTAGCACGTGAAAAGGAAGTGGAAACCATGATTGAGGGAATGGAGAAGGATGGTGTTATAGAACCTTCATCCAGTCCATGGTGTTCACCTGTAGTGCTGGTAAGAAAGAAGGACGGCAGCATGCGGTTTTGTGTTGACTATCGTCGTCTGAACGACGTTACGAAGAAGGACAGCTACCCTTTGCCAAGAATTGATGACACGCTGGACATGCTCACTGGAGTTAAGTGGTTTAGCACATTAGATCTAAAAAGTGGCTACTGGCAAGTAGAAATTGACCCTAAGGACAAGGAAAAAACAGCATTCTCGACGGGAAAGGGTCTGTGGCAATTTAAAGTTATGCCGTTTGGATTGTGTAACGCTCCGGCAACGTTTGAAAGGTTAATGGAACTTGTACTAACCGGGTTAATTGGCGATGCCTGCCTTGTCTATTTGGACGACATCATCATCGTAGGCCGTACGTTTGATGAACACCTTCAAAACCTGGAACGCGTGCTCATGAAGATCCAGAGTGCCAACCTCAAGTTGAGTCCGAAAAAGTGCTCTCTTTTCAAAAGGCAAGTTAACTTTTTGGGTTATGTCGTGTCGGAAGAAGGTATCCGCACGGATCCAGAGAAAATCGCCGCTGTCAAAGATTGGCCCATTCCAAAAGACAAGACGCAGGTCAGAGCATTTCTGGGTTTGTGCTCCTATTATCGGCGATTTGTCAAGAACTTTGCAGATGTAGCCAAACCCCTGCACAAGCTAACCGAGGAGAAGCGACATTTCTGTTGGGATGAAAGTTGTGACAGCGCCTTCCGGGAGCTAAAGGACCGTCTGTGCAAAACACTTATTTTGGGGTATCCTGATACCGACAAGGAATTTATAGTTGACACAGACGCAAGTGATATCGGACTTGGCGGTGTGTTATCTCAACGGAACGGCGATCAAGAGGTTGTGATTGCGTACTTCAGCAAGTCGTTGTCAAAACCAGAGAGGAATTATTGTGTCACGAGACGAGAATTGCTTGCTGTTGTAAAGTCAGTACAGCATTTTAGCAAGTATCTACTGGGCCGGAAATTCCACTTACGAACTGACCATGCTGCACTGAAATGGCTATTGCAGTTTAAAAACCCAGAAGGACAAGTTGCGAGATGGATTGAACTCTTGCAGGAATACGACTTCGTGGTCGAACATCGCAGTGGGAAATCTCATGGCAACGCAGATGCATTGTCAAGAAGACCTTGCCTTGAAGACTGCAAGCATTGTACTAGGCAAGAGGGTAAAGAAGCCGTACCTGTGAAGATGCTTAAGACAGACCTCAGCAACGAGTGGAAGGAAAGTTTACAACGTGCACAGCAGGAAGATTCGGACGTCAAGCCGATTCTGGACTGGATAAGGACCAATGCACCTAAGCCTACGTGGAGCGACGTCTCAGCGATGAGTTCGATCACAAAAAGCTATTGGGCACAATGGGACAGCTTAGTGATTCAGGATGGAGTCCTGTGCCATAAATGGGAGAATGCTCGGGGAGACAGCTGTCATTTGCAAATGGTTGTCCCTAAAGCGAAAATACCGGATGTTCTACAGCTGTACCATGATGGATGTTCAGGAAGCCATATGGGAGTGAAACGGACTCTACTGAAGATACGGGAACGTTTTTACTGGGTACACTGTCGTGACGATGTCGAGGACTGGTGTCGCAAATGTACAAGTTGTGCGGCTGTTAAAGGACCTCAGACTCGTAGCAGAGGTGCGTTGAAATTGTACAATGTGGGTGCACCTTGGGAAAGGATAGCCCTGGATGTTGCGGGACCGTTTCCGGAAAGTGAAAGTGGTAACAAGTATTTCATGGTTGTAATGGATTACTTCACCAAGTGGCCGGAAGTCTTCGCCATTCCGAATCAAGAAGCTTCTACAGTTGCAGATAAACTCGTTCATGAAGTCTTCTGTCGTTTTGGAGTACCTTTGGAGATTCACTGCGATCAAGGACGGAATTTTGAGTCACAAATATTCCAGGAAACTTGTCGAGTTATGGGTACTCATAAAACGAGAACAACTTCTTACCACCCACAATCGGATGGAATGGTGGAACGATTTAATCAGACATTGGAGAGATACCTGGCTAAAGTTGTGGAAAACCGGCAACGCGATTGGGACAAGCATATACAACCGTTTTTGCTGTCATACCGAAGTGCTGTTCACGAAAGCACATCGGTGACACCAGCTTTCGCAAACTTTGGTAGAGAATTAGGCTGCCTGCAGACCTGATCATCGGAATACCACCTGACGCTCCACGCAGTATAACGGATTATGCGAATAACTTGCGGAACAAAATGAATGACATTTATGAGCACATCAGACAATCGGGCCAGCGAATGTCAGAAAAGATGAAAACCCGTTATGACCGCAAAATGAACAATAAAGGTTTCGACGAAGGCTCACTAGTGTGGTTGCACAATCCAGTTCGCAGTAAAGGGAAATCTCCTAAGCTTCAAGCTAAATGGGACGGGCCGTACCGGATTGTCACAAAAATCAATGACGTGACCTACCGTATCCAGAAAGGTACGAGAAGTGCACCTAAGATCGTTCATGTGGATCGACTGGCGCGTTATTATGGGACCGATGCTCGGGACGAGCATGTCTTAGGAGGGGGCAGTGTTACGCGCCAGAATTAATGCCGGGTTCACAACGTACTACTAACGCCATCTAGTATCGAGTAGTGGAACTAATTGGGTCACGATCTTTCTAGAATTTTCGATGCTAGAACATTCTCGATGTTTCGACACCTAGTCAGTCGGGACGGCATGTTCCCGAACTTTCTAGATATTTCCATTCTCGAAGGTTCTGGAAATTACTGTCGGACTATATAAGGTGCGCAAAGCTCGCGACTCAGGCAGTATTGAATTGGCGATACAAGCGAATCTTCGGAAGCGATCTTCAACTGCGAGTTAAGTGAAGTGAAGTGTTTAATAGTGCGATTGTGGTTGTAATTAGTGTACTTAAAGTGTTAATTAGTTTTGATAATTAAAGTGCCTTTTTTTTGGTTAAAAAATCGGCTGTTTTTATTGTCACGAACCCCAAGCTCGTAACAATACTATAGAATTTTGACGATCAGTGAGTAAGCTAAAGGTAGAAATACAAGATAATTTGGGGGTACCTATTAGCTAGTTGATGAAAATAGTTCTTAAGTTTTAAAAGTTAACATTTTTTCCGCTTTGCCAGTTTGACAGACTGCTGTTTACAAAGCAGGTTTATTCTAAATAAAGTTTATTTTGGTCAATAATAAAATTATTTTGTATCGTTTGCTATCTATTAGGCAACTAGCTGTATATTCCATATTTAAACGGAACAAAATATTCAAATAAACCAATTTTATTTACTACTTTAAATTTTCTACCACGATCATCTATTTACTACCATTTTTTAGCGTTCCCCATAAACACAATGGTCTATCGGATAGAAAAAAACATGCATCCGTTCGGATCTGTGAATAGCGTTTTGACAGTTCTTCGACTCGGAAATGAGATTGTCGAATTCGGTTCCCTACCGACACGGAATCGAATCGAATGGTTGTGAATAAGGGGCCTGGGTCATGATTCTGGACACATTAGACTTATAATTTTTCGTCGGCTTTTTTCTCAGTTTTTCATTTCTTTCAAGGGTTTTTTTTACTTTAGACTGCTCATAATCGTTATTCTGAGCTAACCCAATAAGATTTTGAATAAAAAAAAAACTACTTGTGTGTGTGTACATAAATTGTTAAATAAATAAATAAATAAAAATTAACTACTTTCACTAAAAAGAGCAATCTGAATAAAACCACAAAAAGATATCAGCTCAGCTGAGCTGATACCTATTTGTGGTACTCTTGAAAAAAATGAAAATATGAGAAAAGAACCGACGAAAAATTCCAACAATGGGGTGTCCAGAAACATGCCCTGGACCCATGGAAATCGTTTGTGCGTCGATGTCAGATACACGCGGTATGATGTTATGTTGGTATGAGTCACAGAAAAACAAACAACACCGTATCGAACTATGATATTCGGTTCTAACTGATTCGGGTAGGTACTTAAAATACAATGCTACCGTGTGCGATTGCGATACACGCAGGACTTCGTCGAGTGTACAGTTACAAATAAAATCGATAAAAACCGAAACCTAAAAATCATAGTGCCTTATCTGCCACTTCCGAGTTCCACATAGATTCAGTCAATACCATATTTAAATATACAGGGAAATTGAAAAAATACCCGAAACCTCTTAGGCAGTGAAAGTACACATGATTATAAGCAACTTTTGTTTTGGTAAAACTCCGAAATCTCGAAAAAAATATCAGCTGTTTCATACATTTTCATTGGCTAAATACTGCATTTTGTATGAAACAGCTGATATGTTTTTCGAGATTTCGGAGTTTTACCAAAACAAAAGTTGCTTATAATCATGTGTACTTTCACTGCCTAAGAGGTTTCGGGTATTTTTTCAATTTCCCTGTATAACTACATGCGATAGCCGATATTCTAAACATTCGTGTAAAAGCGATATTGCCCATCCCTAGTGTCGAGTGTGTCTAGTCATTCTGATGTTTACAGATTTCACTTTTTTTTGACACGTTTTGATATTGCGTTGTAATGATAATCAATATTTTTTGTCTCAATTTCATGGAGCTGCAGCTAAAATTATAATAAAATCTTAATAGATTTAATAGAAACGGAGACTTAGCCACATTTGAAATAATTAAATTCCACAGAGATGAATTAATGAAGTCTATGTGCGTTTTGTTTGTACTGAAACATTTTTCACTTTTTTTCAAAAAACGCGACTAATATAATCATATGCATATAACTATAATCCAAATAGAAATAGAAATAAACTAACTAACTAATAAGAAAAAAGAAATAAGCTTTCTAATAATGCATTTCACAATAGCGTTTAAAAATCTTCAGAATATTGTGCCACTTTTTCTCTTGTCCCATGGACCACCAACTTTTTGGAGGTAAGTAATATAATTAATAGATCGTTTTTTTTAACTGCATAATCTAGACTGACATTTAAATCCAGTTCAGTGCTGCTTAAGGCCAAACGCATGCCAATAGTGACGTCCGCCGATTTAGGTGTTTGTCTTTAACATTTTCAGAAGCGCCGAGAACCTCTGCTGGCATAGAAATACAGATGAAACAACATTAGGTAGAATTTTGGAAAAAAAATTCTTATTTTCCCGAAAAAAATAATATTTTAATTAATTTTCTGTCTCAGAAACATCTTCCAAGTTAGTACTCTTTACAATATCAATCGTTTCTTTATTTCGAAACCTTGCATTGAAGTTTCAAATTATATTTAACCACTTCGCCTGTGTTTTCGTAAATGTGGTCGTGTATATCCTGCTCATATCCATACTATATGCAACTGATATGATACTCTTTCTATAGATCAATCGATGATAACAATAAATTTATCTTATAAGCGACGTATTTAAAAAGGCGTGTTTTTAAATGCGAATCTTTATTTATAATTCACATATTAACTATACAAAAATATTAGGCGACAATTATTATATGTTTTCAAACACATTTTTTACTTAATCAGACTTCGTCTATTTGATTACGCCTAAGATTACAATTAACTTAACTGTACAATTGCTTTCTACTATAATATTCTCTCACTATGGGATAGTCTTTCATCATTCGATATGTTTACCACAACATCTCAACCGGCTACTCTTTCATTAAATTCACTTTTCGGTAAAGGGAAGTGAACTGGCGTGCCATCACCTAATCTCTTGGCCATAGAATTAATAACATCAGCACTGGCTTCCCGCAAGTCGTAGGCCCAGCCTATCCTCTCGAAGAATCTGATGAAAGTCGTGGCGAAGTTCAGGACATCAAAATGTTCAGCTGCTTTGTAGTCGAAGGGAAACGCATGGTGGTAGTTGTGCCAGCCTTCACCGAGGGTGCATGTGGCTACAAAACGATTCTCTGCAGGTATTATATCTCTGTAAAGTAAACAACAATAATTATTTACTACAGTGAACAGCCGGTCTATTCTGAAACAGCTCACCTAGAAAACTTAGGTGACGTGAGCTTAAAGTGAACAGCCGATCGATTGTGTAAACATGACGGAGTGAAGGCTTGGGTGAAGTGATCACGAAGTGAGCCGTGAGCCTAGATTGCTTGGGTTGACAGCTTACTTCGTGATCACTTCACCAAAGCCTTCACTTCGACATGTTTACAGAATCTACCGGCCGTCACCTTGTTTGTATAGATTGACAGCTCAGTTCAAGTTCACTTCACCTTATATTATACAGTTATATTTTTACAGAATCGCACCACAGTACTACGAGAGAGAGCACGGCACCTTAAAGAGAAGTAGGTAGAATTTATGCTAACAAAAGCCTGAAAGATACTGGAGTTTGTAATTACAAAGGAAATTGAGTAACAATATTATGGTTCGAAATAGATGCTGTTTACAAAGACACGAGTTTAATTACTTATACAGAATCAACGCTGTTAGTTTGATTAGCAAACATGTTCGTACATAATAATAATGCTTACTTGTTATAAGGCCTGTATCCATAAGCGTGTGCCAGGCTATTGACAGTAAGCTCGCTATGGAACATGCCAAGGAATCTGATGAAGCATTGCCACGCGACAGCACATTTCCAGTTTTCATTCCAGAGGTAAACTCCGATCAGTGTTGGTAGAATGTAGCAGAAGATCAGTTTGAGTGACGTGAAGTTTCTGTATAAAATGATACAGATTTTATTAAACCAAAAGAGCATTGACGATACCTTTATGCGAAACAACATGAGGGGCGCACGGAACAAAGAAGTATGGAAGAAGAAAGAGAAGGGTTGTGCCCAGAGGGCTTATTGCGAGTTTTTAACGTTCTCGACCGCGTTAGTAACCCTAAGAAGTGTGTGAAACCGTGTTAAACGTTGAGACGATGATAATATTAAAACCATTGCATCAGGAAGTGCCATTCAAAACTCTCACGAAATGACTACAGAAAATGAACTGTGTTAAAGAAACAAGGAATGAATAAATGATTATGTAATGTGTTGTTACATAAATTTAGGTACGGTTTCTAAAATTACAGAAGAGTAGAACATTATAAAGCACCCAATTTAGTACATTGAAACAAATGCCGCATATTTCAGTTGATTATAAAGTTTCCATCGGTTTATTAACTCTGCGGTTATATGTATTTTAATTTCAAGTGAAAGTGGAACTACCATTTAAATTAAGCTTGATAAAATATAAACAGAGTCTCTATTTTTTTTAAACGTTAGATAGTTATTCGCACAAAAATGGCGAATGATCCTTTGAATGGATTAGTGAACGGTCACCGTCCATCAGTGAGGCTGCTAAATGCAGATGATTAATTGTGATCGTAGTTTGGTTTCATTGTGCAGTCGATTTTTTTCGCGATTACAGGCTTGGTCTCGTAGTAAAAGTTGCTGACCGCTGAAAAGTGATCATAGAAGGTGATCATCACTGATCACCTTCTATGATCACTTTTCAGGTTTTGCGTTATTTCTGTAACAACTTGTATCAACTAACCTTTCATAAAACTGAATAACTTTATCGTTCTCGATATCGCTCATATCCATCTGTTTCCCGCGGAGGATGACTTCGCTGTTCTTCTTCATCATTAGCCAACCGATGTGTGAGAAGAACAGGCCTCGGTTCGCGTTATGAGGGTCTGCATCTGTGTCACTGTATTTATGGTGCACTCGGTGATCGCGGACCCAGTGGAGGAGAGAATTCTAAAAAAGTAATAATAATAAATGAGCCACTCAAGTAATTAGTATTCAACAAATATAACCCTTTTTCTTGGCCAGCCAGCTAAAAACGAGAGGATGAAGTTCGAACAACAGGGGCATAGAAAATAAAAAACGGCACACTGCAGACAAGACTTTTTAAATGTACCTAAATATAGTGAAACTGCAAGCCAACTTCAAAACATTCTTCTTAACAGTGTGGTATACAATTTTCAAAGTTGAAATGAGTTCTAATAAAGTTTAAAAAAACTCTGCATTCCTAAGCTTAATTTAAATCATAGAAAGTTCTTATAAACAAGCTACCTCGCCATGCTAGTCTGTTTCCTGGGTTTGTAAAATAAAACTTTATGCAGTTCTCAGAGCTCACTTATAGATCAGAGGATTCGGAGGTACCTAGCTTAGCTTTTGTTGCATGGTTCTTACAACTCATAAGACTGCGAAAATATTAATTCTTAAGTTAAATAAAATGTTTTAATTAAGGTTTGTTTACCTGCCCCGCACTGGAGAAACATAAAAGCAGGAATAGTTTGAGTGGCAGTGTTGCTTTGTAAGATTTGTGAGTCCACAAACGGTGTGCGCCCCCAGTTATTCCGAATCCAGATGCCACGTACATAATCAACGCTGCAAATATAATTAGTTGTTTAATTAAATTGCTACAAAGTTCTTTGAAATTGCATATTTAAAGTCTTATAAGTGTTAGGGTACGACTTCATTATGAAACCTGGTTCTTCTGTATATCTTACCTACTATGAAGCAGAGTAAGTTTTAGAGATGTATTGAGATTATTTTTTTCTTTTCTACTGTTTATTGCGTGTAGGCGCTGGTAATATGGTTTTGCTATCTAAAAAGTACTGATCAATTGAATTGGTATTCTAAGATTGTATATCGCTAATAACGTTGTAATAGAAAAGAAAGAAATACTGAAATTAAGCGCCTCAATAACAATGATTTAAGAAAGGCTTTGTGTGATAAAATGGGAGATCTATTTTCTAAGATCTTTCTAAGAAAAGAGGTTTATTGTAAAGGGTAAGGCGAAAGTTAGTTGAAAATAAGTGCTAGTAGATAGCTAACGCTCAAGAAGTGGGTATTTCGTTCAGTGACTCATCATTACTTACCAAATACAAGGGATTGCCATTTCACAGGAAAAGCGTAATGGTAGCACCAGTACACAGCCAGAACATGATACAGAGTAATAAATATAGCACTGGTCCACTTTATCTCATTTTTAAATCCTAGTTTTTTCTCGAAATCCTGAACTATTTCACTTAGAGTAATGCCACGCTTAATTTTGTTAGTTTCCATACTTTTTTTGACCGGTGACTTTGACCGTCGGGAGTCCACCGACGTTTGACTGTAAACTAATGTGTGAAGAAACTTAAATAAACTTTATTCATAGTGTTGCGACATAAAATGTACATTATGTATTCAGAACATCAGGTAAATAGACTGTTTGACTCTATTTAATTACGTGCGATTGATATTCACAATTTAATTTAGGAGTCGGTGAGCAATAAATTTTATTATTGCAATTTGGCATGCTAAAATTTAATCATGACTGTTCATTGTACCGATTTATTAGTCCCTTGTTAATACTATAATTTAGTTTAGATTAAATATTTCTACGATTGATTGCACACGATTTATCAATTTAAATATTTATATTGAAAATGACCGCAAGTGATTTTGATTCAAAACGTGAATGACACGGTTTAGCTAGTCCAGACTTATGTCTTAGTGAAATTTACTATTATAGGAGCCGACACGAGTCATGAGCACTTATCATTGGCGTATCTAGGACTTTTCTCCAGGGGAATCTGGCCCCAAACCTGAGATGCGACACCCAATAAGAGCAACGATATTTCTTATAAGGCGTCGACTTGGACGGCGACCCCGTCTATGCAAATGCTCGGACATATTTACTACTAGCTGACCCGTGCAACGTCGTCTGCGTAACATTTTTCATTACTGCTCCGCTCCTATTGGTCCTATAGCATTCCTCGATAAATCGGCTATCTAACACTGAGATAATTTTTCAAATCGGACCAGTAGTTCCTGAGATTAGCACGTTCAACCAACCAACCAAACAAACAAACAAACAAACTCTTCTGCTTTATAATATTATAGTATAGATTTAAAATCTACGATTACATACCACTCGCATTTTAAGGCCGTACCCTGACCAAATAACCTTGAGCATTTTATCCCTCAATAACAGCGCAAGAGATACAATAGCGAATACGCTCAGAATGTTGAATAAAAATACTTTTACCAAAATGTTTATAATTAAATTGCCTATCCACTAGTGTAAGTACAAAATCAAAATAATCATTAGTTTTCGAGAAGATGCATGTTTTCAGTAATTTTTTCTCATTTCTGTGGTTTCGTTGTGAGGAGATTACGTAAACATTATACTTAGTAATAAAAAATAAAATCTATCATTTTGAAGTCAAGATTATTTAGAAATTTAATGTATTTTTTATTAGTTGATATTTCTTTTGGATAAAGAGTAGATAGCTCCAAAAACTGCACAAAAAACGGCTAGCGCTGCGTTTTGCTCGGGGACGCGCCTTAATAGAGATACATAACTGCGTAGAAAAAGGCAAATAAAAACACGCATTTGGACAAAAAGCCGATTTGCAGCTTAACAATAATTACGAACAGAACCCTCGAAAGTCCTACCGAACTATACTCAAGTCATGTGAAACTAATTAACATTCAATGGTTCATTGTTCCCCGACTGTCCCTATTAAGAAATGTAGCTCCTCTAAATGTAAATATATCCGGTGCTTTACGTTTTTAGGTAAGTCATTGTACGTTTGTTTGGTTTCGTAATCGCACATATGTTATTTGATGTCAAAGATCTGTAAATGAAGTACGTAGTATATACCCAGAAAATATTGCAGGGACCTCTTTTCTAAAATTTAAGTAGTCTAGGTAACTACGTTGAGTAAAAGCAGAAGAAATATCGGGTAGTATTTGTGTAGTTTACAGGTTTACTTACATACTTGGTATAATCATCTGCCTAGCCTTTTTCCAACTATATTGGGGTCGGCTTCAAGTCAAACCCGATTTAGCTAAGTACCGGTTTTTTACGCGTTAATTATAATTATATTATTTTAAGTTATAAATATATACTTGGTATAAAAATATAATTATAATTAGGTAACTAGCTGTCCCCCGCAGCCTTGCTCCCGTCGACTGCAACTTTCTTATTTTTTTCTTTCAGAAGAACCATCTCCTGACAATAACAAACACAATAAAAAAAGAATTATCGAAATCGGTCCAGACTCATACGCGATGCGATGACCAAGGGAAAAAGGGATACATTTATAGATATATTATTATTATTTGGAAAAAACATGAACTGTTTCTTAGCTCTTTGGCTAGTTTTTTGCTACATCAACGGGCCAAGCCAAGTCAATGTAGCGTGTGGTGAGTGCTTAAGTGTTTTGAGGAGAAATTTCATTTTCCTCTAGCTGCATGAACTTCCGTACTATTCTGCAGGTATTCAAAATTGCAGCTTTTTGAAGTGTTATGTAAACTGTGTCTTTGAGGTCTATTAATTTGAGGCTATGGTGGAGATGTTTTGGTATTATCCCTGTAGTGGAGACAACAATAGGTACGACATAAACTTTATTTTGCCTCCATATTCTAGTCACTTCCTCTTTTAGCTCTGCATATTTACTTATTTTTTCTCCTATTGTCTTTTGTAAATTGTGCGTGTTGGGGACTGCAATATCTATCAGGTAAGTAACTTTATTAACTTTGTCTTGGAGAGTTATATCTGGTCTATTGTAATGAACGGTCCTGTCAGTTAGAATGGCGCGGTCGTAGTAAAGTTTATGTGTGGTGTTTTCGAGAACAGTTTGAGGAACATATTTATAGTAAGGAGTGTTTTTGTCTTGTATGAGTTTATGTTTGATTGCTAGTTTTTGGTGAATGACATTTGCCACCTGATTGTGTCTGTGAGTATAGTCAGTCTGTGTGAGCGTTGTGCATGCTCCTGTAATGTGTTGTATGGTCTCTGGTTGGCAGTGACACTTGCGGCATCTATCATTCGTTATTGTAGGGTCTTTGATTATGAACTTCCTGTAGTTTTTGGTGTTAATGATTTGGTCTTGAATTGCAATAATAAAACCTTCGGTTTCCGGGAATAAATTTCCTATCTTGAGCCATTTATTTGAAGCTATTGCATCTACGTGGGACTGTTCTAGATCGTGGGGGTGCCGTCCGTGTAGCACTTTCTTTTTCCACTCTTCTAGTATTTGTTTCTGACGGTCGTTGTTTATATCGTAAGTTGTGTTCTCTTCGCTTAGGTTAAGGGGAGTGTAGTTAATATCATTTGTGACAATGGTTTTATGAATGAGACTTGTGTGAGATTTAGAGTGAAAGAATGCTTTTAATCTAGTAATTTGTTTCTGCCAAAGGTGATGAATGTCTATTAAGCCTCTCCCTCCGTGTTGTCGTTTTATAGTAAGTCGTTCTATTGCAGACTTAGGGTGCAGATTATTATGTTTAGTGAGTGTGGTGCGTGTGGTTCTTTCGATTTGTTGAATGTCAGTTTTTGACCACTTGATCACTCCAAACGAATATGTTAGTATTGGTATCGCGTAGGTGTTTAATGCCTTTATTAAGGGCTTTCCCGCTAGTTGAGTTTTACATACTGCGATCACTCTCCTTTTGTATTCAGTGTTCAGTGTGTGTTTAATCGCTGTGTGATCTAGTCCTTTGAGTTGCCTGTATCCTAAATATTTATATAGATCTGTTGGTTCCATTGCTGTAATTGTGTCTGTATTGTTAATTGTGTAGCTACCAGGCTTAATTTTGCCGCGTATTATGTGTACTGTTTTGCATTTGTCTAATCCAAATTGCATGTTTATGTCCTTACTAAATTGTGACGTGATTTCTATTAGTTTTTTCATCTCTTTTTCTGATTTGGCATATAATTTAATGTCGTCCATATAAATAAGATGAGAGATAGTGGCTACTTCTGTTGTAGATTTAAGGCAATATCCAGCTTGGCTACACTGCAGTAGATGAGATAGGGGGTTTAGAGCGAGACAAAACCATAGGGGGCTCAGGGAATCTCCCTGATAAATACCTTTTTTTATGGCAATTTGTCGTGTTGTTATGGCTTTATCGCGGCAATTTAACTGTAGTGTGGTTTTCCATTGAGACATAATATGTTGTAAGAAATCTATAATATTGGGGTTTATTCTATATATATGTAATATTTGGATTAACCAGGAATGTGGAATGCTATCAAAAGCTTTTTTATAGTCTATGTAGGTGCAATGCAAATTCCGATTTTTGGTGGCTGCGTGTTTGTGTATAACTGAGTCAATAAGTAGTTGTTCTTTACACCCCATGTGACCCCGTCTGCACCCCTTTTGTTCTTCTGCAATTAAGCTGTGTTGTTCTATATGTTTATTGATTTTTGAAGTAATAGCTGACGTTAAGATTTTGTATATTGTGGGTAGGCATGTAATTGGTCTGTATTGGGAAGGCTCTGGTGAGTATTTATTTTTTGGCAGCATGTAGGTTATTCCTGTAGCAATAAAATCTGGTACATTTTGTTTCCCTAAAATAATGTCTGTAAAATTTTTAGCTAATATTTTGTGCAATGTTTCTAATTTTTTAAACCAGTAATTATGTATTTTATCAATACCGGGGGACTTCCAATTGTGTAATCTGGCTGTGATATTAGTTATGTCAGATTCAGAAAACTCAATAAATTCCATTGGCTCTAATGAACTCCGTCTAGTAATTTCGTCTGTTATCCAATCAGCTTTATCATTATGGTGTACTTGCTCTTCCCATATTCCAGACCAAAATGTTTCAAGTTGTTCTTGTGTAGGTAATTCTATGTTATCTTCTGGTGATGAGTCAGTTTGTGGTGTACTCTGTAAATTTCTATAAAAGTTCTTTTCGTTCATAGCAAATAAGGAGTTGTCATTTTTACGCTCCAGTGCTTTCTTGTATCTTCTTAACCTGTGAACTTTAAGTGCTAGTTTTTGTTTCAAAGTATCTAAAAAGTCTTCCGGTCTTCTATTGTCACCCTCGTGCCTAGTGTGAACAGTAATGTTCTTAAATATTGCTTCTACACTCTTAATTACCTTTTTTGATCTATTGTTGTTAATGTATTGAGTTAGTCTACCACAATCTGCTCTAAGTTTATCTATATCCCTTTCAAGTCTCTGCTGCCAAGCAGGTTTATTTTTATTTTTTGGCCGTGTGTTTCCAGTATATTCTGTAATCCTATAGTTAAGTTCTTCGGAAATAACTAATGCTGTGCAGTAAATTAGAGTATGTACATCTATTAGTTGAGTGTCTTCGCTAATATACTGGTGGAGAATATTTTGATTAAATAAATTAATAAGCTGATTTAGTTTTGGTGTGTACCTAAGCTTCGGCAGCTTTGGTCGAGCTGCCGGTTCCATCCCGGAATATTGAGTAAGAGCTGTTTTAAATTTATCGTGGACTAGTTGGATATATGTATCTGTGGGGTGAATTCGATCAGTAACTGTTAGGACTTCTACGTCATTTTCTAACATTATGGTGAGACTCTCGGTTTGTGTAGATGAATGAGTGGTTTGCGAATGTGCTTGTGACTGGTACTGCATTTGAGATTGTGTATTAGAATGTAATTGAGTATATGATTGTGGTAGTTCTTGTTGAGAATTTTCCGTTGTGCTTGTTGTTAATACGATATTGCTAGCGCTTTCATTACTATCAGTTTCTTCTTGTAACTGAATGCGAACTTCTTCTCTTAACTGATCTAATATTTCTTGTGATAAAAGTTTATTCCTAACTATTGTTCGCCTTTGGTCTGAGATCCTTTGCTCTGTAACATTAATTTCTGGGTACTGACGTGTGAAAAGTTCATGCAGCTGTTGCCTGTAGGTTGTCATATCTGTCTCTAATCTAGTGATGTGTAGGTAAGTTCGCATGATAAATAGGTTCACATCTTTGCTCCATCTCATGCGAACTCTTGTTTTTCCAGCCTTAGTGGACGCGGGTAAAAAGGAACTAACCCCCCGCGCAGCATTTAAGGTTGGAGTGGTTTGGACTATGTTGAAACTAGTTATGGTTGGTGATGACGGTATTGAAGGTGACGATGGTATAGATGGTGATGATGGCCTTGAAGGTGCGTATGACACTGTGCTAGGACTATACGGCTCTACGGGGGTGTTTGTCCTGTCCGTAAGTCTGTCACCATCGTCAGAAACTTCGGCTGTAGCATCTTGATCGGTGGGAGCCCGCCTGCTCAACTCCTCACCGCTGACGGTTCGCATGCTGAGACACCCAGCGTCAGCTCCAGGTGCGCCCCGGCGATCGCCCCCGGGCAGCGGTCCTAAACGTTTTCTCTTTGAACGTGTCTCCATGTTGAATGGGTTTCCAGAGCCACGTTAGCCACGCCAGTAATCTCTCATTCGTGTGTCCGCCCCCCACGTGATTAGATGGTCAATCAGGACGTGTGGTTGTTTAGGGGGCTTATTATTATTATTATTATTTTTATATAAATAGATTGGTAGGCATAAACATTAATTGTTCAACCTTTTTCCAGTTAGTTGTTTTGTTTTCAATTACTATGACAGACGTCTAGTTATACAATCTAAATATGACTATAGCAGTTACCTACCAATCAATCAAACTGCCAAGCCTTTTCTCAACTATATAAGGTTTGGTCTGGTCCTGGGAAACTATCAAATCAAAGAATATAGAAAAAAGTAAAGTAAGAATAAAGCACTTGGTTCTAATAAGACAAAAAAGGATCTAGCACATTTTAACAGAGCCTGCTACGCCCGACTGCGATATATTTCTCTTAACACTTTTTCCGAAGAAAGAATTTTCCCGCGATTCTCCAAAGAGTAAGTTACAATAATATTAGAAAATCTGTATTAATGTTGCGGGTATCGAGTATAAACGCGGTTTCTTAGCGGAATTTATAGCCTCCCGTGGTGTTACTTATTACCAACCTTACGTTCAGAAAAGTTTCAAGGTACATTTTCTTTTTTAGCTTTCCTAAATCTTTGTTCTTTGCGTGAGTTCGTGTTTTAACACTTTATACTTACTTGTTTGTTTTGTCTTATTATTTTCGTTTCTTTTTTTTTAAGATTTTTTTCTTTTGTACAAACAGTTTCTTTGTACTAAGCGGCCTTAATTTCCTGTTCTTATCTGAAATGGAAAAGTGGGGTTAGCGGCTGTTGTTTTTCATTCGTCAACAATGCTTGAGTAAAAATGTTCCTTTTTGTACTTTTTGAGTTGATAGTTACATTGTGAGTTTGAGATATTTTGGCCCATGTAACAGAATAGAATAGAATACTCTTTATTATGTACACCATATAAGTAACAGAAAAAATAAATTAAGTAAACATTACATAGGGTGACACAATGGGCGGCCTTATCGCTAAGAGCGATCTTTTCAAGACAACCTTTGGATGGATTTTAAAGAGAAAGGAAATACAGTATTGTAGGTAGTCTTAGGTGTACGATTTAAATGAATAAATACATGATAGAAAAATAAATACAATTAAAATTATGAATCAAAAAGCATAGAACCCAAGTAAAAACGATCATAGAGAAAGGTAGTGATGTTTGACCATTGTTTTAAAACTGGACAAAGATTGAGCACGTCTTACTGACTCGGGCAATGCATTCCATAGCCGCACCGCTTGAACCGTAAAAGATTTGTCGTAGAAGCTGATGGAATGCATCGGCATCTCTAATCTCAAGCTTTCCGATGACCTCAGATATCTATTATGTGTGTCATGAAGGAACTTAAAACGTTCTTTTAGGTAAGAGGGGTTTGTAGGATTGAACAGAATACTGTAGAGCAGAAATAAAATATGGGAATCTCGGCGAAGACGAATGGGAAGCTACTTGAGCTTTGTGCGAAATTCAGAGGTGTGATCATATTTGCGCAGGCCAAATATAAATCTTATGCAAAGGTTTTGAAGACGCTCAAGTTTATCGAGTTGTGCCTCAGTGAGATCGAGATAACTGACATCAGCATAGTCAAGAATAGGAAGCAGAAGGGACTGTGCAAGCGCAATTTTAGTGGCAGTGGGAAGAAAGTTCCGCAAACGTCTAAGAGACCTGGCAGATGCAAAAATTTTGTGACTTACGTCCTGGAGCTGCGGACCCCAAGACAGATGTTTGTCGATCCAAACCCCAAGGTTCTTAACCTTTTCACTTATTGGGATAGTAGTACCGTTAAACTGAACCTGGGGAAGCTGTGACCAATTTACTTTTGGAATCATCCTAGAGCTGCCAACAACAATTACCTGGGTCTTCGAAGTTTTAACCTGAAGCCCATTTGCCTCACTCCACTCACAAATTGTAGCCAAATCCGTGTTCATTCTTCTAATTGCTTCAGCCAAATCTGCAAGGGCAGCTTGTAGGTAGATTTGTAAATCGTCTGCATAAAGGTGGTAGGAAGACAGAAGTTTTTTGGAGATAGCGTTTATAAATATTGCGAAGAGTAAGGCAGATAAAACGCCACCCTGAGGTACACCGGCAGTTGTGTAACACCAGGAAGAGTTAGATTCATCTATGCATATACGCTGCCGGCGGCCATACAGGTAACTGCGAAACCAGCCACTCGCCGTTGGAGATATGTTAAGCGAGCGAAGTATGCCAAGCAGAATATCAAAATCGACAGTATTGAATGCATTACTGAAGTCGAGTAAGCAAAGAACCGTCAAACTTCCTCGTTCCATGCCTAACCGAATGTCATCAGTAACCTTCACTAAGGCCGTGGAGGTGCTATGTCCAGGACGAAATCCGGATTGGAAAGGATTTAGCAGGCTATTTTTACATAGAAAAGCGCTAAGCTGATTGTGGACAAGGCGTTCAAGGACTTTGGAGAGGAAAGGCAAGATAGAAATAGGGCGGTATTCGGAAAAGGAAGTAGGATTTGCCTTTTTGGGTAAGGGAGTGATTTTGGCCTCTTTCCAAGTTGATGGAAAGACCCCATGGGAAATTGAGTAGTTTAGGATATAGCAAATGATAGGAAGGATTTCGTCAAGGACAGGGAGTATCATTTTTCGACTGACACAATCACTGCCAACTGCATTAGAGGTGATTGAAACTATGCTCTTCTTAACATCACAATCGGAGAATTGACTAAAATAAATGGGGAATAATCCGGAGCTGGGAGGTTTGAAAGAGAGTTTAATGTAGTTTCTTTCATGATCTCATTACATGGAGACGAAGACGAGAAGTGCTTATTCAGAAGATCAATATCAAGGTCTTTAGGAATCGATTCTTGACGAGATTTCCCAACTCCTATGGATTTAAGAAATTTCCAGACTTTAGCTGGGTCTCCATTTTCAACTGAGGTGTGGATATGGCGTCGTTGGGCGTCTCTACACACCTTATTGCAGCGATTTCGAGCAACTAAAAGTTTCTCCCAATTCGACGATGTGGGACGACATTTAAATTTTGTTTTAGTAGCAGCTTTTTCATTTATAACCGCTTTAATATCGCCTGTTAGCCATGGTGCCGGAAGATGTTTGATTTTTACTGCACGTATGGGAGCATGAACATCATACAGTCGCACAAGGTTATCTGAAAACAGGTTAACTTTTTCATTAATTGAGTCAGAATTGACCAGAGGTGCCCAGTCAATGTTGCTGGCATCTTTTCGGAGATCATCTGCATTCATGCCACTAAAGTTGCGCTGCAGGAGAATATTAGGTTTTGGTTTAGGAGGTCGAACTTTGCATGAGAGGAAAATGAGTAAATTGAGATAACAATGAGTTGGTTAACCTAATTTACCTTTTTACACAATAATTCAACCCATGGTTTTTATGTCGTCTTTCCCCACTTAATCAAAGATTAATGTTTCTATGACCCTGAGCACCAATCATTAACACTGCAAATAAAAACTGATGATGCATTAAAATATTTCAAAAAATTGCTCGAGTAGTGGGCCATTTTAATGGGTCCATTATCGGAAAACGTTTCATCACTTGGGACTCTTATTTACGCTCTAAATGCCCCATGATTGTATTTGCCGATATTATTTTATAGACGACATCGTCGTTATGAAGGCACGTCCAATTTATTTTGAACCTTTCAGTTTTATTGAGGAGAATTTCATAATATGAATAATATTCAAAGTTGGAACAAATTGATACCTAATAGGTACATCTATTTATATAAAAATGAATCCCTATTTCTCTTATTCATCGCATCTCGCGTGAACGGCTTGGCCGATTTCGCTAATTATTTTTTTGTTTTTAACCGACTTTCCAAAAAGGAGGAGGTTCTCAATTCGGAAATTTGTATTTTTTTTTAAATGTTTGTTCGGGCATAACTCCGTCGCTTGCCAACCGATTTTAAAAATGTTTTTTTTTTGTTGGAAAGGGAATAGGTCCCAAATGGTCCCATGATAAGGAAACTAGGATCTAATGATGGCATCCCAGAGAAGTCGAGGGGAACTTTCAAAAGTTGTATGGGCAACTAGTGCGTTTGTATTTTGCTTTTCTGCGATTTTGCAGTGTTGTTACGTGTGGGGTACCACTAAAAATTGAAAAATCGGTGTCAAAAAACGAACAAATGAACAAAAACACCGAGTTCCGAAATTAAAGTTATTTTTTACTTTGTAGTGTTTATTTTTTTTTTAAAGTTTTTATGTTTGTTACTGTCTGGAGAAGGTTCTTATGAAAGAAAAAAAAGAAAGTTGCAGTTGACGGGAGCGAAGCTGCGGGGGATAGATAGCTAGTATCAATAAAAGTTAAAACTTATATAAAGACGATGTTTTTTTTTTTTTTTTTTTTTTGTTTTTTTTTTTTTTTTAAAGACATATAATTGTTTATTTCAGACTAGATGTATATACAATTAAATTAAATTTAAAAATAAAAACTCTTAACTAACTATAACTAAAAATAAAACTAACATATGGCGTCGAAAAATTCGTCCGCATCGCTAGACACTGGTAAAGAGCCCAAAAGGCTGGCAGCATTGCCACGTTGTATGGCAATGCTTATCCTTTGGCCGAGGTAAAAGCCAGCCCTTGGGTCACGCGAAGTGTCAACTAAGCGTCTTGATAGATCTTTAAACAAGTTATGAGCACTCGGACCCCACGACCCGAGAGTTTCAACCCCAAACGGCTCGAAAATATAATAATGTTTTGTTTGTCTAAAAATAAAATAGTAAATCTTGAGGTATATGTTTCCAATTGGCGCGAAAATTACTGAACAGATTTTGTTCAAATTTTGCATAATTAATCCTTATAAGTATAGTCAACATATAGGCTATATATTATCACGCTATGTGCTTTGGAGGACGAGCAATAGTCTAAAATGTGCGTTTTGAACGAGAAAGTGCACATGGTTCGCACCCCGCAAACAGATAATATTTTTGTATTTATTTTATCTTTTGAACTGGAAAAATCCAGTTCTACAGAAATTCCTTCCAAATAATAAAAGGATAATTAAAGGGCCGTCCCCTAAAAAAACACCTCTTTAACATAGGCGCCACAGACAATCCAATTTGCAGATGTTGCTTTGATGCCGAGGAATCTGTTGCCTACCTTCATCCTGAAAGTAAGGCCGAGCCTTCCTGTTGTGAACAGATTCTCGGAACGGTGAGGTCACTCCGTGAAACCTGTTAAGCACCCAGGATACTTCTGTGCATTTGGGAGGAGCTAGACTGCCTAACTTAACCAGGACACCTACACACAATGGACAGAATAGGAGTCTAACATGGTGCGGATACCGGAGTCTCTAGTCTGTTGCAGGGGTAGATTGCTCTTCCGGTTGGTGTTTTCCCATGGCCAAACTTAATGTAGCTCTATCGCGTGTTAACACCCTAGCGCCTCTCTTTAACATCATTTACAGATAAGCGTTATAATCAAAACATTTCCCATTACGAAAAATTATTAGAGCTGGTCGGTATTTTGAACAGAAGAGGCGAAACAGCCAGTGCCTTGCATAACAGTCTTCCAAGTTCCTAATGCTAAGAAGAGTTAAGCAATGCTTGATATTTACTGTTCGTATATCTTACATATCTTAGAGATCTTACCTAACGACAACATTTTACTTTCCGACATACACGCGAACGAAGTCGCGGGCAACAGCAAGTTGTGAATAAATTTGAAAAAATATTTCTGTAATGGTATCAGTAAGTACGTGTACTTACCATTACAAAAATATTTTACTTAATCGAAATCTATGTTTCCGATTGTCCTAATAGAATACTTTTTATTCCGGAAATATGCGCGCTTACTGTGAGATAGGTCGCAGGAGCGAAGCTGTGGAAAAAGCTTGTCATGAAATGAAATACGCCTCTGTAATATTATGATAAATATATAAGAAGCTGGTAGGTTGCCTGATTGTCTTCTTTGTTAAATTTCTTTTTTTTTTTTCTAAATCTAATGGCTGTTTCCGACGCGATCTCTTATTCAGCATCGCTTCGTTCTCGCTGGCCAGTGTTCATGCATAAGTGATCGATCGGCAATTATCTATCGGTTGCGGTGAGGGAAGCTTGCTGTACACCGCTACCTGTATTTTGCGGCTTTGGGGGACGGCCAAAATGTTTATTAATATATGTTTGTCGGAGAAGATATCGGAGGCAAAATTAGTAGGTGGGTCATTCTTCAGGACACGTTTTTTAAGCGGCATCACCTTAAAAGAATTGAAATAGAAAAGTCAGCAAACCCCTTTTTTTTAGGCAATCCTTTAATCCTCTCTTATTCGGGTCATTAATTATTTTTCAATTATCTATATATTTAATATTATAATAAAATAAAAACACCCCATTATTTGATTTTCGTGGAGTGTCCCAAACCCCGATCTAGTCAGTTAGTAAATTATATATTTTAAACTAAACAGTACATGCTTACCAAAAAAAACATGAAGTCCTAAAGTTAACAATGCTATGAAAAAATAGATAATAGTTCTAAAAGAATTACAGTATCTAAAAAAAATAATATGTAACTGTCCCGGGGTAGTTACTGATTTGCGTGGATCATTGTAAATTCACTTGCACATCCCTAACTTCGAGGCCCGATGTTGCCTCATCCTAATTCACGTTACAACTAGTCGCGTTCCGACGGCCGGGCAGAGTGCTTTTGTGATAAAGCGTCGAGTTTCCGAAAAATTAAGGTAAGAACCTCGTTTCTTGGGTATGGTTTCTCAAAACTTTGATTTGCGTGGTACAATTTTCTCCGGTGTCTGTGAATTTTTTTATTGAATAAAGTACTGTAGCGAACAAATATAAGGTAACGCAACTTATATTCAAAACACAGTACATTTGCTGAAAAGGTTTTTATTTATTTTTAGAATAAAGGATTTATTCTGATTTCCGTGGTCGTGATATGCGTTATTTACGTGGTAGTTTTGACCCCCGCAAATCAATTATTGGTCATGCAAGTGAAATAACTTTTATAGTTTTTGAATTTTTTTTATCAATAATAAATTATTGTGATAATTAAAAGACCTACTGATTATGTTCCTAAAAAATGACTTATTTTGTAATCAAAGATGTTTTTAATGTCTTTAACAAAGAATAAATAATGTTGACTGATTTTATTACAAATAAAAGCTTAAAAAAACGATTTCTGTGTTAGTTACTTACCTATTCTTTTACCTGTATCACTTCTTTGAGAGAGTTAAATTTAAAAAAAAAAACATTTTTGGGGGGTGTTTTGTGATTTGCGTGGCCTCCAATATTTTAAACTCGATTATCTCTGTAAGTATATCGCTCTCTGAGGTGCCTCTTCTATAAAAAAATATTACTTTTACGTATATTTTAAGAAACAGAAGTCGATTTTAAAAAATATTAATTTGAAAAATTGCCACGTAAATCACCAAAGAATGCCTTGCTCGAAGAATCACCCAGGTAGTTGTTCTGAGACTTATTTACAGGAAAACTAAATTTTATCAATAAGAAGTGTTGTATTCTTAATGAATATCAACTTTTAAGGACCCAATCATTCGATCGAACCAGTTGACTTTTTATTTTTTTATTTACTTTTTTAGTAGGTGCCAAACTCGTTTTACTTTGAGTTTTTAAAACGATACAGACATAATTATGTAGGCACATATACTTGGCAGAATCTACAGAAAACTACCTGCTACGATTATATAACAGACGTTATTTGAAAGCTTATTATTTTAATCCCATATAAAACTAATTACATGAAGCTGAACGAAAATTTCAGTCCCAAACGACGCAGTACCTACCCATAAGCCTAGCTTATTACAGCCCATAGATGAGCGGCGAACAGCGAGTGCCGTCGATTTATGTCGCAGCCCTACGTCGATAAAGACATAAACACTGTTATGAAGCACCCCTGCTGATAATATTTGCTTGTTATTGTTCCCTAACTCTTTTATGTCCCTAAGGACCTTTTAGTTGTACCATTCCATCGCCATAAGGCGTTTAGTTTGGGACTATTTTTAGCAATATGGTTGTCGCAGCGTATTTAGGTTAGGTAAGGTACGTATAGAATACAGTGATGATGGAGGTGACAGCTATCAATATAATCACGCATCATTATATTTTTACGGTTCCGTAACTCATAAGAAAAAAACGGAACCCTTATAGGATCACTTTGTTTATCCCAGAACGAGGAAGGAAGGGGGGGGGGAGATAATTTTCGACAGTCAGTCGGCTGAAACCCCTGACAGAAGCTAGTCACAAATATAATAACGTCATCAACATAATCATACTGAAACAATCATTTCGTCCGAAAGAAACTGTCAACATGAAGCGCGTCACAGTGTGTCTATCTGAATGGTATCTAAGGAGAGTAGAACAGGTATAAAATGCAGTTACGAAGTAACAACAGAAGTGATTTTATAATAAACTAGGAAAGAAAAGATAAATCGATGGAATTTGATTGATTTGAGAAAATGTATGGTAGAATTAACTGAAGTTCAATTTCTTAAAAATTAATGCTGAGTGTCTTCCGGCAGAAGCAACGTTGGGAGGCCTCTACAAGGACCGATGACCTGGTGATAGTTGCGGGAAGCCGATGGATGCAAGACGCACAGAACCGGTTTTAGTGGCGACTTGGGGGAGGCCTATGTCCAGCAGTGGACGTCTTTCAGCTGATATGATGGTGATGAGGAATGCTGAGTATGTTTACTAAGATATAGAATCAAAGGAATTGTTACATTCCAGACGCACTCTTCCCGACCACCAGGAAGAGTCACTGAAAATACAGGCGTGTCTCTTTACTGCAAAAAGGAGATGTTTCAACCAAACTCCTACTTTTCGGGGTGCATCTGTTCCAGTGACTGATCGGCTCGAGCTCCTAGGCATGGAGCTGTCATCCAGTCTCAGCTTTAGCGCCACCATTGAGTGCAAAGCCCAAACTGCGGCCAAAAAGCTGGGCATCCTAATTAGGGTGAAGTGATACTTCAAGCCTGAGCAGCTTTTAACTTTTTATAAAGCACAAGTCCGATCCTGCATGGAGTATTGCAGCCCCCTTTGGGTTGGCTCAGCTAAGTATCAGCTTGCCGCGCTTGACTCGGTGGAACGCAGAGCTAAGAGGCTCATTGGCGACGTAGTAAAACTGGTGAATGCCAAGCTACACAGCTTGGCTCATCGCCGCAAGGTTGCCTGCTTGTCGGTCTTCTACAGATTGTACTTCGTAGAGTGTGCCCAGGAACTCCACGACCTCATCCCACCAGCCCCCTTCTACCATCGGACATCCAGACGCACTGCAACTTGCCATCCCTACCTTGTTGCTATCCCACCAACTCGCACAAAGCGCTTCCAAGCGTCTTTCATAATGCACACAGCAAAGGAGTGGAACTCTTTGCCTGCGTCTGTGTTTCCGAATGCTTACAACCCTAATCTTTTCAAAGTTAGAGTGTACAGGCTACTTCTGGGTAAGCTCGCTCCATCGTAGATTTTATCTCTGACCAAGACTAGAGTCAAGAGCAAACCGATATCAAGTAAAAAAAAAAAATAACATTAGCGTAGTCATTCACGACCCACTGATTTATGCAAAACAATAGTAATTGATACAGCGGCAAAATAATTGTGTCGATTCCAATTAGATCAGGCATACCAACTATCCGGATATTAGTCTGATGATTAAATTTTTAATTTAATACACCGCCTCATCAAAATGCATATTTTTATGTTGGAAATTAAAAACACCTTATTTTCAGGGAACTGTGTCTGATCATGAAAATTGCAGAACAAAAATTATTGAACAATCATTCAGTAACCTTTAATTAACAGTAACGATTTCCCCTGAAACCTTAAATGAAACAGCCCATTCAATACTAGCAAAGAGGTACTCCGTAATTCAATACCATTCATTTTCATTTGTGCTCCACAAATCAAATTATTACTCGCCATGTTGTTATTATAATTGAGCATTATGTGTTGGTGAAACGAAATTACCTAGCGCCAAATTTCCCTAATAAATGCATAATTATGTAATGTGTTTCATTTACAATTTTCCCGTTCTCGCGGCAAGTAATTATGTAACTGTGCATTAAACTTAATCAACGTCAGAATTATACTTCGAATAATTAGTTCGGTTGCTGATTTTTCATCTCTATTTAGTAATATGTATATAATAGCCTAATGTGTTCGATATTTTGTAGAAAACGTCACCATTTATTCAGTCTTCAGTCTACATTAGTTATTCATATTATACTCGTATCGTGTACTTTTATGAAATTTCAGCAACGACAAACAGCATTGCGAGAATTCACCGGCAGGTTTTTCAATAAAGAAATATTTATTCTAAGACGGAATAGAAAAGGGTGAGTAACCGCAAAATCGAGACTCGACCATTAAAAGTGAACAGTGCAAGTTCGCCAGCATCAAGTTCCAAGTAAACGAGATCGCTGTGCATATTGAAACAACAATGAAAGTAGAAAACACAAGTTTCCTTCAACACGACGAAGAATAACTCCATTTTATTGATTCAAATAAAGACTTGCTTACTCAGAGTTTCATATAAACTTTGTCCAATACAAATGCGAGCTCAGATCGTAAATGTATCGCTCAGTTACAGTGGGAAGGTGTTTTTATATTTAGTCATAAAACACACGTGCCTCTCAACCTAGCATCGTTACTTTTAAAGCACTATGCAGGTAACAAAGACTTTTCAAAGGTCATTGAACCAAACGGCCACATTCAATCTAAACGGGGTCTATCCCTTTTTAGGGTTCCGTACCCTAAGCGTATCCAACGGAACGCTATTACTATGCCTCCGCTGTCCGTCTGTCTATCAGCGGGCTGTATCTCAAGCGCCGTAATAGGTAGACAGTTGAAATTTTCACAGATTGTGTATTTTTTTGCCGCTATCAGGACACGTTATGGTAGGTACGGAACTCTTCGTGTTCGTGTCTGACTCGCGCTTGCCGGGATTATGAAATCTCGAACTTTTTCAAGTGTAAAATACTGAACCGTGAAGGTCAAAGCCTTTTGTAGAAATTAAAAAGTTTTTTTTTTGAGTTCCTCTGAAGTCGGGGGAGGTCTTGAAACAAACTCCAATTAAAAGTAGAGCTTTGAGGTTACACGCCGAAGTAATTAATCAATGACTGGCTTCAATGTCCCATGAGCTGTTCTCGGTGGGTTGAAATATCGGAACTTACGATTTTTTTGGAATGTTTTAATCGATTACGCGATGCGTTAAACTTTCGAAATGAAAAATAACAGTGTGATGATATTGTTTTAGAAACTATTTACATTTCAAATGATAACCTTCTAATATTAGGTCTGGTGTATCTATGTAACCTTGTGTGAACTTATTAAGATAGCTGATACGTGTAGAGATAAATTCAAAAACATGTTTGCAATATACTCCTTTAGAGTAAATACGTGGTCACCTCACTTTGTACACAAGTATTTTAATATTCAAGTAAAAAAAACGTATAAAATGTTGTTAATGAAGACGCCTTTTATGGTTCTCATTAGCATAATATATGAAAAAGGCCACTTAAAGTTACGGTTGACGCTTTTAAAGAATATGAGTTTCATCTTTTTATTTTTATGTATCTCTGAATAAAAGAACAATGCAGCTTAGATGAGGGAAACCTTAGGAATATCAGTTCCAAGGCCTAGGGGATTCTAACTTTACTGCTTTCTTTTGTGTCGGCAGTTTCATATACTTTCACGTACTTAGGACTTCGTACCAACCTCAGCAAGAGAATAAAGAGTCCCTTATTATGCCTGAAGCTGTAGTTCCAGTGGATAATAAACAAAGTTTTTTTTTATGAAATGCTATCCAGAACGCGTTGTTTAATATTAATAACTACAACGCGGTGTTGTCTCATATATGGCACAACGGAAGGGCCAGCAAGTCTTGCTATCGTTAAAGCTTTATTGCCCCGACAGATGTTTATGAATTATGTCTACCCGAAGTGATTCATAAATCTTATATTTTTTGTGTAAATGTTAAATTATTGTTCTTAATAAAACCCGGAATTTTGTTTGTGTCTGGACATTACAAAGTTGAGATTAGGGTTGGACTTGGGACCAGTGCTTGCTTTGTCGTTAAGTAAATGGATTTGTCGCGTTCAAAGAAAAAAAACCGAATAGGCAGTACTCATATCTTTTTATGGAAATTGTGTAATAAATAATAAGAAAAATCATTAAGCGTATTGTTATTTTTTTTTCAAAAGCAGCGTTAATTTTGCCTACAGTTTGATATTATTATATAATCAATCGCCGAGATGAGATTGCAACTTGAATTTGAACGTACACATTTGAACGTACGAGAATTGGTATTCAGCTTAGTACACTTCGAATATTTACTATGACATATTGATTTCCAGTATTTATAGTTAATCGTTGTTGTATCTATATTGACCGTTAACTTCTGTTGTAAATCGTGTAACTATCGGTTAGTCTACCTCATTTGAGAGCAGATCGACTATCGATAAAGTTGTGATCGATAAAGTTTAGAGGCAAAAGTTGGGATGGTCTTTAAGGACATGATAGTTGTTTAGTACATGACCCAATAAATGTGGCTGCTCAAGTACGTTTGTGTTCTGAAGTTTGTGACAAGTTCGTGCGTCGTATTCAAACAAGGGCTTCTAAACACATGTGTACAAAGCTTAAAGCTACCCTATCTAAGGTGTATTTTCATCTTCCATTTTCATTATAATAGACGTTATTATTTAAAGAAGTGCAGTGTAATTTACTCTGAGCTTTTAAAAGAATTTCTACTCTTGAAGATAATGAGATTCTTGTAGAACGGCGTGTGGCGTTTGAGATAAAGCGACTGCTTAAACATAGTGACGTCACAAAACTAAACTGAAGATTTACGTAGAACCAATGAGAAAAAAACTAATTTTGCTCTCAACATGCTAGACCTAAGGATTTTTTAACTCACGCTATACGATTTAAAAAGTACAAAAACAAGACGTTTTCATTGCAATTGCTCCAAGCATTCCTAAAGCGTTAGAGCTGCATTAATGTTTTTCACGTAGGTTTTTAGTGGGTTATATTTTTAGAGCGTTCCACTGCCGTCTGGCGGTCGTGAATAAAGAACAATAAATGACGCTGTCACTTGCAGTCAGCGAGAACTAACGAATATGAATGGTGCAGCGCCGTGCCCCGGTCAACGGTATGCTGGCAACTAAAAAATTGACATTATGAAGTGAAATTAAATAATATATTTTTCTGAAGAGTTAATTAGGGCAAAGCTCGCCGGGTAGTGAAACTGCTCGTAAAATATGGTATGCGGTGTAGGGTTGGATTTTATTGTTATTGGACGCGAAACATGGACGGACGGGTTCCTTGATTTGCATGACTTAGGGCTGAAACGTGATGTTTGGCGATTGCGATTGACAAAAAATTTCGAAATAACACTGATCCTGATGACATTTTGGGGTTTGTATAAAAGGGATACGATGTAGGTTTCCGGCAATGATTCTCCTTTTAAATAAATTATAACGTTAACATTTGCGCAGTTTGAATATTCACACCAACTCCTTGAATCAGAAATGGCCTGTCCATTAATGTAATGTAATGGTTCCAAATATGGAACAATGATTTTTTTACCCTGTGTACAGCGACGATTTTTTTATTTTTATGAAACTTAAGATTTGATATTGATAGGTATATCAAGTAAATATTCTAAAGTAGTACCTAGGCAGGTACTTATGTTGACTCAAACTTCACAGAATTATATTTTGACAACTTAAGCAGATTAATTTTAATAACCAACTACTGAGGTCGCAAAACTTGTTAACTAACGGAATGTAATAATCTCACAATCGGCAACATGGTTTTAGTTGTAAATTTAATAAGTATTAAGTTATCTTACTATTGGGACTAAAGTTCTAAAGTTCTAAAGAACTCCAAAGTTATGTCAAAGTCTTCTGACTAACAGTTCGAGAGATATTCGCCTTAGACTTCGACAGATCTGAGAAAGTACCTGTAGTTGGAAGCAGATACTATTAAAGTAAGTTGCTGGAAAATAGACTATCGAGAGTTATGGAGAACGATGGTTGAATATTATAGATCAAAGTCTTTTAAGGTATTATCAAAATTTGAATAGTTGGCTTAAATTGTTTCGTGGTGTTGAAATCTAAATATTAGAAGTGTTAAATAACCTAATTCTACTATGAAACTTTGATGAACGGTATAGGGTTTGTTTTCTATTTATAAAATCAGCGGACCAATAATGTTTTCTATTCTATTCTATTAGGGGGTTTTGGTTTCCGCACTTAGTCCTGATGTTGGACCATTGTACGGGAGGTAATAATGTTTTTACAATGCACTTGCTCAAAAATGCATTTAGGAAGGCTGTATACATTGTTCGAAAGTTAAAAATTATGCACCATACAATAGAACGTGCGGTAAAATAGTACATCACATAAGTACCTACCTACTTTACCACACGCTCCGTTGCATCACCATACAACGGAGCGTGCGGTAAAGTAGGTACTTACGTGTCGTGCGTATCCCTTACGGTGTTTTTTTTTAATTTTCTAAAAAATATTGACTTTTTGACTGATATCTAAAAATAAAAAGATTGTGTCATTTTTCTTGCAAAAGTATTGTAAGACGTTGTATGATAAACGTGCGGATATAGGTATTTACAAACTCGTGACTATGGTAAGCAAGACGTCTACTCGTTTGTAAAAAGCAACTTACCGCACTAATATCATAAATAACTATTGAACAACGATCAAATTCGACTCTCAGTGGTAGTCTGTCCAAAATGTAGCATTTTTTTTACTATTGATAGGGATACGTTTGACCACTATCTCACCTGAAAATGGAGGTTTTTGACATATTGCAACTGAGTTGCGAATGCGAACGTTGTATGGGAAAGGTTTATTTTCTAGCATAGGCTCTATGCGCTGAGGTCACATTGAGTTGACCACAAGTTCCTATTTCATTTGGGGTCAATGAAACAGGAACTTGTGGTCAACTCAATTCAGTGGTCAACGTTCCATTTTATAAAACCGTAGATAAAAATTAACGACACACTGTAAACAATTTAGAGTGTAAGTTCATAAATCAGTATTTTCGTGAACCGTTACAGCCGTTCTGATGTAATGCACGGAATTAGGATTTATTCCGACCATTACTCATTGCCGACCGGCCGCTTCTCGTTTATTATGTATGACTTAGCTGTACCTAACGAAAGCCTGGATTTTTGTACGTGAATTTACACTTGTATAGGCTAGTTAAGGCTGAAAGCTGTTTTCTGGTCCTAATTTTTTACTGACTGACTTCGCAGATGTAGTTAAACTGGGAAAAAATGAGAGCGTTAGAACTTGTGAGTGTGTGATGAATTATATGATTCTTGGGCAGTTGGAACAGTATGTCAGGATGTAAAAACCTTTTTCGGTTAGGGGAAATACATGCCCATTACCACAAATACCGATATTATATTGCGCCGAAATTAAAGGTAGAATAAAAGAACAATTTTGTACATATTACCAACTTTATGTACCTATTTTATGCAAAAAAAATATTTTCGACACATTCGCCCATAAAATGCATTTACGAAGCCTGTATACATTGTTCGAAAGTTCAAAATTACGGACCATACAATGGAGCGTGCGGTAAAGTATGTACTCTCACCTAAGTACCTACTTTACCGCACGCTCCGATGTATGGCGCCGTGCGTATTCTTTACGGTATTTATTTAATGTCCATAAACAATATAATTATAAGAATTCAATCCGTCTGCATCCGTCAACCAAAAATGTGAAAAATGCTTCCGTCTGCGTCCGTTCTGGAAGCGTTCCATAAGCGTTTTTTTTTGAGAAGAACTTTTTGCTCAGAAGGTTTGTCGCACTTTAATATTGAAGAAAAAATTTGACAAAAGATGTAGTTCTAATTACCCGACTTTTACACTTATGTTTTTTTCGAGTGTATTTATATATGATGTATATTTCTTTGGCACACTCTGTAGCCTAACCCTATGGCTTCATAGATTTTAGCTTGAAAGGTGTCGTTAGATTCGTCTAAATAGTGAGAATGGTACTGGATAGGTATAAGTTTACAGATTAAAATATCTGAGCTTCGGTGCCATTTTAATGACTTCAGCTTTTTTAACCTATCGAGTGGGGTATCAATATAAAGGCTCGAGGAGACAATTTCAAAAATGTAACTTATTAAACAATGATTTTGTCAAAAAAATCCGATTGGTACATTATATAATACAACTAGCTGTCCCGCGCAACTTCGTCTGCGTCACATTTTCCGCTCCTAAATAATATTGCAACAAAAAATTGAGATTTAAACTATCCTATCTCTCAAGTTGGATCGAACTGCACATGGTGTGCGAATTTTATTATAATCGGTTAAGTGGTTTAGGAGTCCATTGAGGACAAACATTGTGACACGAGATTTATATATATTAAGATTTACAATATAATTTAAATATAATTCTACTAAAATGTTTCACGCACACGCAAACGCGAAACGGAAGCGCGTTCTTATTTTAAAAACGCACACTATTCCAAACACACACTCCCCATTTGCAAATTCGCGCCATTTTCAATTAGAAACGTCAAAGATAGTTGCGACTTTTAATTATAATATTAATTAGAATATGTGTTCAAGCGAGGAATCACATATAAGTATGAAATCTACTCCACCTGACATCTTGAATGAGGCGCCAATTGCAGAAAATGGTATCTTGCCGCCAAAATCGCGAGGACGCTATTTAATGATTAACAATAATTTTTAATAGATAATGAAAAAGTTTGTTTAATTATCTATTTATATAATGTGTCGAAAAACGTTGTATGACACACGAGCGGATATTGGTCTTTACAAACTCGTGACTATGGTAAACCCTCGACTTCGTCTCGGGCTTACATTTGTCTACTCGTTTGTAATTACCAACTTACCACTCTTGTATCATAAATAACTATTTTGTGTTTTTTTTTATTATATTTTAAACTAGCTACTGCCAGCGGCCCTGCCCGCGTGAAAGTTGAACATGATTCCAAAAAACGATGCGAAGAGGTAACAAACAAACAGAGAGACAGACAGAGTTCCTTCCGCATCTAAAAATATTATTAGTATGTAGAGAAGTCAGATAGCCAATTGCCTTTCTAGTAGTATTTAGCTGCGTCATTTGATGAAAGCTCGTGATGCTCGTTAAAGTCGTTACTCACTTTTCAATTCATTTAAATATAACTTCAAAATAAGTCTTTATAACATGTCTACTTTACTTCACTGCTTTTCCTCACAGAGCTTCCTACCTCCCGTTTTCGTACATTTCCGTAATGCCGTCAGCCAATCTCAACAAGCTGACGTCTCAACGTAGCGGCACTGCATCAAACCCAAAATACATACGTTACCTCGACTGAATGCAAAAATTCAAATATAGAAATATAGGTAAACGATTTTTTTGGTTCCTTTCTTATATAAAAAAACAGATTTACCAAACTACAGAAATTGTAACAGGATTGAGAACAGTTCAGGCGTAATGGGTTAGGTACGTTTGCAGGAATCCTACTAATATTATAAATGTGAAAGTTTGTATCTCAACCAACTTTACAAGACGGGGATAAGTTTGCGTCGCTGAAATTTTGAAAATTGTACATTAGTTCTTCATTTGTTACTTTCATCTTAACCATAAAGCTGCTTTCGAACTACGCTATTATATATAGCATAGAGTATATATATAGCTCATAGCACAACAATATCGCGCACCATACCTACATTTTCAATACTATATAGTACAGTACAGTGTGAACGTGTCCATAACAATGTATGGTGCGCGATATAGTAGTATTGAGCTATATACTATTATATTATAGTGTAGTCTGAAAGCAGCTTAAAGCGAATAGTTTATATATAGTTTATCTCGCTGCTGAAGATTATTAAACAACGTGTAAGAGAATAAACGCAATATCTCTCCTCTCCTCGCAAGGGGTAGGCACTCATCAATATGAACAACTGTCACTAAGGGAAAACGAAAACAAATCGCCTGTACCATTTTATGTGCGCATAACTCGACAAAATGTACTGAATAGTAAATTTTTATTCGCTAGTACGGTTGAGCGCTACAGAGCGCGAACCGCTGCGCTGCGTGTCGTGGGTGCGATTCCGGGGATGTTCTGGGTTTGTGTATAAGAGTTCAAATTCTTGTAAACGAACCCACGATACAGGAAAAAATCCTAGTATGGGCCAACGTTTAAAAAATAAAAATATATAATATTTCGATTAGTTTGTGCTATAAATACGAGTAGGTAGGCACATACATTATAATGGCAAGATTGTTACTAATTGGGTTCAAATATAATATAGAAGCTTAGGCACATGTACCAGCTTACATCTATTTGTGAACTATGTTTAGAACAGAATCTATTTTAGTCAAAGGAGACACTGATACATTGTCAATCATCTATTCAACAGTTGATTGGCGACGAAGTGCTGTTAGGACTTTGTCCTTAATTGACTATCGATTGAATCTGAATGTATCTCCATTAGGCAGCTTCCGTAATCTTGTGTGTTATTTGTTGTGTGTGAGGATGATTTGAATAGCTTTTGATACATTGTGTAGGTTCTACGCGTGTACACTCGTAGGTACACGCGTAGAACCAGTAACCGCACTCATAACATAGAAGCTACATAATCGTAACCAAGATAAAGTTGCGAAGAGTGCCTGGTTTAAATACTTAATTGATTGAGCCGTATCGTTCAAGACGTCCAAAAATTCATACCTCAGGCCTAGCGCCTTTGGTCTTTTTTTCACGTTGTTCATTACTTGATGTCACTTGAACGAGTTACGATTCCTCTGCATATACCTAGGGGTCTTCAAAAAAACAAAAACGTAATTCACAGACGCAAAGTTTAAAGGTTCCTTGCTACTTAAACTTTCTTACGATTTGCCTCTTGTTAAAATAGGTACCTATTTGGTATCTATCTTTAAAAGTAAAGTATAAGTACAAAGCACGAACCTTTCTAACAATATTAACAAGGCCCCAGTATACGACAAGTACGCAACCAATCAAATTATATTAAGCGGAACAGACACCCATATCACATAATGCATATTATACACAACCATCTGAAGCACCCTTTAGCGATGGTAGGCGGAATCTCTTTGCAATGCAAAGATGAATTGCCATTCAAGTCTCTTCGAATTAATATTCATTCCCTTCATTATTCCCATGACGAAGCTATTAAAATCTTAAGACATTTTCCGTCGTAATCTGAGTATGTATGTTCGAGATAATATTTTGACTCATAATTTAATATCCAAGATGTTTTAATGAATTGGACGTAATTAATTTCTGTTTAATTTTGTGAGAAATGAGAAATATTCTAAAGAGCGAGCTATGGATAACGTCGCAAAAAATATTATATACAAATACATATCTTATAATGTATGAAAAACTCGTGTCAAAGTGTTTGTTACCGAACTCCTCCGAAACGGCTTCATCGATTTTTATGATTCTTTTGTGTACATTTGGTAAGTCTGAAAATATGTCCTAGACTATTTTTTATTTAAGTAAGTATAATTATGGCAAAACAACGTTTGACGGGTCAGCTAGTATAACTTTACTTTCGCAGAGGTAAAAGCCTAGTAAACTATACCTATGTATGTCTTTACCCCATCGTTAAAGAATACTAAATTACCTATATTTTTTTTCACCACACGTTATGAGAATAAAAGAAAAACTTTTTACAAAAAAATACAACCGACTTCTAATAAATAACTTTAATTTCGGAAGTCGGTGTCTAATACGAAGAAACTAACAAAAACACCGACTGCCGCACACCTAACAACACCACTGCAAAATCGCAGAAAAGCAAAATACGCAATTTCGATTACATGGACGACAAAAAACCATCATCCAAGTAAACGAATTCCAGCTATTTCGATTTAAAGTCCAAACTTCGTAACCGCTTTTGATAAAATTTAAATGGGACTAATCTGCAAGTATATCCTTTCAGATAAAACAAGATTTTTTCAAATCGGTTCATAATTGACGGAGTTATGAGGTAACAAACGTAAAAAAAATTGAGAAGCTCCTCCTTTTTGGGAAGTCGGTTAAAAAAGAAAAAATCTCCGTAATAAAATTACAGCCTGCTACAACCTGGTTGTTTTTCAGTCAAGTAAGAGTCAAGGTTACATCTGAGCAAGCGTGTTCATTGTCGATCACTTCATCGCTTACGTATCGATTTTGCGCAGGTGAGATACTGGTCCAACATGAGCCTATCAATAAAAATAAAAAAAAAACGTTTCATGAGACATTGACCTTGACATTGAGGGTAGTTGCCGCAGTTCGTCGTCCCCTTTATCTGTTTCCATCCGTTTCTCTAATATGTATACGAGTATGTTCTGTCATTCATCCTTTAGCAAGAAATAAATAAATAAATAAGAATATGCTACCATACGTTGGTACTGTCCGGATGTTCAGTGTTGAGGTCAAGGGCGTTCTTTATATTTCTTTGACCTCTGTAGATGTAAGTTGAACAAACAGATTTGTTAGACTCAACTTTGGACTCAACTTTAGAAGTAATGCTCTCTAGTCACACAGTTGTAGATAAAATACATAGGTTCGTCACATGAAGAGTAAATAAAATCCAATCGTTTTAATACATACAGTAAATGAAAGACAGGTTTCCTGAAAAAAAAAGTCGCCCTCGACGCAACAAACTAATCCATTTAATAGGAAGTTTTATGTCCCAAGGGTTGAGTACAAAAGTTTGAGTCACTTCGATAACACTTGTTTGGTGCCCACAGGGAGTAGACGCCGAGACGAGGAGTCATATGCTACCTCCCACAGCGATTCTCCCTATAAACAATTTTGCGCTATTCTCGACACCATTCGAAATTCACGTCATGTAAGATAACGTTCAATATTACCTCGATCATCCATTCACCATTTTCTTATCGCTCAAGCGCTAGAGCATCCATCGTGATCTTTATAAGTTCGAGAATTTTTCGAAGATTCTACATCGTATATGTTCACGTAGTCCCAGATTCGATATGTTTTACGGTTTCCTCTTCCTAGTCAATTTCCATGTACTGTTTATCGTCCCTATGGGAGCTATAAACATGCGGATCGAAGAGTGTCGTGTCACTCAATACACTTTGATTGAAAAGTAGGCCTCTATAAATAAAAGATGCTCGAAGGTGGACTGTCATGTCCCTATTGAGAGAATGACATCATCAAAATCGTAACACTCAACGAAAACGGTGCCTGTGGGAAGGTGAGAATTTGTTTTGCGTTAATTTTTTTATGGGAACTCTTCTAAGAATAACTTCCGTCAAAAGAATCCGAATACATTGGTAAATTCCTATACTACTTACTTCCAAACAAAGGCGTAAGTACCAAACAAAAAATTAAAACAGTTAACACGTACCCCGCTATCAATTCCAAGTATACGAGTAGCAGCTTTCCAAGTCCAAATTGCGGTCAGCGTTACAGACACAAAGGCGGTACACCGAACAGTTTTGTGAAACTTTATAGTACCTTTGTACGGCGGAGCTGAACTTCTTACAAACATTGGCATCGGGCCAGCCCGAAACTTACCTTACTTAGTCTGCTATGCACGTCTAAGCAGTTTTCAGCGAAATCATTTCAGCTCTCATTGCTGGTGGAGCTGAAGTTGACCGAAGAAATTGTTTCTAAATCCTTTTCAGTGTTTATGTGTTGATCCGAGAATGGATTAAACAGTCAAAAATATTGTGTGGTGATGACAAAGGTTAGGTACTCGTAGTACTCACAACCGGTATGTAACATAATTATGAGTATAGCCAGTTATTTATAAATGTAATGTGCAATAAAATAACAATGATGACTGTTCAATCAACTTGTTTAATCCAGATAAACTTAGCTAGGGTACGAAGATGAGGAACAAAAAATGCATTTAGTAGTTTCTAACAGCATTATATGATCAAACCACTTTTAAAGTTTCTCTCTCTCTTTCTTCTGGCTTACAAATAGCAGGAAGCAATAAAAATATTGAGTATCATAAAAAGTAGAAGATTCTGTCGTACTGACCACTTTGATCTGAAATATTTCCCATTTGGTTAAGAATTCCAAATTCAAATTTATAAATTCATTTAGCTGGGGTACATTTGAGTCTTAGAATAATAACGCATAGAAGCCGCGTCTAGAACAAAACCCGAGCAAAATCGTGTGTCCACTTCATTTTCTTTGTGTGCGTGAGCCGAATGTGTCTACGTTCCTCTAACGCACACAGATATAGCTTTCAGTGATACCATTACTAAGCCGTTACCCACAAAATATGGGAAGACGCATTACTATTTTGCTATCAAGGCAAGTATTTTATGTTGTTGGGAACTGGAAAAGGTAAACATGATTTTTCATGTAATATGACATATTTTTTCGGAAGGTATAATTCAATTTATTTTAAAATAAAAGAAAATAAATCGCATAAAGAATGAGATATTGTTCAATGCGTTTAGAATGCTTGATGGGTTATAATTATAAACAATGTTAAAACATCGGGTTTGATATGAATTAACAGTAAGTATTGTATTTTAAAATTACATAAATGAAAAACATGAATGAAAGCAATGTGGGTATTTTTTCCTCACAAATAGCAACACTGTGTTATGACAAGTTAGGTTATTAGAATTTTGTTTTATTTATCGATTTACGTAAAAATAGTGCGTAGAATGTGAGTACTTATTTGTGAAATGTTATTTTATCACATTTTTTTGTTTTCCTGATGTGCTATAACATCCTTTCACGCAACAAACTGTCATTTTCAATTATTTACTCGCGAGCTGTGTTCGACGGAACGTGACATTGAGTACTGACGGCCTGATGGCTAAGTTTGACGGATTAGGCTAAGTTTTAGTTGCCTCACTTTTTGCACTCGTACTAGGTTTCTATGCGTTATTATTCTAAGATTTGAGTTTTGAAAACAGTCATTCATTTGTTTTTTCATCATTATTTTTTTCTTTGGCGTCGCTTATTACCGCACAATGGAAAACATGAAATATCGGTATATTTACGAGTACGAGTTCTTCCGTGGCACCAGTGCTGCAGAAACAGCTTGAATGATTAATTATGTGTACGGCGCTGGTGTCGCAAAATAAAGCACGGTACCTACGTTTTTGGTGTCAACGTTTTCGTTCTGGAAATTTCAATCTTCAGAACCAACCCCGTGGACGGCCGGAGACAAAAGTGGAAACTGAAGAATTAAAGGCTATTGTGGAAGCGGATCCATCACAATGCACTTCAGAGATAGCTGCAAGCTTCGGGGTAAGTGATAAACTGTATTAATCCACTTGAAGCAAATCGGGAAAGTAAAAATACTTGAACGATGGGTACCTCATGAATTGAGTGAATCGAACTTGCAAACACGCGTCGACTGCTGTGTTACTTTGCTCAACCGACACAATAATGAAGGGATTTTAAATCGAATCATTACTTGTGATGAAAAGTGGATACTGTACGATAATTGGAAGCGCTCGTCGCAACGGCTGAACCCTGGAGACCCAGCCAAATCCTGCCCTAAACGAAAATTGACATAGAAAAAGTTACTTGTGAGTGTTTGGTGGACTAGCGCCGGTGGCGTTCACTACAGCTTTCTGAAATCTGGCTAAACGATTACGGCTGGTATCTATTGTCAGCAACTGCTAACCATGAAGGAAGAACTAGCTGCTAAACAACCGAGGTTGGTCAATCGCTCTAGGCCACTGCTGCTTCACGAAAACGCAAGACCACACACTGCACAACAAACAACCACTAAGTTAGATGAGCTACAATTGGAATGTCTGCGACATCCACCGTACTCCCCGGACCTTGCTCCAACAGATTACCATTTTTTCCGGGTTTTGGACAACTTCTTACAAGGAAAAAAATTCAACTCCATTGCGGCAGTCCAAACCGCCTTCAAAGAGTTTATTGACTCTCGCCCCCATGTTTTTTTAGTAAAGGGATCAATGAACTACCTATGAGATGGCACAAGTGCATAGGTAACAACGGTGCATACTTTGATTAATTTAATATATTTTACAAAAAAAAGACTTTATATTCCTCCCGTACAAAACGCCAATTTCATATGTAAGGACCTAATATTATACTCTCTTTCATCATAATGGTTTCACAATAATCATTCTATAGTCAGACATTGAATAAGATAATATTCGTAAGTCATCGATTAATATAGCTACTTAGAAATTGTTCTAGATTGAATCATTAAAGCATTGATTTATTCAATTTCGTCCACCAAATTGATTGATAATACTAAAGCATGTAGATTAAAACCAATCTATCTACATAAATATGTATTATCAATCAATGAAAAATTAATCTTCTCCTTAGACAAATCAAGTCAATTGATTTCAACCGAGCTTATTCTATTGGGAATTATTTATGATAATCGAGTTTGTATTCAATTTCCTTTCCATTACGAACAATAATCCATGAATTATGGCTAATAGAAAGTCATCCCTTTCTTGTTGACTCGAGTTATAAGCAACTTAGTTCGATTGTGTATCTTTTTGTTGTTGTTTAAAATTGTAATTGTACGAATAAACATTGTAATATTTTCTGTTGTGTTTGAATGGATTTTTTAAAAATAAATTCCTTATCCTTTACTTTAAACACCAATAGAGCAAGATTCCATTTATTTTCCCGAGCAACTGAGTCATATTTCTGCAATTTAACTTGAAATTATTATCGAAAACAGAACCCGGAGACTTGTTTCCTGTCTCATATCTCAACAAATAACGAGCATCAGATTATTAAAATATTGTTGGAAACTCAGCCCAGTCTTGATATTCCGATGTCATTGTTGGTCTCCTGGTACCTAGATGCACGGGTATATTGAAGACATTACCTTTGTATCTGAATTGGCAAGCTGGTATTATGGGACGTCCGTGATTGCGCTCGAGGCTTCCGATGCCGCCATGCTGAGTAAAGGGCGTGTCGTCTATTCAAATGGTCCATTTCAGTCGGTCCTATCTTGCATCGTCCGTGCATGTTCCAATGTATTCGAATAAGGAATAAATTCTGTATTTGTTTTGTTTTCAACAATGATTTTATTTTGCTACATTGAATGGTGAGTTGTTCTTGTGCCTAAGCACAGCAGATGAATACATGATCACATGTAAAGTCGACACAAAAAGAAAATAGTTTCATTTTGTTGTGTTTTCAATCGTAGAGTTTTGAGTAGTGCTGTTATAATCTCATCGTGTAACAATTGAAATGACGCCACACTTAGTTAAAAAAAGAGAAAGAGCGATAAGACCGCCCATTGTACACTTGTTTTTGTAAACGTTTTTTCTGTATTTGTTTTGAAGTGTACAATAAAGTATATAATAAATGAATAAATAAAATTCTCATGGACAATACAGCACCTACTGTCGACAGGAAACATCACTTTGTTCTTTTATGTACGACTCCCCAAATCAATTCCATATCAATAATTTCCCTTTCAAAACACAAAATGAAAGCGCGGTTACGTTTAAAACGTTTTGATAGATTACAGCCTGGCTGTTGACGTCACGCGGCATCCAAATGAATAAATCTCTCGACATGTAGCATCAGCAGTAGGTGACAACTGGCCGAGTGCGTTTGGCACGAATGTTAGATGACCCTGTACGTCGATATGTCGCTGAGTAATATAATAGCTCGGCTGAATGGCTCGCTGGCTGTGTTTTAGTGGTCGCTAATCGTATTATGTTTGGCTGTTGGCTTTGATTTAAATTAATATGTGACAAAAACAGCGCAATCTTTGTTTTTACAAATACGGATAACTGGTCGATTTTTTGGAATAGAGTTCGAATGTTTTGCTGAGTAAATGCTGCTAAACTTTGATTGGTTTGTTGAATATGCTGTGTTAGATATCGATATTAAAGCAATTGCTTGTAAATAAGTAGACGTTAACTACATTTTCTTTTGGGTACCTTATGACTTCTTCGTGGTCTGCGTTACTTCCTAGGCTACAATTGACTAATAATGATAGCGCGTGTAACGAATGACTTACCTAATAATACCTTTATTACTACCAGTAATTCATGTCAATATCGAACCTTTTTTTTTTTTTTTTAGGGATGGTAAATCATCCAATGACTCCTCCCGCTCTGGGTGTAGCGGGAGGGAGTGTCAGACTTCTACTGACTAAAACCCATCCATGTTCCTTCATTGCCCTTTTGTCGATATCGAACCTTACAATACAATAAATATCGTACATGCTAAGTTACCTAAAGATTGAGATTTGATTGTTTTTGAGTGTATAAATATGTCTTCCCAGCGCAATTATTATATTACTTAGTTGTGGCGGTGCAACTGCCGCGCTGGACATAGGGTCAGTGCAATGATATTATAAGTAAAAAGGTGTAGATAGGTTATAAGCGCTCAGCAAGCGACACGTTAAAATGTGGCTAACCAGCCACACTTTACCTCAGTGTCGCGTTGCGCCGTCAACGGACACACGTCACGTAGGTTTCTGAAGTTTTTGAAGATAGAATGTTGTATAGGTAACCTATCTACACCTTTTTACTTATAATATCATTGGGGTCAGTGAGTGTGTTTTGTTGCAGAACAACTTGCTGCTCTTGTCGCTAGCGCGGCAGAATTAGCTTCATCTATCTGACTGCTAGACCTTGACTGTTCAAAAGTGCTTGTAAAATGGTCTATTTGAAATAAAGGTTTTTGTACTGTTTTATTAACATGATACGAGGAACTGAACGTAAACAAGAAATGAGATTCATAGAAACCAAGGTTGATAAACGAAAACAGATTTTCTATCTGTTAGTCTATTCTGTAAATAAACATTTCGATATCGACTTCACCTGAGTGACTAAGCTTACAAATTGAACTTTATTTCACACATCATAAGGTCTTATATTTATACGAATTTGAAACTCACCTCGGATTCCGCTGTCGAGACACGAAAATGTTGTTACAGAATAGCACTGCTGCTTTGATTTCTTTCTTTGACTTCCTGCCAGAAGGCATAACCTAAATGAACAATTAGTAGGTATATCATATATATTTAAAATCAGTTATATATAGAACTAATATTCGTGCATTGAAAAGTAAATTGCTAAACACATGCCACTTTTCAAACTCAATTTTACCGTCGAAAGCGTACTTACATATAGGTACTATTTCCAGCAACACATAACATTCTGGTAAGCGGTGCCTTTATGTTAACTATTCAAATATCTAGTATTCATACGTATGATAAAATCGCTCGGACAGTGTCCATTGCGGGCTGTGCCAGGGGACCGCTGCAATAGCTAGGAACATAGGGGACTTACATTGACTCGCTTTGAAGTATTCCTCTAAATGCTCGTCTGTTTTCGAGTGCTTCTAACGGTAGGTTTGTAATCCCTTGCGTGTTACGTTGGAGTTTAATGACGTTTCATCAGCAATTTGGTAGCAATGGAAATATTATCTGAGCACCTACTGTGTCTATTGTATGGTAGGGCATGAATGAATGTCACTTATCTAGACTCTAGAGCCTAAGTGGCAAGTGCCCGTTTACGGAAATGCGGAGCGTCGAGAATCGCGTGCGGCGTGGCGTCGAGCGGGGCGTGGGACGTTTTAGGGTTCCGTACCAAAATGGTAAAGAGGAACTCTTATGGTGTGACTAAGTCTGTCCGTCTGTCACAGCTGGATATCTCAAGAACTACTAATGCTTGAAATTTGATATAGTTTTAGATGACGTTTGCTCAACTTTTATGCAAATAAGAAAGAAATAAAATGTTTGTATTTTTTTGCAACAGCTACAGAAAGGGATTTTTGAAAATTGGTAGTGGAGCTACTAGGGATGTGGGGTATCGAACTTTCTCAAATATTTCTTTTTTTTAGCCCAAATTTTTCCAAAGTTTGCATAGACAAAAATCTGAAATTATCCTTTGTAGAAGTTTATGTAAAGATTACAGGAAAAATAAAACAATGTCTCTAAATAGGACACTTTTCCAGAAATAATCATCATAAATTACATTTGTCCTACTATCAGTCAAGAGATGGCGCTGATCTAAAACTGCAATATATACCGCAGTTTTTAAATTCTCTGACGAATATTAGCCTCGCTGTAGAAAATGTAAAAGCATCTCACGTTTTATAAAATATGATACGGAACCCTCCGTGCGCGAGTTCGACTCGTTCTTGACCGGTTTTTCCGTCCCCAAAACTGCTCCTCTCAAGTTTATTGGATTATTTGGGGATAGGCCGGGCCAAGTCAGAACACTTTTTCAAGATATCTAGTAAATCTAAAACTTTTCTTAAGGCGCAGATACCCCTCAGTAGCTGATTTAAATGAGAATCATATCTAATAAACGGCTTGCCGTATTTTTAGAAAGAATATATGTTACTTTACACTATTTCCTTATAATTTGATATGCGAAAGGTACGAAAAAAAAAAGAAAATAGGGGAATTAGCGGGGAATCGGGGAATGTGACTTGGATTTTCGGGGAACTTGACAAATTGGTGTTAGCAACGCTTGTCTGCGGTGGCGGGTTGGCAGCCACCGTGTTCGACGCCTCGTGCGCCGCTGCGGGCCCGGCCACGTGCGACGCCACTTGCAACACCGCGGGCTCTACCCGCATAATGAAACAAACGCCTGTAAAATCGCTTCTCCGTAAACACTCTCATAAAACGCCATTTATGTTTGAATTTAGTGCGGGGCGACACGTCGCATGCGACGCTCGACGCCTGCACTCAGGCTTACATCATCTAATTTTAAACGATTTAACATAAACTTGTTCACTTTGCTATTCTTATTCGTACGTGGTTTACCCATACCCGAAAATTCAGAAACGTGGAAATACAAAAAAAAAACACTATGAATTAAATAACTATGCTGAATAACGAAAAAGAAATGAAGATTATAAAAATCAAATTAGTCTTTGAAGCTGTTAAAACATTTTACTACAAAACATTGTTCCAATAATAAAATTATAAAACAGAACCTATTAACAATCTCGAGTTATTACAGAAAATACTCGTAAATAATTAATTTACGCTTCTTTGAAATACGGTGTTTTAATTAATTAAATGGTGTTTTCAAACGGTGTGACGATAAATCGCGTGATTTGTCGCATTCCTTGCGTTCCGTTTTGGAGTGCGAAGTATGAATTTTAATGTTTTGGCAAATATTTAATTATATTGTTCTGCATTCCTTTCCTCATAAAGTTGGCTGATATTTAAATTCATTAGACCAGCTCTTCCGCTTAATAGAACACTTTGTTTTTTGGTTTAGTCTATATTTAATGGGTAACACGGCAGTTCTTTAAAGGCTGCGCAGATTGATTCACTAAATAAAGATGATTAAACTTCAAGAGTTTGAACAAAAACCAATTTCGTTAACAACTTCACTGGGTCAGTTTCCGCACTTCACCTAAAATTCGTCTAACATAGTAATATTAAGGACCTAGCACGAATGTTTTGACGTACGGTAACGTTACAGTTGGTATCTTAACGTAAGCGAATTTTTAATATAAAAAACTACAACCCCATAGGTGTTTAGTTTAATTTTATGCGATATACCTACATAACTTGTATCATACAAAAATGTGAGTATACTATCCGATTCAAATAAATATGTGCTACTAAACGAGTATTATAATTACGTTGCGTTACTATACCTTTATTTTTCTTTATTTATATAAAGGGGATTTTACGCATACCGTATATCAGTCCCATCGTATCCTAAACATTATAATAATTTCACGAGGCGTGCGCCATGAAGTTGAACAGACCCTTCGCATCGCCATTTGGTTGAGATAAAATTGTGTGGAACATGCCTACATCAGTTCTGTTCAAATTCAGGGACCTTACTAAATTATTTCTACTGGACTCATATTAGACACATTCCATCAATAAATGCTGTATGTTCTCGACAACTCCCCATTCCACACAAGGGGGGTTACTATACCTATGTCAAACATTCGCGCTAGGCCCTCTGTTCAACAGCTACTAGTTCGTTTCACATGAAAAGCTACAACGACTTCACAGTAGATCTTACACTAACTTAGTTTGTTTCTTTTACTTTTTAGTTTGCTTTAACTTCTCTTTGAACTATAGGAATCGCTTCCTCCTTCCAAGTTTTCTTTAGATTTAGATGGTAATGGATATTTTATTTAGGTGCTGTTGGACGAAAATAGCGCTACGATTTATTTTAAGAGTCACTTACTTTTTTGTTCTTTTGTTTAAGTTTGTTAGTGCCGTTTTTGCTGAGTTTGAATTTGTTAGTTACTAAGGATCAATGACCAAACCTAACTCATTGGTACATATATCTAACATATCCCAAAAAAAATCGTCAATAAATGATATACCAGGAAAGCTTATTCCTGGTATATCATTTACTGACGCTTTTTTTTCTGTATATGCAATATGTGCATAAGTAATTAAAATCTTAAATAAATATTTATTACTATTAAACCAAATTATTTACATACAATACAAGCTTATATTTTATATCAACGCGATGAAATAAGGATTCTGTTTAATTTTGTTTTAGAATACCTACCTACTTCATAAATACCTCTCAGTGTTAAAATGAGTGAAAAAATTAAACTAACTTGATTGGATTGTTTCGTGTTAAACAAGTGTATTTAATAGACTCATTTAAAAGAGGTAACTGTTTTATGAATCATATCTATATCTACAACAAGCTGTTCCCCGCGACTTCGGTCCCGTCAACTGGTAACTTTTTTAATACAAACAACAAGAATTAGCGCAATCGGTTCAGCTGTTCTCGAGATTTGCGCTTAGCAACACATTCCGCGATTAATTTTTTGGGTTCCGTACACAAAGGGTAAAAACGGGACCTGTCTGTCTGTCTGTCACCAGGCTGAATCTCAAGAACCGCGATAGCTAGACAGTTGAAATTGTTTATATATACACAGATGATGTATTTCTGTTGCCGCTATAACAAAAAATACAAAAAAACATAATAAAATAATTATTTAAGGGGGCTCCCATACAACAAACTTGTTTTGTTTTTCCGTTTTTATAGATAATGGTACGGAACCCTTCGTGCGCAAGTCCAACTCGCACTTGGCCGCTGGTTATATTACAGATAGTCCCTAGTTCAATGGTCGCATAATGGAAACTCTTAGTTGTAAGACCAGACAAAACAGAGTAAGTATCCAGTTACACCTCTAGAATTTTATTTTGAATTTTAACACAATATAATGTATCGATAGTTAGATAATGCAGACATATTCTGCAATATTTTCAAGAACTATTCAGTCAATACACGAAAAAACACACAAAAGCAAAAACATCGTATGGTGCAAAACAATTTTATCCAATCATTGTAGGCCGGTTGTCCAATATCCTCCTCTCCGCTTGTCATCACTTAGGCACCCACGCGACCGAGTACCTAACGGCGTCATGCTCCATCAATTACTTAAGGGCCTACCTACACTCTTCTGAGTAGTTGTATTAGGCTAAAGATACTCCATTAGTTTGTTTGGCAGACGTGCAAGTACCTTGTACTTTTGCTAGCCAGTAGGTACTGCGAAATTTCTGTCCAGTAATTGTGTTCCACCGGGATCTTGTAGTTATTTAAATTAAAGTCGAATTGCTACTATTTAACTATTGAACATGCCTGCGGCCGCCTTAAAAGTCTGACTTTTTTTAAGATAGGTTATTATAGGTTTTCACAAAAAAAAAGTAGTCTATAGAACCGTTTCCACGGTCCTATCTATCTCAGCACCAAAATTATCAGAATCAATTAAGGCAGTTGGAGTATTTTAAGCGTGAATCCGTTACACAAACTCGCTTTAGTTGTATTTCTGTTTTAAAAATAGAAGGTGGGATTATGTGTCGTATCCACCAGTCAGTTTGATGGACCTTCGACCTCCAGTCGACTCAGTTGCAAAGGAAAAAACCCTCTATTATTATGAATAAAATAAGCTATAACTGTCTATTTGGCCATGTCTGTAGACGGACAGACGGTCGATGGAGCGGACATGTGTTAGAGTGGAGACCGTGTGTGGGCAAACGTAGTGTGGGACGCCCTGTGTCACGATGGATCGATGATTTGAAGAAGGCTGGCAGTGGATGCACGCAGACTGCTCAACTCAAGTCCGGGATGGTTGGCGCTCTTTGTTTACGTTCAGAAGTGGACGGTTATGATGATTTTAGAACATGGCTTGAAATATACCGCACGTTCTACAGCACCATGGGTCCCTGAATTTGTGTATTAACGCATACCTACCGTTTCTACCTTTATGCGTTGAATATACATCGTTCCGGGTATACACGACGTTACGGAGACTGGATGTGGCAGCCTTCTCGAACCGAATTAATGGATTCGTGACTAATTTGGCGTAATTTACGCATGGTTCTTGGACGGTAGGTTTTTTGTACGGCTTTGGAGATAGAATAGTTTTTATCGGTCTATGTCAAGTTTTCTGTTGGCCTGTTTTGAGAATTGTGTCTATTTATGGGTTAGTTTCTCTTAGCTATTTCGCAGTTAAGTCAGACAGTAACCTTTAAACAAAAAAACACGTTTCTTGTATGGGAGACGTTTAATTTAATTATTATTTTTTTGTATAGTGGCAATAGAAATACACACTGTGAAAATGTCAACTGTCTACCCATTACGGTTCTTGAGATACAGCTCGCTGACAGACAAGCGGACGGTCGGACGGACAGCGAAGGCCTAGTACCTGATAGAGTACCGTTGTTTACCCTTTGGCTACGGAACCCTAAAAATCTTCAATCATCGAAATAAAAGTAAAATTACCAAAAGCTAAGTCAGAGATTTTCTTAATCCTCTGACAACCATTCTGTTTAGTTATCCGGATTAATAGAGATTAGTTAATTATCTATACGAGTATATCCATGGAAACGTCGGGGCAATAGTCCGTAGCGCCGGAAGCGTCCTATTAGGTCAAGTCACGTTTCTCTTGTAAATTAGTTAGTCGCTAATTGCCGACTGTTTATATTGTTAGCCAGCTAAACAGTGGTGGTGTTAATAAACATGTTATAGGCCTTTTAGCTGAGGCGTTTATTGTGACGCGTCATAATTGTAAAACTGTAAATCCACCTCACATTACTTTGGTGTTATTTTGGTTAGGCACTGTGGGCTGCTACAATAAGCAGAGGTATATTTAGAGCGGATCCATTTTTTAATGTTCGACGAGTTTTATTAATATGTGTTTGTATACTAAGTTCTTTATTGGTCTAGTTATGTCCTGCTCCGTACAATACAGCAAGAAGAGATTTCAACACACTTAAAAACGACTGTTATTTCATACTAAATCTGTCACAATACTCCTAAAAAATCATTTTTATATTCAAATGCAATCAACTTTCAAATAAAAAAATGGTTTTTTTTTTCATTGTTAGCTGAGAGCTGTTAGTTAAAGCAAAGTATTTATTTTACGTGGATGAGATATTTTTTCTTTGATTTCAAAACCTAAGTACTGTAACGATTTTGATGCTAATTGCATCAATAAAATATTTTTTCACATTTTTTTTTCGAATCTGTATATAAATGACGGAGTTAGGAGGTGATAAACATAAAAAATACAACCGAATTGAGAACTTCTTTCTTTTTTTGAAGTGTTTAAAAATAAAATTATGAGTTGGACACTATCAAAAGTTCGTTCAGCATCGCTGCCCAGTGAATCTAGACGCGCTACAAAACTCCGTGAAGTGACAGTAATCACCTTCCAGACGCCACTATCACACTCTTAACAACAGCACAAATTGAAAGCACGCTAAGCGGCTAAACAAACTTGACCCACCCTGTACCCTCTGCGATTACAACCTAATTGGCATAAGTCTGTCTATTTAATGGAGGAGTGCTGCGACAAAATATTATTTTGTTTGCACTGTTAATAGCGAGTTTTGTATAAACTTGAGAGCTTTGTTCAGTTTATATTACTTGTGTTCAAATAACATGGCCTAGAGTGTTCAGAGGCTTTGTCTGTTAACATGTTTCGGCTGGTTACTTTGGATTTATACTTAAGTCTACCTCTCTAACAGTGTTTTTTTAGTCCTAAAAAAGTTTGCGCTAATACTGAGAACCTACTGACACTAGGGCGCTAATACTAGTGCCGATATCTGAATAGGAAATATGCATGAAAAAAATATTTATTATCTACACAGTTTATCTAAAAATATAAAAAAATTGTAATACTAACAGTGAAAATAGAAACAAAATCACTCGAAAAACAAACGAGTTATCATTATTTTAAACAAATATATTTGTTCCTCTCGCGAAAACGCTGTAATGTATGGCATCAGTAGTGCGATTCACTAAGGCAGAACATCTTTACAACCAAGAAATCATCGTTGAAACATCTGATGTGGCATATATTTATCAGATGTTTCAACGATGATTTCTTGGTTGTAAAGATGTTCTGCCTTAGTGAATCGCACCGCTGTATAGGCATCATGGAATCTGACGTCAAATTTCATAACAGACTTCTCTTTCTAATTGTAATCTTTGAAGCTTTATAACTTCATCAGTGATGAAGACATTTAAAAAACTATTTTATGATTATTTTTAGGGTTCCGTAGCCAAATGGCAAAAACGGAACCCATATAGATTCGTCATGTCTGTCTGTCTGTCTGTCTGTCCGTCCGTCCGTATGTCACAGCCATTTTTCTCCGAAACTATGAGAACTACGCTGTTGAAATTTGGTAAGTAGATGTATTTTGTGAACCGCATAAAGATTTTCACATAAGAATAGAAAAAAAACAATAAATTTTGGGGTCCCCATACTTAGAACTGAATCTCAATTTTTTTTTTCATCGTACCCGTACGTGTGGGGTATCTATGGATAGGTCTTTAAAAATGATATTGAGGTTTCTAAGATCATTTTTTCCTAAACTGAATAGTTTGCGCGACAGACATTTCCAAAGTGGAAAAATGTGTGTCCCCCCCCCCTTAACTTCTAAAATAAGAGAATGATAAAACTAAAAAAAATATATGATGTACATTACCATGTAAACTACCAGCGAAAATTGGTTTGAACGAGATCTAGTGAGTAGTTTTTTTTTTAATACGTCATAAATCGTAAATCGCAACTTCTGCTTACGGAACCCTCAGTGCGCGAGTCCAACTCGCACTTGGCTGGTTTTTAGAGCTAAAAAGTATTTCATTTTGCAAATAAAAAAAAATTCATGCATATTCCCTATTGTGAGTTTGGAGCACAGAAAGTGTCAAACTTTACAGCAAAGTGGCTAAACTAGAGTTAGACAAATATGCTACTTCAAATTCTTCCAAACATGCTATTACAAGTTCACTTACGATATAACCTTATATTGATTTAAGATTGAAACGATAACCATGGATCGCCCATGTATGCCTAATTGGAACCTCAATCAAATTCCTATGATATGTCGGTCTTTACTTAACTACAAGCTGTATAGAATATTCAAATTATGATCTAACCATTGAAGGCAATTTCAGCACTTTTAAGAGCGTGTATTCCGTCCACTAGCGCCGCCAATCGTTTTTTGTTATTTGTGGTAAATTTAAGACACGTAGATAAAAAACCGCTCTGTAGTGCACTGAAGAAATGTATTTATTATGTTTTGAGAGTTATGTTTTGTACTTTAGAACATAAATAGTTGCCAAAGTCGATATTTTTGCTAAAAGTGGCCACTTTTAGCAATAATTGCCGTTTTGGCTATTTAGCCATGAGTTATGTATTAAAAATAGCTGTCAAAAAATAATAAATACATTTCTTTAGTGCACTACAGAGCGGTTTTTTATCTACGTGTCATATATTTACCACAATTAATAAAAAACGATTGACGGCGCTAGTGGACGGAATACACACTCTTAATACAAAATGTATGGCTCATTGTCCATAAATTGCTTACTCGATTTGTAATTCTGTTAAGTGTCGGTAATTATAATGAATATTATAATATTCGATGCCATGAGATAAATAGCTTGCTATTGATGTAATTAAGCAAAATGAATTTTAAATCGTCTGATAAGGTTTCAGATGAAATAATGTTATTATAAAATGAGATTGAGGATTTTGTAATTCAATGCTTGAAATGTTTATCCGTCACTAAAGGGAATATTTAAAGGTAAATGTGTTTAATTGTATCCATTAACCTTAATTTGGAAACGGCAAGGTTTATTTTAAAGCATTGCTATCAATGGCTATGTCATACCATCCACGGTGTTAAAAAATCGACACATTGAGATTTTATAAAACAAACTAATCTGAAAATATGTCATACCTTTGTGCAAATAAAATTGAATATTAACACCATTTCAAACATAAGTCTTAAGTCCATTGTTTGCAGGTTTAAGGAACCCTCAATTGTGAACTCATTGGTCCTCATAACGAGAACTTTAGCACTGAGTCAGCGGTTCTCAGGTCTACCGCAGCATTTCAGTCATGACTCAAATGGGCCAAGAATGCCTTCTTGCATAATCCTGTGGATTCCGAGCGTGCCCCTAATGTCACTCACAATATGAAATTATGTTTGTCTGTACCATTTTTGGTTGAGTTGTTGGTAAAATGGTTCTAGATTTTCGTTGTCCTCTACTAAAACTAGACTTTATTTATACATTGGATAAAGAGTTCAAACGCCTTGGCCAGAGTGCTTTTTCGGCTAACAATTGTTTTTATGTTCTTTCATTACAGTAAATGCCTGATTTTATATTCAGAAAGCATATCAAAATAAACCCAGTTCCACTTACTGCATGTTAGTGTGAATAAAACATATTGGCTGGATCAAGAAAAATTATTAAAATATTCATGCGTATGTTCCGAAAAGAAGCTGATAAAAAATGCGGCGTTATTTAATTACGTGTCTCAAATGAATGCGGGTGGACCCATGTTACGTATCAGTTACCGACCTTTGTCCGTGAGGAGAACACAACATAATTACTGGCATCTAAATTTTACAGGGTTGGATTTTCACACCATTTTTTTAAAGTCTTTTACGCCTGAAGTCTTCCTGTTGGTGAGTTGATATTTTATATCGCAAATCTAGTCTGTTTCTTTGTTTTGGATGATGCTCACGTCTATATTTTAAATTCTTTTGATGGTTCCATAATTGGAACGGTCAATTTGATGAACAACGATTATAACTGTTAATTTGATTAAGGTGGAGTCGAGGTTAAGTCGAGTAAATGCAATGACTTACTATGTAGGAGTCAGATATATTCATCATTCATTAAATATTGCGTTGTACCTCACGATGCTGTGCGTACTCGAGTGTATTATCTGTCAAGCGTTGTCAAATGGCTATACAGTCAACTTGCCAAGTTAGTCAACTTGATGGGATTAAGGAGTTGTTGACTAAGCTGCTACTATTGGTTGAACTGGACTAAACTTGAGTTTGTGATTCTCTTATCAAAACGTGTACAATTTAACAGATTGCAGAAGATAGGATGATAGCATGTGAGAGTCTACAAGCTTAAATCCACTTTGATTACTAATCCAACTAGTTTTGTCTCGAAAAAGAAAAAAAGATGTTTGTTTTTTCTGCGAAAACTAATTGGTAAGTAATATTGTTGTTGTCGGCGTGTAACAGAGACTTCTCATGTTCCAGTGTTACAAGAAATGTCCCGTAATGGACTTTCTTGTCTATCTTTATTACGGCTCCACAAACAAGTTCTCGTTAAGCACAAACAGGATTGTGGCTACTGTAATATTTACAAATGCAGTGGATTTACCTCTGCTGTGACGGGGAGTCAACCCTAAGTCTGAAACGGAATATCAAAGTCGTAATAAAGCTGATGTGTTTGGCGATATGAAAGGACACCAAGCACACATCGTACGTAGCGGGCTCCATTTAATATAAATTATTTATAAGTTTCCATATTTTTGCCGGAAAAAGGCAATTTTACGCATGTGTTCCAAATTTCAGTCGAATAGGTCCCGTGTTTACTGAATTAAGCTTCAGACAACAGACGGACGGACATGGACAATGCGAACCATTTCGTTATTAATATTGACCGACCCCTATTATTATTATCAGTGTCGTTTCGGCCTCTACACTGAGTTCTAGCTTTTTCATTTGTAGTAGAAGTAATTGTTCGTCTGTTTTTGCAGCCCATTTCCAAAGCTTAAAGGTGGGCCTGTGCCACCGTGGTGCATAATTTGCACGGACACGCGGCACATTTTAGCTGCGTGGTTTCATTTGTTTGACAACGTGGGTCTACGTTGCCACTGCAGTACACACTACACACGCCTCCGTTTCACAAGGCGTAACCAAAAACTATGCTGCGATACAGTTGTATGTAGTTGTGGTTTAATATTCGTGTATAGCGTGTACTGCATGCACAGCGTACATGACGTTGACAGCGTTGAGCTATGTGAGCGCCATATTCGAGCAAACCACGCGTGTACCATAGACGTCAATTGATGCGTAGTGTGTCCGTGGGTTGCAGTTACATACATTTTCACAATTACATACATTTTCTTACAAAGCCAAGCTTAACACACGTGCATAGCCTCTCCGTACGCCGCGGTGGGTCTGCGCCTTTACGATTTATGTTATGTAACTACTATTAAAAGTTTATAGCCGTCTAAAGAAATTGCATAACATAGTTGAAATAATGAATACAGTATAGATTCTAACAAAGCAGTTGGAATCTGAACTGAAGCTTTAACTACTAAGTTTATTTGTCTTTTATATATAGCTCTTTGGAATATTTCAACTTATTAGCTTTTCTAGTTCGTAATGGGTTCAATTTACATAATTTTGTGAGTGTGACGCGAAGGCATTGGGCCCTAGCGCTTGGAGTGGAGAGTCGTTAAAAGCCGGTCCATGAAATCGACCAATTACGACCGATCTCCGACAGATTTATGGTCTTACCAGCGAATATTGCCAGTGCCCGGGCAACAGACGCCGGACAAAATCCTTTTGCAGGTTTATCGCGTGTAAAATCGACCCTCGCCGATGGTTTGCTTGCGGATTAAGTGAGGTTAAGCAGCCGAGTTCTGTGTTTAAGACCGTGCCCACGCGTAAAGAAAGCAGAAAATAGTTTTTCTTGTCGTTCATGGCACAAGTCATTCGAGATTTCATGTTCCGTTTTATTATTCAGTTCGATTTGTGTGCGTAAACACACTAAAACGTCCCTTTTCGTCGAAGAGTTATTATTCTTCAAGATTTACTGCAAACATGAACGCATTTTGCCATTGAATGTTTGGTTATCTACTACAAAAAATATAAATCGAAAAATATTATTTTTCTCCTAACCTACAATAAATCATAGCAACACATTTTTCGATAATCATTGTATCGTACTTCGTATCGCTTGAATTTTATCGTTGCATCCCTAACATTATTTTGTTAAAGGATTACATTATGGTACAGTCAAAATTGCTTATACGTTTTTCATTGACGCTTTTATCCCCTATGTTGACTCGATCATAGTCATAAAGAGGGAATGTATACATCAGTGAGTTGTTTTGTTTCGAGGAACGGATAGGAATGGGTATCGTGGTTGCTGTGTTGTCTTGATAAGAAAACGTTATGGGTATTGCTGACGGTTCTCCCCCGGGCCGTGCGTAACAATATGGCGTACCGTTTTTCCTCGGAGTCAGTTTTAATTTGCTTTCTAGTTGATTGCGACACGTTCTCTTAATCAAATCAAATCAAAAATAGTTTTTAAGTTATATACAAGAAAAAAATGACTTAAGCGATGCATTATGTTGATTAATTTTGTGTATTAATCTCTATCTTATATATACATATAAAAATGAATCCCTATTTCCCTTGGTCATCGCATCACGCGTGAAGTTCGCAAATTCTTTTTTGTTGGGTTTGTTACTGTCAGGAGAAGGATCTTATAAAAAAAAAAAAACAGGTTGCACTCCGGAAAGCCGGTAACTACCGGCAGAAGTGAAAACTTGAACATTAACGTTGTGCACTTTTGAATCATCCGTCTTACAAATTTTCGATCAGGTCACGTGTCCTGACGCGAGTTTAACATTATATACCCATCCCAAGAAAATGCTCAACGCCGCTAAAGAAGTTTTCACTTCAAAAATAAGATAGGTGCAGTTGACGAGAGCGAAGCCGCGGGGGATAGCTTGTAAACAAGAATACACAGTTTTGCGCATTTATACAAGTTTTCTATAACCTTTTGGTAGAAACATAAGTTCTGCAAAGATTGCTTCTATATCAAAAAATGCTATTGAGAATTATAATTTTCAACGCTACTTTGAATTCGAAACATTAATGGTTTTCAGTTTTGCTCTTGAGAGTTTTCGGAGTATCAAATAGACAACTTTACCTACTTCTTGGTAGGATTATTTTTCAATATAAATTTTATAAGATACCTACTAGAAAAATAGAAGTTAACTTCTAGTTCTTACTCTTGAGATTTCCCGCTGAGGTAGAAGACGTAAATCAGTCTGAATAATGCGACTGCGTTTTGGTTTGGTCCAGTAAAGTGCACTTCTTGAAATTACTTGGAAAAAAGAACAGCACTTACGTTCATTTTTTTCTAGTAATGGTGTTCGTATCTTTAGTATCGTATTGCACCAGGAAAAGGTTTTAACAAGGGAGTTTGCAGCTAAGTAAGTGGATATCTGCGTCCGGCGCCGAAGTCGACACCTTTTTACGAGATTGGCCAAAGGAAGCACCCGGGAAGCGTAAACAAGAATAGATAGTTTAGATTGAGGAAGTATATGCTGTTGGACCAGCATCTCAGTGGCTATATTGCTATTTTCAAAGTTGTGTGGTAGCTTTTTGTATTGTGGGGATTAGGTACCCACTTTTAAAATGTGAGGTTTTTTTTTTAGTTTAGACCTAAAAACAGTGGTCCAAAAAAAAACGGTGAGAAATAAAGGTGATAAAGGGTAGCCAAACAATCTGACACTGGTCTTGCCAAGGGGTATCATTTTACCCAGTAGTTGGGTTATGAAGGTCAGATAAGCATAGGTGGAGCGACTGCTCTATGTAAAACTAGCTTGTGCCAATGGATGTGGCCGCTTGATCCCTAGGAAACATTCTCCCGGGATGTATATATCCTGTCTTATTCCAGACTCTAAACTACTTCTGTGCCACATTTTATGAAGATCCTTTCAGCCGTTCTGACGTGAAAGAGTAACAAACATCCATCCATCCATAGTGGAAAACTTTCGTATTTGTAATATTAGTGGGATACTAGCACACAACTCCTCTTGAGGGAGGCCAAATAGGGCAGACTGGAAGAAAAAAAGTGCCGCCGACCCCAAGTAACATGTGATAAGGGCAGGAAGATGATGATGATGATGATGACTAGCACACAACTGCATCCAGTTGGACTAGAAACTGGGTGATTGAGTCAAGAAAAAACATTAAAGTAATGCTCTAGAATGCATAACACATTTTAAAGCAAAGATACGATCGAACCTCAAGGAGCGAACGATTTTAAACACACGATCGCTCAATCCAGCTTAAAATCGCCATTCAACTGGAGCGCTCGCTATTCCTACCGACATTTATTCCCAGCACTTTAACAGTATTTTTACATCAATTACAGACTAAAGCTAGTCTCATCTAACTTTGGGTCCGTTAAGTCAGAGGTTCTCATCAGTGGGGAGCGCTCCACTTGGGGTTCAGCCGTACTCAACCTTTTTTTATATCAGGCCCACATGCTCGTTGACTATTATCATGAGAGGTATTTAAATAAGATTCTACATATTTTAATAGTATCTAGGTTCACCATGAAAAGGACTTTTAGAATTTGTGACAAAGACCGTTCTCATAGGTCAACTTTTTCACGTTTATAGTGGGTGAGGAAAAGTCTCAGCACACCGTCAACGAGTGAATCAGTACAGTATCAGATTCAGATTCAGATTCAGATAAATTTATTTGCTCAAACATGTGTGTACATACAATTATAAATAAATGCATGCAAGGTGATACAAGTGGAGTTGTGCTAACATGTTTACCATATTGTCATGGTGTGCAAATATTAATATGTACAAGTTTAGAATAAAAATTAATAACATTCATTAACAATGAAAATTTTGACACAATAAATAAATTACATTTAAACGATTTATCACATAATTAATTTTTATAGAAATAAATAGATAGTTATACACATAAAAAATGTCAAAGTATTATCATTAAATAAGAATAGAAAAAATAAATAAAAAATCATTGTAGTCAAAAAAACCATTATCAGACCATTATTATATTAAATTACAATAAAATAATACAAAAAAAATAAAAAGTAGAAAAGAACATGTCCATTTAAAATGATTCTATTAAAAATTCATTTACATCATAATATGCTTTGCTAGCTAAAAATGATTTTACTTTCCTTTTAAATTGTTCTACACTTAGCTCTTTCCAGTTACTTGGAAGCTTATTGTAAATAATGGGAGCCATACAAAAAACACTCTTGCGCATAAGTGCAGTCCGAGACCTATGTTGACAGAGTTGACTGTTATCACGTCTATTTCTAGGAAACAAGTCTGCCATGCTGGGAAATAGATTAGGGTTAGTTTTAACAAATAACGCGATTTCCAAAATGTAAATTGATGGTAAAGTCAGGATGTTGTGGCTTATAAAGAACGGCTTGCAGCTATCCGTCATTTTTAATTTAAATATTGATCTAAGGCATTTCTTTTGGGCTTTAAATGCGATATCTCTATCCGTAGAGAGTCCCCAAAAAATAATACCGTATCTGACAATGGGCTCAGCTATCCCGTAATAGGCGGTTAATAGGGCATCAGTATTTAGTATCCGCGATAGTTTATACAGTGCGAATGCACTGTTACTTGGTTTTTTGGTAGTGACCTCTATGTGAGCATTCCAATTTAAATTTCGATCTATGGTTAATCCTAAAAATTTTGTGGAATTGACTGCTTCAATTACATTATTATTATATTTAATTTTAAAAATTGGAAATTTTAACTGCCTTTGGCTAAAATGCATTATTACAGTTTTGCTCAAGTTGACATTATTTTCTAACCATTGAATCGCTTTGTTTAATGTATTATTTATATCATTTTCATACATATGCCTATTATCACAAGGAATGGTTATCGTGCTGTCATCGGCAAAAAGAGTCATACTGTTATCTATACATTTAGGAAAATCGTTGACGTAAAGGGTAAAAAGGGGTGGTCCTAATACGCTTCCTTGTGGCACGCCATGGTTGACGTTACGCTCCCCAGATGTAAAAATTACTTCACGTTTAGTGTTCGCATTAACCGTCGTTATTTCTGTTATTTGCTTCCTGTCTTGTAGATATGATTGTAAGAGCTTCTGAACATTTCCCCGAACACCATACGCTTCGAGCTTTTTTAATAGAACATTATGCTGAACATAATCGAATGCCTGCGTCATGTCGCAGTATATTGCACAGATGGGTGTATTTTTATCCATATTTATCATTATTTTGTGCAAAAAGTCAAAAACTGCCATATTTATTGATTTACTTTTCCTAAAACCGTATTGCTCATCACAAAGTATATAATTTTTATCCATATAAGCGCTTAGTTCTCGGGAAATATATTTTTCAAATATTTTAGGTCTTTCTCGTGCTTCTTATGTAATGGCTTTACTATAGATTTTTTTAAAGCATTTGGAAACATTCCTTCACAAATACACAGGTTCATTATATGACACAGTGGACCACATATAATTTCAGCGACAGTTTTAATAATCTGTGTACTAACACCATCATAACCTACACTCTTCGTGTTTCTGAGGGCTAAAATAATTTTGAATATATCTATAGGTAAGCTGGGGGCCATAAACATCGAATCCTTTCTATTCAGGATATGGTTAGTGACAGTTGATCCTGCGGCAATAGGTTTTATTTTATCAATAAAATAATCATTAAACAGGTTTGCAATTTGTTTACGGTCTGAAATAATTGTATTGTTAATACGAATTTGATTAATGTTATTCTTAGGAGTATTAAATTGATTGTCATTAATAATTTGCCATGTTGTTTTAGATTTATTACCAGATGTCTGTATTTTATAAGTATTCTGTGCTTTTTTCGTCAAATATATGACCCTTTTAAACGTATTACAGTAATTCTTAAATAGAGTTTTGTTTCGTTTCGTGGGTGTCAATCGATACTGCCATAATAAATGTCGTTTCTTCGCACTACATCTTTTAATACCGCGCGAAGCCCACTTTTGCTTCTTAGATACTTTCATATAAATTGGTATTTTAGGAAAGCATTGGTTATATAGGAACAAGAACGATTCTGTGAATGCATTGAAGGCCATATTAGGATCCTTGGATTCATATACATCTGTAAATGTCAAACTGTTCAAATAAGATTTAAATTTATTGACATTGTCATTATTATAATCTCGTCTAAGTACACGCCATTGTGATAAAGAACCGATAGTTTTAATAGGGCATTTGAGGAGTTGAGCCGTATGGTCAGAGAGAGCTAATTCTAGTACGGAAGCCTTAAAGGACTTGCTAAAATTATGCGCAAAGTTGTCAATGCATGACTGACTCCCAAGACGAGTTGGTTCATATAGAGCAAGTTTTAAGTTGTAATTTAGTAACAACGTCTCAAATTCAATTGATTGCCTGTTTCGCTTTAATACGTCTATATTAAAATCTCCAGCTAAAACAATATTCCTATAGGATTTGTTTACAAGCATACGTAACATTATATCTAATTTTTCGATACACTCATTAAAGTTGCTTGCATTGGGTACCCTGTATACACAAACAATTACAGTCTTGTACGTCGTTAATTCGATGGCGCAACATTCAAAAACACCACTTGAAGATAATTTTGCTATTTTACCCAGTTCCTTCCATTGATGTCCCTTCCTTACCAGTATACACGATCCACCTCGTTTGCTTGCCTTGCGACTAAAACTGGCCGCCAAACAATAATCCTTTATGTTAAGATGTTTTTCGTAGCCCTCCATCATAAAATGCTCAGTAATGCATAAAATATCTACCCCCAAATGCCTATCAAGTAGTTCATGTATGCATATTGTAAGATTGTCTGATTTACCTAACAACCCAGCAATATTTTGGTGTAATATATAGAGGTGCTTAGTCGAGAAAAAAGATATCATTTGATTTTACAGGTTTCTTCGATTCGCTTGTAACAATTTCTGTTATCTCAGATTGTTCAGTTATACTATTAATTAGATCCAATAAGTCCTTAAATATTCTAGATAGGCCACGATTGTTTATAGATCCTGTGTGCTTATCAAACATGCTGTAATCGTATTCGAGATTTAGATTGCTGTCTAAGAGGAAGGCGTGACCATGCGTTAGAATATCCAGATACAGTAGGTTATTGAAAATCTCTACTCGGCAATTAAACAGACTTGTATCAAAAGGGCACTTAAATGTAGGCAAACAGATTATTATGTTTGTATGCTGCACGCCTTGCAATACGTCTCTTATATGGAAAATAATGTCGTAGTAGTTATTGGTCTTCTTAAAGTCTTCTTCGCTAAGGAATATTATACAAAAATCATCTAAAGTGAATTGCAGTAATTTTGTATCAAGACCCCTAAGCAGCTGTTTGGTGCATCCGTAGGGTGTCAAATAATGGCACAGGTTGAAACTGTTATCAAAAGTTTTCTCAGCAATGTACAATACATTATTCTTATTATTGCTACTAAGGATGCAGATTTTATGTTTGGTGACATTGCTGTGTGTTAACAGTTTATCACTGCTACAGCCTCCTTCAGAGTTTAGGTTACTCAAGATTTGAGGTACTTGCTGTTTTGTGTTGTTCTGATTCTCGCTAGATTGACTTTGACTGCTTTGAGGTATTAATTCCGGTCTTTTGTCGATGTTTGACAACTTGGAAGAACATTTCTTTTTAGCTGATATCGGTGTGCGAATTGTATTGTCAGCAGTTCCAACTTTTTTATACAGGGAAATTGAAAAAATACCCGAAACCTCTTAGGCAGTGAAAGTACACATGATTATAAGCAACTTTTGTTTTGGTAAAACTCCGAAATCTCGAAAAAAATATCAGCTGTTTCATACATTTTCATTGGCTAAATACTGCATTTTGTATGAAACAGCTGATATTTTTTTCGAGATTTCGGAGTTTTACCAAAACAAAAGTTGCTTATAATCATGTGTACTTTCACTGCCTAAGAGGTTTCGGGTATTTTTTCAATTTCCCTGTATATATCAATTACATGTTTTAGTTTATTCAATTCCTGTCTTAATGAAGCATTTTCAAGATGTAGGTTTTCTATTTCGTTATTCGCACTCAACAATTGATTTTCCAAAACACAATATTTTTCCAGTAATTCCTTATTCTCTTGAGATTCAGCAATTGAAGAATTTGGCAAGCTTAGCATAGTAGCATCAAAAAGTGACTGTTCTGTATTAGCTATATCGCAAAGCGAGCTTGATCGCTGTGGTTTTCTGTATGTAATATTATCGGAATGATCGTTCTCCATCTTGCAATATTTTATTTATTGATTGTATAAAACGATAAAAAAAAGAAACAAATCAATAAAAAAAAGAAATCAATAAAATGTAGTAAATTCACAAAAAGAAAACTTTCTTAGAGGTCACGATTTGAACCCTCGCCGTCCGTCACGGCAGTCACTATGTTCGCACTCTCAGCTAATTGGCTTATGCATTCGAATGCGAATTAAGAGTATCGTTTACAAGCCCCAATTGTTTTTGACGTCGATGCGGCTAGTTCATGGCCATATAAGGTAATTTCGCCGGCGCTTGCGTTTCTGACTCACCACCAATGGCCGCGTAGCTGTTGCTGTGACTCACTCGGTGACTCGTTGTTTCGTTACACCGTACGTTTCTTCTTTAAATGTTTGTTTTATAATATGTTATTATCTACTGGTCTATGTGTTATAACTGGTTTCCATTAGCACCTAGCAATATTATTTATTGATTTACTGGTTATAAACACTAAGAAAAATTGAATTTTTATTTTAATTTACGTAGCGAATACTAAACACGTCTTACTGCGAGTAAGCGAGCGCGCGGAATGATATCGATATCGATACATACACATTGATATATACTGACTAGCACATTATTGAGCATCAATAATGTGCTAAGCTCAGACTATCCTGCCTGGCCCTGTGGCCACACAGAAAAGCTAGACGAACCACGAGAGGCCCGCGGGCCGCAGATTGAATATAGGTGTTCTAAAGTAACTTAAGAGGAGACCAACTACCCTGATATTACTCGTATTTTACTCGTAGTTTAACATTTTTAGGGTTCTGTACCCACAGGGTAACCAACGAAACCCTCCGCTATACGTCTGTCCGTCCGTCCGTCTGTTTGTCAGCGGGCTGTATCTCAAGAACTGTAATAATTAGACAATTGAAATTTTCATAGATTGTGTATTTCTATTGCCGCTCGCGCTATAACAAAAAGAAAAAATGTTTATGTGTTAGTGTACAAGTCCGACTCGCACTTGGCTGGTTGTTCAATGTTATCAATGCAAACATTTGGCACACGTCATCGGCTCCTTGTAGTTTTTACTCTGACTGATTAAAAGTTGCAAAGCCAGCACTTTGCCTACCAGGGTCCGGGGGTCGCGTTTGGTAAAAGTATGGGAACCGCTATTCTAGTTGATAGTCTGAAACTAATTTGAAGTTGTCACCGGCGTGTTATAGTTGCAGTGCTGTGCAAATGTCTGTGTTTAGAACGTGCGCATTGTCAACTTTGCACGTTTCCAATTATAATAGCGATGGTGTTTACTGTTCGTTGTTTATGTAGGTACCTGGTTATTTAGATGCGTGGAGTTTGCTGTGCAAAGTTGTAATTTATAACTGTTGAGAACCTTTGTAGAAATTTTGAGAAATGATGGCAGCGTATTGTCTTCTGTTGCCATTCATTATTTCGAGAATATAGGAGAGGGTTGACTTTTTGTCATATATTTTATCGGGAACACTACGAAGTTTATTTGATGATTATGGCTTCTTCTATCTTCTTATAATGGCATATTCTTCAATTTTATACAGAGGGTTTGGTGAAATTGAGGTCGATGTTTTAAGAAGTGTTTTCTATTATTTTTCCCCTGGGGCTAAAAAGTCTCATCGCTTTGAGCTACATTTGATATACACCATTTATTTATTTACTTAAAAGTACACATACCTACAGGAAAATACAACAATAACGGCAGATTACCGCTAAGTTCCTAACAGTGGGTATGTCAAGTAGGTATCTACAATTTTCTCCACGATATGTAATAGGCCCGGTACACCTAGCAACAAGTCTAACTTTATCATACTTATACGCTTGATTATTTAACGTTATATGGGCCATACCTACCCGAGGAACGCAGAATGTTTGCTAAGATGACCGCTCCCTTGAATGATGTATATGAGATAAAACGTAGTGTTTACCCCTTTACGTGGCGAGGTCCGCTTCATTGAACTAATAAATTAATCATAACTTACAGAACTCGCTGCATCCCACATTTGAAACTTCGACATCACATTCTAATGCATTTTAAACTCAATGTTCAGCACGTTAGGGTTGGGTTTTAATTGCAATCAGAAACCGCTTAATTATCGTCTTGAAATGCTTTGGACCGTAACAGTTGGTAACTGCCGAAACATTACCATCTACATGAGTCACAAATGATATACTGTGTGTACCATTGAATGAACGGAATTGTTCAATTTGTTGTGTCAGTTTAGGCATCAATAGATTATATTTAGAACTAACACGAGTATATTCTGATAAATGGAGAACTTTGTGAATGTTGAATAACTATGTTCGAATTCCTTAACTACCACCGGCACGCGTTTTCCAAGTTTCCCAGTGAACGAACTTTGTATCTCTGAAATACACGTGGATACCTTCGATGGCAAAAAATAAAGGCAACCAGATTTATTCTTAGACCGTTCAAATTCATCAAACTTCGTAATACTAGCAACATTCACAAAGCGAAGACAATACATCAACTTGAAGATTTGTCAAACTACGTCAAATCGTCTCCGGAATCACAGCTCATACATAAAAAACAAATTCTTTCTGCGTATGAATGTATTGGTATAAATATATAAGTTTTATATGACACCGAGTCCGCGCTCTGAATACGTTACAGAGGATCAGCAGACCTCACGTAGGTATACCAAGAGAATGGGAATGACATCTTATTTTACAAAGCTTCAGGCATGATACTTTACATATGAAAACACTGATTGGTTTTCTATATGACTGACATCAGGTTTGGAACTTTTGTTGATGATAAATTAATGAGAAGTGGGTTCAATAATAATACAAATATTTATTGGAAAAAAAGCAAGAAAAAATACCGGTAAAAAGTAAAAGTTTCCATAGATATCAATGAGGATAAGCTCACCCTCTCTATTATGCGGGCCAAACACGTTCAAGTACTGACGACTTATTTTTGATCAAATTTTCCCACACACATTCATGCCAGTTTGATAAAACAGTTTGAACCGGCCTGTTGGATGAAAATACTTGAATGTGTATGGCCCGCATTAGACAGTTTCCGTAAAAGTCTATGAATAACTTAGATCAAGTTAGTCAACCCTTTAAAATGGTTTGGCGGAAGTCCAATGAAAATCGGGGCATAATCACTACATAGTATAAAACAAAGTCGCTTTCTCTGTCCCTATATCCCTATGTATGCTTAAATCTTTAAAACTCCACAACGGATTTTGTTGCAGTTTTTAATAGATAGAGTGATTGAAGAGGAAGGTTTATATGTATAATAACATCACAGTTTTTCTGTAGTATATTTAGTATCAGCATTGCACTCGTGCGAAGCCGAGGCGGGTCGCTAGTTAAGAATACAATAAAAATTAAATGTGTATTTTAAAGATTATTCTTCACATTTTATTTACAAAGGTCCTTGCTATAATAAATTCAAACCTTTAAACATATGTGTTTTGAGAGTTCCATTGTATCATATATCAAAGAATAGGTACCACATACGGTACCTACATACGCTCCGGTGACTTTAGACTATATACACATGATGAGTACATAAGCTCACTGGTTTCTTTGATTTTACGGAACTGTGAAACATTTGTGGTCAGGTTCTTTATTCATATCCGCTAGGTACCTACTTCTTTTATGAAAATTCTGTATTGCTCAGTGAATTTTCGGGTTTTACGTCTACCAAAGTCTAAGGGGAACTTATGTAAAGTTATTCACTTCGAAACGCAAGATACAGTCAAGTGTAAAAAGATGTAAGAGTATGTATTCCGATTTTATTCGGGAGTACCTATGGTTTTATGCTTCGGCCGCGTGATAGTCAAAAATTATCCCTAGGGAACATACTCCTGGGATAAAACGTTGCTTACGTGCTATTCCAGACAATAATTTACCTCCATGCCAAATGTCATGGAGATTCATTCAAACGTTCAAAAATGAAAGAGTAACAAACATCAATCCATCCATCCTCAAAAACTTTAGCATTTATAATATAGGATTTTATACAACATCTGCGTTTTTAGGTACCTTAACATAAACGATTCAAGCTTTTACCCTGTGCAGAAAGATACAGAATATGACCTGCTACTAACCTAGCATACTTTTTTATTGGTTCTTAAAAACTGAAGAACAAAATTCATTTCTAATTTCCTAATTGACTGACCTGACTCATCACTTTATATTCGAGGTTTCTTTAGAAATACCCAAATTACGGGAAGTCGAACATTAGGGTTGTCAATAGCCCGTCTTTGTTGGTTTGTAAGCAAAGAGAATGACGAAAGCTTTTTATTTCTTCCCAAAACCCCTGTATTACGGTTCCGGGTTTCCATACAGCCTCTCTGCTATAGAGTTGTGCGGAAAAATGCAAATTGGACGTTTTCCTCGCTGGCAATACTGGTACTTGCTTTGGTATGACTCTGTTGTACTCGTATTGTTGGCCCACGATCCCGTTATAAGTGAGATACTCGGGTAGCAGGGAACAGTGGGAAATATAATCGATATCGAATAATGATGAGCGACGAAACTGAAGGACTTCAAATCGTCTCAAGTGCTTTTGTTATCCATGAAATATGGTAGTTACTATTTTATTCAACGTAGATAGCTCCGTAGCCTTGACGATTTTGACACGTACATATTATGTAGATATTATTTACGTCCCAAAATATACGAATATGACACGGCAGCCTATAATTCTAATAAAAAACTAAGAACTATTCTGTATGCGAAATTGTTTGTTACACTTCAATCACTGCACAGCTTAATATGGGACTATGGAAACGAGTATCATGGTGTAATTTTTTATCTTAAATCTGTAATACTGCAAGCGAAGCCGCGGGTTACAGCTAGTTTCTTTTATTTTCTTGTACGAAAGATAATATCCTCCAGAATAGCTTCAATATCTTGGCGAAACGTTTAAGACTTACGAGGATCCATCTCATAATTTCGAGATGAAATAAATAAGTGTTAAAATCTGCTAATGGTACTCCGCAAATAAGAGGCCGCGTGACTTGGATCGAATCCAATACGGGTTGGATGAGGGCCAATTGAAACCTCTCACTTTGGTCCTGTGGTAATGGGAAGGATGTCATTCGATCCGACCGGTCATATGACCTCCAGTTTTGGAGGGATCAAGGAAATGCTACGACGGTGTCCTTGCAATATGTACGTCTTAGGTACGACTGCTATGTTATCGTGTGTACCGAGTTTTAATTAGAAATGAAAATATGTTTATATAGATATTTCTAGCTTTTGCTCTTGCTCACATTAGGAGTGTTTTATTATTTTATATCTCAAGGGTTTGGAAAGTATACTAGAGGTATCGTGTCTCATGTGTCATCCATATCCGTGTAGCAATTTAGACCTTACTATTTATAGTGCTAACATGTACATGGATATATTAAGGTAGGTAAATGCGGGCGTAAGTGAGTACCTATGCTACATAGAGTGCTTTTAATAAACTGATGTCACCATTAGAGTAAAATCCATGCCATCTTTGCATGGAAGTTGTGAGCTCCTTTGTTATTAAATAACTTGTGCATTTTCACATCGTTCTAAAACAATTCAACATAAAGTATAATGCAAGATAATATAAAGCTTTCTTTGTTCTATCTACGTTTGTACGTTTTATCTATATTTTATTACACATAGCAATTGTGAAACAGAGTTAATTTTATTTACTTTTTATTTTAGGTGTCGAGAATTACCAAATGCAGCAAGAAAATAAACTCAAAAGATATGTAGCTATAAGCTTTGATACATCGAAATTTTATTAAAAACCTCCTCCTTTTTTGGGAGTCGGTTAAAAACTCAAAGCATGTATTTGACTAAAACCATTTAGAGGCACTTTTGAATTTGTCAAGGTCTATCAGTCAAAAGAGATGAAGCTATAGATCTTTATGGAGAAGAATTTGTAAAAAAACTCCTCGGACACTCTTTTAAATATTTTTTTACAATGATATATACTCACTGCTTGTGTAAAAAGACTTGCATGAGCAAGCATTAGGAATAAAAAAACTTTTTCAAAAAAATACAAAATGTGTTTTTTTTTTGGAAGTCGGTTGTATTTTTTTGTAAAAAGTTTTTTATTTTTCACTTTTTAGTGGTACCCCACACTTAACAACACCACTGCAAAATCGCAGAAAAGCAAAATACGCAATTTCGATTACTTGGATGACATAAAACTATCATCCAAGTAGACGAATTCCATCTATTTCGATTTAAAATCCAGAGTGCGTAACCGATTTTCATCAAATTTAAATGGGACCAATCTGCAAGTATATACTTTCAGACAAAACAAGAATTTTTCAAATCGGTTCATAATTGTCGGAGTTATGAGGAAACGAACATAAAAAAAAACACAACCGAATTGATAACCTCCTCCCTTTTTAAGTTTTTATTCGGTTAAAAAGCAAAACATTTTATAACAATCTCAAGTACGTTTCATTTGGAAACTTGCGATGAAAGAAATCTATTTACAGAATAATATTTCGTTTCACCAATTTACCTAGTATGTTCCTATTATACACAACTCCAATTTATCAAAAAGGCTTTTACTTTCAATACCCACTTTTAGTTCTACAAAGCATTTAGCCCCACTAAACGAAATAGAATACCGTATTCACGATTCAAAATAAAGGTCTAAATGGGTTTTTAATTAGTCAGGTAAAAGGTAATTTAATAGCGGGCACGCACTTAGCCATATTATGTACCTAGGTATATTAAAAGCTTGTCTCTTTATATGTTTAGGACTTGCGGTAAAAGTACCTACTTAACTACCTGAACTTTCTGTGTCCTTTTAATGGGTAAAGTTTTTATTCGTTTTTATGTACTGGATGATTCAAATGTAGTATCGGCCAGTCATACAAGACATTTAAGATAGCTCAACGGAAAAGGTTTCTTCTTAAAATTAAATAGATGACAATAAAAAAAAATCGTATAAATTTATCGATATTAAATATTACACACATTATGATAGTACTCAAATTTGGAAGAAAATTAAGAGAAATGATTTACGTGACGAGATGACGGGACCTCAGCTGACTTTTGCAACAGAAGTACGCGGCAAAATGTAAATTAGTATTTCAATAATCAAAGAGAATGGTCATCCAACTATGGGATGAAATTATGTTAGAAACCTTAATATCATTTTCAAAGACCTACCCATAGATACGCCACACGTATGGGTTTGATGATGGGTTTTTTTTTTGAGTTTCAGTTCTAAGTACGGGGACCCCCAAAATTTATTGTTTTTTTTTCTATTTTTGTGTGAAAATCTTAATGCGGTTCACAGAATACATCTATATACCAAGTTTCAACAGCGTAGTTCTTATAGTTTCGGAGAAAAGTGGCTGTGACATACGGACGGACAGACAGACATGACGAATCTATAAGGGTTCCGTTTTTGCCATTTGGCTACGGAACCCTAAAAAGACATCAACTAGCCGCATGCTGACGTTGGCATTCTCTTTCACATTTTTCTGTATGTTCACACTTATTGACAGAGTGACAGGGAATTCTATTTCTGTATGATTTAAGGGAAGGGAATGCAGAGCCTGTTATCATGAACTTGTTTTGTGTATGAGCAGTAAACTTGGCAAAGGGAAAGGGTTATGGTGGTAGTAAACGGCGGGTTAACAACTTTACAGTGTAAAGTCGAAAGCCGGAAAGCTAACACAATGTTTTTATATAAATACCCTAGAGGTTGTTAAGTTTGCGTTCCTTCTTGGATTTACTTGCACCGAAGTGTAAGGGATCAAACTGTTATTGCTTTAAGAGGTGGAGAAGACTGAAATAAAGATGGATGGACTGTGTGAAAGAGAAGAATAATATGGCTAGGAAGGGGTTGATTCCTGTGATGACGACTTATAGACAAGGGTCGAAGAAGAAGGCATGTTTTAAGAAGAAATAATATCATGATGAAGTACATGTTTCAAGTTGCCGTTTCAAATAATTGCATGATGATCGTGTACGTCGATAATCTTTTGTCAGTTTACATAATTACAGGGGTAGTTATGTAAAAAAAAATAGTAGGCACCGGATAAGTAACCAATTAAGTTGCTTTCAGACTACGCTATAATATAATAGTGTGACTATCCGTCACTCCTAGATAATTAAATACTTATTTAATTCGTTTCAAAACATTTCACATGTTGCCAGATACTTGAAGGATCATAAATTGCTGGGCCAGCCGTCCACTTAATTTCGAGAATCACAAAATATGTTAAGTATCTGCTTTTGAAATATGTAGCATGGGATTTGGTACTCAGGAAATCAATCAATCTTTGTTTTAATGGGAAGCAAACGCGCCATTTGCCAGACGTTATTCGAATGCAATATTTTACGTTAGTGGAAATACGACCTTCTCCTCAATTCGTTAGAGTCGATATTCGTTAGCGGATAACATTATCGACTAAGGCGCTTGTACCTGAAACCACTTTAACCGGGGTAAAACCCACAGGCACTTTTGGGCTATTATTAAGAAATTGGACAAAAAGCCCAACAGGACGCCGGTCGGTGACGCTCGTGATTTTGGAAAAGCGCGGCACTCAGCGTTAGGGCTTGAATGGATACGGAGCTAGAGAGCTGAGTTAGAATTGATTAGGACGAAGCGATGTCTCTGAAATCGCTAGACACTGTAGGCGATAGGCTAGTGCGCAGAATGATAGTCAATGCCATATGGCGAGATTGGGTAGAACCGTTGTATCGCGAGTGCAAGTAGTATTTATTAGATTAATATAAGTGGGAAAGAATTTAGTATTGAATATGTGTGTGTGTTTGTGCTGGTGTGAATGGGTGAGTATTTTATTGTTCTAAGTTACTCTGGGCTGATATTGTGTTTCATTATATACAGTGACACTAACGGAGCCGCAGGCAATCCTAGTTGTCTATAGGTTGTATAACAGAACAGACAGATACGTGTTGCTAGAGAGTTTGTTGTGCCATTTCTTCTCTCTAGCCCAAACACTAGGAAGTGGCAACGGGTGGGCGCTTTAGGGGCTGTCTATAGGCTTGAAGAGTTGAAGTTCTCAACTATATTTACTTCTTGAGTTTATAACTCTCGATTGTAGTAACTATTTGTATTTTTATTGATTCTGAAATTTATATTCTCTACCTGCGACCACTGATTCGGTCAGATACGAACACTGTGTCTTACAGATGTACTTGTTGTACAAAGAGTGCGCTTCCTGGGGTTGGGTTGACCATATCTATCTTATATTATACAGTCTAAGGACTTAGGGACCATGTCTCTATATTATGAGCATGATGTTTGACGTTCTGCCGCTGGAACTAGTCGCTCCGTTGCTAGACAAGGACGGTCGCACGGTTGGCGCAGGAAAAGCCGCCTCGTCACGTTTACAGTTCGACCGAACTGCTAGGGACCGCGTTTCCTATAAACGTGTTGCCGACACTTTGTCGCTGAAAAGCCGCTGGTGTCACTTAAGGAAGTGTTGCTCTGAGTGCTATGGGTGCAGACGTGAGGTATCGTGCGAGTAACTATTGACCTTATACCAGTTACGCTAGCGTAAAGGTTTCTCACACGATCTATTATTAATTAAAATAGAGTAATTGATTTTCCCTTTGTTATAAGGTGAGCTTCTGAAACCATTCCTATTTTATTTCATAACTATGAATTCCTAAGTCCTTCTATTATATATTTCAATCCAAACTTTGACCTATCAATGTGATAAGGCATTGGATTATTTCATACTTTTGGAATTCACTTCATAAAAGGCGGGAGGATGTCCAGTCTGGTCTGAGTCCTACGGGGACACGCGTTGGTTGGGGCGTGTTTCTCCCCCTTCGGGGGGACCGACCTTATCTATTAGGGTTATTTAGGAAAAACGAAAATTTTATCAGCCTAGGGTAACTTAGGAACAGTCACAATAGCATATAGTATAAAGTTAATAGCACACCAATATCGCGCACCATACATTGTTATGGACACGTTCACACTGTTATACTATATATTATTGACTAGCTGACCCGCGCAACGTCGTCTGCGTCACATTTTCCATTATTCCTGCGCTCCTATTTGTCTTAGCGTGATGATATTATATAGCCTTTAACTTTCCTCGATAAATGGGCTATCTAACACTGAAATAATTTTTCAAATCGGTCCAGTAGTTTCAGAGCCTATTCAATTCAAACAAACAAACAAACAAAAAAAAACAAATCTTTCCTCTTTATAATATTAGTGTAGATGTAGACAATGTATGGTGCGCGATATTGTTGTGCTAAGAGCTATAGGTACACTCTATGCTATATATTATTATATCGTAGTCTGAACGAAGCTTTAGGATGATTGAGCTACTGCATTCCATCTAGAGGTGGGCAAAGTGTATCATTTTTGCGATTGGAACATTTGCATCTCGATCATTGAAATGTTCCGAAACACTGATATGTTTCATTTGGCTCATTTGGATCATCGACTCATAAGATATAAAACAGAATGTTTCGAATACAATGTTACGTCGCGGGTTCGTACGTGACCGAGTCAGTGAAACATTCAGCGGCTAGTCCTTTATTTATTACCAGCTGGTCAATGCAAACATTACATGCAAATAACTACCTAATAGTATTTGATACGTAAGGACCTTAGTGGTAATTTTTACGTGCATATGATACACTTCTCCTCATTTGTTATCTCTCTCTGACTTGTATAGATTGTAATTATTTCGCCCGCTCACTCGCCACGAGCGAGTCTATAGATAAATTACTTAGTGTTTCAGTTCTCTGTTCTCTCATTCTCTCTCACTCCCAGCCACGCGGCTCATTCGCCTCGCCGCTCGCGTGACGCGTCGTGAAACGAATTGAGAGAGAGTAATGTTCCAGATCCAAATGATGCGTTTGAAACGTTGATACTGAACGAATCTTTTGAATCACTTCAGTGATCCGGATCAGTGAGTCGGTTCCGTAAAGAGTTACACACGCCTAATTCCATCCTGCATTTAATGGTTATGTTTTCCTATTCCTATGTCCTTCCGCAAAAAGTGTTAGTTGCCTGTTTTTATTGCTTACAACGTAACTTCTAAATTTCATACTAGTCATTAGCTTTCTTCAAATATGTAAATAGAACTCAATTCCCATAGAGATTAAATCGGCAATAATCTGACCTTTTATTGCCTTAACATAAATATTTCCAAGAAGACAGAGAACTCGTCTCATGAATTTTAAGCACCTACTTAGAGGATGTTCTGAAATTTTGGTGTCGCGAGGGTCGTCCCTCACCTTACACGGAGCCGGTCCGGTTTACTGCGCCGTTAGACGCGCCGGTCCGGCGGCCGGACAATGTGTTCGCAAATATATACATCTCATTAGGCATTCCTAGTGGACACCTCTTTAGTTTATATGTATCACACTTGCTAGAGGGCAGAAAAGGTCTTTGTTGGATCCAGGTTTATTGTAAACTTTTTTTTGTGAACAAGTTGTTTTAGGCGCGATAATTAAATTGACATTGTATCCCAATATTAGGTCAGATCCTGCAGGGTTACACTTTTCAGCTTTTTAATAACACAAATTTTACCTTCGCCAAAAAAAAAAAAACAACGGAAATTCTGAAAACGATTTGTAAAAAATTCGGATCGCACGAACCGATATTAATTTGGCAAGTTAAAATTCACAGTGTCACCTCTTTTTTACGCAAAAGTAGGGATACGAAATCCTGTGTAGGTAATTGGTTTTCGACACAAATACGCAATAAGTTACCCATGAAAGTTTATGCGAGAGCCGTGATCGGAATACGGAGGAGGTGGAGTGGGCTCATTGGCTGATGCGCCCAAGTAAGTGTTATCACCTACCCTGAATAACAAAGGCGAGCTGCTATAGACACGCTCCTCCGATAGTTCTACGTGGGACATGAAGATAGATATGAGTACATTATGTACGAGGTTGTTTGAAGTTGATGCTTGTATTGTTACGATTTTTGGGAAGAGATTCTGGAGTTATGTCATAGCTATTTAGTTTTCTAATTCAAAACGTACGAAAAGTATCTATACTAATAGTATAAAGCAGAAGAGTTTGTTTGTTTGTTTGGTTGAACGCGCTAATCTCAGGAAGTACTGGTCCGATATATCATCACGCTAAGACAAATAGGAGCGGAGCAATAATGGAAAATGTGACGCAGACGAAGTTGCGCGGGTCAGCTAGTGTTTCTATAAGTTTGCAACTTGTGCATTTGCACTTTCAAATATGGGTAAACGGGCCAAGTGCGAGTCGGACTCTCACACGTAGGATTCTTTGTCTTAAACCGAAAAAAAAAGTTACTTGTATGATTTATTTTTTAACATTTTTTTATTACTTATTGTGACAGCGGTAATAGATAGACACTCTGTGAAAATTTCATCTGTCTCCCTAATATGGTTCTTGAGATACAGCCCGCTGACAGACAGACGGACGTATGGGCAGATGGACAGCGAAGTAAGAGTTCTGTTTTAAATAGCACTGTTACATTTACAAGATAATTCAGTGAGTTGAGTGCTGTGCACACCTTTAAGTGACAAATTCACTCTAGATTATAAGTTTAATTGTAACAGAGGCCCGAAAAATATGTTTGTGAAAATGTCGTTGGAGTGCCATAATTAAAATAAATAAAATAAATAAATAAATAAATTCAGATATGTTTGAACGAATTATTTTTGTCAAGACAATTATTTCCAAAAGTTAGCTGAAAAAGAAAAACTCGTATAAAATGATTTTGCTTTCATTTTTACATGTGATGTAATGATGGCTTTGATTTTTACAGTAACATACACACGTAGGCATGTGTATGCAGTGACAGATTGTACCTACACCAGAAATCCTTCACTTCCAATAAACTTTTACGATGTCGTCGGCACGGCAAACAGTTTGCGCTGTATGTGTCCGTTAGTACTGCGTACAAAAACTTTCTACCAGCAGGATTAAATAAAATACACGAACCACAAATCCGTGTAATAAATAAACAAAAATTATTGTGTGCTTTTACTTTGTTACCGGTGGTTATAATTCACCGTATTCTGCCATCTAATCTCATAATTCTCTCTCTTAATCTCAGTGGCCCTTACTCATAATGAGAAGATTAAAAATTCCCCCTGTAGTAATTGTTTAAGTACTTAAACCAGATTTTCTTTAAAGTGGCATTTTGGGTTCGTTTTAGCTTTTGCTTATTTATAAATTGACAGACGGTGAGTACTTTAATTTATTACATTAAGGAATGGGTTTATATGGTCAAGAGTTACGTTGGAGTTAGTAAAATAACACGTAAATAAAATTAGTTAAATAAATTATATAGACTCGTCATGTAATAAATGCCTCGCATTATATTCCATATCTATACTAATATTATAAAGCAGAAGAGTTTGTTAGTTTGTTTGTTTGGTTGAACGCGCTAATCTCAGGAACTACTGGTCCGATTTGAAAAATTATTTCACTGTTAGATAGCCCATTTATCGAGGAAGGCTATAGGCTATATATCATCACGCTAAGACCAATAGGAGCGGAGCAGTAATGAAAAATGTTACGCAAACGACGTTGCACGGGTCAGCTAGTTGCTCATAAAATATAGCTCATAATTTATTTTGGGCACATTTAATATTTTAAAATGGCTTCTGCGAAATACTCCAACTTCAATAACGGACTATTTTCATATTGAATTCTCAATTTAACAACGGAGTACGTGTTACTCCAAAGATTTCAAATAGGTACTGCGACTTTTAAATTATGACAGTTGCTTCTAGTTATCTTTGTGTACAAATTCATGATCTTTCTCGGTGTCGTTATATTCCACTGTTACAATAGAATATCATGTTGAAAAGAATAAATACGCTTTTATATTGAAGTAAAGTTTTGAACTCCCAGCGCAGATATTTAATAGAGTGTCACACGTTTTGATGAATTTCTAGAACTCGATAGATTTTAAGTTTTGATAAAAGGCAAGCTAATGCATGATTGTACGTGATGTGAAATGAAAGCATTATGCTATGAATATTAGACTACCTTTCCATTATACAGGGTGTTCTAGTGTGAGGTCATATTTAAAAACTAGCAAAGCAAAACAAAAGTGAGTTTAAAAAAAATCGACCACATAAAATTACTCAAACTTTCCGAACAAATGACATTTGAAACAGTAACACTATCGATTTCTTAATGATTATCAGCTACCTAACAACACTCTTAAACATGACTACGCACTTCTGGCACATCTTTATACTATTTACTATATAATGTAATAAAGCAGAAGAGTTTGTTTGTTTGTTTGTTTGTTTGGTTGAACGCGCTAATCTCAGGAACTACTGGTCCGATTTGAAAAATTATTTCAGTGTTAGATAGCCAATTTATCGAGGAAGGTTATAGGCTATATATGTTAACTAGCTGACCCGCGCAACTTCGTCTGCGTCACATTTTCCATTACTGCTCCGCTCCTATTAGTCTTAGCGTGATGATATATAGCCTATAACCTTCCTCGATAAATGGGCTATCAAACACAGAAAGAATTTTTCAAATCGTACCAGCAGTTCCTGAGATTAGCGCGTTCAACCAAACAAACAAACAAACAAACTCTTCTGCTTTATAATATTAGTATAGATATATCATCACGCTAAGATAAATAGGAGCGGAGCAATAATGGAAAATGTGACGCAGACGAAGTGGCGCGGGTCAGCTAGTCCTGTATAAATAGTAACATTACGAATGTTAAACAATATTATAATTAGCCCTATTTATAGAAAAAAAAATACCATCTAGGCTTTTACATAAAAATAACCGTCCAAGTGCGAGTCTGACGGCCAATTAGTGCGAGTCTGACGGCCAAGTGCGAGTCTGACGGCCAATTAGTGCGAGTCTGACTCGCGCACCGAGCAAACTTTGTACAAACTCATATGATAATAGTTTGTCTATTACGGGAATTGAGTCTGGTTTTATTCTCAGTATAGGTACATACATTACCTAATAAAGTTTACATAAACTATGAAAGCACTCTCATTACCCTCTCATAAAAATATAAGTTACTAGCTGACCCGCGCAACTTCGTCTGCGTCACATTATTCATGAATAATATTGTCAAAAAATTAAAAAAAAATTTAGGGGTGGACTACCCCTAACATTTAGGGGGATGAAAAATAGATGTTGGCCGATTCTCATAGATACCGGATAAGCACAAAAAATTTCATCAAAATCGGTCAAGCCGTTTCGGAGGAGTATGGCAACGAAAACTGTGACACGAGAATTTTATATATTAGATATCTATTGAAGGACAAATGTCATTTTTTCAGTTAAAAAAATGTTCCACTAAATATATACAAGGACGTACGTTACGATTAAACTTCAACTATAAACATTTTCGTAAATATTATGCATAAATTGCCGTATTTGTTTACTGCATTGACTTAGGAACTTGATTTTTAAAGGGCTCTGAAGCTATAATTTTGACATGATACGTCCACGTGTTCCTAAGAAAAAGAGTCGTGACAGACGGGCAAAAGAATGATCTTATTAGGGTTCCTTTTGAGGTATGGAACCCTAAAAAATAATGCACTGAATAGCAGATTCTAAATTCTAGATCCCCAAAGTTTCAATAAACAATCTGCTAATTGGTATTTGAAAAAAATCATTATGGTTATATTTTTTATGAATAACCCTGACCTACCTATGCTTTATGTAGTGAACATGTTGCAGTTAAAGCAGCTGCAGGTTTGCTCTGACTAAAGTGCCATCATTATATCCCTGAAAGCAGCCGGTCGATTCTGTTGACATCTCGCCGTGATCATTTAGGTGCAGTGAACACCAAGTGAGTTGTCATGCCATCTTGTTTGTATGGTTTGACAGCTAACTTGTCGTTCACTTCGCCTACGTGTTCACTTCGACATGTTTATAGAATCGCACTGTTGTACACACTCGACGGAAATAGCAGCAGAATCGAGATTTAATTTAGGACTACCTTAGTCACAAGGCTTTTGTGTAACAAAAGTTGTTAGCCTACAAGCCACCTACGTCAGTTCCAACTATGTCGCGTCATGCATAGCGGCCAGGCGCCCGCAGAATATTCTGAGCGAGATTGCGGGACCCGCCCGGCCACGGTCCATTGTGGCTCGCAAACACTGCGTACAGTGTTCCTGGTTTAAAAGTACCGAAAGGATATTTTTGTCGCACAGTAACGTGACAACGTGGGGCGATCAACCACGGAGTTTCTCTTTAATTTTTTTACTGGTTTAAAACTTTTCAGCCTCAGCTATGTTCCTGGATTAACATGACGGGGTGTAGCGATTGAAAACGGTGTTTTCCTTTATATGTTTAATAGGTTTCAAACTTACCAGTCTCGATTGTTTAATGTGAGTTATGTCAACTCTTCAATTCTTGATATAATAATACCAATGGCATATTTTCTCGCACAGTTTTTAAAGCTTCCAACTGACTTTTTTGTAGGTACCTTATTTAAAATGTACAGCGTCAGACTTTTCAGACAAATATTTTTTTTTAAACAGCTAGTTAGGGAACATGATACACGTGATGTTCTAGTTTGTAGTATGATTGGCTGTTGTATGCGTGTTACGCATTGATTTACCTAATACTACCAAATCAAGGCCTATTTATGATGACATACGAATAAATTCTGTAGTTGGGTCGACAGTATTGGCAACAACTAGTACTTACCATATCAGTTTGAACATGAAAGTAATATTCATAAAGTCAATTTCATTTATAAAACTGCAACGTTCGGTTTTAAAAACGGACGTCCATTGTTCAGTGAATCAAAAAGTTTTCAAACGAATCGCTGCGCTTTCGAGCCCAGCTATGTCTGATAATAGAACCAATTTATTAAATGACCCCAAGATCTATCGCGTCAGCATTAAGCTGCGTAAATAACCGTTGTTAGCTAAGAGGTAGGAAGAAACTCTTTCTTTTTTTTTTTTCATTGGCATGTTTGAGATACTTACTAGTACAAGTTCTTTAGCATTGAGTGATCATTCTAAGAATAATAGTTATACGTATATAACTAGCCCGAACTCTCCCACTGCTGGGCAAATGCTGCCTTCCATGCCACGACTAGATTAACTGGATTAAACAATCAATGACAACGAAGTAAACCTTTTTGGGGTTCCGTACCCGATGGATAACCAATGGGACCCTATTACTAAGCCTCCACTGTCCGTCAATCTATCCGTCCGTCCATTCGTCTGTCCGTCAGTGGGCTATGTCTCAAGAAGATACCTACTTGAAATTTTCAGTGTGTATTTCTATTGCCGCTATAACAAAAAATAAGCTATACAAGAAACGTGTTCTTTTCGGATAATGGTACGAAACCCTTTATGTGAGTGTTCGACTCGCAATTGGCCGGTTTTGTTGTTGTTGTGAAATCTAATAACAACAACATTTCTGTAAATTCCAAGAAAGAAGGTACAAAAGCGGCTGTGATTTGTATTTAATAATTAGAAACAGAAATAAACAGAGGCGGCCAACTTACAAATGTTACTTGTTGTGTATGTTAAATGTTTCCTAGCAAACAGTACCAGTTTCCAGCAAGTCGTTACTATAATTTGTAAACAGTAGTAAACATTAAAACAAAAAGTGCTAGTGTAAAGTTAATAGGGTGGATACTTACAGCCGTAATTTGGTGGTACCCAAAATTTTAAGTGGTGTTGAATTTTACTCATTTTCCGCCTCCGAGAGATGTCTAACTAAATTTTGTTGAATGCCTAGTTTGGTAGACGGGGTTTTCAGAAGTTTTTAAACTAATTTGCGCATCCATTTTCATTACAAATTCGTTTGTGTAGGTGCTCGATCAATCTTATAATCGATCAGTGCTTGTACGAATTAATATTTGTTTCACAAAATTAATATTTACGTGACCGAATCGTATTTGGCTGACAATAGTTTAATGTCGTCGTAGATAGTTTGTCATCGATCAACTTCTACAAATATCGACAACAATGACTCTTGTTTTTCAAACTTACATAGTAAGAGTAACATTATTTACCAATTTTCTTTCGTTGTTTAGAATATTTCAGTTTAATTTAACAAACGAGGCACATTAAGCCCGCCTTGCGGAATTACTCTAGTAAGCAGCTGCTAAATACGAGCACTGTGTCGCGTGGAATGCATACTATATGAAAATGTAATCAAAGTAAATTTTGGTGAACAACATATGGTTGGCACCGGCGACGTATTAAAACTGCCCGCAATTGCTTCAATTAACTGGAAATATACACCTTTTGTCCAAAGAAATTGTAGGCACATATTTTTATATATACTTTTGACATAATTAAGAACATTTTGCTAACACATGGCTGAGCCAGCCATTCTGGCAGCATTTCACTGGTACAAAGAATACACAGAGCATTAATTCTGTTAATGAACTGCCGTAGTGCGATGCTGTGGCGAGGAAGCTAGGACATTACCGCCATCTACTTCCGTCGTATTGTCACTAATTACATAATTCAGTCTTTTGTTATCGTACAATACAGCGGCTGCAGCGACTAATGGTATGTTAATGATCACACAATAACATGTTTGTGCGATGATTGTTTCGATTGTTTCATAATGAAGTTCCAATGACGAGCGTATAATGGAACGGTGTATGAAACACTTTAACTGGTGGTTGGTGATGATTAAAATTGTTCAATTAATATATTGAGCAAATCGAAATCCACTGTTGTAGGTACCTAGCTTTTTCAAAGTTGCACCAGAGACGGCCTGTCGCTTTAAAAAACGACAAATTGGTTGCGTTTCTACTTTTCATTAGAAAATACAGTCAAAAATATTTTCCGTTTCAAAGCAATGTCATTTCATCAGCTGCTATAAATTACTATTACGACTTGCGTTTGCAATTCCTAGATTTCTCATTTCCCTAACAGTCGAAGCGGAATTAATTTACTTGTGAACTGCTGAGCCATTCGTCCGTTGCAAATCTTTCGGCAAACATAGGTACACTGGTATAAGGGCGCCCCACCAGAAATGTGCGAAGCTGCTAAGCGGTGCGAGAAAGTAATGCAAAACTGCGAACCTGTGTATAGCTGAGTGGTGCGAGGGTGCATAGCAGCCTGTTAGTAGAAAGTCGTGGAACGATCCACCAAAGAGATCACTTTATTTTCTTAGCCGGACTAGGTTTTTGGAGACAGATATGTTTAAATACAGCAAAGCGAGAAATGTGTGCTTGTATAGTTGAAAAGAGCCTGCTATGCACCCTCGCACCGTTTGGCTACTTCATACATCTTTGCTGATTTTCTTTTAGTGTATATTTCTATATTTGAATTTTGATTTCTTACGTTGTTCTATGGATATAGGTTTCTGTGATTTTGTGTTTTTTTTCTTGTTGCTGGTGCAAAAATATAATAATAGTTAATCAATTATCTAAAATATAAAATTCTTCCGTTAGTGACTGACTGAAAGACACTGCACAGCCGAAACTACTGGTCGTAGGAAGCTGAAAGGCGAACGGCAGGCTTGTATGGGAGTTTCGTACAGCTAGTAAATTTTCGAGTTTTGGGATCATGTTTGTTTTAATAGGTAGTTCATACGATAGAAAAACCCTATTTAAAATCTTAGATTTTTAGAACTTGGGACATAAAAGCTATACTCAGTTTTATTTTTTTGAGGTTATGTACTAGTGTAGAAATGTAGGTTGTAATTACAGGTACATTATCATTGTTATGATGATAAAATAAATGTTCTAGATTACTTGTCGTCATCTTTGTTGTGTTTTACTTACTATTAAGTAGGTAGATTGAGATGAGGATCGTACCTACTCAGAGGGAGGGAGGGGTGCATTAGGAGATACCTATTGCCTAGCAGCGGACAGAAACAGTTTGATAATAATGAAGTTCTGATGGACACTAGACAGATTTTCTTTACCGGTCAATAAATAATTGCCAGAACAAAAAAAAAAAAAATATTATGAATTCATTCCAATCATTACTACATCGTTTACTATTATGATTTTATGCAACAATTATGGGTTTTACTATTAAATCTATTTCTAAATAATTAATTGTCATTCCGAAGATTGTGATATTTTACTTATGGCGACTTCGAAAAACATCTGCGTTTAGTTTACTGTTTTGTTTGGTATAATTATTGAAATCTTTTAATTGATAGTATTAATTAATACCATGTTCTAGAAGTCATTTACTTACATGCTGAGTTGCCTTAATAAGTGGTACAAATTCTATAACCAAACAACAAAAAAAGTTTGCTGTACGAATTTTGCCGTTCGCCTTTGGCATGCTTCTTTGGGAAGTGAAGGGAGGAGACTCTAAGAGGATTTCACGAAGTCGCGGGCATAAGCCAATCTTCCTATAAAATTGCTGGTACAGATAATCTAGTGGAAAAGCATCCTAAGAGCATGATGTGTAGTGGATTTTGTAAATGTAGTATTAAAAGTGGAACGGGTCACTCCCTCGGCGGGTAAAGTTGTGTGTCGTTTGTAAGTTTATGCGGACCGTACCCCAAGGGCGCCGCCATTGAAACTTGTTATGAGATAAAATTGTTCTGTTTTATGCTCTTAGTGCTTCGAAACACCGAAATTGTGGCGCGTGCAAATTGTTTAAGTTTATTTATTTGTGTGCAAATCGTGATTATTAAGAATTAGTGATGTGCATTGGCATGATTATTATAATAATATATCATTTATTTTGGGTAACAGTGAATTATGATATAATTATATACCTTACAGACTATCGTAATATATAAAAACTTTTTACAAAAAAAATCTTTTTTAATATAATTTGGAAGTCGGTTGTATTTTTTTGTAAAACGTTTTTTTATTTTCACTTTTTAGTGGTACCCCACACCTAACAATTACCACTGCAAAATCGCAGAAAAACAAAATACGCAATTTCGATTACTTGGATGACGTAAAACCATCATCCAAGTAAACGAATTCCAGCTATTTCGATTTAAAATCTAAAGTTCATAACCGATTTTGATAAAATTTAAATGGGACCAATCTGCAAGTATATCCTTTCAGATAAACAATATTTTTTCAAATCGGTTCATAATTGTCAGAGTTATGAGGTAACAAACATAAAAAAAAATACAACCGAATTGAGATCCTCCTCCTTTTTGGGAAGTCGGTTAAACATTCTGAATGACAGACAACGCATAGCCGAAACTGATGGTCGTAGGAGGCTGAAATTTAGCATGTCGGTTCCGTGGGGAGTGTAGGGAAGCACTAAGAGAGGATTCCCTGAAATTTCTACGAAAAAACGGAATATGCGCGTACGAAGTCGCGGGCTAAAGCTAATCACACATATTTATAAAAACCACAAAAATATTAATAAACTTTTGCACACAAAGTGACGGCGTCGCTGCTTGGTGTCGCGTAGCTTTCCGCGGAATCGCCGATACACGACACCCATCGGCCAAAACTTTTCCTTAATGGTCTCGATATGATGAGTTGGCACTTGCACCCCGAACGACTTGAAATTCGCCTTGTGGCGTAACTCCAACTTGTCGACCCTTAAGGTCCAGCTGGTGGTGGTATTAAGGGAGTATATAATAACAGTCGCATGGCTCGAACTATCAGGTTAAGGCATTTATAGGTCAGTCTGTGGATAGATGACAATCTTATAAACTTTAGCGCTAGAAGACTTTCTTCCCAGACGGTTAACTCGTGAAGGTTGCGGGAATTCGCTGAATGCGAGACACACAGGCCTGGTAGGTAAATCTGGCGATATTTTGGGAAGGGATATCCAGCAGTGGATATCTTTCTACTGAAATAATAATAATTTGTTGATGCCATATCTTATCCGGTACAAGAGAAAAAATCTAAATAAAAAGTTTTAAAAGGTTGGTCTATCATTGGGTGCGTATATTATAAAAACACCCACACATCTCTATTCCAAAAATAATGTCTCAATGACCGCCCCCACAGATCACGTGGGCCAATGGGCAAACGGAATATCAAAGCTTTTATTACATCAAGTTATCATTATTTCAATTTTACGAGGGCTGATATTATACTGAAAAACTGAAAGTATTTACAATAATCTTTCCGCTCACTAACTATTGCAAAAATGAGTCTATTTTTCAGTGCCATTTCATATTTTAGTCGTCTTACAAAGGTGGCCTAATTTATTTACCCGACATAAACTACCTGCGATTATTTTTATAAAGAATTCATTAAGGTAATAGGTACTTATAATAAAAACAAATAATGCATAAGAATTATGAAAAACCCTGTTAATAATGTTTGCATATCAAAACAACGTCACCGTTTCATTCCGCGTCGTCCTTGGAACACAAGACGCGGACTGGCGCTCGCTATTGATTATTTCAAATTACATCATTATGTTACATTATGAATAATTCAAATGTTTATAAATATTACTTTTTAATGAATGTGTAGCAGTCACCGTATAGATGAAGTGACCTGCCGCTGTAAGACGACTAAAATGACTCCTTGTATTTGTGGCTTTTTTTTTCCTAAATAAATAAGGCAAAGACTCTCTTGTTTGTTCGATCCCTTAAATGACTTTATGTTAAGCTTCCTTGACTTGGGAGGCCGTGATAAGAAGACCCATGTTACAATTAGGGGTAGTTTTCCTTGTAACCACTTCCCACCCTTCTACTTATATTCTCCTACGAATGTTTACTTATTTACTTGAGCAGGTTACGTATTTAATGATAAATTATATTTTACTTTATAGCTTTTGGTCTGCGACTTCGTACGAGCATATCCTACTTTACCAGATACCGTAGGAATTTCGGGATGAATTATAGATATAAACGTTCGTCTTGATTAACTGTCTACTGATGAAAATTTCAATAGAATCCGTTTCGTAGTTTAAAAGATATAGGTAAGCGTAAAGACGGACAAAGCGACTTTTTATACTATGTAAAGGTATAAACGACGTGTAAAAGAACACATAAATCTTTATTTGAATATTTTAAACTAGATAAAGCCATCACTGGTGTTTCCTAGCTGACGCCCTGAAAAGAAATATCGTAAAAAACTAAGAGATCAAACTCTTTTTAAAGTGCATATAAATAGTAGTCAACATGTACAACATATTGACAAAACTATATTAAAATCTACTAAGATGCTTGGTTTCGTTATGAGAGAGTGTAAACATTTCAAAAAACCGGTCATTAAAAAAATTATGTATAACTCACTAGTTAGAAGCCATCTCGAGTATTGTAGTGTGGTCTGGTCACCTAAGTATAAGGTCCACATCAAGCGTATTGAACGACTGCAAAAACGGTTTTTGTGGCATCTTACCTATACCAAGAATATGGGAAACAAGCTCTATTCGTACCAAGAGCGTCTGAAATATTTTGGGATGGTGTCGCTGGAGAAACGCAGGGTTATGCTGGATTTGGTTTTCCTTAAGAAGTTGGTAACGGGCTCTCTTGACTGTCCTGATTTGCTCAGTAGGGTCTTATTCCATGTGCCACGTATTCTGCCAAGAAGTTCCAATAGGAGACTTTTCAGTATGCCGACATGTCGCACCAACTTAAGGCAATACTGTCCACTATCAAGAATGTACACTGCATACAAAGAGCACGAAGTGGATATTGACTTGTTTTTCTCTTCTGTACATGCTTTAAAAAAAGTCGCGCTTGCTATTTGATGTGTACCTCTAGTCAAATTTTAATCATCTCAAATCAAATTTAATTTACATATCTAATTCAGTTTAATTCAATTTATTATATTTGAATTTAATCATATTTTAATTTAATCATTTTAATTTTATTGAATTTTATTTATTTTAATCTTTATAATTTTTATTTGATTTTTATTAATTGTTAACAAATAAGCTTTAATTTAACTTTTCTAATAATGTATTCCTTGTTCGTAATAGATTAATTTAGTTATTAGTTGCGCATAATATAGTGCATGTTGTGCTTCTCTGTAAGTAATGAGGCACTTAGAAATTAAGTCTGCAATGTACAAATTATACAGTAATAGTGTACTCATTGTTGAGAAGCCTTATAATAAATAAATAAATAAATAAATAAATAAACAAGTAAAAATAAATACGCCACTAATGTATTATATTATCTGTGGTACATTTCTTGCTAATTAATTATGTATTCTTGTATGGTTATAGTGTCGTAGAAATTTTGTTCTGTTTAATGAATGCAGAATTTCAGAGTCACTTTCAGAAGCAGGATTTTACAGTTTTAGTCACGTTAATAATTCCTGAAATTCCTCGTTCTTTAAACTCGAGAAGACCTTTAATTATGAGATGATGATTTATTAGGAACAGTGCTGAAAATTATAGAATTATCAATCACGCCAAATATTCTTAACAGTCAATTCAATATTATAAGGTATTGACCTCGTTATGGGACGGCATTGGCATTAACACATTTATTTCAATAAAAATAACAACCTACAATATTTCCCACGGACTTAACAGAAAAACCTAATGGACTGTCGAAGTACGTTACGTAGCTAACATCCCTGTTACGTTCAAGTCGTGTTATTTTTCTCCGAGGCACGAGTACGACTCCGAGAGACAGTAATGGCACACCATTTACGAACACGATCAGCCACTCTTCCCCAGTTTATCTACCTGAAAGTGCAAACACACAGTACGTATAACTTATCCTTTGCCAAAACAACTTCGCCCGTAAATATCGATAGCAAAACTGCGTGAATCACGAAGGCGCTGCATCCAGCCTCAGTTAAAATCCCTCTTGTTGCTTTAAAGCGATTTACTGCTTTTGTGGTGCAAGGCGAGACCCGTCCTCGACGAGGTATTGTGATTGTTTACGTCATAAATTACACTCGTTGATTACTTGGGAGCAGATGGAGGTTCTGTTTTAAGGCCGTACCTATCTGATCTATCAACATAGCTTTGCCTGAATGCTTTGAGCTTCCAGAATTACAGCATGTGTGAGAAATTCACTTGAATTCGAGAAACACTACATGGTAGATGGGACGGGAAATGACGATCACAACTCAATTTCTTTATGTTAGTAACAGATGGTCGCTCCGTGTTATAAAATATTAAAATAAATCTGTGTGACCTTAATTGAAAACAAATTCTCAGAAGCACTTCAATTTCAAACTACTCAGCGATCTTCAACAAAAAACCTAGTCGGTCGTATAAATTCGTTCTCAGTTTTATGAACCTATTTTTCATACATTATCTGCTCGGCAGGAAGTCGCAAAGACATTTTTATACTTAAAATATCTTCCTCGTGGCGAAGAAATTCCAGTGAGCATCCGGGCATAGTTTGTGCATTCCGCGTAGCTTGCGGCCGGCATATCATTGCAGTGAGCCGGCAAGCAATATAACTCTGGCCCAGCGCACGCCCCACTTCGTCTTAGCCGCAGTTTCCTTTATGGATATAATTTGTTTGTTCTGATTTTAGTTCACGTCTTAGTAAGGAAAATGTTTGTCGAGCATTTTGTTACACTCGTGACTTTTATAGCGGCAAAACCAGAACTACTTTACTTTACTTTATTTAAAAATCTTATAAAACATAATTAGTAAAGTATAACTTACATTTCATTAATATTAAGAACTTTACTTAATTATTTACTACATATTCATTATTATTTGACACCGATATTGAGATTGTCTTACGATTCCGTAGTATAGGCCACCGCAACAGCTTGCCACGTTCTCCTGTTATGAGTCACCCTTCACCAAATAACACCAGCTATTCGCCTATCCCAGTTTTTGGATGGGAAAATCATCAAATGACTTCTCTCCCATTCTGGACGCCGTGGTAGGGAATGTCAGACTCTTACAGCCTGAAACCCATTTGTGTTCCTAGAAATGCCCTTTTGCGATCCAGGGTCAGGGTAACTCTTTCCAACAATTCCGCAACCGTTTTTCCATACCTACTATACCCAAAATAGAGCTGTACCATAGTTGTAACTACGTCATGTGGAAGCCTACTGGCTTCCTGAATGTATTACTGTGCATTCATGGTTCATGAAATATATTCCCAAAAATGTAACACATAGGAAGAGCCTGTCAAAACGAATGGATGTTCGGAAGAAATAATTGATATTTATAGGTGTTATCGGTGATTTTTAACCGTTATTTTCCTCCTCGGCAGTGTTGTAACAACATATTAATTTCAATTAATGTTCGTGAGTTTGTTAGTCTTTGCGTTCAAAAGAAGATTGTTCTTTCTCCGTTTCATTGTTAACACGATATTTTATGAAGAAGGTTTTAAGTCAAAATGGTTTGTAAAATAAATTCACACTCATTGAGATCACCCCTTTTTGTTTTAATTCTATAAATTGTACAAAGGTCATAAAACACGATATTAAAGACTAAGAAACTTATCAATGAAATGAGTACTTTCGACGGGCAAACTTCGCTGTTTACCTAGAATGGCAAACACAGACATCAAATCTCAAGTACTACGAAGCAATATTAAAAGCAAATAATCTGTAGTTCACGACAAGATTTTGGTTTCTCAATCAGTGTAGTATTTCACTTCGTTGATGAGTATTAATAGTAAGCTTGAAATATTTACAAATTTCATCTTAATTTCTATCTATTTCAACTGATGTTTGTTTAATCTAGTAATATTTCGAGAAATCAAGTTTCCTAGGGAATAATTGGCATTGAATACTGATTGGAAGATAACTACTATATAGCAGACCTAGATTGTAATTTGAAATTAATTATCTATCAGGGGTGGTCAGACTGTGGTCGTCGATCGGCCGTATAATATTTTAGGCATCAAGACTGCCAAACTTCTACAGCGAAAAGCGAAAAGAAGGATAAAGTAACAAAAAAATTATATCCCCGGTGCTAGAAACCAGATGTGTAGAAACATTACAAATTGGTTTGAAGTCGCAGTGCGTGTGAACCTAATTAAGTAAATACACTTAAAATTATAAAAGTTCCTAATATTTGTTCTTCAGACATAGCGAAGAAACTGGCCAAGTGCGACTCATACTCGCGTTCAAAGAGTTCCAAACCAATTTCATTTTTGTAACATGTATTTTAACACTACAGACATCTTATAAGTTTTCCTGTAATATTTAGAGTTACCTAAAGACTACTCATCCTAAAACTTTGAACAAAAAAAATGCAGATAATGGTTATATTATCTACATTTTTGTCAAAGTTTTAGGCTTAGTAGTTTCGGAGATAAAAGGGGGAGGGAATGGTAATTTTTGGTCTTTTTCTTGAATAACTTAAAAACTGTTCATTTATTTTGAATTCATTTATTTACGTAACGCGTTTGTGACGCATTTCAGACAGACAGACAGACACCTGAGTGATCCTATAAGGGTCCCATTTTTTACGGATGTTCGGAACCCTAAAAAAAATACGGATGTTATTGTGTATGAGTGACCGATACAATTATTGGGTTTAAACTTTTTGGGAATAAGCGACTCGAAAAGCGATCCATGGACCCCATGATTGCACATAACTACTTATATAGCGTGAGGCTAGTACAATATTATATAGTAGTGTGTAGTTGGCAACCCCGGTAGTTGTTTCCACTGCCGCCAATAGACTGCGCGGTAGCTATGCGCGCGCAGGTATTTTACTTTTAGTGCTCTACGAGACGCGCTGCGCGGTGCCACGATTTCTTCCCCGCGCTTGCGCTTAGGTAATAAGTTGTGTGACTGAGTGTTCGGCTAAGCATTAGCCTGGTTTCATGTATGTTGACTATTTTAGGACAATAAACGGCTTATGAACCAGACATGCAGTGTTTCAGACCACCCCAATAGCCTACCCAACGCTATACTTACATAATTACCCACTATAAGCCAGAAACATGACTCTGGCTACAATTATATGGCAATTAGACTCGGTCACTCACTTGAGTGGGTGTAGTTATCTCGACCCGTTTATCAATAATGGATCATATGAAGCGACGCTAATAAATTAGCGATATAGCCACAATGTTCAGTGCGCCAATTGTATCTAGTTAGCTTGTATCAGTGCTTAATTATGCTTGTCTCTGTACGTGTTTGTAATTAAAGATCATGTAACGAATCATATTTCAAAGTAATATGATATAATAATATTAATAAGAGCGTGGTAGGTGAGGTCCTGGGTTCGGTCTCCAGGTTGGGTAAAATAGTATGGGAGGCTTGGAGGATAGGGTAAAAACAGAGATTGGCAAAATCAGTTTTCTGTGCGCCTCTGCCTAACTTTTTGAGGGATACAGGTGCGATGCATGCTATATGAGTAACAATATACATACTACTTTAATAAATTACAAACTAAGAAATTATCGCTTATAATTGTTTTTTTAATTCAAAACCTAATTAATCCGTTTTCGGAAACTGGCTTGAATAAATTAGAATTTCATATCGGGATTGCTACCATGTACCTTTTTATTTGCGAGTTTCCGATATTTCGGCACTGTTGCAAGCGCCATGATCACGGAGTAACCGAAATATCACTTGATAAAACAATATATGGCTTGAGTAAATGTTTAAAGAGTATGTTCCTATCACAGTTCGGCAAAGTTGTTTCTGAACGGTGGTCACAAGTTACAATGTTACCCGTTTATCTGTTCCGTGATCGCGAATTCGCGATAGCTGGGGCGACAAGCTGACCGGGGAACTTTGGAACACTGTTGAAAAATGAAGCCATCTAAAATACGAGAGTTTGCGCTGCCATCATTGAATAAGTTCGAGAATTTTTAGTTACACGGTCACTTTTAATTGCATTGTGAATTTGTGACAATGTAGTTTGAAGTAGTTTATAATTATTCTAGTTTTTTATGTATTTTATGTTTGGTTGTGTCTGCAGAGTAGGAGCGGATTTCACCAACGAAACTGAACGCGACCAATACATTTAAACAATGCTCAAGAGCAGTGTCAATATTCTACGGAAAATAAGCACCTCGTAAACTTAGTTTATATGCTGATCGCGTTCAGTTACATTGATGAAATCCACCCGAAGTCTATAAAGTAGAACTCACTGTAGTGTATTTTGTTATTCGATTTATGTTGATTGACTGCTCTAGTTTTCTTCGACTAGTACGTAGATACCTGCAGTGCGATTCTGTAAACATGTCGAAGTGAAAACGCATGCGAAATGAACGACAAGTGAGCTATCAAACCATACAACCAAGATGGAGTGACAGCTCTCTTAGCGTTCACTCTTCCTAAGTGTACACGGTGATATGTCGACAGAAAAGACTTGCTGAACAGCCTGTAGATGCATGATGTCTTCGCGATCCTGGAACGCAAAGGGCATTAGGAGGTACCTATCTACACGGATGGGTTTTAGTCAGAAAGATTCAGACACTTCCTTCTGCTCCGCCCATAGCGGAAGAAATCATTTGATGATATCCTATCCTTTAAAAAGGTGCATGATAGGTGAGATGGATATTCAGTCCAGTAGAAGAAAATTACTCAGAATTCATGGAACACAACAGTTTAAAGATATACTAAATCCATAAAGGAATCTGAAACATTGGTCCTTCTATTGAACCTTTGCCGGACTTAGTTATAATTTACAACAATCCTAAAATTGCTCAATCTGTGTATCGAAAAAGTTCTACTTTGGTTTCAATTTCACTGACAATTAGAACAATATTGGTTTAATTAATATGCTGCATCTTCCCTATATGCTAAACCTGTTGGGACAATTTCAGTGTTAGCATATTATATTATTCTTATAAGAAATTCAGTGGTGACAGCAATAATAAACGTCGCGGGGTTATTGCCGTGAATAACAGCGGTATTTTTGTAAATAATATGAGAACATTTGGACAGCATGTTATCAAATGACTTTTCTCACCATTTTCTTTTATTCGTTTTATATTATATCCATAGAACACAAAATTCATTTTGTGTTCTATGGATATAATATAAAACGAATGAAAACATTATAACAAACGGAAACAAAACATTATTTCCCAACCGACGCGACGTGGTGAAAATTAGTCCTGGGACCACAATTTGGTAATGACGCGGAGACCCATCGATAATATATCATAAATATTATAAAAGACATTGACTTATTTCAAATAGAGTGTGCGTGAGCGTTATTATTGGAAGTGCGTAACATGCTGACTCTATGAAAACATGTCGCAAACAAAACGCTTGAAGGTGTTTCGTTTACATGAAAAAAATTACAGCTTTTTACTCGGAACAAGTTTTTTCTCGACGCAATGTCACTTTTTGCGTTTTCTACCTAAATAAATGATTTTTTCCAAGAAGTTACTAACTTAATTACTCAACATTTGTTGAACTAACTAGTGAATAAACTAGAGCGAATTAGTGCGAGCCGGGGCGCGACATGCAAATAAAGCTACTTACACATTACCTACGAGATGTGTGCCTCGCTATAATAGGACTAAAGTACTACGTAAGTAAAATATACTTGCTTAGAGTATGAATAGGACTGGCTTCTGAATCTTCTTGAAATAATTAATCCGCTGCAAATGTGACAAAGTCGTTGCAACACTAACACGAGTGTGCATTTTGAGACTTTTCAGTCAGTGAAATGAGGTTTAAATAATGATTATAATGAATTAAATTATTTGCGCTCGTGAAATGCAAGAACTTTACTTGAAAACAACTTTAATTTCTGGTTTTTACTTTTCAAGTACTTTTTCACATTGCATGTACAAATTGGTTGGAAACTAAGCGACAGCGTAGCTTTCTATAAGCGCAATTTTCTTTTCGACGGGTAAGTAAGTACATGTTTCCAAATAATGATAGAATCCATTATATTTCTTTAGAATATTAGTTAAATAAGGTGATAGCAATATGATTCAGATATGTATTTATTTCATACTGCATGCCTATCATAACAGCATTAAAAAGACCCACTTCCAATGTTATGTCTCATACCTTATCTTATAACTACTCAATTGTAGCTCAGGCTGTGAATGCCTTAATTTAGGTTGCTACTAAATAACCTCGCCTTCTTCAGTGACGAGCTTTCAACTAACTCCTGCTCGGTAAAGAGCAGTCTTTAGTTAATTAGCCTACGTTTATAAATAAATCTGGTTCGCGGGATAAAAAGGTAAGAGTTGGGTTCAATATTCCTTGTACAAAAATGTTTTACTATTTAAAAGGAGCAGAGATTTAGTAGCACGTGTTTTATCTCACCGATAAGAAAGTGCTAATAAGATTCTCTTTTTAAATCTTTATTAGTTAACAAGCTTTTGCCCGCGACTTCGTACGTGCATATACAGTTTTTCCTGTTCCCGTAGGAATTTCGGGAGATTTCCTACTTTTCCCAAGGAACCTACATGCCAACATTCAGCTTTCCAGAACCAGTAGTTCGGCTGTGTGTAGTCTGTCAGTCACTCAATACTCAATCACTGAGTAACTTAAGAAATTTATATACTAGGATAAAGGGTTTTACCGTGTTACCTACTTAATATGTTGAGGAGGTCAGGCAGGGAATCGCTCACCGTAAAACACTGGTATTCAGCTGAATCCGGTTTGAGTGAAAGCCGATCCCAATATAGTTGGGAAAACGCTGACGGATGATGATTAATTTATCGAGGTTTCGACCATTATGACCATGTACCCTTATAGACGCTACAAACGAGGGTCTAATTAGAAAACTATGTGAGAAGAGCCTACTTAGCATATACCTAAATCGCCTTTATACCATCAACAGGAAAAGACAGTGTTGAGATGAAGAGTAGTGTCGTTTCCATTAGGTATGTAAATTAATTTCTAGAACACCGAGGCAAAATGTAGTCTACAAAAGCAGTTATACTCTGCCATAAACTTTATTACGTTTAGTGTTTTTCATAATGACCAAGGCAGAATGAATATAAGCCTAACCTCAAACTATACAAAATATAAATACCAAGGTGTTTTCCTGCTAAAGTTTCTAGTTGATACTACTCAGCATGGGAACCGTGAGTGTTTAATCCTCATTTCTACCTTATGGAGCCGTAGCCCAACTTTACCCTGCGATGTACACATTTGCATATCCCTTAGAGGATTACCAACAAGACTAGGAAATTAAACCATACAAGAAAGTGATACAATTAAGCTACAAACTTCCAAATACGCCCAAACAAATCGAAACAATTTAACATCGATTCCTCTACAAAATGCAACATCGTGTTGGTTGAAGATGTTTCTTATACAAACCAGTTTAATTAATTGCTTTTCCGCTTCGCAGAGAGATTTAACTTGAGTCGAACCTGCTTTTATTGTACACTCGATATCAGACAAATGTACTAACGCAAATTGAAGATTGTGATTCAACCGTGATTTGAACGCGCTAACTTCCGGAGCTCGTCGGAATTAATTTGTGAGGTATTTCTTAAAACTGTCCGTCTTAGTGGAAAATGTTGTTTCATCAATTTTCATTTATATTTGGTTGAACGCCTAGACTGTTATAAATATCCATTTATCAACACTTTAATTTCAAACTCGTTTTAGGAACATCGATTTTCTAATTAAAGTGAAATATTTACGGCAAAGCCTTGAGGTGGAAATCATGGCGATATTTTTTTAGGCAAGAAATTTGATTGAAAGTTTTTGATTAGTTCGCGAAATTTTCTGGAATATCTAGGGGTACTACGATCCAACTGGCAGGTGATTGAAGCCCGTCAAAGTTCGGAGGGCGTACTTCGTATTTTTACAAAAAATATGAAAAGGAATTTTGTGACCACTCAACCTGAAGTTATTTTAGTCGGTAAACGGGATTGGTGGCTCAAGGAAAAACTTAGAAGCAAAAGTTCTGAGAGGAAAAAGGGCCTAAAAGATCTATTGTACTATCCAAATATTATGATAGAATGAATCACGAACTTTAACATTCCACAAGACAAAATTGTCTTTGCGCGTGTTGGTGCAAACTTAATAATGTAGAGAGTAACTGAAATAAATAAATAAAACTCAAGAAGCCAAAAATAACGCCTGCTAACTTGTTCCCGCCGCGGACACGAACTCAGCGGGTAAGGGCGCTCCTTACCCGCTGAGTTTGTGTCCGCGGCCTCAAGGTCGTGTTTCAGGCTTTCCAGATGGAACACCAGTTTTCTATATGGAGCAACTGCCAATCTGATCTAAAATTTTACTACTAACCCATAGCTTACTTCACCAGTATTCGTAGTTGATCATTTAACAGTTGCAGTAATAGGTACGCCAGGTCAATGAGCCGTCCGTCAACACGCTCGCACTTGACACGAGTTCCACATTCAACCGATGGTTTATTCATGGGATCGTGAGCCTCTCAGCGGAGTAAGTGCAGACGCCGCGACGCCCACAACTATTCCTATACATTGCTGTACAGTAGTGTGAATAAGCACACTTTACTGTGTATTTTCACGAAGAACGTTTAAATTTAATCTCGTGTATTCATAATTCATGAAATATTTTTTCCTTTCCTTACTATTTGTCTCATTATACCAGATATTTCATTATTGCCCACAGAGGCGGATTACAGAAATTGCTTTTTTTCATAACACACGCTTTATATAATTATCCAATAAAGAAAATTAAGGTCAGTTTGTCCATAGAGAGAAATTAATAAATAGGTACCCACAATATTGGTGGACCAAATTTAATAATGTTTGTGGAAGCAACTAACTTCCGGCACGGGAATGGGTTATGTTAAACATTGCTGGTAATTTGTTGATTGTTCAACGCAAAGGTATGAAATTACCTGTAATAATCAAGTGGAATAATTGGCTTTACGTAAGCAAACTTGTGGGTGGCTGCACTATTGGTGCAAATGTTCAACTTTCAACCTCAGAGCCATAAGCCTCTTTGTGTTTCCTGAACATAATGTTGGTGTGTGGTCATAAATCGTAGCAGTAGTAATTTCTCTGTCGCCATAAAGCTTGGCCATTGCCGGAGCCAGATTCAACTGTCCAGTTGAGTGAATAGGGGCTTTTTAGGGTTTCCTAACTGCTAGGAATCCCTATCAATATGGTGAGTGAACGCTTTCTGTCACACACCAACTTTCAGGCGCATAGTATGGAGATTACATTAGTAATTGGCGATGTTATATGCTGTAGGTTGACTATGTATGCAATTGTTAGACCCAATATTATTATTTCGAGCACGGAGTGTCAGTTTTAAATGAAAACAGCTTAAAATTGAAATAAAGCCCCTTTGGCGAGTGACGACATAATTAGGGAATGTTGGTTTAATATTCAAGCCGGGCAGGTAGGCTGGTTGGCAATGAATATTCTAACAAGTTCTAGTATGTCTAGTTCATCTCCACTTGTCAAAGTTTCGTACTATGTACCTACAAATAGTTGTACATCGCTTTTGACTTGTTACGCCGGGGTAACACGATTTAATTATTTTGAAATTCGCAGACGAACTGCCCTTTCACTCTAGACAAGCAGCAGCGTGTCTGCCAAGTTTTCAGAAAAAGGAACTGGCGACGCAGCCGTTTGAGAACCAATTCGAGCTGATTTTGGTCTTGATACAAAATATAACTTGCGTATAACATAGAGATGAGTTAAGCCAAATATAAGATAGCATTTATGTTAAAACTAGCCAAGTCAAATCTTTAGAATTCAGGATTATCAACAGAGCACCATTTCAAACTCAAGTACTTGTCGTTGAAGTAAACAATCACGCATATTATTAACATTTAACTTGGCTCCCATTTTTCACATTTATGTTAATGGTGGGATTGCTATTTCGTAATCCATCAATTCAGTTTAATATTTTCCGTGTACAGCGAAGCGCTGGCTGTAGATACAGTTCGGTAAACAAAAGTGAAGTAAACAGATAAATATTGTAATAAACGACTGGAGTTCAATTAGTTGATCGATTTAAAGTTATTGGCTTAATTTAATTTATATAATAAAATAAATGAATTCATATTTAAATGAATTGATATCCGTCATTGTATTACCTAGCGATTTATGATGATAGGTAAGTTAGTTGTTTCGTAAAAGCGTGTAGTGTGTCCGATAGACTGAGGCCCGTCGCTACCCTCTTGTGGCTGTCGAACACAGAAATCAAATTAGCCGAATCCCTTTGACGTACTTGAAGTTTGTTCAGCAACTGTGAAATTATTAACTACCTAACTAGGTGAGGCTAAAACTAGGCGGAGACATATTTGCTTAGGTACACCGTTATGTTTCTAGGATTAAAATATAGGACGAGTATTTAGATTGTTCCACCTAACACCTCACGTGTTAGGTGGAACAATATTTGTAGAGCCAGAGGTTATCGGCTCGGCAAACAATCAAGCTGTTATTTTTCCGCTAAGCCTTCATTTGTTTTTGTTTTGTTAGGTGTTATTGCTTGTTATACGTGCGGATGCTGGCGTAATTGTGTTTTTCTAACTCTTAATCGTTTTAAACAAAAAGGTTTATATTTATTAGTTACTGTTCTGTTTTAATTATAACAAAGCCAAACCCTAAACTGTTGTTTTATTCTCTTTGAAATAACAGTCTGCGTTAATCACTACAGAAGTTTTGAAATTCCTCTTTTTTCGTTGTTTAACCTACAAATCCTCAAGTTAGGAGCGAATGCAGCGTCTTACAAACAAAGAGCGTCTGAAAAATTAATGGCGGTGACCTCGTCACACTCCACGGGTTTGGTAGCCGTCCAGCAAACTTTTAAATTATACGGTTTGTAAATTAATTAAACTGTCTGCTGCAACTTGTACACTAATGAATTCATTCTTGTTGCTTAGTGCCCCTTATTTTTTAACACAATGTTTTATAAGTGTGTTATTTATGGTAACTTACGCTAATTACTATTAGGTATTTCATATTTGGGCCACTTCATCTTCTTCTCGATTCAATAACTTTATTGTCCTAGTCCAGTCCACGGTCAATCTACCACTTCTTTACATAAATCACTACATATTATAAAACAAAGTCCTCCGCCGCTTCTGTCTGTCTATCTGTTCGCGATAAATTCAAAAACTGCTACACCGATTTTCATGCGGTTTTCACCAATAGATAGAGTGGTTTTCGAGGAAGGTTTTGGTATATCATTTGTCAAGCGGGCGAAGCCGCGGACATCAGTTAAAAATAAATAAATGCACAGAGAATTACTCTTTACACTACAAATAGCCGTTTCCCGCTGCTTCACTATGTCAAAGTAGCCTATAACCACGGTTTCAGCTATCTCTTTACCAAAATTTAAAAAATCAGTTTGTAGTTAGAATGTGCCATACTGTGTACTATCTATCCATCTTTCACCCCAAAACAATCCAGTCAGAATCAACTCTGAACAAAATTGGAGGTAAGCAAGCCACAGCCCCCTGCAGTCCCGGGGGGATGTACTGTCTATTAGCCGGCATTGGATAATCACATTACACGCTCACCAATTTTCGGTCATCGAAGCCTCGTTGATCAGTGAATCCACCTCTTGCAGGTCGCAATTCACATTTAGTAGATAGTTTTCTATTTTGTTTTTGATCCGTAGTTAATTTAAAAGAACTGCATGGATTATATAAGATTACATAGATTGGAAATATTCAAGGTTAAATTTAAATTAAATTAAAATACTATTTGATAACCTAAAAGTACAACAAATTTGAGATTGGAGCCTCCTTTTAAGCAAAAGATGCCTGTATTAGGAGACTCCGCTCCTTCAAAAACAAGAAGTGTAAACTATACAATACGAGTACATAATTATAATCAAAAACAAGGTGATTTGGGTGAATGAGGGTGCTTGTGTGTAAGTGAGGGTGTGTGTGTGTGTGTGTGTGAGGGTGTGTGTGTCTGTGTGGAGTGGTGCGTTAGTGTATCTGTTGTAGAAGTGATTCAGTCTCACTATAGGTTAGCCTTCTTATCCATTCCGTTAGTATTTTTTTTTGCATTCAAAACAATTCTTAGGATAGATGTAAATGTGTTTATTAAGGTTATGTAATGCCTTTGACGTCGATTCGTGGATGATAAGGGATTCCCCCAAAAAATAATAATCGAATGCCTCGTACGTATATACACTATCTTTAACCCGCGACTTCGTACGCGTGTTTCCCGTTCCCATAGGTATTTCTAAAATATTCTGCGGTCTATTTTCAGCTGAATTTAGGTTTTTCTCTTAATACTCGCCTACACTCCCAAAGCAACCTATATGCCAAATTTCAGTTCTTCACGATCAGTAGTTTCAGCTGTGCGTTTTCTGTCAGTCAGTCACTCACTCAGCATCGGAATTATGTATTTAGGTTTTCTCGACAATTGCACTGAACAGCTTTCGCGATTTTAGGGTTGGACCCATAGCCTAAAATAAAAATTAAAATTTGTAGGTTTTGAAAACATGAAAAGATCTCAGTAATAAATGAACACTTGTGGCCAGGACTGATGTCCCCGCCGTCATTCATAAACATTTGACAGTCGTTACGGGTTGTTCAAAACCCGAAAGTTTGACAGTCAGTCTTGTCAAGGAGTGTTGCGGTACCCAACAACTGGTTTGAGGAATTCAAATAAACCACTATTTAAAATACTGATATTTAGTTGCATCCAATTAGACTGGAAGCTGGTCCAAACATAGTTGGGAAAATGCTACACAGATTATGAATTTCTGTTATCTGTTTCATAAAAGTTTTATTAGACCTGTGTTCACGAAGCAGCTGAATGTTAGAGCTCGATTCCCAGATCATCGTTAAGTTGGACTTTATATAATTCTCAGTAGCAGCAGAATTTGGTTTTGTACGTTACCGAACTAAAACACAAATCACGGGTTTCAATTCTGGTTATGCTTTCGAAGAAAAGTAAAATACCAAATCTGGATTTGAACCCAATTGGTACCCACACCTTTCGACAAAGCAATCGTGCTCTGTGGAAATGAATACACCGTTCAAATTCAATTAATTTCCTAGAAGGTAAAACAGTTTGCAGTGCTGCAGTGGTATCGCAGTAGCCGCGTCGACAGGCTTTGAAGGCCTGGACGAACCGCAGAAGTGAGCTGGGCTTACCGTCCGCACGGCAACGACGGTGACAGACAGGGTAAATTACTGCCTCAGATTGTTAGCTGCAGTTTCGATCGATTGGAAGGACTGAAAGCTTTCGTTTACGAAGAAAAAGATAGTTGATTTGTTATTGAGGTTGAGGTGAGTGATAATGAATCACCAAAGTATATAGGTGCATGAAAAAAAATATCTATCTACACAGTTTATTTAAAAGTATTATACTAACAATAAAAGTAGAATCGAAAACTCATCTTTAAAAACTACAAACGTCTCAAAATAAACTTATTAAAGTCTTATTCAAATATGATTATTTAACATCTTCTCATAAGGTTTTTAAAGAAACCAAATTAATGAATATTAATCAAATTTATGAATATAACACCTGCATACTTGTACGTAAAATCATTAACAAAGATATACATACACAAATAACATTTACAAAAAGAATGCAAATTCAAAAGTGCATGCCGAGGCAGGCTAACCATATTATAATCTTAAGAGCACCGAGGACAAAATACGGTAGAAAGACGGTCGTATATGAGGGGGCTGAACTGTATAACTCTATACCTAAAGTAATCAAGGAATCGAAATCACTTCCAACTTTTAAAAGGCTATTAAAGCACCACCTGAGTAATGTATGAATTGTACCGTTACCGTTTTTATAACTTAATTTTAGTTTATTACTAAGCGAAACCGCCACTTAACTTAATTGTTGTTTTTCCTCATAGAAGTGAATAATTTTATTCTTTTTGAGCTAAATTAAAAACAAACGAGATATCATATTGTAAATAAACGATATATCTGTCCCACTCGCAAAAACGCTGTTATGTATGGCAGCTGTATAGGTGTCATGAACCCTGACATATGTACTCCAAAGTTCATATGTGACTTTTCTTTCTAATTGTAATCTTTGAAGCTTTATAACTTCATCACTGATGAAGGTATTTAAAAAATAATTTCAGGATTGTTTTTTAGACCTTATAAGTTTTTCATTTTGTAAATAAAAAAATTGAATGCATATTCCCTATTTGTCCTGCAAAAATACCTGATTGTATCGAGCAGGAATATAATTGTTTCATAAGGTTCATTTTTTGCTGAATCTTTATACTGTTCAAAGTCAAAGTCAAAGTCAAAGATCTGGTAGGTCTGTTCTCTGTATTTTACTCGTAATTTTTCTGTTGTCATGGCGAATGAGTGACAAAAGTTTTATTTATTTTATTACATGATCCGAATTAAACGAAAAGCGTCATCTAATCACTGGATTCAAGAAAATTTGTTTAATTGGTCACAACGGAGTACCATTCGAAGTATTAACGAAATAAACTGAGTGAAGTTAATTTAGGGCACACATTACACATTCGTGTGGTAGCTTAGTTAATATTTTACTCAGACACCGACTCGCACTTAAATTCTAACTGAGTTAGTGTTTGACCTGACAGTGTCAATAAAAGTAAATTTGATGGAACATGAATAGTTTACAGTTGACTACACGATTTAAGTAGCCTGATTACTTCGTTTGGAAAATTATCTATGTAGTTAATTGATGTGAATATGTCATGATATATTCTAGAAATCTCAAAATACCCCTCTGAATTTTCTGAGATTTTCTTTGTCAAATTAAGTATTTCAAAACCCGCATTTCCAGACATTAATAGATATTGATGATAGTCACTTTAAGCTAATATAACTTACATCAATTAATATAACTGAATGGATTTGATATAAGGGATATTTTGATCGCGGAGTCAAAGGGTCTATTATTGCTAATAGGCAGCCCCATTAAGTTCAAGTAGTCTGACATACTTCTTAGCCTCCTAATGCAGACAGTATTGATGGAGGTAATATACTGGATATTTAAAAATTGTCTGGTCATATACATTTAAGAGGAATCTGATGAAATAAACGATTGTTTTTGTTTTTTTAACCTTTTTATTAGTTTTAAGGTCGTAATTTTTGATAAAACTCAAGTTATTATTTTGTTTTTGCAATTGTCTTTCACTGTACATCATATAAAAACTTCACTCAGTTATGACTATACAAATACACTGTTTAAAGTAGTTACATCCCCATCGTCCAGTCTCGCTCAATGTCCGATAAAGTGATATCTCCATAAATAAGATATACAGTAGCACGTGCTAATTGCTAACGCGCTGACCCGAACAAGAGCGGCCGGCCTTACGCAAACCGTTATAAAACGACCTCTATAATAATAAAATTGTTTGTAAACTGAACTCCGACTAATAATGGCTAATAAAGGGAGTTTTATTGGAAGTTTGCATTAATGAACGTGAGTATCACAGAAGATTGCGAGCCAATATTAATTTATTTTGCTTAGTTAAATGGTATGGTGGTAGAAAATATTAAATGATAAATTTCCGGTTGAAAAAATTTTGTAAGGACTTGAGTGTATCCGTAAAAGGTGAATGGGTGAACAGAAATAGTTATTTTTAACACATATGCTCAAAAACGCATTTAAGAAGCCAGTATACATTGTTCGAAAGCTAAAAATTGCTTACCATACAATGGAGCGTGCGGTAAAAAAGGTTCTCTCACCTAAGTACCTATTTTACCACACGCTTTTTTGTATAGCACCGTGCGTAAACTTTACGTTTTTTTTTTAATTTTCATAAAAAAAAACAATTGGAGACCCAGACAGAAGTGAATTTTCTTTAGTATTAAAGTGTGACGAAAGCGCTTTTACTTAAACGCTTCCGTCTGCGTCTGAGATTTCTCTAATTTTCCCAGCGCACACGTTAACACAATGAAACAAATGTTTCTATACAAAGCTAATAAACCGGGAGTGTATGGCATCAAGTTGTTGTCGAGTTACCTGTAAACGGAGCGATTCGAGCCGTCGCGCCTGCCCGACCAACTTACTACTAACTGTGAGCAAACTACTCGAGGCGAACTGTAAATTAAGATTAGAACTAGCCGGCTGCACTAGCGAACTTGTACGAAAATATTTGTCGTCTCGAAAGCTCGCGTGCTCCTACAAACGTACATAGTACGCTGCGAATTTTCAGTGTGGCAACTTGTAACATTTGTTGAAAACTTCCTTGTCATGTTCCAAGTTTCTGGTTATTAATTGCTGGGATTCTGTGTACTGGAGTTATGGTCAGGCTTTACAATAGCAGTTAAAGATTGATAAATCTAGTTCTAAACGGTTTCTTTTATTTTTTTGCAGTATTAGTTTAATTTGAAACATAAAAGTGTATGTACTAAAATAATCTTTGTAATCATAATTATTAAATCATAATTAAAGTACTACTACTACTTTCGTTGAAGAATTTTACCATAATGTTTGTATGTATTGTTGTATATGTCAGTTATTTGACAGTAATTTTATATTGGTTACATTTCAAACGAACTCCATAAATTCAAGTAGTGTGTCAAAGTTAATAAAATACTACATCAGAAATAATCGGTAAGCTCGAAACGTCGTCACATTCCAAATATTTTTATTCAATGAAAGGCACAGTTGCAGTTTGCATAAGGCCATACATATGCATGAAGTGACAGCCATGGCGCGGCAGCGAATGTAAATTCAATAGGCGTTGTGCCTCACGAAAATAACACAGCGGAAAACAGAGCTGTGACAAATCCGTTTTATATTAAGGCCATGACATGACCTCAAGCGAGGTTATAGTAAAACTGGATGGAAAAGAACGACATGCTCGTAACACAATTTATTGCAAACGTGATTTTAATAATTTTCTCAAACAATTTTTTAAGTATAAAGTCGTAACTAAAGTTTAGGATATCATTCGTTATTCTTTTTTAACCGACTTCCCAAAAAGGAGGAGGTTCTCAATTCAGTTGTATGTTTCTTTTTTATGTTTGTTACCTCATAACTCCGACAATTATGAACCGATTTGAAAAATTCTTGTTTTATCTGAAAGAAAGAAGATTGGTCCCATTTAAGTTTTGTGAAAATCGGTTGCGAACTTTGGATTTTAAATCGAAATAGCTGGAATTCGTCTACTTGGATGACAGTTGTATGTCATCCAAGTAATCGAAATTGCGTATTTTGTTTTTCTGCGATTTTGCAGTGGTGTTGTTAGGTCGGTACCACTAAAAAGTGAAAAATAAAAAAGTTTTTAAATTTTGCTGTCGTATAAGTACGTTGGAAAACCATAGGTACAGATAAAAAAAAAGTATTTGAAACACGTTTTAGAAAAACTGAAATACTTGTTTTTCTAAAACGTGTTTCAAATACAATCCATTTTTAAACCATTGTCAAGATTAACCAACATTTGTTTTTACAGCGTCAAACTAAACAGGCATATTTGAATGTTTTTATTAGCTATTTTTGAGAGTTTTTCTCATGTACAAGCGAAACAATGACAATGATGATGATGTGTCTTGAACAAGCGAATGGTATCACGGTGCTATCGACCATCGCCACGGGAACTACGTAACTCGTAGTAAATCATTTAAAAATTTCCATTATGAAACAAACGAAGAGTTGAAGATAAAATTGGAAACGTTTAATTTACGAGCAAACAAATATGAATCGTGAACAAAAACGTCGTGTTTCGAGAGAAAGAAAAATTGGCCAACAGTTCAATTTGTGATCAGTTTTGCATGTTTGCTTCTCTGTATCTACACGTACACAAAATGTATTGTGTATTTGTGTTAATTAAATGGATATCCAGTAGGTAGGTGTCTACTTGAACAAGTTTTCCAGTAAAAGATGTACATATATTGTTCTGAAGAATATTCAGAGCGAGCTACGCTTTGAAAGCCTGAACTTTAGCTTATAAACTACATTTCAAACTTCACACTCAGTTTAAGTTGTCAGCCTGTTATTCAAAATAATATTGTTGCCCACCTGTCAGGATCACCCAGTAATCGCTTACAAAGCAGCAATTAAAGTAAATGGAATATTTACACAGAAACATGCAGAATTACTGACACATGATTTACGCACTCACGAACCGTTAAACCTTCACTTTGTCGTTTCCAGTAAAAACCTCGCTTCTGCGGCCGACGCCGTACATATTAAATTCATCATTATAGCTTCACTCGACTTTTAATTCTTCATAGGCTGCAGAAAGACCATTTTCGAACAAATCCTACCACATCTAACCGTCTATCCAAAAAGATTATGCGGGCTCACTTCAAACGCCTATCTTTAAACGCCAACCGTTCGGAATTGACTTTGATACACGAATATTCGGTTCCGTATACTCGTATGCGCATATTTTAAAAGTCTATAATCCCTCAGCATTCCGGTTTTCATTTGAATTCATCCGAAAAATCAGATTAAAATACCCGCCAGTTACTGAAATAGATTCGTGTGTCGCAATCGAATGGGGACGAATGAGGTAAAACAAAACCATCAATCACGATCTTTTATATTTTGATTTTTACATTTTGCTGATTTTTGACCCGGTCCGGTTTCGTATTGCGTTTCGGGGTAATTGCGAACGATTGAACATGTCCGTGAAAAGAAAATTCTTGATTGACCGTTTGAGAATTGAGTCTTGCTTTCCGGTCACTGAGTTCGAATTTTGTTTCGAGTCTGTCTTTTGTGATCTTTATTTTTAAGTTGAATGGCCTTTTTGTTCAAATATCTCAGAAGTAAAATATTTAGAACTAGCTATACCACGGCTTTCTTCACGTGATTTTTTGAATTCCGTACTTATAAAGGTGCGTTTAAACGAATCGGGGTAGCACGATACCACGCGAGCCGCGCCATCCGTGTAGATACGGCTCGGCTTAATTCAAACGCAAGCCTATTCGGTGCATATTAACACAAGCCGAGCCACGCGCACCTTTGATTTGTGTCAAAAAACCGACAAGGGATGGATCATACGATTGCCGAGCCGCGTCGAACGTAGGCTGTTAAAACGTTGCGTGGCGCGCTGAATCACGCGCCGAGCCTTCAAATGAAATACGTGAAATCAAAATTTATTCGTAAGAATGGCTACAGAAAAGCGTTTAGAAACAAATAACTAGGAATATTATTGCATAAAGACTATATACTGGGAATTACTAAATTTGATGACTTTTTAAAAAGAAGGCCCAGAACAATATTTTAGATGCCAGTGCCCCGTGCCGGGAGAGTTATACATATAGTTCGTGCTATCGTGTTTCTTCCCACTTATTCACTTGTTTCGCAGCTTTGTGAACTTTATTTCATTTAAAAACTCCCGTCATAAGACGCGCATGCACTGCGTTTACCACGACTTCGCAAACTAACCAGACAATGAAATTAATAGCAGTATTATGCCAACCGCGGCACAGAGTCACCCATTACCAAGTTAGTTACAAAATGTGATACCAACGTTACGAAGCTAACTTCGCAGATAGGGGCATGCAAATGGCCGGCTGTCTGCTAACCTGTTATATCACGTCGTTGACAAATGAGTGCGGCGCTGCCAGTGACAGCCCTGTGGACGGCGCACTGCCATTAAATTATTTATCGAACTTGCATAGGAAGGATGGTAGGGTTGGCACGAAAATAGACTCGGATGATTTTTGTTTTCTTTTTGGACGGTTGTGACTCGTGATTGGAGCCTTTGTGAGTTGGCGTAATAGATGAGTGGTGCTGATTTGAAAAGATTTGATATATGCACTAACAAGTGAAACGGATTAAATTCACAGTCAATATGATAAGTCTAATCCTATTGCCTACCTCTATTCTTTTTTTGCAGTCTTCTGTGATTTTCGGCACGCTTTTTGAGAAGGGATTCAGCTCATACCGCCACCACAAAACAACAATTTTTATACTGTTGCATTTAATGAAATGCATGAGGAATATATTATAGAACTTTTTACAAACATCCAAACTTTTACATTTATACTACTAAAGTAGAATACTGGTGACAAGGATTTTTATATTATTATTACAAGAATGCTGCTAAACTGTATTACCGAGAAAAATGCGGCAACAATGCAAGTAGCTATGTATTTCAATTTCAAAATGAAACGTTTGTAAAAGTCAGTCGGCGCGGGTCAGTGAGTAATTGAGTCGCTGCAATGACGAAGCACTTTTTGTACTGTTTGTTTGTTTGTAACTTTTAACATAAAATCAATATATCGGGAGTTTAGATTACAGCCTGTGAATAGTTAGGGAAATGTATTGTTTGGCGAATTAACGTTCTATATAATATTAGCTTTTGGCCGCGGCTTCGCTCGTGATTAAGTACATAGCTTAAAACTTATTCTCTCTAACTTTATCTCTGTAACAAAATTCAAAATATAACTTAGGATTCAACAAAAAGAAGTCTTCTCTGTCAAGTTTTTCCATCATTTTATAACTCCGTATGTGCTTATTTCCTGTTTGCCTTATACAAGTCTAGTCACATAACCATAAAATAGTTCTAAATCTTAAAGTTCAACTTACTGCATAGATAAAATCACTTCCTTTTAGCTCCATATTGTCCGCAAATAAACTCTTTTTCTTTCTTTTCTTTCTTCTTTCTCCACAGTTCGTGGGCGTAGTTCGAAGAAGAATGTCAATTTTTCAGCGAAGTGAACGAAGCGGCGCGCCGATCGCATTCTGATGGGATGAACTGACCGGGAAGAGTCGGCGATATGCTAAACTATTAATGAGATAGTTAGAGTTTAACTTGAATGTGTATGTAGAATGTAATAAAATCAAAACTAAGGTAGGCACCAGATAAACTTGGAATAAAGTACGTTGACCTTTCCCTAATATCCCTTCGTACAATTAATTATGAACCGTTTTTCATTACTGGAGAAAGTCAAAGATCACGATAAAGTCGAGTCAGAACTGATTTATTTCTGTTTTCGGTATAAAGAAAGCAAATGAATGTATGTGGGCAACAATTTTTACCATGTATGCTATGCACATAAATATGTATATAAATAGCATCATGGATAGTATCTATTCTAATTCAGTACGTAAAAGTAACTTTAAAGCTAATACCTACATAGATATGGGGCGCAGAAAAGCGTGAGGTAATTTCAGTCCGCAGCGAGACTACGACTTGTGATATGCTACGACTTTGCTACGATTACTACGGCGTAGCAACCGTAGCCGTGGTGGCATTTTTCGTAGCGCACATTCATAGCGGTAGTAAATTGATTAGAGTTTTATTCACCTACTGTGTTGCTGAATGGAAGTTTACTTATATATTTATATTCATTCTAGCAATATTTTGATACGCTGTAATATTTCGTGTATGAAGTTGGTCGCTATGGACCAATTTCAAAATCATAATTAATGAGCTATTTGTAAATGTTGTTGCTGAATTGTCACTGAATGTTCTAAAAAGCTTATTTAAATACTAATAAAGCATCCACAAGACAGACACAGACTTAGTCTGCTCAGACTTTGAACTCTGAATACAAAAATTCTATCACACCGAAATCTGTCTGCATAGACTTAGTTGAAAGTCTGTGGAGACATTTTTTTATTTGAGAGTTTATAGTCTGCGCAGACAAAAGACGCTGTCGTGTGGACCCACTACAACATCCGCATATAAAACGTACTTCATACTCTCCTTTCATTCAACCTGTTTTAGTTTTATGTACTAACTAGCTGACCCGTGCAACGACGTCTGCGTAACATTTTTCGTTACTGCTCCGCTCCTATTGGCCTTAGCGTGATGATATATAGCCTATAGCCTTCCTCGATAAATGGGCTATCTAACACTGAAATAATTTTTCAAATCGGACCAGCAGTTCTTGCTGAAAACCAGCGCTGTTGATTGTGGGACTTCTCCAGAGTCGCGGCATTATGCTGAGCAATGACCGAATTTCGCACGGATGCGACGCACAATTTCATTTTTTAATTATATTTGTAACCTCACTCTTTGTTTATTTTGTTATAACTTTTTGTTATGTTGTCACCACAGAGTACTTTTTTGTCACCTTTCAATTTGTCGGTGCCGGACATCACGCCATAGACAAATGTTGAACTGTTTTCTGTTTTGTCTATGGTGTGACCAGAGATGAAAATATGCCTAGTTCTGACTAGTGGTGTCAATCGGCTTTGTTTGCCATATAAAAATATAGAATATAATAGGTGGTATTTAGTTTGTAATTTGTTTTTTTATTTTTATTTTGGTTTATTTTGTGTTTGTGCGTCAACTTTTCTTTCTTTCTATTTTCTAGTTCTTGAGATTAGCGCGTTCAACCAAACAAACAAACAAACTCTTCTGCTTTATAATATTATATTAGTATATAGATATAATTCTGGATACTTAATCCATTACTGTACTACGCGCATTTACCGTAAGTTTATATCTGCAGCTTTACGTGCGTTCCCGGGCATTTTGACTGTTTTATGAAAAAGCCGCGCGAAGGGTCAGGAACCCATTAGTGATCCCGCGAGGGTTACGAACAGTTGCGACGCTCGTTCGCAGTAACAGCCCACAGCTCCAGGCTGCGGACAGGGTAAGCTGCTTGCGCGGGTATATTATTTGTCAAACATGCCATGGTTTAATAAGGCAAAACTATGTGAAAAAAAAACTTACAAAATTGCCAGATTGTCGCCTTAAGTCAATGGCTTTTATTAAATAGGCCCCTCAAGTTACTATGATGGACGCCTAGCAAGGTTTATAGACTGACCTCGCGAGGAGTCGAGCTTCTATTGTTTTGCCCTGAGGAAAATCGACGAGCCTCTACTACCCGCTGCAATAACTCGCGATGTTCTGTTGCTACCTAACCGCGCTCGCCATTGCACCCATATCACTCAGGACAAGGCCCAATATCCCATAGTTCGGCCTGGGTAGTGAGTGATCATCTATTGTTTCACGCAAAGGCAACACAATTCGCTTCTTTTGCCTGCTATAACCAGTCGCCTAACCGCGCCCGCTGCCGCACCCTCACCACTCAAGACCAGTCCACAGTTTCTGACAGACAGTTCATTATAACGTGAACAAATAAATGAACGTTTTGATCTGGGTGTGACATTAGCTCGGTTCATTTGAACCTAGTATTTTGGGCTGACAATATCCACGCCTATTTGGACTAAGGGACTACTCATACTTATGCAGCTCTATTCAACTTATGCCCATAGAAAACAACGATTTTGTATGGAGTTGCGGCAAACAAGTATAAAATGAGGACAAATGTGTTATCATCATGCGAGTGCTAAAGATATAATTCAGCGCTGTACACGAATGTTTCTCGACTCCTTGTGTGACTTATATTGGTATGGCCACTATCAGGGGTTTTAATTTTGACAACATAGAAAAATGGTCGCTAATTAGTAAATTAGATTTATTTTTAATTCGTCATAAATCGTAAACCGCAACTTTTGCTTATATTTACCTACAGGTTTGTACGGAACCTTCGGTGCGCGAGTCTTTTTTATTCTAACGACGCTGTACACGGCTAATTGAAGCAGAACTGTATAAGTGTGACCAAAATTGTTCAGCGAAACGCGAATGGAGCTGAATAAATGTGAGTACTCCCTTACCGAGTTAATTGTTCGGTCGGAGATGGCTTAATTTGATATGTTGTGGTTCCGATATTGAGTGTTGGTCCTGGCAATATCGTGCAGTCTAAAAGTCATCAGCATTAAGCACCCTTCTCTTTCTGTTAATGCCCATAAGCCAAAAAAAAATGCCTAAAAGGAGTTGTTTTAAAGTTATTTGTATATTCAGAACATTATTTTTAATATTTTCAACGAGCTTCCATGTTCGAGTTACAATAGTGATGCATCTGGTATCATCAAACAAATGTTCAAAATACCACATACATTTTGCTTCGTTTTGAATTTTGTTAAGATGCGCCCTCACATTAAAATATGCTAATTAGCATTTAAGGTATTTGTGCTTATGGCAGCAGTATTGGTTAAGTAAATTAAAAATATGGTTAAGCTAAAATATAGGTAAGGTACCTATGGGTTCCAACTTTGTAATTTAGTACTATAATTCCATGAAACCCATTCCCAGTAATCGTAGCTAATCAAAACCTTTTGGCACTTACTCAAGCAAGTATAAATTCAATCATTTGACAGCGAAGGTACGATAATCATCCGGGCCGTTTCAACGCGAACGATAACAATAAAATCTTTTCTTCTTCATAATTTCACAATGGAGAAGCGATTTACGTATATTGGTAGGAGCGGCGCGTCGTTAACCCCGCATTAAAATAAAATCGTTCTCTCTCAACACCGAGATATATCACAATTGAATTGAGTTAAATTGTATTTCTTAGCTTCTTATCGCAAACGTTTAACATTAAGATCTGGAATAAAACGTGTATATTGTACATTATCCGTTCACTTTAGTCTGTTGACTGCTTTCCTCCACTCAGTACATTACATAATTGAAATGGAGTATCTTTGCGCAGCAGTATTTCTGTGTAAAAACCTCTGGTGGCGCGTTCCAGCACGATTCACGCGCTAAGTCTATCGTAAATAAGGCGGATACACAATAGTTTTAAAGTATAGGATTATTCTTAGACTTATTACACACATGTAGGACTCGCGAAAGATTTGTCTTTGTAGACAAAATGCCTATTTTCTTTCACAGAAGGAAAGTAATGACTTTATTATCTGTGTGCGTTCTAGCGTTAAACTACTCAGCTGATGACCTTTACAAGGCGAGGACTAAGATTATTATGCTAAAAATAAATTAAATAGAACAGTCATTTACCATTATAAGTAACTAAAATCGTAGTACAAAACACATTTTTGAAACAGTGTGATGCACTAGCTGGCATTTATTTTAATTCAATCATAAAGATTGGCCAACGACTGCATCAAACTACCTTGAAAATTATTTATATACTTATGACTCTTTTGGTCGATTTAGTTCAAAATCGCATTACTACGGGTCTATGTTAGCCAAACACACGGCCTGCCGGAAACGAAGAAAATATATGTGAGCCACTTTAGCAAAATCACAAAGCACATCACGCTACCCGCCATTGTCAAACATTCCCAATCAACCTTGAACCTAATGCGTTAGCGATAAAGATGACAGATCGTTGTGTGGTTAATCATCTGCCTAGCCTTTTCCCAACTTTATTGGGGTCGGCTTCCAGTCAAACCGGATTCAGCTGAATACCAGTATTTTACGTGGAGCGGCTGTCTACTAGACCTTTACAACCCTACTAACTGGGTTACACAGTACTTCTTGCCAAGACTGGTGTCAGATTTTCTTGCTTCTGACTATCCGTATGGACTGCCAAAGATCTCCAAATGTTGGTGAGCTGTTAGCTTAACGTGCTTTCCGAGGCACCGATGAAACTCGGTTTGTTAAGATCACCCATCCACTGACCAATCTCGGCAAGCGTTGCTTGCTCTATATACACGCTTCGGTTTATCTACACAGGTAGACCCTTCGAGGAATTGTAGCGTGTATGGCCGCCATCACTCTGAAACCGTAGTATTTTGTGGCTCTCCAAAAAATTATTTATTTGAAGTGTAGGTACTTAAACCGCTTATGTGCGAAGTGTGTAGGCTTACACATGTTTTCTATATTGAAAATAAACCTCCAGTATATATTGCTGACAACAATGTTAATTATTATAATAAAAAAATGAGTTTGTTTTGTAAGGCCGCGCTATGTAGGCTGGAAAGATAGTATTAGCTATGATATGATAATAAACTGATAGAAAAATAAGTGTCGGTGAAAAAATTTACAAGGTTTTAGAACTAAGCTGTAAATATTTAGTAAATCAGAAAGGTAAACTCAAGCTAAAACCAAGAAAAGAACATAAAGTACATCCCAACCCGAGAGAATTAAAACTTTCACGGCGCTACCAGCATACAAGTTTGTGGGAGCAATAACTTATTGGCAAAGATCAAAATCAAGATTCCAATCAAATTAATAGTATTTGCAAACAAATGTGTGCAAATAAACATACAACTATAAAGGGAACAGAGCTGTTTCCCGCGGGTTTACTCAAACTACTTTGTGTATCTACTCTGATTAAAATGGTTTCATAATTTAAATCACGTTATTATCTATTTGCGTGTCAAATTTCGTCGAAACCTACTCAGCCATTAAAACGTGACTGAGGAGCATACATACAAACTATACAAAAAATCTGATATTAACTAGGATTTCGACGTCAGCAGCCAGACCAGACGGCAATCGTCTTGATGGCTCGAAGGTCGTAAGCCGAACCGTTAAGTTTAGTGGCAGTCGCGTTTTTTGTTATAATACACATGAAACTGAAGCACCCATGCATTAGGAGTTTTTGTAGGAAATGATTACTAAGAGACTTTTATACGACTGTAGGATATCTTTCGGTTTGAGAGATGATGACATAACTTGTGTAGATTTCTGGACGTTGCATGTTATTGTGAAAAGTCATCGTAGTATTTTGTTTTTCGTTGAGTTGTGGTTTCAGCATATACTGTCCCTTTTTGTCCAGCACAAAGGCTTCCCCCAAATCCATCCAGGTATTGCTTTTTCCCGAGCCTCCTCGAACCTGCCCATTCAAGTGAATTTCTGTTAAAGGTACCTGTAGCTTCTAAGTTAAGGTAATAGTTTAATAATAATTATACATACTCGTAAACTAAATAATTATGTAAGTAAAGTTGTTCCATTTGAAACGAAACAATTCCCGATCTTCTTGAAGTGATTTTTGATGCTAATATCTATTACAGATTTACTAATAGCTGTAAAATATTTAGCTGTACTAGTATTTTGCAGTTATTTTCGTCTAATAAAAACATCATTATTTTCGTTGAAAAGTTTTTTGCAAAAATCATGGCGGGCGTTTTTTCTGGAAGTAGAACTGCAAAGTCTTGATAAATAATAATGACTTCCCCACTCAATGTAATTTATTATAGGTAATTATGAAAAATTAATTACTTAAGAGACGTCCTGTGTCGGACGTTTCTAGAAGGGTTGGAGCACTTCATAATTAATATTATATAATTTAAACTTCTTCCGTTTATAGGTCACAAGAACGGCGATTGCAAACGAAATATCAAATAAATCTTATTTTTATCGCAAACGGTTGCAGAAGTTAATAGTGGTCATATTTTCTATAGAAAATGTTGCACTAACTTGAATTTATTGCTCTATAATTTTATATTTTGAGATTTTAGTAAATCTTGTGAACTATCTCTGTGAAATAACGAAAAAGAAAATGAACTACAATAAAACACTGAGTAAACAATATTTCTCTGAGACAAAGGAGAGATAGGGTTTCAGAACAGAACTTGTTGTTTTGCTTAAAAAATATGCTTTAATTTTTTGCGTTAACAATACAAGTTTTTTGTCGTGCAAAAACTTGTGAGTTTTTGTTCTGACGTAAAGGTCCGACCATACGAGCATTCCTCGCCGTTTGCTCACAAACTATTATAATAACACCCAAGCAGCTGAAAATTACAAGCTTGTGGCCTAGGTTCCTATTCAATCTCCTTCAACTTGCATACGCACCACTTTGTCTCTTAGTCGTAACAACATTAAACATGACGGTGGGGGAGTCCTAATAGCAGTTCTTCGTGAACTGCGTCCAACTGAGGTTGCAACAAAATTTGTCCACCCGGAGGTCGAGCACGTTGTTATCCAACTACCTGCTTCCCAACACAATAAACGCCATATTATCAGTGCCACGTACATGCCACCACGAACACGTGAAGAGTTGTTTACACGATATTTAGACATGCTGCAAGGCTTAGCTAACGCTCCCACCACTGACTCATACTTCATTATTGGTGATTTTAACGTACCGGACATTGCTTGGCTGGACCAAGGGAACCATGCAATAGCACAGGCTTCAAACTCAATAGGACGAATACTTTTAAATTTTATCAATTTAATCAATGGTAAACAATTTAATATTACAAAAAACAAGTTAGGTCGAATATTATATTTACTTATATCTAATGTAAACTGTCAGGCGGTACCATGCAATGCTCTACTTGATCCCGATAGTCACCATCCAGCTTTTTCCGCGTTGACTTGTCTGAATATACTAAACACTCCCCTGAAATGCCGCATCGGTCATAGACATAACTTTTATAAAGCCGATTACGACGCTATAAAAAGTGACCTTGATGAAATTGATTGGGATTTGGCACTTTCTCACCTGAAGTCCGAGCAAGCCGTAAGCGTTTTCTATGAGGCATTGTACAAGATTATTAAATTGCATGTTCCGTTAACTAGAGTCAAAAGTTCAAACTTCCCTGTCTGGTTTTCGCCTTCTCTTATACGAATCTTTAAAACTAAAGAACGCAGCTGGATTAGATGGAAGAAGTATAGGAATCAATCAGATTATCTAAACTTCTCTGGCTATCGGAAGCTTTTCCATGAAGAGTCCATGAAGTGCTACAGGAATTATATTGAAGCGGTAGAAGACAGTATTCCTAAAAATATAAAACATTTTTGGACTTACATCTCGTCTAAAAAGGGAAAGGCTAACTGTCCAGCCAGAATGTATTTCAAGAATATTTCTTCTGATGACCCCACGGACATATGTAACTTGTTTTCATCCTTCTTTTCGTCTGTTTACATGCCTTCTACTTTTGATCCTAACAAATGGCAGCCTACTGATAACTTTGCAGATAACTCGTCTTGCATAACCGATATTTACCTATCCATAGAGGTTATACGACTGAAATTAAAATCTTTGGATCCTTCTAAAGGAGCAGGACCTGATGGCGTGCCACCCAACTTCTTTGTAAAAACCTGTGACGGTCTGTCTTCTGCTTTGCACATTATTTTCAACAAATGTCTGCGCGAGGGTGTCTTTCCCGCAATTTGGAAGCGTGCCTTTATCACTCCCGTTCATAAAGCTGGTGACAAGAGTAACGTAGAAAATTATCGTCCCATTTCAATCCTCTCCACCTTGTCTAAGGTTTTTGAGGGTCTTGTCCACGGTGCCTTGTATTCCCATATCCATCCACTTATTATACCTGAACAGCACGGTTTCGTCAAACGTCGTTCAACCACGACGAACCTATTGAATTTTACCAATTTTCTTTTCGAAAAAATTGATCAACGAGTTCAAGTGGACGCTGTGTACACGGACTTTCAGAAGGCCTTTGACAAGGTTGATCATTCACTGCTCTTGGAAAAAATTGCCTTCAATGGAATTCGTGGCAATTTGCTGAGGTGGTTCGCTTCATACATTTTTAATAGAACCCAAAGGACCGTAGTTAATGGCTTTGAGTCCGACCCTGTTGTGGTTGAGTCTGGTGTTCCACAGGGATCCATTTTGGGTCCTCTTCTTTTTGTTCTTTTTATTAACGATATTAAAAATTGCTTCATAAATTCAAATTTTTTAATGTATGCAGATGACATTAAGATATATAGATCTTGCAAGAGTATACATGACTGTGAACTCTTGCAGGACGACCTAGATAGGCTTTATGCGTACTGCATTAGAAATAAGCTTTATCTCAGTCTTCCAAAATGTCATACCATTTCATTTACCAAAAATAAGAATGTTTTAAATTTTAGTTACAGCATTAATAACGCATGTTTGGGTAACATCGGTCCGGGATCTGGGTATCACTTTGGACTCGCGCTTGCATTTTGACATACATGTGGATAATATAGTGAACAAAGCGTTTCGGATGTATGGCTTCGTCATGAGATCTTCGGGTGACTTTGTGCGGCCCTCTACGTTCTTATTGTTGTACAAAACATTGATACGGTCCCAGTTAGAGTATGCCATCCAGATCTGGAGCCCAATCTATGACAAATACTGCTCTAGATTGGAAATGGTACAAAAGAAATTTTTACGTTCAATGAACTATAAATGCTGTAATTCAAAGGTTCTTTACGAGCAGCTATTAAAGCGATACGGCGTTCTTAGTTTGGAGTCTAGACGACTACTTCTGGGTGTAATGACACTGTATGGATTATGTAACAATAAGTTCGATTGTATCGAGCTTACTAGTAAATTATGTTATGCAGTGCCCAGAACTGTTATCCAACGGGGGGTGCGCGTGCCACGACTGTTCCACACAGACATGTGCAAAACTAACGCTGGAGTACGTGCACCTCTTCGTCGCCTTGTTGAGACATATAATAAACATTTTATGGAGCTTGACATATTTAGTCTATCAAACCTGTCTTTTAAAAAAAGAGCTATAGCTATTTTGTCATAACAACATGAAATCAGATCGGAAGTTAAGGTTAAGTGATATTGAAGTAAATTATATAATATGAAATTGAATTATTACATAGACAAAATTGAATTGAATCAAATTATTTAATTAGGCAGTATTGATGATTTTAAATATATTTACCCTTGATTGAATTATTGTATTGAATAGGTTGGAATTGTATTAGATAATTAAATTAAAATTGAATTTATTTACATTATGTGTGGCTGTCACAGAGATATGTTATCTGCGGTAGACCAACATTGAATGAAATTAAATTGAATTGATTGCATTATAATTCTAGCTATCACAGATCTCTAATCTGTTAACTCTTACACTACAGTCCATCACTTCCATTATTCTTTTGTAAATACGCGGACATTGGTGTGGGTTACATGTTTGTGATCTTAGTTTTAAAGTTTTCTTGTTAATTTGAAGCATGTAACTGTTTTTTTGTCCCTACTAAATAAAATAAAATAAAATAAAAAACATAGGCGCACCATGTCGCGTGCATCGTCTACAGTCGTACAGAATTTCAAATAAAGAATATTTAGTCACGCAGGGCAGCGTCCCGTCCGCGTCGTGTCACGCAACGCACCGCTAATATGATGGGACATTTATCTCAGAACGACAGACACATAACAATTAAAATGTTAATTCATAAACACATTTCAGTCGTAATGAATCCCACGACGTTACACAGACTGAACACGTCTCATATAATACACATACAAAACGTGTAAAAACAATATTTCATTAATCATCTCATTAATTATCTTCTAATTTGCTTAATTACGTTAATTAAATTTAATCATATTATCTCACCAATATGGAGGGTTCCCGCTGTACGTTTAATTACTCGAGAAATAAATGGAATCGCGGGACATTCCTGTGACGGCTTTGAATTAATATAAATAAATGGTTTTGTAAAGAAAACTGGTTATGATTATTCAGTCCGAGAACATTGTGTCGCTTGTTTTTGAAAATTTTATAATATCAAAGAGAATTCGCTTGTTTTTGAAAATTTTATAATATCAAAGAGAATTTGTTTTTACTTGAGACGATTTCTAGAAATACTGATATTCTGCTTTGATATTCTTAGAAAACATGTCTTTGAAAAGAATGATTGATATGGTTCAGAAAAAAATATCAAAGTAATGTTAAAATTACAGAGAAGTTTATTCTATGCCTTCAATTGAATGATATACTGTCTACATGTTCCGTTAAATTGTTGATCGTCTGTCTGAGTAGAACCGATTATAAAATAAATAAAAACTTTTTACGAAAACATACAACCGACTTCCAAAATTTTTTCACTTTTTTAGTGGTATCTCGTACGGCGCACCTAATAAAACCACTGTAAAGTAACAGGAAAGCAAAACACGCAATTTCCTTTACTTGGATGACATATTTTTTCCAGCTATTTTGATGTAAAAATCAAACTATTAAACCGATTTTGTTGAAATTTCTATGGGACCAATTGAAAAGTTTAACCTTTATAAACTTTTCAATTGGTCCCATAGAAACTTCTCTACACACCAAAAAATAGATTTTTTTATTAGGTGACGGACATAAAAAAAAGACAACAAAATCGGGAACCTCTTCCTTGTTTAAGTCGGTTAAAAAAAAGAACGAAACATCCGCCATTCAAATGAAAAGATGAGTGAAGACCATGTTTCTATTCAAAATTAAAATAAGATTCAGAAACCTGAATACGTAAGTTACAAAATGATAATACTGACAAAATAACTATGTAACAAAATAAAGATATCCTCTCAAATACTACAAGTGGTAACAACTTGTACACTAGTCAACAACATTTTCACCGAATAGAAAATTCATGGCATGACGCCCTTTGGGCCTTCTTGTACCGTTTAATAATGAGTTCAGCATAATTACTCGTGGTTCTAGGCCTAGCTGCTACAAGAGGCTTATCAACTGAAAAAATTCTAATTAGTCCGTTAGATTATCAAAAAATATTTTACCCGTTTTTTTCATCTGTTACGTAAACAAACATTGTAGAAGATACGACTCTTTTAAAATTCTAAATACGTCCCACCGTGGTATAATTTTTAGTGCGTTGTGACATCACGAGCCCCCACTCCCAAGATTTGATGCTTTTTATGTTTGTCAATACACATTGATTTACAAAAAAAAAAAATACGTGTCCATTATTTTTCAAAACTCTAACTGACGGACTAAATAGATTTGCAATTTATTGATGGTGGAAACTAGCCTATTACTGAAATTTTAGTTCAATTACAGATTTGATGTAACTTACAAAATTAAAATAACTAAGTACCAAAACACAGATGTCCTCGCTAATACTACAACTGGTAACAACTTGTTCACCACTCAATAACACCGAACGAATAATTCATGGCACGACGTCCTTTCGATCTTCTTGTACTGTTTCATATAACGCGTTGAGCATAATTAGTTTTGGTTCTAAGCCTAGCTGTAACAATTACTGGAATAATGTTTGTAATAATAACATGACATTGTAATAAAGCTTCAAACACTGTGTGAAACTAGCCTAAATAGAATTGGGAGGCTATGTACAAAGTAAAAGTGGAAATTAAGAAGGCTTGTAACAAAAAGGGCTAGTGAATTTATTCTGGGAATTGTTTGAGCTCGTGGCTATGTAATAACAGCCGCACGGGTCGGTCATGAAGGTTAAGCTATGTTTACCGTAGTTACCGAAAGTGTTATCAATAATTAAATAAAATGAATGAGTGACTGACAGACAACGCACAGCCGAAACTACTGGTCGTAGAAAGTTGAAAGAAGAATGCCCATTTTTGACCTGACTTTGAATAGAAATGAAATAAATCTTAAAATTCAGCTTATTGATATTAGATACGCTTATCACAATGTTAAAAGAAACGCAAGAAAAATTTATTTTTTTAGTGTTTCTTTATGCTTATTCTATCTCAAGGGTTAACGTATTACAATGTTTTGAACGCATCTCAACTAGCCTTTTTTACGACGTTCCATTTTACACACTGATACTTGACTTTATTCAACTCTGTTTCAGAGTTTAATTCATTATTTTACGTTTTATTTAATCAATAAGTATTTTTTATTAGCCTTTGTGTAATGAAGGCTAATTAAATAAATCTTAAAATTCAGCTTATTGATTTGTATATTTGATACGCTTATCACAATGTTAAAAGAAAGGCAGGAAAAAAAATATTTTTTAGTTTTTCTTTATGCTTATTCTATCTCAAGGGTTAACGTATTACAATGTTTTGAACGCATCTCAACTAGCCTTTTTTACGACGTTTCATTTTACACACTGATACTTGACTTTATTCAACTCTGTTTCAGAGTTTAATTCATTATTTTACGTTTTATTTAATCAATAAGTATTTTTTATTAGTCTTTGTGTAATGAAGGCTAATTAAAAATAACATAATAATTAAATAAATTAATCACGCAGCATATAATTGAGATCGCACGAGTGAAACGGATTTTTTTTTACATTTGACAGTTCTGCAGTTGACATCGGCGCAGTCCTTCGTTGTTGCGCATGCGTCTCGTTGTGTACTGTGCCATTTTGTGTGTGTTTCTTCTTTTTATGACCCTGTTTACCGCCCCTGGACCTGGATATTCTCCTCATCTGACGACCTTTGCTTACCATACCGTTGTAAATCTCTTGACAATGCCGCTTATACCAAAAAAATTACGTATACTTTGCATAAACTGTAACGTATTTTTTGAAATTCGTGGCGTTTAAATCGTAAAAATGACTGTTGGACATTATTTTCTGAACTTAAAGGTAGTCTTTCTACTATACCTTATAACTATGACATGTACTTTCATTATCAGGTTTTTCAATGTATGGGAAGTGGGCATTGTTCTTTGGCATGTTTGTGTGTTTTTTTGGAGTGTAGAGGAGCTTTAAGAGGTTTTCACGAAATTCTTGCGGAAACGGGAAAAAACGGGATGTTTGCATACGAAGTTGCGCCGGCAAAAGCTGGTTAGGGTTCCGTGCCTAAATGGTAAAAATGAACCCTTATGGTGAGACTAAGCCTGTCACAGCTGGTTATCTCAAGAACTACTAAATGCTTTTCTATTTCTCGTTTGCTCCCAGGCTTCAATGGGGCCCTCATATAACATCTCTTTCCGGACGGCTAAGTTCAGCAGTATATGCTGTTAGAAAAATCCGCCAACTAACGGATGTCGATACCGCGAGACTTGTATATTTTAGTTACTTTCACAGTATCATGTCTTACGGTATTTTACTATGGGGACGGGCTGCAGACATCGAGTCTATTTTTATTCTGCAGAAAAGGGCTATCAAAGCGATATATAATCTCCGCCGGCGCGATTCTCTTAGGGAACTGTTTAAGATTATTAACATCATGACGGTACCTTGTCAATACATTTACGAAAACATCATGTATGTCAGAAAGAATTTACATCTTTTTAGTAAAAGAGGCGAGAGACATAATTATGGTACTAGAAATAGGGACCAGTTAGTTCAACCAGGCTTCAGACTGGCTAAATTAGCCTCATCTTTCATGGGGTACGGTTTAAAATGTTATAATAAGATACCTCCCCATATATTAGAACTAAATGAGACGAAATTCAAGTCTTGTATTAAACGCACACTATGCAGGCAAGCATATTATAAGTTGGGGATTATATTGAAGATAAAAATGCTTGGCTGAATGCTGGTCCTGCTCCACAGCCACTAGGGAGCACAAACTAATCTGTAAATATTTCTGAAACATAGTTGGACCGGCTGAAGATCTGAAGATTGTAAGAAAAATTTGCATTGTGTAGAATCAACTTACTTAGCATTGTATAATTTCAGCCATTAACAGCACATGTGTGAGTACTGTGTACCTTTAACTTAAACTTTAATTATCAGTTTTAGGTATGTTTTTGACTTGAATGTACCCTGGCGGTTGGGAGTGTCATGCTCACTCAAAAGTCTAGCTGATGGTGGCGTATGCGTGTGATCATTTGGCTCCCTTCAAAATGGTTGAGCCGAATGGTGCTGGCGTATGCGTCATGTTCATGAACGGGCGCCGTCAGTCGGGACTGGTCATTTCTCAGCTGCCATGGTTGATTTTAATTATTTATTTGAATTGTTCCTCTTTTATTCCGGACGCTTTTATCCTGCTCGTCTTTTGCATCGTTCTCACATGTATGTATAATTTCAACCCGATGTAAATAAATCTTTGTAAAAAATTTTTATTTTTAAAAGAGTGTCCGTGGAGTTTCTTGCGCGTTCTTCTCCATAGAGATCTACGCTTTGGAACGTGCAAATAGCTTCAACTTTTTGGACCGACCTACCTTGACAATTCAAAAGTGCCTGTAAATGGTTTAATTGAAATAAATGCTTGAATTTTTGAATTTTGATTTTTTTTGAATTTTGCTCAACTATTTTGCAAATAAGATTTTTTTTAAATGAGTTTTTTTTTTGCAACAGCGACTGAAAGTTGTTCTTAAAACATCGAAGTGGGACTACTAGGGCATGTGGGGTATCACATGAAAGGGCACTATTTGCACATTCTTAAACATTTATTATTATTTTTATTCGAATTTTGACGAAAAGTATGCAAAGTTTGCATAGAGAAAAATCTCAAATTATTCTTTGTGATAGAAGTTTATATAAAGATTACATGAAAATAAACGATGTCTCTAAATAGCACACTATTTCATAAATCATTACATTAGTTTCACTCGCTAGTGAAACTAATGTAATGATTTTGTTTTACACCGTCTGACGAATAGAAGCCGATGAAAGTTTAAAAATATTTCACGTTTGATATGATGGTAGGGAACCCTCGGTGCGCGAGTGTGACTCACCCTTACCGTTTTTTTATATATTATCTAACTGCATAATATGAACTGTATAGTTGCACGGTTGTACAATATGTATTCAGTAGCCTAATTCCATAACGCTGTTTCTGACAATAGTAGCTCAAGGCAAACAAAGCGATTCACGGTAGTAACATTATATGCGCCTATCACTGGCTGTCACCCTATCCGCACATACGATCTTGATAACCGTATATTCTAATGGAGTATTCCCCTATGACCGCTCAATGTAGCAATCTATGATGAATCATGTTAAACATTATTGACAGTCACAACTTGATATGCTGATGACGTCACCATTGTTTCGACTGCTTTTTGCTAAGGAGACTAGGCGGCGTTTCCATCAGGGATGTGTAGCCAGGGACATGTTTGGACGGCCTCGCTCTCGCGCAAGCGATTCTATTGGTTCTTACAGTTCCAACCAGGCAAGTTTGCCTCTTTGAAGTACGTTGCAATTGATTGAGCAGGATGTCAATTTGGCAAAAAACATATGACATCGCATGCGCGGCGCGCAAGATGGCGCCGTGTAATGGGGTCTCAGTCGCTCGTTTACGTTCGATGCATACTTGTGTCCCGCTTGCTCAATGCAATACAACTGATGATGCGAAAAGTGCTACACGTTGATATTGTTTTAAATTAGTTATTTTGGTTATTTCTTACTGTTTGATTTGTGTTTTTGTGGTGTATATGCTTGTTATGTTACTTTGTGACCTTGTTATTGTTACTGGTTGTGTTTCTTACTTGTTTATAATATGATAAGTATAAATCAGAAAAATATTCTACGAACGTAATTCTTGTTTACGTGATTGCACCTGCGCCGTCGTTACTAAAACCCTTCCAAGCGGCAAAGAACCGTGATTCGAACTGGACCAATGGAATCGCTTGTGCGAGAGCGGGACTAGCTAAATGTAGCAATCTTAGAATAATAACGCATAGAAACCTAGTACGAGTGCAAAAAGTGAGGCAACTAAAACTTAGCCTAATCCGTCAAACTTAGCCACCAGGCCGTCAGTACTCAATGTCACGTTCCGTCGAACACAGCTCGCGAGTAAATAATTGAAAATGACAGTTTGTTGCGTGAAAGGATGTTATAGCACATCAGGAAAACAAAAAAATGTGATAAAATAACATTTCACAAATAAGTACTCACATTCTATGCACTATTTTTACGTAAATCGATAAATAAAACAAAATTCTAATAACCTAACTTGTCATAACACAGTGTTGCTATTTGTGAGGAAAAAATACCCACATTGCTTTCATTCATGTTTTTCATTTTTGTAATTTTAAAATACAATACTTACTGTTAATTCATATCAAACCCGATGTTTTAACATTGTTTATAATTATAACCCATCAAGCATTCTAAACGCATTGAACAATATCTCATTCTTTATGCGATTTATTTCCTTTTATTTTGAAATAAATTGAATTATACCTTCCGAAAAAATATGTCATATTACATGAAAAATCATGTTTACCTTTTCCAGTTCCCAACAACATAAAATACTTGCCTTGATAGCAAAATAGTAATGCGTCTTCCCATATTTTGTGGGTAACGGCTTAGTAATGGTATCACTGAAAGCTATATCTGTGTGCGTTAGAGGAACGTAGACACATTCGGCTCACGCACACAAAGAAAATGAAGTGGACACACGATTTTGCTCGGGTTTTGTTCTAGACGCGGCTTCTATGCGTTATTATTCTAAGGTAGCAATGCTATTGTTTCGTAATAAACACATCCCTCGCAACGCATCCTCGCACATCTCTGGTTGAAACGCACCTTTAGGCCCGAGTTTACCAACTATAACATAATCATTGATTACATAACCGCCCCGTTAAAATTTAACAGTTGTTTAAACAAACCTCGTTTTTTTAAGGTTCACCAACCATTTCAAACTAACGGTTAACTAAACAAACGTTATTGAATGAATGGCTAAGGTCTCATGTACCTGTTTAAGTTTCCTTTTACGCGACCGGCATCTAAAAATGGCAGCGTAACATTATTATACTACGAAATGAAATGCCTACTTACTATGTCAACGCAATGTCCATTAACGTGAACCTCTTTATAATTTAGCATTCTTTTTCTACTAGTCTGTTTCGTCAATGTCATTGTATGGTTTAGTGGTTATATTCTCTTTGGTTTATACAGTATGATTTTATTATCGTTGTTTTTTAAGTAGTTTTCGGTCTATAATTAATCAGTGATGGAAGGTAAACGAAATCGTACAACAAATTTCACCAAAGACGAGATATCAGTGTTAATGGAACTTGTAGTGAAGTACCTAAGAGAAAATAAAAATTAGACGCTACAAATAACGCCAAAAAAACAAGGAAGCGTCTGGCTCAAGAATTTAACGCTCACAGTACATACTGTGGACGTACTCCCGAAAGTTTAAAAGCTCGCTTATTTACGTAGGTATAAAAAAATATACATCACGTGTCGCTTGGATATTCCAACTTCCTTTCAATTATATCAAGCCATTCCAAGGCACTATGTTTGAAAAAAAAAATCAATAGCTTCAAAATCATCTAACACATTATTTTCTTCAAATACATAATTAAAAGCGTCTCGTATTTTTATTTTTATTTGCTCAAAACTGATAACGTTTGAGGTTTAAACAGCTGTTTAAAATTTAAACATCTGTTCGTGAAATCGAGTCTTAGCCTTCTGACAATTTCATGTTTAGTCTCAGAACTTATTAAATATTACAAAGATAAAATGAAATATGAAAGACTTTTTTCATTATAAGCCTCCTCAAGTATATGAAACCATGTACTTAATATTATAAAGAAGTGGTTAACGCTATGTCTATGAAAATAATAATAATTTTTAGGTATATAGTATTAATATTATTTTGTTAAGTTTGGAAACTTCATAAAGTAATAACAGATTGGTTAATTCGTTTTTAATCATAATTATTCGATAAGTACGTGCCTATATCACAAATATTGCAAACGACCTTTGTAATAATTATTTTTATCTTAGGATCAAAAGTACTGTACCTAATCATAATGTTTACTATCAATACATATCATAGAAAATCATAAAAGTTTTTACACATTAACATGGAAGTTTAGTTTAAAGGTTTAAAGTAAAGAACTTTTATTTATTTATTAAATACTTTATTGTACACCAAAAATTAAATACAAAAGGAAACTGTGGTAGTTTCCTTTTGTATTTAATTTTTGGTGTACAACTTCCACCAATACTACTACTACTACTTCTGTTTTTTTTTCTACTTTTATTTGCCTTTTTTTATCTAGCAATGTCTTCTACCCGTTGGATTTGTCGCCAGCGCCGCGACAGTCAGTGTAATGGATCCTCCTTGATCTGTCGTGTTTAGGAGCTCATTAGTCTTTGAACAAAAAGGTTGCTCACAACTTCCTTCCTAAAAAAGGATTTCAAAGACATTCCGTCGTTTTGTTCATGAAAGACACGGCAATAAGGGGACGTTTCTTCCCAATACCGAATGATATTGATAACAAGGTTCTGCGCCCATTGTGTGAGTTTGTATCAAAATTGCATTTTTGTTGTATTGTATCGTTCCCGTTGTATGCTACCCTTTGTAATATTGCAATTTCTGAGGATGTTACGGTCTCGAAATACTCTGAAGTATCTCTTTCTGTTCGGCAGATAATAGAGCGATGACAGTGCAGGTACTACCATAACTGAAACGAAATGTAATACAATTTTGACTTTATTTGTATTGTGCACTAGTAAAAGAAAACTTCAGGTACTTTTAAACTGGTAATGTACTTACTGAAGAGGGACAGACGAAAAGCATCTTTGTTACTCCTGACGTTACGTTTTTGTCTTTTACAAATTAATGTAACTTTACAAATATGGTTAGGCACATACCCGGTTAACTAAAAATACCTGCAAAATCATATCACGAAAACAAATATAACTTAAAAACAAACCTGAACGCTTCCGACTAAAATTCATCAAAGTTTGAACCAGAGACGGCTATCTGAAATCCGAACCTCGAAACATCACTGGCAGGATTTTGAGGAATTATTAAATTACCCGGAGCGTGTAAGTCGCAAGCAGGCCGGAAAAAAAAGCGATAGAACCGGACCGGTAAAATATTGTGATCAAAGTCTGAGCATGCCACAAGAACAAATGGAAAGGTCCCTCCCCGGCCCGGCCGACGCGCCGCCGCCATATTCTAGGTTACTGAAAGCGATAGCCCACAGGCTTGCCTCGTGAAAAATTTAATCTCTCGAACAAACACCAAGAGGGAAACAAAAGAGCTTGCTGTATGAGCCAAAAATCAAATTCCAATAAAGCTCAGTTTTGATTAAAAAAAAGAAAACTGACAGTAAAATCGTACATCCAGATCATTGTTAGGCATTCAGTAGGTAGTCGGAGAAGACATAAAAAAAATTGTTGTATACAATCTATAGTAATATTATAAAGGGGAAAAATGTTTTAGTTTGTTTGTTCCGAATAGGCTCTAAAACTACTTAACCGACTTTAACCATTGTTCAGCAATAGAAAAAACATGTTTTCCCGAGCCTATTTAAAAAAATAAAGACTCTTAAGATAATTACAGTGTGGACGAAGTGCTAGTAAAGTATGTTCTATCTAAATAAAATTCAATCAAATAATCGAGCATTCATTTGAAAAAAAAATCTGCCAGACAAACTATATTATTAGCCCTAGAGAATATCCCTCATGTCAAAAAAGAACATGATTGTTATTTTTGTACCTTCATTCCTGAATATAACTTATAGTATAGCTATTTCGCCTATAACAGTGCTCCAGACTATTTTCTCCGGTCAATTGATATCGGAGTATCAAGGAAATTAACCATTACGAAACATAATAGTTTTATGGCTCCGAAGGATATTGGTTCTTGGAGGGTGAAGGGAATGAATAACTAAGAAAATCATTTCTATTTCATAAATTGGAACAAAACATGACACTTTTTGTTCTATTTGTGAGTAATTTGGCCTTACAGTTGAAAATGCAAACTTAGAAACAATGTTTAATTTTGAAATTCAACCCAAATCTGCACTTAGAAGATGCAGCGTTAAAGCATTCAGATCTCTATAACGCCTCCTAACTTTGCACAAAAACCCACGAGAACGGATTAATTAATACAAACATAAACTAATTAAGATAATTAAATGCTAATGCGATGTTTTAATACAAGCTATTAGTAAACAGGGGCCGTGCTCGGTGCTATAGCAGCGTGAAAATGTATCTTTATGCCGTAGTGCACTCAGTGGAAAGCATAAAGTGGTCTTAAGTCTGCCATCTTCTGTTTCAAGCGCTTCACTGGCTTACTGTATCGTGCTCTAGCTTAAAGGCAAGAGAATACACTGTGCAAATATAAAATACAACGTAAAATATGATTTGGAAGTTTGTCGCGTCGCTCGGTATATAATGGTTTATGGTGGAAGCGAGGCACACGGCGAGCGAGGTAAGTGCCTGATTTGCGATCAAGACGCGGAGCAGATTATCGACTGGGGCTTGTTTGAGTTTCATCTGTATTGTTCAAGTGTCATCCACGATAAGCCTCGATGGTGCGCCGATTATACCACTTACTTCTGATTATTCACCGGCTACAAATTCTTTGCCAACCTTGTTAAGTCCTTATCAACTTAATCGGTACTTAAAGATTCCTGACTTTCGGAATTCTGAATTTTGGAACGAGTACGTAACTCAGAGTTCGACGGAGCTTAATACTTTAGGTAAGTTGACCAAGTAATCAATAATACTACCTTCTGCTATATTTGCAGTGGTTATTTTGGCCATTTACGTAGGATAATAGTTGAGGAAATAGCAAAGAAAAAACTACGTTATGTAGAGGAAAAATAATAAGTTTCCTGTAAATATAATAGAAACGCTCAAGACGGTGTTTAATTGTGTTAATTTCCAACATCGTTATCTCGTAGACTCATAATTCTTAGCTTCCCTTGAGTAATTAGTGGCCAACGATAGGTACGAACAATTGAAACAAAATTCAATTTAAAATAAAACGCTGGGTTCTGCACTGAGCCTTAATTAAAATAATGTTGCCCGTAAAATATTTAAGTAAGGAGTTTTGGGATTTGGAATAAGTAGACTTCATTACACTGAATGTTTCTGAATTGCATTTGGAGATAAGATTAAACCAAGTCTGAAGGAATACATTCGTTAAATCACGAGTGTGAAAAAAGAGTTGCGCAAGAAACACACTCGTGGGTTCTATTGCCGCCGAATCTTCTTTTGTTATATGTTTCGTCTGGGCGCGAATGTAAGAAACGTTTACGTCTCCGGGGAAAAATAGGGCAAAACGCAAGCTTGGCAGATAAACAAAAGGCTAATCGAGCTCGGTGACAGCCGTCTGAATATTATGAAATATTTCTTCGTCAATATTATTAGATAAGGCTAAGTATTTCTTGTCGACTCGCTTCCCTTTACGGCTCTGGTATTATCAGTCTCGCCGATAAGCGGCAAACGAGGCTTCTCCGGGCGAAAACCGCTATCATTTTTTATAACGCAATATGCCGGTCGTAAATAGTCTCGAGCCCTTTACTCTAGGTTATTTGCTTTTGTCTTGGGGGCGACTGAAGCAAGAAGCAGCAAATGTATTTGATTGTTTATTTAGGACCAGGGGTCACGATGGGATATGTTAAGCGATGATGTTAAATAATGATGGGTTAATAAAGATTCGCAAAGGAACCCCAGAGCACGTTTTAGTAGGCAATCTTCCTACTTAACATGTCCTTTATGTTTTTGGATCAAAGTTTCAAATGTTGTTACTTTTCTTCATGAAGGTTAGATTATGATTTTTCATGAATAACCGTAGCAACACCACCTCCAATGCCATATTTTCAGTACCCTATCTACTATCACCCGATTGGTAGAGGCGTAGTAACTCAGAAAAGGGAGAATCATCGGGTATCAATCATGTCTGCGACGCGAGTCGCCACAGCACAGCGACGTGACAACAGCGCCAACTATCTGCGCTATTGTTCTCACGGCATTACACACGTTGCACCTTAGCTTTTATTACGCGCGTGGGTTACCCACTAGTTCCACCATCGTTGTTTGTAACTGAGAATTGTGTACGTGTCTGAAAGAAAGCCGATGAATTTGTTTTAGTAAATAATAAAAAAATGGTTTGTTTTTTACGCTGTCCGAAATTTGGTAAGCTCATGATTTTTGTGGAATTATTTGAAATAATTACTACAGCTCTAGATCGTAAAGGCCATTTGAAAACAAATCAAGTCTGACACTACCTCTCACTCTGCCCAGAGCCGGAGGAGTCAGTTAATGATTTTCCATCCGAGAAAAAACATGATTTTAATTAATATATCGTTAATATATTATTATGAACTGATCTTCTCAGTATGCATATGATATCATGTCCCGTTAAACGTCACAGCAACCTGTTATATGAAAAATGTCAAATATTAATGACGCAAGCTGATTACCTACTGTAAATTAAACTTAATTGAAATCTAATTTAATTACCGAAAGTGCTATAATAAAATGTAGTAGGTACCTATCCAAGATGACAATGATGGAATGAAGTTAGAAAAAGAAGTTTTGAACCGACTCTTGTTCAAAAAAAGATTTACAATAGGTAGCTTGGTATAATTAATTTGTAGACTAAACTTGAACAGAACTAAGTAAGTAAAACGTACAAAGAAAATAATTTAATGAAACACGTAAAAGAGGATAAAAACAATTTTATTTTGGAACATTTTGCTGGCATTAGGTTTAACGTGTTTCCAATAAATTTTCTCATTACAACGCTTTATGATTATTGCTCAGGAATTAGTTCGTGGAAAATAAAATTAAAGTCAAATGTATATATTTAGAATTCACGTGTTTTTTTACTTCAAAAACAAGGCATACATTTTTTGTTTGCAAAAGTAACGTTACGAGCGTAAATTATTTATATAATTTTGTTGCTTTATTTTGTATCGTGAAACACTCGTAAAAACCTTATTTTATATATTTTCAAACTTCCACGAAGGTGTTGTTATAAAATCTTCTCACCACATTAATTTTTGTTTGCTAACTTTAAAATATGCGTTTTTAAAATATCTTTGCGCTTCTGCCCCAAGTTTTGTCTTAAAAGCATGAAAAACCGCACTCGGAAACTTTGTTGACCAAGTTTCTTTGCATTCGAGCCCCAAACTTGGACTGTGAAAGGATTTTTCTCGTATCCAGCTATATTTTAAAGCTTATATGGCGTCCCCGGCTTCATCTCGAATATCCTTCCGTTTCATCTCCATTTTACTTTGGGCTTATCTGAGGCTCTAAGATTTTTTTCCTAGACAAATGAGATACGCTGCGGTCCGTAGGAAGTTAATTTTTTCTCTCTTGTTTATCGTCTTTGTATCGTTTTTGTCCCTCAAACCTTTTTTCTAGAATTCAGATCATGTTTTGTGTACAGAGGATATGAATATGGCCCGTTACTGCGAGGTATAAGACTGTACTTTTGTGGAATGAGAAATGAGATTGGATTTCATGTTCATGAGCCACGTAGGTAACTTTGTATCGTAATAAAATTCGGGTGTATGTAACACAGTCATGTTATTGCTTGTTCTGTGGGGCTGTCACTGGGTGACGGATCACGTGACGGGACCCGGCCTAGTTCGCTTACTCTCACGATCATTTCGGATACACGTACGTGAACAGTTTGTCTGTGAGTGTTTGTAATAAAATTTTCTTCTTCGTTATTAACTTTGTTGTTGTTCGTGTTGATACGAGAGTACGTCTTAATGTTTATTACAAATCTTGTCAAGATTTTCGGATGGGATTCCATCAAAGGTTTATCTTTGTGACGCGCTTGCATGTTTACGTGGATTTAATGTCACAAGATTTTTATGAAATGACATTTGTGATTGAAAAACCAAAGGGATGAGGAAGACGTATGATGTAATATTTTCTTTGATACCAAAGCCTTGTCTGTGACAGGATAATTCTCTTAATATCTGTCACTCACATTGTACCAATACTAATCCAAACATTGACAAGCAAATCTCATTTTAATTTAAACGGCTCTACTGTTTATTAGAGCTCCAAATCGAACGCATGAAGTCTCCAATTAGTGGAGTCGCTTTTGAAGATTGTTGTCGAAGACATGAGGGAATCAATAAAGTTTCTAATATTGTGCCTGAGGCGTCGTCGGCAACACAAGCATCACACTGAACGTTGGTCCTGGGAGACGGGACTTGGTCAAAGCTAATATTATAACTACGTAAGTTGCTTTAGCATTGTTTGATGAACATTTATGCTTTGTTTGAAGGGCTCTCTGCCTGACTAAATAATATCAGCCGGCCGAGACAATCTTCTAAGTTAGGTAACACGCTTTCCAAGGTCGATCCGTGGATGGGACCATCTTAGCATACCGAGTTTCCTCCGTGCTTCGGGAAGCACATTAAGCTGTTGGTGCTTCTTCTTCTTCTTTCTTTCTTCTATACAGTTGCTGTTTTGTGGAGATCAGATAGGCAGTCGCTCCATGTAAATGATTCGAAACCGACCCCAACATACTTGTAGTTGAGTTAAGACTAGGCTGAATGATGATAAGACATAAAGTATTATAACCAAAGTAAAAAATAGAGAATCACTACCAACAGAAAAGTTAGTACTTATTTGGCCAGTAACCTGCACTGGTACAATGACTCTTACCGAGGGGTCTAAGCCCCAGCAGGTCCCAGCGGGAAATTTAATGGCTGAAATGATTAGTATTGTTGTTACTCATCATTCTGGAAGCATACATTTTCGGATTGTATCGTGAAAACTTAAACTTAACTTTTTAAAGTTCTTAGCTAAACTGGCATCTGTTGTTTAGGCATATTTAAAAAAAAAACGGAAACCATTTTTGACGTCTAATTTGTATTTTTTATTTAGCATGTGAAAATTAGTATTAACCACTGAAATAATTATTATTCAAAGTTAAAATTTGTAGACGACTGTAATTCTAGGTAAAGATGGCCGTAAAAACAGTCTTTGGAACAACAGCAATACGTTTCAAACCAGTACAAAGACCAAACAATACTCTATGATTACTCTGGCTTTCACGAACCTGTCTATGCCCAGAATCTAAAACAAGTTCTCTAATACTAACAACAGAAAGGTCAAAATGTTCTCAGGACAAAAAATAGGGTGCGTTTACCTCCAGAGATGTGCGAAGCTAGAAATTGCTTACGCTGAGTGAAGGCTAGGCAAATGAAGCGATTCCATTGGTTTTTAAAAACACGTCCGTCGCTACTCGTGACGAATCCTCGCACATCTCTGGTAAAAACGCAGCCTTACACTGGCTAAAGAAGTATATTTTCGACAATAGGCGCCATATTATTGTCTGTTGCTAAAGGCTATCGTAATCTATTTGTGAACAACTTATGTCCTTAGGGAGACAAGTTTTTAGTTGTGAAGGTACTTTTATCAGTGTTATGAGCTCTTGGGAAATCTACACTTATACCTCTCACGACCTTTTGATGTAACATACGCCGTCGTTACGTGTAGACATATTTATAGTGGCCGGTATTTTATAGGGATATTATTTTGTTGCTTTGTTTTTTTAAGTTTCTTTTGATCTTTGCTTTTTGTGGTTGTAACAAGGAGGATTATTTGATCGATATTTTTTGATAGATTCTATGTTCTATGATTGTAAGCTTGTGAAACTTCAGGGAATTATGAAAAATACTTCTTATCAGGTGGAGTTCTTTAGTATCTACATTTTTAAGAAATAGTCTTTAGTTTATGTTCGTGTGTGCGTGTGTGTTCTTCTTTACTAAAGTCACCTCGACCTGAATTTAATTGAAGGCATGCCAAAAATTATACCTGAATAAAACTTTATCTTTTTAGGGTTCCGTACCTCAAAAATAAAAACGGAACACTTATAGGACCTTATAGCCTTATTCACTTTTTTTTCCGTCCGTCAGTCCGTCTGTCTGTCTATCAAGACGCTTTATCTCGGGAACGTGCGGAGGTATCGAGTTGAAATTAAAACCATATACTCAGATTTGCAGTCCCTTGAAGCTGTGAAAATCAAACTTTTAAGTCAACGAAAAGAAAAGATCCTTGGGGGAAGCTTATGTCCAGCAATGGACGTCTTTCGGCTGATATAATGATGATGATGATGAAAAAAAGATACGGCTGATTGTGCCGCAAAAATGTACATTTCGACACTTTCAAGGGAATCAAAATTTATGGTATATAATTAAGTTGCACTAAACCTATGAAATTTGGCAAGTAATATCGTCTTATATTACAAGTATAGGGAAAACTATACATTTGTAATGAAATCATAAAAATGTAGACTTTATTTAAAGTGATGTCACCTACAAATTTAAAAGCAACCCTCGGTGGGCGAGTCCGACTCGCACTTGTCCGGTTTTTAGTTTCTCATGTGTTTTGTTAAGTTAGCGCTATGGGATTGTGTTCGTCTAAAAACACACGAAGATTGAACGGTAGCCGAAATCAGAGAGTTTACTAATTGATTGATGGAAGACACGAGCTGAAACGTGTTCTTTATCAACGAAAAGTAAGTTTGTTTTACTCTTTTGCTTTGCGGATTTAGTATTCCAACTAAACCCTGGAAAATAGTAGGATTAGTTACGGGACAAAAATAGCATATTACGATCATAAATAAATAGTGTATTTCATGTAGTGTTTCGTATTATTGGAGCAAGTACGCTCGTTTAATAAAGCCAATTTACGTACAATTTACGATTATAGCACTTTCCACTACAATTTGCGTGTGTCACACCCAAAACTCAGTAGCTGTTAAACAAGTCTACGAGTGGTTGAACGACCATCGATAATCTACTTTATTGTTTAAGGGATAGAGTCGGTTTTGTAAGGTCAAGGTGAAGTCGACGGGAGATGAAATAACGTTCGGCGCAATGGGTGGCCTTATATTGCACAGCACGCGTTGTGTTTATGGAGATTCAGACAAACGTGAAAACAGAAATATTTTTGTTGTATCTTCTCAAAAACTTAGGGACTCGTGTCTAAATAATAACAGCTGCATTTGTGCATCCATTAAATAAAGAAATGACAAATATTATATAGGTTTATTAATAAATACTATTTCACGAGACAATTCTGTGCTTCGGAAATCTAGTTGAGGTTTTGGTCCCGGTTTTTATTTTAGATCTTTGACATTAGTCATGGGGGGTGAAACGTGGAATAAAGTACATTGACCTGATAAATATGCGATCATTTATGCTGTTCAAATGAACGTGAAAATAGCGTAGTCGCACGATGATTGCGTTTTATTAGGACGACGCCAAACATTCTGATAACCAGCCGGTCGGTTCTGTAAACGTTTCGAAGTGAAGGCTTGGGTGAAGTGATCACGAAGTGAGCTGTCATTCCATCTTGATTAATGGATCGACAGCTCGCTACTTACAGAACCGACCGGCAGTTTCGTCAAAAGGAACCGTGATATCCGGTTAGACTACTTCCCAACACAGTCTAGGCAGTAATATTCGAAAAAGTTTCGAATATAAAGTCGGGAAACGTAATGCAGTACTTTGGAGATAACTAACGCTAACTACTTTGAAAATGAAGTGCTGCGACAAACGCGGTACCGCGGTGCAAGGCAAAGTGGCGTTCAGCAAGTACGTAAATAAGTTTCAAACGAATTACCATAACCTTACAGCGTTTATACACAGACTTAATTATATAACGGTAGTGCTGCCTATTGCAGAACAGACAGCACGCGTTTTGTTTATGAAGTTTCAGACTATAGTGAGGACAGCAATATTTTTTTTTAACTCTAAGCACTAGCGGTTGAGCCACCTAGCGGTTCGTTTGAGCGGTTGGCCGCTTTTCCAGTTTAATATGAAACCGGTAGTGGTTGTATGCACTTAACCGCCATTAAATGACAAGCGGTTGCATATTAAACTGGAACCGTGCGGTTGACCGCCCCTGCGGCTGACCGCCAGTGCGTACGTAGGATAAAAGTACAATTCCGATTTTGCTCTGGATTAATCATTACAGCCGCACGAATCAATCTTTCAGGTTAAGCAACGCTTACCGAGGTCGATCCAAGGATGGGTGACCGAGATGCATCGTTGCCTTAGTAGTTTGATATCGACTGACATGAAGAGCTAGTCTTGCCAAGGGAGTAATCATAATGTTGTGTTTTATCATTCGCATTCTGATCCTGTAAATATCCCAAAAAGTCATCTTTACACACTAGCTTGATTTCTTCGTATCAACTACGCGTGATTTGCCTATCTGTATATCAGGCTCCTAAACCAATTAGCGGCATTAGTATCGCCACTGAATCGGGAGAGGTCAACTGGTAAACGTGGTCCACTCGCATCACTGCCTCGTCCACCGCGACACTAACGAAACCATTTAGCAGCTCAATGATATATTTCTTTTAAGCCATTATCAACTGTGACGTCAATACCGAAACTTATGTTTTCATTACTCATACTCGGAAAGTAGGCCTTTAGTTGCCTGACGAGCGGGTTGAAAGTACTACTTTGCAGCCCGAAGGAGAATCGTTTTCAACTGTCAGCCGTCAAATCATAAAAAACAATGATGAAAATGTTCTGAAGCGGGTCACAGAAAAATTATCGGGAAAGCGGCAAATCTATTTCCATTTGTTTTTTCAAGTTTTGTTCATACTTTCGTATAGCAGACATTTGTATTAACACGATTCATCAGATTCAGATTTGGATTTTTTTTACTTAATAATTGCTAATTCGTGTTTTTATTTTTACTTTCCTTTTATTCATAACACCTTCACTTATTTAGTCTCTCGAACTATTGACTCCGTCAAACGCCGTCTCGGTACTAAATAAGTTACTTTCAAACCTAGGATAAAAATGTACTATTATTACTGAAAGAATAGAAAAGGAATACTCTTACACCATAGCAAACTACAATAGGAACTTAAAATAGTAGGTGTTACAAAGGGCGAGAAAGAATACAGACATCTTGGGTTCGATTTTGTGGTCGATCAAAGTGTAATTGAACTCTGGATACTTTCAATAGCAGCTTGAAGTCTAGATTTGTGCCCACTTTACAGAAAAGGACTGGTCCTTTTCTCTACATGGGAGTTAAACATAACGGACTTTATTTATTGGCTAGGTAAATCTTGAGACAATCAGTAAGCATACATACCACCAGTATGCATGTGTGTCTTCATTTGATTCTGCTGAGAAAAGAGCTATGAGCATTAAAAAGTTCGCGCAATAACGGATAAGTATCACCAGTGGTGACGGAAGAGGTCAACTGGTGAACGGTGATCAGTGGTCACTCACGTCACTGCCCCGTCGGCCTTCACATTAACGAAAGCAATCAGCGGTTCATTGAACTTCATTTCGTTATTATGAAAATGATGACGTCAAATAAGCGGTAATGAATAGTCGATGGAAAATAATTGTTCTATTTCGTTTGGAACTAAGTATTTTAAGTGCTCGTTTACGGAGAGGCGGGGGTCGAGTGTCGCGTGCGGCGTGGCGACAAGCTCTAAATTTAAACATTATGGCGTTGTATGAGAGTGTTCACGGAGGAGCGATTTTACTGGCGCTTGTTTGAAATGCGGGCAAAACCCACGGCGTTGCAAGCGGCTTCGCACGCAACGGCGAACGTGGCTGTGCACACGACGGTGCACGCGGCATTATATGCGGCGGTGAACGCGATGGCTGCCATCCCGCCGCCGCAGACAAGCGTTCCAACACAAATTTATCAAATTCCCTGAAAATCCAAGTACATTTCCCAATTTGGGGACAAAAATTCTATTTATTCCCCGCATTTTTTTTTTTTTAACTTTCATATTAAATTTTTAAGAAAAATAGTCTACTGTAACATTTATTTTTTCACATATCTTGCCAATTGCCAATAAATCCCCAATCAACTTGAGATTTCCTACAATTTGGGGAATTTTCCACACGTTGGCAACGCTGGCTTGAGTGTCAATCGTCTGCTGCTGCGGTGCATGCCACATCCAACATCGCGGCGCAAGCGGCGTTGCACGCGGCGGCGGACGCAACGGGCACTGCGGCGCGGCCGCTTGACACTTGTCGCCCCGTGACTCCGTAAACGGACACGAATACCATTTTCAAAGGTATATTGTTGTTATTTGTGGAAACCTTAGAATAATAACGCATAGAAACCTAGTACGAGTGCAAAAAGTGAGGCAACTAAAACTTAGCCTAATCCGTCAAACTTAGCCATCAGGCCGTCAGTACTCAATGTCACGTTCCGTCGAACACAGCTCGCGAGTAAATAACACAAAGCACATCAGGAAAACAAAAAAATGTGATAAAATAACATTTCACAAATAAGTACTCACATTCTATGCACTATTTTTACGTAAATCGATAAATAAAACAAAATTCTAATAACCTAACTTGTCATAACACAGTGTTGCTATTTGTGAGGAAAAAATACCCACATTGCTTTCATTCATGTTTTTCATTTTTGTAATTTTAAAATACAATACTTACTGTTAATTCATATCAAACCCGATGTTTTAACATTGTTTATAATTATAACCCATCAAGCATTCTAAACGCATTGAACAATATCTCATTCTTTATGCGATTTATTTCCTTTTATTTTGAAATAAATTGAATTATACCTTCCGGAAAAATATGTCATATAACATGAAAAATCATGTTTACCTTTTCCAGTTCCCAACAACATAAAATACTTGCCTTGATAGCAAAATAGTAATGCGTCTTCCCATATTTTGTGGGTAACGGCTTAGTAATGGTATCACTGAAAGCTATATCTGTGTGCGTTAGAGGAACGTAGACACATTCGGCTCACGCACACAAAGAAAATGAAGTGGACACACGATTTTGCTCGGGTTTTGTTCTAGACGCGGCTTCTATGCGTTATTATTCTAAGGTGGAAACAAAGCGAATCGTACAATACGGAAATATTGTTTGTTAAAAACAAAACTTTTCATATTTCCGACAGTAAATGAAAAAGCCCTCAAACACTCGTAGTTAAACAGTAAACAGTCGTACTCAAAAGTTGTAGACAAGTAAGTCTACCTAGGACAAACGGTCCAGTTAAGTACGGCTAACCTCGAGAAAGAGGTCAGCCGTCGAATCCGACTCAGCTGGGCAGCGTTCGGGAAGTTGCGTGGTATCTTCTCGCCCCCGCATATACCTACCACAGTGTCTCAAGACAAAAGTCTTTGACCAGTGCGTGTGGTGATGACATTTGGAACTGAAACGTGGTCGCTCACACTGGGCTTCATCAGAAAGCTTACAGTCACTCAAAGGGCAATGGAGGGGCAATGTTTGGAGTTTGCTTGCATGACCGAATCAGGAATGATGATATCCGCAAGGGAACCAAGGTTACCGACTTAGCCAGAAGGATCGCCAAACTAAAGTGACAATTGGCAGGGCATATTGCTCGATGAACAGATGGTCGATAGGGCCGAGAAGTCCTGATGAAACCGATGGTTGCGAGACGCATAGGACCGGTCGTTGTGGCGACGATTGGGTGAGAAACACCTAAGTAGGTAGGTATGCCGCAGTACTATTCTATAAAAACATGACCGTGAAAATGTAGGTGGATTGAGCGTTCACTTCAAGCCACTTCACGTACATTTTCAGGATGATTTTTATGTCGTTGTATTTTTTTGTAAAAAGTTTGTTATTGTTCACTTTTTAGTGGTACCCCACACCTAACAACACCACTGCACAATCGCAGAAAAGCAAAATACGCAATTTCGATTACTTGGATAACATAAAACCATCATCCAAGTAAACGAATTCCAGCTCTTCCGATTTAAAATCCAAATTTCCTAACCGATTTTGATAAAATATAAGTGGGACCAATCTGCAAGTATATGCTTTCAGATAAGATTTTTTCAAATCGGTTCATAATTGTCGGAGTTATGAGGTAACAAACATAAAAAAAACAGACTACCGAATTGAGAACGTCCTCCTTTTTGGGAAGTCTGTTAAAAACATCCGAATTGAGGACCTCCTCCTTTTTGGAAAGTCGGTTAAAAAAGGTACCAAAACAACTAGTATAATCTACGTCCACACAGCACAAATATCAGCAAACAAAGAAAAATTTACCTAATTTTTCTGACGAGTCAGTTTTCTATACAATACAGTACGAGGCAACTTAGCTGCATTCACACATTGCCATTTAAAACTTATTGGAGCGTAACAGAGTATAAACGAATTAAAATAGGTGCCGTTGTTTCATCGCGGGATGGGACACGTGCAACTTGGCTGACTTGAAGGCTCCACACAAGTTACTCGTCTTCGGGCTGAGGCGACGCTTGCTGCATAACTAAGCGCTCCACTAAACTTATGCCACGAAGGCCTTGTCTAAAGTGAAGGTGCGGTGAATGTGGCGAAAGTGGACGCGGTAGCGTGCGCGATTTATGGTAGCTTTAGTGCATGGCGAGGAACTTGTAGCATAACAATAAAGCCGCACGGGACGACCTTCAAGGTGAAGCAAAACCTGCCGAGGTCAGTTTGTGGATGGGTTCTAAATACCAAATTCCTCTGTGCCTCGGAAGACACGTTTAGTTGTTGGTCCCGACTGTCATTTGTACATCTTTGATACTCGTCACGGGTTGTTTGAAGCGTGTCTGACACTAGAGAGACAATCCTACTAATTTTTAAACAACTTTCGCATTCGCATGTCAATGTCGCAAACTGTCAAAAAGCCTTAATTCAATTCAATTCAATTTGTCAAAAAGCCTTAATTTTCATACATTTTTGACAGTTTGTGATTGAGATGCGAATGCGATGCGAATGTGAAAATTAGTAGACTTGGCACTCTTCTCTGCGGAGGTCTACTCAGTTCCTGGGTTGAGGAGGTCAGATAGCAGTCAGAGGAGGTTAGGTTAGTCCGGAAGACGACCCCAAAGAAGTTGGGAAAGGAATTTGATTAAGTTCATCGCGAGTAGTTGTAGCGAAGGCTAGATGTGTCCTTAAAAGGTAAACAAAACACGATCGCGAAGTTATGAGGTCGCTCAGTCACATCGCACTAGGTGCACGCCATATTCACGAGAGTAGGACGCACTCGGCGGTTATATAAAGGTTGAAACTTCGAGCCCGCGCAAGCTCCCCACCCTGTCCGGGGCCGTTAAAACTTAGCTTCTTGCTTCCAATGTCGCGCGCTTTCATTTGTACCATTAGCTGACTGTGCTATGTCGCGGTTGCCACGAAATGCCGTAAATTTTAGTTGCGAATGGTCCATTGTGCCTTTGTGATTCTCTGTTTTTGGACTGCTTTTGTGGGTTTTTGTTGTCTAGTCAGATAGTGCGCTACTTAATTTAAGACTTAGTTAACAAAAAGAAATCAACTAGTTGGGTTAGTTATAGATGCACATTGTAATTCCTTCCTTTATATTTCACGGTTGATCCTGAAACTGCGGATCTATCCGTTTATAAATATAAAACACAAAAATTGTTTCTACCTATGTCCGTTATAGATTTTGAAACCATCGAAACAATGTGCACCACACAATGCATATTTCTCTAAATTCAGACGGGACACACGCGACAGCGTACACGCACATCCGGTGCGTGTACGCTGTCGCGGGCAAGCAAGTACTAATAAAAACTGTGTGTTGCTATCAATGTTTCACATTGTCACATGTCAATCGTAAAATTAAACTCAAGCACTTATATACACGTTTTTAGACGTTATAAGTTCCAAAATTCACAGCCAGTAATTGAGAATTCCCATTAAAACTTCTAAGTATTTCACAATTAATTCAAAAATGTATTTGCATCCACTCATTTAGTATCATTAAAAGTTAAAAGTTTACAGTACAAATAAAAGTAACGAAGTCTTCGTAAAATAAATAATCAAGAATAGTCAATAATTAAGATTCACCTGAGTCCCAACCAAGAGGCATTTTATTCCTTCAAGTGTTGACATCCGAGTCGAAATTGCTCTCAAGAAAGTCTGTGTACACATCCTGTGAAAATCAGATAGAAAATGAAACACGCTGTATGAGACGGGGCGACTGACAATGAGATGTTTGACGTTATCATTAGGAGAATATATTTGTAAATTGTGTCTTGATTGAACATTCAACACAGTTGTTAGGATATTTACAAACATATAAATGCCGTGTTTCTCTCGGTGCTTTGTAGTTTTTATACAGGTTTATTTTAAAGAATTAATGCCGCCGCTTATCAGAGGATATTGTGGCTAGGTAATAATAACAGACGAACATCATTAGAAAATCTTTGGCAGTCCTTAGTACTGATAGCCAGAGAATCTGACGCCAGGCTAGCCAAGGTGTGCCGTGATACCCATTAATTGGTTTTTAAGAGGGTTATAGGCAGTCGCCCCATTATAAATATTGGTTATCTGCTGTATCCTGCTAGATTGAAAGGACCCCAACATAATATAGTAAAGGCTAGGTAAGGTGGACTGAGTCCAACAGCTCATCATTCCAAAACTTAACGGCCTGTTATTTGAATTTTGGCTGTTTGAGACTCAATTGGAAATGCTCAAAATATTGAATTTAAGCCTGGAAAAAAATATATGTGAAGGATACATCCTTGTTCTAGAGGCAAGAGGAAGTGAAAACACGAAATAGTATATTTTTCCCGATAAAAAAAGATTTCAAAAAACCATTTTCAATCTCATTTCCTAATTACAGCACAAAACAATTAAAAAATTCTACGAACTGAAAGGTAATCGTATTTTGGAAGCACGAAAGCGGCTAGATTTTTGAGTTTTCTAATATTTTTTTTTATAAACATCGAATTTGTGCAGAAAAGCTTACCTTTGAAGACCGCACAGTCCCATAGACTAGTATAGTATATATATGAGCACAGTCCCATAGAGTACTACTTATAAGATTGGCACAGTCCTACGGGACGTGTTCGGAGCCAGACCTGCGACACTTTTTTTGAAAAAAATCGCGGAACTGTTGTTTAAAATATCAATAGTCACTAAAAGAAACAACAGGAAAATGATGACACTCACGAAAATTCCGAAGGTTGGGCAAATATGTTGATAGTATATTATTGTTTTAATTCACATAATTGTAATGGAAGATGAAAATATTTTAATTTGTTTTGTTGACAATTTTGACATCTGACAATAGGGTTCGACACATTTCAAATTCTTATCGATAAATTTAATGTAGCTACCATAAAGGAGTTTCAACACTGTAGAGAATACTTATTTACAATATTGTCAGTTGACTCGCCAACGCACCACCGCACAGGCCGACAGCTCGACAACGACTGACCGCCCCACCACTCGTACCGGTATTTATAACCGAGCGACGTGTGCGCCCGAGGCAACGTCACAATACTGTTATCAGTTTGTAGGTAGTTCGAAATATTGATATCTACATACACTACATTCCCTTCCTTGTTTTAAGTAGTTGTATGTAACAAGATTTTTTTTAGTAAAAACATTTAACATATTTTATTATTTTGATTAATAATTTATTGACATGTCTGGCATACAAAATCACGGCAGAATAATATTTAAAAATAATTTTATGGTTTAATTCAATGTTTCCTTTTACCCTTCCTCTTCTTCTTCTATTTCATTTTCTGATTCGCTTATATCTTTTTCTGTGTTGATTTCTTTATTTTTATCACTTATGTCTGTGTGTATGTGAGTGTGTTATAATCATAATTAATCAATCTCATTAATGAAGTAGACGTATGATAAGATTTAATGCCTTGGTTTCTTTATCATTAAAAACCGTCTACCGACGCTTGTTTACTCTCAGAGTTATTAAAAACTTTAACTTAACTCACTAGTCGTTCAGTCAATTAGCCGTTTGACAGTTCAAAACTGGCTGTTATAAATCCTTTAGGTTTGACTCGTGATTCACTAGTATTCGTGATTACCAAGTCCAAGCACCACTGAAAGTCACTAAACTCATAATTATTTGAACAAGGAAATTAAATAATCTTATTCACAGTCAACAGCTAACTCATAGCTCAGCACAACACACTTCCTATACTGGCACCTCCCCATGGGAAGAATACCGAGAAAACACTTATTTGTACCACCAATAGCTACGACAACGACACCCTGATACAGACTCCCTCGTCTATATCACTCTGGGATGCTGATATGATACCCTGGTACGCTCGCCAACCCACAGAAACAAGAACCTGGTCCCTCAAACTAATTTGATGCTACCTCTTAATCTACTTCATAACATCACGTGATAATTGACCTTGGCCATCTTCCCGACAAAGAGATTTTAAAACTCACCAACCGGTAAGCTATGCACATAAGGGCCCACAAAGAGAAGAGAAACTAGGCCTGACATGTTTGTGTCTAACGTTCATGTGAAGTAGCTACTACGTTCACGAATTACTACGGCAATCTACAAGCATTACGGTCATGACTGCACCGCATACTTCGAATCAATTGATTTTATTTCGATCTAACTCATTGTAGCTAAAATGTGTAACTAACAAGCAACCCGAAAGGGAAACATCTATTTAGAAATTGTAATAGTTCAGAATTCTACACACTCTTATAGCTTTATTCAATGTCATTAATATCAAGTTGCTATTTTAAATCGTTTACAATCGAATTTACTAACTGAATTTAGTAACTATTGTTATGTATGGAAAACTGTGACCCACACGTTTATATAAAAAACCTAGGTTCAATTTTTTCACTAAACACGTCGCATGCGGTCAGTTTGCTTGTGTGGCCATCTTTCCATCCAATATCTCATTATTTAAGTTATTTTATTATGCCAATGGGAAATTCTTAAATTACTCGCTTATTTTTTTTATATTATTTTTGTTTTATTTATCGGCACGCGATTGACCACCATCTCACCCACGGGCAAGCGATGACGCGGTCGAAGACGGAGCACGCCTGTTCAGACCACCCAATAATCACTCCTGATCAAAGACTCCAAGGATGCAACCATCGGGAAACACAGACTCCGACAGTGAATTCTACTCCAAGTAACTCACGTTTGCACGAGCACTCACTTTGCTCCCCCTATGAAGCCTGTATCTAAAAGATATCAAAGGGAACCGACGATGATGGTTTCGTGATGGTACAAAGGAGAGAATGCCGCCAGCGAACCAACTGGAACCGCTGCGGCACGACACCTACCGAACCCAAAGTAACTATACGTACCGCGAAGCCGTAAACACTCCAGTATATATCTCGCGGCTACACTACACCACTAAGGCAGAGGGAATTGTGGAGTATGTGCGCCAAAAGACAAGCTACACGCCGAGAGTGCAGTTGCTGGAATCGCGCCCTAATGTCAACGTCAACGCGTTTGTGGTGCGGGTACCAATATGTCATGGAGGAGGACTTTTGGCCGCAGGTGTCACCGTCACTCCCGCGGACATGTCCCACCAGAGCGCACAATGACGTAATGCATAGTGAAGCTTTTTACTTAATTTTGTAAGGTACATAATATCTATGTGCCACAATAGCCTGAAGATAAAGAGATTTACTATTTTTATAAGTATACCACGGCAGTTTCTTTCCCAAGACATGACGTTTAAAGTTGCATTTTCTAAAAGTGTTTACTATTTTTATATTTGCGTCAAATGATCCTGTTAGGTTCAAAGGTTTCTTAGTTTAATAACAATAATAGTGTTATTGCACTGGATGTTTGGTTACGAGCCTGTACTTTATTTTGTTTCATATTTTCCCAGGTTTTGTGTGTGACCAACATTATTGCATTTACCTACATCTAGGATCTACTAACATCAATCGAAACGATTGACGTTCTCAGATCTTACTTTGTTTAGATGTATAGTTTGGTAATAGCCACACCAAAGACATCCACTCCATCAGCTGGTGACATTTGCATTTGCCGTATTATTAAACTTACCGATCCACGCAACCTCGTCCGCGTCCGATCCCCCATCAATGCCTCGCTCCTATTGTTCGCAACGTGATGTTAGATCCTAAAATCTTCCTCGATAAATAGGCTACCCAACACTAGAACAGTTTCAGACATTTTAGTCCACAAAATTTAGCAATTCTAGTCCACAAAATATAGCAGTGAAGCACGTTTCTTCTTACTACTCTCGATGTCAGCAGCCATTCCAGGTAGATCCAGAGTACCAGCTTCCAACGTTCCCCTCTCTTTCTTCTGTAGTTCAATGACGACTTCTCAATTAAATGACCAGTAGGTATATTCTACTGCAATTATTGTCATTCTATGATGACTTGACAATTTAATGTCCGGCAGGTATATTATACTGCAATGATTGTCATTCAATGATGAGTTGTCAATTTAATGATCAGTAGGAATCATACCACAATTACTGTAATTCAATGACGACTTCTCAATTAAATGACCAGTAGATATTCTACTGCAATTATTGTCATTCTATGACGACTTGACAATTTAATGTCCGGCAGGTATATTATATTGCAATGATTGTCATTCAATGATGACTTGTCAATTTAATGACCAGTAGGTAATTATTCTACTGCAATTACTGTCATTCAATAATGACTTGTCAATTTAATGACCAGTAGGTAATTATTCTACTGCATAACCGTCATTCAATGATGACTTGTCAATTTAATGACCAGTAGGTCATTATTCTACTGCATAACCGTCATTTCAATGATGGCTTGTCAATTTAATGACCAGTAGGTAATTATTCTACTGCATAACCGTCATTCAATGATGACTTGTCAATTTAATGACCAGTAGGTAATTATTCTACTGCATAACCGTCATTCAATGATGACTTGTCAATTTAATGACCAGTAGGTAATTATTCTACTGCATAACCGTCATTCAATGATGACTTGTCAATTTAATGACCCGCAGCAATGCTGCTTAATATACGTATGCGGTTGCTTGTTGGCACAAACAAGCAACACTTCACGTTGGTCGCAACGTGCTGCTCCAATGCCAAAGACCAAGCCCAGGTCCGCCAGTACGGCTGTGCAGGCAGGTTTGATGAGGAGCGCCAAGCCACGTCCGAAGCACAGGCAGAGCCGATCGTACGCAGACGGGAAAAGTGATGGCCGGATGAGAAGAAAGGACGTGAGCTGTATTGCTTCTTCCCGGACGTGGCCTCAGCTCCATGTGATTTAGGAAAAGATTGCATGACATTAAATGGCATTCAATTTAATGATCAGCTATGCTGCGTTTCACCATATCAATTGAATTATCAGCAATGCTGCTTAGTATGGTATCAATTTAATGATCAGCGTTGCTGCTTAACATCGTATCAACTTAATGATCAGCAATGCTGCTTAGTATGGTATCAATTTAATGGTCAGCAATGCTGCATAATAATTAATCCATTTAACTATCAACCATGTTGACTTAGCTCACGTGTCAAATCAGCGTTGCTGCTAATGATTAAGTCAATGTAATGATCAGGTATAGTAAATCAATTTCAAATGAAGTTATACATTTTTCCACCAACCCATGTTTAGGCAAGCGGCACTTCATGGCAAGACTGGAGTCAGATTTTACTGGCCTCCGATCATCCGCAACGACCTAAGTTCCACAAATGACAGCCGGGGCCTACGGCCCAACGTGCCTTGAGGCACTTTGGTCTTAACACTTACTTATGACGAAAGTGTAAAAACATATAGCCGAAATGCTTCTATCCATTAAAGAAAGCAGCAATTCGTTCCTATTCTTTCCCCTTTTTTTTCTAGGAATTACTTTAACTCACAGTTTAATCCTCGTCGCCAATGTAGAGAATACTTATTTACAATATTGTCAGTTGACTCGCCAACGCACCACCGCACAGGCCGACAGCTCGACAACGACTGACCGCCCCACCACTCGTACCGGTATTTATAACCGAGCGACGTGTGCGCCCGAGGCAACGTCACAATACTGTTATCAGTTTGTAGGTAGTTCGAAATATTGATATCTACATACACTACAAACACCTCTTTTATTTATTCATAAGTAGCTTCTGCCAGTGGCTTCGCCCGCGTGATACCTAGGGATCATACTACCGGGATATACAAAAAAATATATATATATGGCCTATGCGTTTGCATAGAATATAAATAACTTCCAGACTATAATCTAAGCGAGGAGCGATGGTGGCAGGCAACGTGCGCCACCATCGCCCCTCGCTCCTCGCCTTGCGCGGATGGCGAGCTTTCACCTCGCAGACGACGCGTAGCTATCGCGCTGGATGCTAACCGTAGCCTAAATTCGAAGAGACGCCGTGCTGCTGCTGTGCCATTGCGGTGCCAAAATAATGTGCCATGACCTGTAATCATCACAGGATCAGGACCTGCGGAGTAGCATATTAGAGAATCCGTTTTTTCTCCAAAACTTATTTCCAATGGAGAGGGTAATTGTAGAGAGGAGAGAGTAATTGCAAGGGTCTTGCAGTCTCCTTGCGTGATGGAATCAGTAATGTTGATATCCGCTACAAAACCAAAGTTACCGACATTGCCCAAAATATTGCCAAACTAAAGTTGTGTGAAGGGCACATTGCTCGCGAACAGATGGTCGATGAGGCCGAAAAGGCCTCATCGACCATCTGTTTTTGAAGGCTTCCCACTAGGCGACCCCCACCAGGTCGCGTGCAGCCAATGGATGTAACCGCACAGGTCAGGTTGGTGAGGCGACACGACTATGTCCAGGGGGGCTACTCTCTAATCCCGATGTTCATAGTTTCGGGCTTAATTGCAGGCGTATTTTAGTCCGTATGTAGTGTAGTGTATGTCTTTCGGCTGATATGATGATAACCGATTTATAAAGTTTATTTTCAACCATTTTCACCTTAAATTTTTCGTGACATAGTTATGTTAGGTATCAAATTAAAGTACTTGAGGAAACAATTCTAAATATGCTTTAGAATATTTGATTCGATAAATTTTTACTGAAGCTATAGCAGCACGACTCTAGTAGCAAAAAAAACAACAAAATATGATTACAGTATAAGCGTTACAGTAGAATCATATAGCTCATTTATATATTTATTAAACACTAGTTTCTTCCCGCGATTTTGTCTGCGTAGACGTTAGAACTGACTCGCAACTTTTATGCGTCATATTCTCATCCTTGGAAGTGCATCTTCATGATTCTGGTATCCAGATAGAGTGAGTCTTTGCGGTGCGGCTGAAAGTAATATTCAGCTCCGAAATTACTTCGACATGTTTTTTGGTCTTCTTGTAAATCTGTAGCGCTCATAATTCCAGCCCCGACAAAAGTTTTATCATGTTTCTGGTCTCCCGATACTTTTAAATCCTAATCAATCACAATGCCGAAAATTAGTGTTGACAATTCCAGCCCAGAAAAAACTTAGACACGTTTCTGTTCTCCTGGTAAACAAAATTCTTGCTCAAAATACTTTGACATATCTCTTGTGAATCTTTGGTTCTCATATTTTGCTTCAAAATTACTTCAACATGTTTCTGTTCTCCTGTTACTTATGAATCCTAATTGCTCACAATTACAGCGTCACAAATATTTCTGGTTCCTTGGTACTTTTGAATGCAAACCGCTTGCAAATAAAGCCCCGAAAATACTTCGACATATTTCTGCTTTCCTGGTACTTGTGAATCTGAAGTACTAAGGCAGCAGCGGTTTCGGATTTCCTCTTCCTCCTCCGCCACTAAGCCACGCCTTTTATCGGGATAGAAAGTATGTGTGATTCCAGGATGTGAACTATATGTGTGCCAAATTCCATCGAAATCCCTTCACCCATTTTTGCGTGATTGACGGACAAATATAAAAAACAACCAACCTACACGGTGCCATTCTAGTAGTCTTACAAAGGCGGCTCACTTAATGTACCGGATATAAAATACCTCTAAGCGCGATTTTTTTTTTAAATTATTCATTTAGATAATAGGTACAATGCAAATATATCGCTCCTGGATGATTCAAACTACGTCATTCGTTATGACAATGAGTGATATTTAATTTTTATAGGTGGTTATCACGTACATAATTTGCTATTGTTAAGGTATTTACGTAAATATGTCTGTTAATTTAGGTTATTAACGTAGGTAGGTTTTAGTTATATGTTTATATTATCAAAAAAAGACTTGTAAAACTAATAATGACTCATAAAAAAAAAGAAAAAAAAAAGCTAATGGCACAAAGTAAACGGTGTGGTTGTAATAAATGCTTTGATTTCAAGATTTCATCGAAACTTTCGGTTTTTTCTGTTACTACCATGTTAATTTACTTTTTTCATAAAGCTATATTGTGTTAAAAAAAAAACAAGAACACTACATATTATAAAACTAAATCTCCCGCCATGTTTGCAATGTGTTTCAATAAAATGTAACAAGTTCAGTAGATCAACTACAAATATTTTACACTGTGGCGTATTTATTCTGCGAAGAAGTCGGCGGTCATCGGCAGGACATCGTATAACATCGTCGTGTTAAACATGAGGGGTCGCGGGCGGAGGTAGCGTTTTCAATGCGATAAGCCCCGAATAAGCAAGCCTTAAAAAAGTAACAGTTCTACCAAATGAAACATATGCCTATTACGTTTAGTCTTAGGGCCAGTTGTACTAATTTTTAAACAAATTTCATTTTGCATTCGTATCTCAATCGCAATCTGTCAAAAATGTATGAAAATTAAGGCTTTTTTGACAGTTTGCGATTGACATGCGAATGAGAAAATTAGTAAAATTGGCACTCTAGTTTGTGCTCGCTGGTCGCTTATAGTATCTTTCAAAACATATTTATTTGTTTCTCTGAAAAGGGACGAAATACGTGCCCCTGAAAATACTTCCTGACTTTTTACTGAATTAATTTATTGGCTCAACTTTTGTATTTCCTCTTTCCTTATTTATAAGCCCCTTTAAGAAAATATTGAGTGGCGACCATTCAGTGGTCAACAGTTCTATCGTTGAAATTTTCAAATGGTTTTTATGAAGAATAAAATTTTATTTTACTGGCCCTTCCAATTACGAGCTACAAAGTTTATGTTTTACCTGGGGTATAATAAAAACCCTTATCATCACAGATTCCCGGATTTTCAATTAAACTTTAGGTAATCACCATTTGTTTAGTACAGCGGGCGAACAACTTCAGCGAGTAAAATTGCCAAGTTTCGTCAGTCTAATCAAAGCCTTTTTGATAGCCGTTATAATTTCATGCTTGAACTTTGCGTCAGTACAAAATATCATTTATTAGTTTAAACATGAATAAATTACGTTACATACAAATTCATTTGAAAGTTCTCCACCTGTAATAAGTACATAACTGAAAAGTGCTGACATTACAACAAGGTACAAGAGACTCCTTTAGCTTCGTTGTGTAGAATTTAAAAAAAAACAAATCCACGAGATGAAACTGGTTCATATCCGCTGTTCGGTTCCGGGATATTGCTAATATCGGACGTCGAGACCCTTACCGATCGCTTTGCCCTAACATCGTGAAACAAACCTTCGGCCAAGCTCAATTTATTGCCTCAGCGTAATAAATTGAGTGATGTTATAAATATCGCTTTATTGGAGACCTATCAATTTGGAACTAATCACGTTTCGACCGACTTTCGGTTGACTGCACACCGAACTATTAGCTTGCTGATATTAGTTTTCTCGTGTGTTGTTAATAATTAACTACAGTCGGTACTTAAATTAGTTATTATTATTTTTATACTTAACATAACATGATTGCCACCTGTGTTTTCCAAAGGGTTAGGCAGAAATGTAGTAAACATTTCATCCACATTTTACCAGTTATCTTTGAGTCATATGATACTACTGAGAACTCCGGGATACTACTGAGAAACTCCAAATGAAAAACCCAATAACACTTTGATTTGCTTTGTTATTATTGATTATGACAGTAAATAGTGCTATATCAGAACAGGCGCATTTAACCATGGTTAAACAATGTTCGTTGTATCATCAGAGCTCTATAAATATTATGGTATGGTAAAATGAGTTGGTCCTTTCTGAGACAAAAACCACGACGCAATTCTCTCGAACATACTTAAAACTCTGTTCTTTACTTAGGTATGTTTCGGAGCACAACTTCGTAACATTTGTATCCAACTTTTTGAGGATCAACAGATCTTTTTGGGGAAACTTCGGAAAGCACCCTCTATGTACTTATAAAAACTTTTTGTCAACACGGTTTATGAGAGTTCAAGGAAGACGAGACAAGATAGTAGCTTCATAAAATACTATAAAGTAACGATACGCAGTTTTTTATGCGTAAAGAAAAAAATGTGATATAAAAGTTTTACTGTTTGATCGCCTCATTGCTCCTAAGTCGAGCGAAATTTCCCATCACAGACATATTTTCTACTACAACGATAGCACAATATTATACAATAACTTAGATACAAGTTTCATGTACCGCGCAAGTGTCCGTAAACGGGTTATTGATGTTTTGCGACTGGGTTTAAGTACTTCATATGAGAGATATGGGTTCACTACCCCTGTCGGGCGTCGAAATGAAAATCTGGATCCTAGACACAAAATATGAGAGTGAGCATAACGTGGGAATCTTGACCATAAGGAGAAAAATAACATGAAGTTTCGACGCGATTGCATGATATAACGTTCACATAAATCCGAATGTATGTAAGACTCGGCTATGTGGTGGAAAACCCAAGGATATTTTTGTTAGGGTCGTCCCGGATATCTCATTTGTCAGGAAAACCTCAAGAGCAAGATAAAATGGACGGATTTCGAGCTGGTGAATGTTCGAGTAGGGTGTATTATAATTCATGCCCAGTTTTACAATGATACCGGCTTCGGTTAGCGTTAGGGAGCAATTTGTCTTTGGGGGAGAACAGCCGATGGATGAATCAATCAAAACGTGCTGGCAGTCGGTATCTTATTGATGGATTGTTGGAGGAAAGGGTAGTCTAATTTTAACAACTGAACTATTCTATTGAGCTATTTAATTTTATGCCATTTATATTACGGTGACACCTTAAATGTACTGTGTTGAACTGCCGGTCGATTCTGTCGACATCTCACCGTGATCACTTAAGCGGAGCGAACGACAAGTGAGCTGTCATGCTATCTTGTTTGTATGGTTTGACAGCTCACTTGTCGTTCACATCGCCGAGGTGTTCACTTCAACATATTTACAGAATCGCACTGCTGTACCTCTCTTATCACTCACGTGCCTACAATAAATATCAAAAACATCAGACCGGGCGTTTGTTGGCTGCAACCCAACCCATCTCATAAAATCTCTGACGACACCCACGGGGAGTCGCCCACACAGCCGCAGGATCAGTTTCAATGAAAATACCGATACAATCGAAATTTCACGCCACTGTAATTACATGCAAAAAAGTTTAAAAACACTATGTAGGTACCTTAAAAAATGTATTGGAAAGTTCTCCCGTTATTACTGCCCTGAAACAGGACTGTCCATACTTTTACTTTTTAATTGTAATCGCGTCGTGCACCCGTTTTATATGGAGACTGTAAAGTTGTAAAATAAAAGTTGTTCCTCCCCAAATATAATAACTTTGTTTTTTTAATGTTTTACGCAATCAAAATTTAACGCCACTGTGGGTACGTGCGGCAATACGGCTTTGGACTTTCGTGCAAATAGTCTACCTAATTTCAACTTTATTTTTATAGGAGCAGAGTGAGTTTTCCATGTTGTAAAAAAATGTTCAAGGTTATGTTTCGGCCAGAAGTTTGAGTTTAAAGCTTATGGCTTAAGGTCTAAATGATCACACAAAGCCGTTGAGTTCTTTTAAGTATTTTAAATAAAAACTTGGGTCACTTTAGCATACAATTAACACAGTGTATAGATAGTTATACTGAGGTTCGCGTTGAATAAATAATTTAGTGTTCCCATAAACTGTGCGCTCTGTGGATTAAATATACATAAACTTTGAACCATATAAGTATTAAAACTTCTAGTTCAACAGCTTTTATGTACAGTTAGCTGTGTTAACTGTATGAATAACATCTTGATGGCCGGGAAAACGAATTCTTTAGTCATTCATGTTTGCATGTAAAACGATTCCTCTTTCCTCATTTCGATTTGGTGTCTGCATTCCGCAAAGTGAAATGTGCCTTAGGAATATTCAGAGGCGACAGAGAACAAGAAATTTAATTTATATTTGCGTTTTCTATGAAGGTTTCTAACAAGGAAATGAAATCATTCTGCATTTGATTTTATGTGTTAGTTTTCCTATATCAGAACTATGTGAGAAAGGCTTTCGAACAATTTTACTTATATAGTACTAGCTGATGCTCACGGCTTCACCCGTTTCACAAAATATATACTAAAACCTTCCTCGAGAACCACCCTAACCATTGGTGAAAACAGCATGAAAATCGGCATAGTAGTTTTTGAGTTTATCGCGAACAGACAGACAGACGCAGCGGAGGACTTTGTTTTGTAATAATTATGGAGTGATTTGTATTAATGTACACAGACATAAAACAGCAGAGATACCAGAATAATAAATAAGAGTGCCATAGATTTGCTTATTTCTAAAGAAATTTCTTTCAGCAGACTTATGAAAGGAGTAAAGAAAAAAATGTAGACAATAATTATGTTAGAACAAAACAAGAATATGAGAATGTGAAATCTCAAACTAAAGCAGTGTTTGTTATGTTTATATTATGACCAATCATTTTGTTTAGTAAAAATGTATAGTACCAATAAGCCAACTTATTGGTACTATAGATTTTTACTCTACACAGGGTACTGACCATAGGGAAAAAAATAAGCAGAATTATTAAAATTACCACTAAAATATACAAAATGATTAGCAAATTTGAAGACTACCTACCCGTGATACAGATAATGTCTCATTTTCCTCTTACTTATAAAATTTGTATGATATCGCGAGCCTTGGGTAATGAAGTGTTCTCAGCTGGACAATTCAAAAGAAATAAATTATCAATTTAACTGAATATGGGCCTTTTTGCGCCATAAATTATATCTTCATCCTAGATATTAATTCAACAAGCCGTTATATAAAGCCAATTACGTACATTCAGCATTTGCACCACTGATCCTATATAAAAAGGGGGCTCTTGTTAATGAGGGTACAAAAAGTTCCCTTTCTGAATTATTTGTCTGAATTTGCATTTTAACTAAAAAGAAAGCGTTACTGTTTTCGTGTTAAACAATAATTGAATTCATTGTGTATGTCATTACGTTAATAGACTTTTGAAAAATCTTTATTGATTTGAATGTGTGTACGTTATGTGAAACATGTTTTTTTTTCAGTGTGGTTCTTAACGTCCGTATTGTAATGTCTATTCAAAATCTATCTATGCTTTTCAAAGTCCAAATGCTATGAATCGACAATTTTTAAGAAAACATTTTCAATGTTTGTAATACAAACATTGAAACAAAGAACACGAGTCACTTTGAATGGTGATAACTTCGGATTGGCTTGGAATTATTATGTTGACATATTATTTTTTACGAGGTCTAACGTATAAACAATGCTTCTCAAACGATACGCAATACAAATTTCGTATAAATACTTATAACTGCTGATAAAATAATGTGTGTTTAAGTTTTAATTACTTTTTTTAGATAAAGACCATGTAAGACCCTATTCATTTAAGTACGATGTAAGAAAACCAACTAAGCATATTTAGTGCAATTAAAGTCAGCAATAATAAGCGTAAGCAAATAAATATCTTTACAACAAGGAAATATCCTCGCAGCTTATATTTCCAATTCGCGTCAAATCGCCTAGGGGATAGGTAATCGTCGCAAACATTCTTGGTGCCGTCAAAGCGTTTTATCGCACGTCTGGGGAGGCATTCCGCCGTCCGTTTTAATAATGATTAAAATTTTGTTTGTACGCCAAATCCCTATAGGGCTCTGAAATAAGCGGGTGTGACCAGATGTGAAAATAATGGAGAGTACCTACAGGTTGCTGTAAAGCCGGGCTTTAATGGAGTGTAGATCACAGTGTAAACGGAATTTTCTATTTAGATTGTTACTTTGCTTAGGATTACCCTTTGATATCCCTGAACCTTTGTCGGGCAGTGGGATCCTGATACAGTGTGATGTTGCAGGCTGTCAAAAATACAAACTGGATTCTTCTTTAATAGCCCTTGTCATTTGCCCAGCAGTGCTGACTCAGGCTGCAAAACAGTAATAGGATTGCGTTTAGATATTCAAGGCATTTGCCCAGTAGAAAGTTTATACAGACTAAAATTAACAGATGCAGACCATGCATTTCCCTTAAGTTCCCCTCTGGATTATCAATCACTACTCAATCAATCGCTGTGATAACAGACAAAAGACCATCAGTGAACCAATACAAGCCGCAAGTAACAGTTAAAGGATTCCTCTTAGATATTTCTAGCTCTCTTCGTTATCAACGTTGAAAGTCTTCCCTTAAAAGCCCGAGTTGCTTGTAAAACTCAAGTTCGCACTAATTCAAACGTTCCGTTCCGCTATCGCTCCAGTCCAGTGTACCGTTCCTTTATACAATAGTGATTTACTAGCGCGAACAGATCTATTACAGTTTCATTGAACGACTGGATAAGACACGACGATAAATCGACGACAATCGCTAATCCAGCGTAAACAGAGACAGATCTAGGAATGCAGTATTATTGTATATCTGTGTTCGATTGTATTGTTGTGCTGTTTGTAAGATTGTTGGAACATTCTATGGACGCATTGTACACTAAAATATTAATGTTAGTGTGTCAACAATGTGAAAATGATTTTAATTAGTAATATTAAATTTACAGCTGATGACATCTAACCTATAAACATGAAGAAGTAATTGCAATATTTTATATCGAATACGTGTTTGAGGTTCAATTGCAGAATGGTAAACATTTAACAATTACTTTGTATTTCGCAGCAGTACAGTATACACATTTCTGAATAACACATTACATTCTTAACTGGCCAGGTTACTGGTCTGTGAAATGTATTGCCGGAGTCTATAAAACGCGCTCTATCGTTACCTTTCCTTACAAATCTCGTAAGAGAACATTACTTATCGACAGTCGTAATTTATTATCATTCGCTGCATAATTAATAAATTGACATTTTCATATTAAATTCAGTACTATATCCAGGTGATTACTGTTCATTTCTGGTTGCCTGTAAGAAAGCGGGCAAAGCGATAAAGCCACCCGTTGTATATGTTTAAAGTTTCCCCAAAGTGATATTGTGATTGTGACCAAGACCTGTGCCAAATTTAAACGCCCACACAGGTCACAAAGTGTCCATTTTGACGACATTCATGCAGTCCACTATAGGATTGTGGACTGTAACAACCTAGAGCTATGTGTTTCGTAAGGTCGAACTAGACGTAAGACTGTACAGACTACCAGTGACTAAGACAACCGTATATATTTGCATGATAGAAGGTGTCAGCGGCTTTAAAGTGCTATCTCAGACTCCGGACCGCTTTTGTCGAGGGTAAATTGAGCACAGCATCTTTGGTTAACCTTACTGGTCGATAAGATGTATATGGTATACTTCTATGGTCATCAAGGAGACACAAGTAATGTATATCGACTCTGGTTTTCGGCGTGAAGGATACATTACAACAATGTCTGTAATTACAATGCAATGATGTGTCTATCTCCAAATATATATTCCATCTGTATCAGCCACACTCGCTGCGTTACTGGCCACAAATTTTTAATTACACAGTCATTGTAAAGGTACAGATTATTACTCCTATTAGTTTGTTTAGAATCTAGATCGCGAATTATAATAGTAGAATTACTGTCATAATTGCTTAGACCCACGAAATGGTCGGGCTAGTGTTTTACTTTAGGCTTAGCTCGTTAAATATAAAGATAGTTTTGTTTTTATAGAAACCTTTTACTGTTTGTGTTATATCACTTGAAATGTATCAGCATTTTGCGGTCCCATACATTGTCGACAATGTTTACTTACACATTGTTTGGTTGAGTTTATAGCAACATTAATTGTGTTGTCTTTGTTCTCTAAAATATTTATCACGCTACCCTGTTTTAATCTGACCATATAATATTCTTTATGTTTCCCAAGTCCCAACGTAAGTGATTGGTTATTTTACGTTGTGCAAATGTTTATTTTCATCGTTGTTGGCTGGAAAATGCATAATCAGCGGCCTTTATGATTTGTGCGGTTTCCCGTACATTCATTCCATTATCATCTGTGGGCACCCCATTGTGGTTGTTATGTTTGGTCCATTCAAATATAACAGGATTGCAGACAGCATTTTGTTTCCCGTCATTAATCGTAAGCCACGCGTCTCGTTTTGGTTGGCTTATCTTAATGGGATGGGAGCACGCAACAACACAAGCATTTTCACCAACCAATCTGTATTGAGTGAGCGGATCTTGTAGCTATTGTTGCCATTGTTGAAAAAATACAATGTTTTTTTTTCGTTTGCCTTTGTAAGTGTTGCGCAACGTAATTTTGTGATAGCCTTTCTTGGTTGTGTATAGTGATTAAGATGTTGTAGTGTTAAGCTTGGACTTCTTTGGCAACTAAAGTATTACTATGATTACATTATCAAGCTGTGATTTAAATGGTGCCATTGTGTCAAAAATTATGTGAAAATTCTAAAGATAAAAACAATAAATCAATTAGCTATATAGTATAATCAGACAGCAATGGGTTTTTGTAATTCCCTCGTTCAAATTATAACAAAAAAAAAAGAAGTAAACTTGGTTGCCAGAAAAATATTACAAGAGAAATGAGAAATTGATTTTGTACGTGGTTACCTATAGGTATTCCTAAGAATTTCGGTCAACTAAGGGAGTGAAAAAGTGAGGAGATTTTTCCCAGCGTTAAAAACGAATGAAACTTTGCAAATAGTTCAAGAAATTTAATGAAAAAAGTTGGGCAAATCTTCATAAAAAATTGCACCCTTTGGGCTAGCGGGTTTGATAAATTTTATAAGGGAATAATTAATCAGCAAAGATTAATTCGGGAGTACAAGAATTTAAGAGACTGGTGTTAATAGATTACTTGTATTTTATTAGTGTGTACGGTTTCTTTTCCTGAAATAGTATTCTTAACGCACAAAAATTACACTAGATCAAGGTTCGTACAGTCATTGTGAGTATTTTAGTCATCGACTTTGTCTCTGTCATCTCTGAGCTAGACTAAAGTCAAGCGCAAACACATCTCAATAAAAAAAACTAAAAACATGTGTGACATAAACACGTTTTTTTTTCTTTGTATACTTAGGAATCTCCATGTAATTTTAGAAGGTACTAGAACGTTCGTCGTTGATAAGAATTCCATAGGAAAAATAATAAGATTAGCTGTATTTATATTTAAAAATATACCCAAGACTTTATGTCAGCATCAACATAGAGTAGCTTCATAATGTTTTTGAGCCCATCCTTAATACCTAAACTTCTCCAATGAATACAAATCAGTAGATACCTACTCAAAGATTCTATTATTCAAATGGCAAGCTATAAATTAGCAAAGCCCTCAAATTCCACAATAGTACACTAAACTCGCACAATTGTCTCGAAATATACTTCGGTCGAACTATTTCGCACTGCACTGTACATAAGGGATTTCGAATGCCTATGGCGGGAACCAGTTTCTGATCGACAATAGCCTCGGCTTACGCAAGTAACGCATATACGCAATTTGTCCAAACGATACCAATTTCTCGACCCTAGTTGCTTGTTAATTCATAGACATTGTTGGCTACTAGTAACTAGTTCGTAAATATAAACGGAGTTTGTCTTGTCCACAATTTAAATGAAATGATTGCCAATGAGGGACGTCTTTGTACGTCGTTAACTTTTAATTGAGTTGTAAAATTCGTTGGAGCTTTAGCAATTAGTGTTAATTTATACTTGCTAATATTTTACTTTTACTATTTACTTTACTTTTTATTATTTATAATAATTAATCTATATTATTAATATTATTACTAGAGCCAAGGCTCTAGTAACAGTCTTTGAATACCTAACTTTAAATAACCTGCGTCTATTGGAAAAGTAGGTGCTTAGGTATTCAACGAACCGCGTTACCGAACCGACTACATATATCGTGTAATATTATATTTATTATATTTTGTCAAACGGCTTGTTAATAACGAGTTAACATTAGTTGGACGCTAAATGACGTAATTAATATAGATACATTTTATCGCCAAGTAGTTTCGTAGCTGGCTGAATGCAATTTGTTCGTCAGAGCTAATAAAGGTGCAAACTCGATATTAATTAGTAGTTCTGGGTATCGCGTTCACCGCTAATATTGAAACGGGGCCCCGATATAGGATGTTGAACTAAAATCAAGCACCATTTATATTTCCAGGAAGTTAATAAGGTTAACGGCGCGGTTGTCTGTTTCGTATGATTTTTCTAACATTAGAATAGAGTCAATAACGTGTGAATTCACTGAGTTCAGTATCCATGAATGAATGTAGACATAAAACGCACGTCGAAATCGAATAAAGTGTCAATTCGATTCCAACGAACGACGATTCCGAATAGTAACAAAATTCGAACCGGTTAATATGTTACAAAAATACGTCACGGAAACACAGGAACGTGGTACGTGGAGGCCATATCAAAATGTTGCCGCGTACGCCACTGTGACGTGGCGCCGAACTGGTTTTTTTTTTCGGTCAGTACGAATGTAGGGTTTGGACGCACCGTAACTCATCTTTTCTTCCGGGAAATGTAACGTGTTTCTCTTTTAACACACAACTTAAAACTGTTGAAAAAGTAACTTTCATTCACAAAATAAAAACTACTTGTTTTAGATAGTCCCACAAAAGCTGTATAATTGGGGTATATCTTTATCTTATCCCCATTTTCACTTGACATCTCAAGTCTCCTTTATAATAATGACACAAGGAAATAGGAAACGCGTGAGATCCGGTATTCGTTTGTGTTGTGGTAATCCGTCGGTAAACAGAACATGCAGTGTATCAAGTTATCTCGCATCTCGTAAGAGAACAAGTGTCAGGGAAGGAAATTGATGACTGCGGTGTCTTCAGTGACGTCTGGCATTTCAATCTTGGTGTTTTATTGATGAAGTACTAACAAGGAATACGGGTGTCTTTGAATTGATACGGTTCTGAGGTTCTCGTATATCAAGTCTGGTTGTCATTCGTGGAACAGTGCTCATTTAGTCACTGGTGAAGTGAGGATTGTTTTCCAAGGGAAGCAAACCAATTTACCCGTTAGCGAATTCTCGGTAACAGTTTACAGTTTGAAATTGTGCCTTGTAAAATATATCGATCGTCTTTGGTTCAATATACCGATTGGTATAAGCTAAGGGTAGCTATGTTTGTCTATTTCAATAAAATTACGTCTACTTCCATATAAATATCATAAAGGCGATAGTAATCCTGTCTGTATGTCTATGTTTGTTATCTCTTTACGTCTATAGGTACGTCTAAACACGGGTAGACCATATCCTGGCATAGGTCATAGGATACTATTCATCGAGGAAGTATGTTCTCTTGGGGATAATAGGGAATATGCATGAAAAAAGTATTTATGATCTGAACAGTTTATCCTAAAAGTATTCGAAAATATAATAATAACCGTGAAATTAGAATCTAAATTGCTCGAAAAACGAACGAGATACAATTATTTTAAACAAATATATCTGTCCCTCTCGCGAAAACGCTGTTTTCTATGGCAGCTGTATAGTCATCGTGTAATTTGACGTCACATTACGTATCGGACTTCTCTTTCTAACTGTAGTCTTTGAAGCTTTATAACTTAATAAATGATGAAGGTATTTAAAAAATAATTTCATGATTGTTTATAAAGTAAGTCCTATATTTTGAAAATAAAAAAATTGCAAGCATATTCCCTATTATCGACTGACACGTGGCCGAAACCGTTAATAGAAGCTACTATTTGTTTTAAATCTTCTTCTTATAGTGTGGGCAGTAAGGTCTAACGACCTCATACACCCTAGTGTCAGAGTTTCTAAACCTCTTCAAGGGCCTCTGACATGGTGTGACGACTGCCATTTGGCGGCTGGAACATCGGGCTTATATGAGGGTTCCGAAGCACGGAATCATTTTTCTTATCAGACAATCAGGTGATTCAAGCCTGCAATGTTCTAGCTAAACTGAAACAACTTTACAAAATATGCTTCCCGTGGGAATCGAACCCATGACCACCGGGTCACAATCATAAGGCAAGCGCCTAAACAACTCGACCACGGAGACGGTTTTTTTTGAAGTGTCAGACTCTTACTGATTAAACCCATAGGGTCTAGGGCCACGGTGACTCTTTCTAACAAATTCCGCAACGCCACCGCCGCCCCCAGTACGGTTGGCATTTAAATACACATTTTTTAAAAAGTTAAATATGTTCTGAATCTAGACCTATAAACTGGCTTCATAAAATCTATATACTTATAATAAATCTGTAGAGAGGTCAATTCTGTACATGAAATATATTTCCAAAATAACTATCAGGGGGTGATTAGGGATCGATACTGATGCCAAAAATGCAGTCAGTACAATTTTTGTCTGTCTGTCTGTCGGTCTGTCTGTCTGTCTGTCTGTCTGTCTGTATAACCGTTAAAGAAACAAAAACTACTCCACGGATTTTAATGAAACTTGGTACAATTATTATTCATACTCCTGAGCAGGTTATAGTATACTTTTCATCACGCTACAATCAATAGGAGCAGAGCAGTGAAGGGAAATGTTGGGAAAACGGGAGAAGTTACTCCATTTTTTAAGCTTCCGTCGCGTGTGCAACCTTAATGGTGAAAGCTACACAGAAATCATGTATGACGGAAATGTTCTCCTTAAAATTATATAAAAAAGATCCAACGACAGCATATGTCTATCTTATGATTGATGAACAATAGCACGTGTAACTCCCGATAGCTTAGCAGTTCGAAGCTTTCTATGTATGTAGTTGTATTTGTCTACTCTTACGTTTATAAAACTCTCAGTCGTCCCTAATAAACATTAATAAAAGTTAACATTATTAAATATTCCATAAAAAAAGGAATCATATAAATCGGTATAGAACCACCAAAGTTATACATGAAAAACGCTAATACTAAGCCATCGCGCGTGAATATTGAATCATGCTATAAGGATTATTTTTGTGGTCGCGAACGCACAGGCGCCTGGCGGCTAGCTTGGCGCCTAGAGGCTAGCGAGTAGCTTCGGAAAACGGCTTACGACAGTTTGCAATATCCTTTAATAATTATAATGTCGAGGGGAAGATGGGTATAATTTCGCTTTACACCAAACGAGTAATATTATAAATGTCAAAGTTTGGTTGTTTGTTACTCAATCACACCAGAACGGCTTAACGGATCTTAATGAAATTTAGAACAAAGATAGATTATAGTCTGGAATAGCACATAAGCTACTTTTCATCCTGGGAATATGTTCCCTAGGGATCACGCGGGCGAAGCCGCTGGCAGAAGCTAGTACACAATAAATAAAGTCTCACCTTCTGTATCATGTGATCAAATATTGTCAGTCATGAGCCTCGAACGTACGATCTACTCCTTTGGGGTCCCCTTAAGGGATTACAGGCTGAACATCTTTACCTTTAGATTTTATATACCATTATTATTCCCACTACGCAAGTCTGTGCTGGCGCCTTGCGTGTTATGTGAAATGAAACTTTGAAAACTACGTTCAACTAAATCTGCATGTTAATTTTGTTAAACTTTGACTCATATTTGAGTTTCATCTTCGACATACATATTGCCAGATTAAAAAGTTCATTACACATACGCGTTACAGCGAAGTTCGAGACGTGTGTATAGACATGGAGTTCGACCGAACAGCGAAGTTTCTTTCCCAACTTCAAACAAAGTAGGTGTGAGCATGTAACTTTCAGTTCAACCACGCTGCTTGATTATAATTTATTAACAAACGAACTTCTTAATAAACTCGAACTAACAACGAAAGCTCAAAATGTCTTTTAGACAAGTTTGATGAAAAAATAACATCTGATAGGTACTATGCTGATGAACTTAAAATTTTACTTTGGGACCCAAAATAATTTTAATATTTAAGATTGAAATTTTAGTTTTCGAGACAGAATTAGTTTTGTTTGCTTATATTTAAGAAGCATTAAATTAGCGTTCAAATATTTATAGTTTATGTTTACAGTTTTTCCAAAATAATTAGGATGAAAATATTTACTTAGCAGAGTAAAGTTTGTTTCATTCTATTCTCAATTTTATAGCACGTTCCACTTAGTTTTGTTTAATTATATGAAGTTTGCTTTATTTAATTCTGTTAATGTGAGTACTTAGATTTAACTAGTTATTTAGAATCATTTATCAGTGCGTAGAGTATCTTTTAACATGATATTTATATAAAATGTATGAAAAAATCACAACTTATTGGATGGTTGGGAATAGTGCCGCGGAATCGTAAAAAAAAAGTTAAACCACTGGAAATGCATGATGGCACGTTTGGCAGCTGACAAACGTGGCCTGACAACTGCTCGGCTCTATGAATTATAATTCCAACTTTGTTTAACCGTAACTTACCGTGTCACAAAAAAAAAAATGTACAACTGTCACACGCTATTCAAGAGACAGTGCCAACTGCCACCGATACAAAAATGCTAAAAATACAGAAGTGACTGAAACGAACTAGAACTAGGTAAGACTACTCATAACGTGAAACTAAAGCTCCTGGTTCATTTTCATTTATTACCGTTAAATTAAAAGAAACTCACTCTTCCAGTTCCCAAGAGAAATTCCCGGGGATATTAATACCTTTACAACTAATGTGGTAAGAATTATTCCTTTCACGAAGTGAGTTAATTAATAACTGAGTTTTATTAAACTCTAACGTTGGAACGGATTGATTTCACATTTTGTAGTAGCTTTATGCTTCTGAAGTATAAAGTCAAATATTCCTTTGTTAGTTTCACTAAAGCGACTTATACTATAAAAGTTAGTTAAATGAAGGCAAACAATCTTGATAATTCTTTATAATTTTTTGTATTTAAAAGCATGTTTTTAAACTATAATGCAACTATAAACCAATGTAAACGCAACAATAACGATTACCAAGCCAATCGAACCATTACATTCACCAGTAGTGTATTTGTTTAATACGTGTTTGTGTAACTCACATGATGTGACCTTTCTACCTACCTAAATCTTTTTAGAAAGAAAGAAAGAAAATTGTGTTTATTGGCATTATATACAAAAAACTTCTTAAAATTAAACAAAACAGATATTTAAAACTATCAATGCCAAAGGGCCTCAGCTCAGCATAATGCCAGCTGGCAACACTAGGTATACCACCTGACGCTGATTTTCAGCTGCAGCCCACGAGTCGTTTCAATCAGTCGTTCGTTCAATTTAGCATAGGAATACTTAAAATAACAAAACTAAATCACTGGTAAATGGGTGCTATTTAGTAGCATTGGTGATTTCAGAGACAAAACTTTCATTTAGTCTTTCTTTTCTTTTCTTTTTAACCGACTTTCTCCAAAAAGGAGAAGGTTCTCAATTAGATTGTTTTTTTATGTTTGTTACCTCATAACTCCGACAATTATGAACCGATTTGTAAAATTCTTGTTTTATCTGGAAGGATATACTTGCAGATTGGTCCCACTTAAATTTTGTCAAAATCGGTAACGAACTTTGGATTTTAAATCAAAATAGCTGGAATTCGTCTACTTGGATGATGGTTTTATGTCAACCAAGTAATCGAAATTGCGCATTTGCTTTTCTGCGATTTTGCAGTGGTGTTGTTAGGGGTACCACTAAAAAGTGAAAAATTAAAAAAATCGGTTGTATTTTTTTGTTCCTAAAAAAAACTTTGCCCCACACTAGGAATTTCTCCTCTATCGTGGGTGCGTTTAAAACATGCAAAGTCATATGCGCAAACACAGAGTTCATTTATTTTGACGTCTTGACGTTTTACACACCAGAGGCCAATTATCCAATTTTCAAGGAATACTTTACTCGTACGTAGTTCCTGTCTTAACTTCGTTGTTGTTACATAAGAAAAAATGTTTTGCCTTTATGAGCTTGCTACTTAAAGTTGATCGTTTTAAGTGGGGAATTGACCATACGGTTGGTTGCCAATGTTGCCATACGTTTAAGTGTGGCGCATGGCGCACACAAGGTGGACTCTGAATTGTGTTTCACTGCAAGGTATGCATGATACTTTGTTTGTTGATAGGTAATGCCTAATTAATTTAGACTGAGTAACTTTTTTATTTTTAAAGGATGATAAAATATAAAATATCCTTTCTTCCATATCTAATCGTTACCCGCAATTTGTTCAACGGTCCTGCAATTTCTTTTTTATAAGCACTTTTAACAAAAAAAAAAATTGATTGATTCGATTTGTTGATTTATGAAGACATCCGCTGGCAACACCGTCTAGCAGTTATATAATTACTGATATGTTATTTAAACGAACGAGTGTTTATATCTCGTAGTAACGGATTATGAACAGAAAGTATCGGGATAAATCTTCATTATAATACCTACACTGAAGGTACATACAGTTCTAAGGAGAGGATTGTTTCGGTCCAAACACAAGATAACGCGTGTTCTCACTCTACACGCAATAAATCTTCAGGCCACCTCGCGTCCTGATATATTCAGTCGATAATCTCGACTTGTCCGGAACTTATCTTCTCGAAAGTTAGATTCGAGACGAAATGTATGTGAATGAATTACTACGACAATATATTCAGGACTGACAAAATATCGTGTCGCCTACTTACAATGAAGGGTATTATGGAAATCAATCGGGCTCTGTTTCAAACCTGGCTTGGATCAATGTTTCAGTGCGCAGTATTATGTATTGAAAGTAGCTGTGTTGTGAGAGAAGGTAGCATATTTTTTACGTCTCAACAATTTTACCCAAAATTTCAAACACCTCGGTGCGGACGAAAAAAGAACAAGAAAAATGTCCTTTTAAAGCTGTTTACGCGGCTTCATGTTAATCTTTATAAAATAAACAGCACTATAGCCACTGCCGCAAAAAGCACCGACGTTCGCAGCCGCTAATAATTTCACAGTTTAACCGAGTTGCCAGCAAACACGAACTTCGTCAAAGGGATTTGGTTAATTCAATTTCTGTGTTCAGCCACCGTCTTTCCATGCTTAGGTGGAAGAAAATTTACGTAATATTTAATTTCAATACCATCTTAGGCTCGGAAAGCTTAGCGAAATCTTTCCAAAGTTTGAGATTTTCTCTTCAAAGTTGATTAGAATCTGAAAACTCTGCGGTTGGTTATGCAAGTCTTCCGTCGGCGAGGAACTATTTGAGGAAACTGCGGGAAGGTAATAAATTGCTTTTAAATCGGGGCAAATTGATAGCGTCACTGAAACAAAATGAATGAAAAGGAATTCTTTGTAAAGCCGAGCTTGAATTAAGTCCCAGGAGACATTAAGCGCTTGTCCCGACGTAATGTATTGTTATCATATTATCCGGGGCCGGCTCTCAGATCCCGCTAATGTAACTAATGAAACGTGGACTTATATCCACATCCTCGCGATAATCCGGCCTCGCTTTATGGGTGCCTCGTCTTATCTTTATATACAGAAGCGCGTACAAATTGCGTCGCTACAACGAGCTTGTTACGTTCTGTCAATTTACCGTTTTATTGTATCACCGTAAATTGCTCATTAAAATTTTATTCGATAGCTAATAATGTGTGCAATATATCGTACATTTAAAATGTATCACCTGATTAGCAAGTATAAACAGGGTTCTCGTTAGTGGAATTATGCGGGAATGGAATCAATAAATAATTTGGGATGTTGATTCACCTACGACATTAAGTATTAATAGCACTTAACTGATAAACTGCCCGAGTAAAAATAAAGCTTTGAATTTGGAACTAGAGTGCAACTTGGTATTAGGTCATTTAATTTCAAATGTAAGTGTTCACTTTAGTGCTAACATTTTGGTTCGTTCTCAATTACATGTGTTAACACTCGAAACGGAATTCGCAATTTAAATACGCTAAATGTCGAGAGCGTATGAAGATTATGTCAGTGTAGAAATCGAGTCTCGGTAGGAATGATTTTTATTGCACATTCCTTTCCTTTTATGATCAACTTAACAGACTATATAGACCCTGCTTTATTTGGTGCCGCAAGGTACTATATTTTCATCAATTCCTGAATATTATATTATTTTCCTAATAATCTGACTTTTAATAGTCTCTTCAACAATTTCATTAAACACCCTCACAAAATCGTTTGTTTTGGAATCACGTGCAGCAGTTCAGGCTCATAAATGTTGAAAATTAAATCCCGAGCGTACGATATTATCTTAGTAGTGCAGAACCTTGAACTAGTTTCAACAACGCGAGGCTCAGGAGACAACTATGAGCCACGAAATTTAATTAGCTGAAAAATGAATACCTGCTTTTGACACCGGCCCGAAATTGAGGTAGAGGAGAGGCATTCATTTTATGAAGCTGAGTCTTAAATATCTTGGCGTAGTCTTGTGGGTGTCATTAATTTTTTTGGTGCCTTGTTTAGCGGGAGGTTTATGATATCTAGGTTATTGTGCAGAGTAAAATAAATGAGGGTCTTTTTAGGACTGGGTTTAAAGTTTGGGTTGAGCTCCTAGTTCTAAGTTCGAGCTAGGTACACGATAACTGGCAAATGCTTGCACTGTCTGGACAGGTCCACTCAAACCTGTCTACTTTCTTCAAAATACCACTTCAGACATTAACCTACATGGTTCTCACATGATTTGACCAGTACGATTGTATGGACTTTAAAAGAGACTTGACCTCTGAGTTTGTTTTAATGTTTCTTCTCAGGAAACGCCGGCCTTATCTAGTATTAAATGACCAAAAATGATTGACGTGTAAAAGTGTTATTAACAACCTACTTACAAAATAAATATCATTTATCAAATGTAATAAAATATCACCTGTTTTACAGTTATGCATAATACTTTGATACAATTTTTTTCATTTGAGAGCCAACGATAGATTTTAGATACCTGTAGAAAGAGTCCTGTTCAATGATCTATCGTGATGAACTTTTACAAAACAAAAAAAAAATCTGTTCCGCAACAGCAGCTCTTCAACGTTGCCCTTCAATGAGGTTCTTGAAGGCATTGTATTTGGCAATGTCTACAATGCCTAAAACAACCCTTCATTTGCCGAAAATGTCTGCAATGTCTATAAGTAAATGTGGTTGAAATCCAAGTAATTATTTCTGTCATAATTACTTCATATTCAAGTCAAAGCCTCGCCCCACACAGTGGCAACTTTATGAGCAGTCGTCTGTAACAACCACAGCAATTATATTTAGTAGCATAAACTACTTGTAGTTAAATCTCTCCCAAGGGATTTAATCGTGGAGTAAATAAGCTGGATTTTGGTATCATATACGAGCCGAAAATGTATGGAAATTATTACTCTTGTCTCTGTTAATAAATCTAGATATTATAACCTCTTCACCTCATTGCAAAATTGGAAGCCAATGCCAACGTAGTTGAGAAAAAGCTAAGTAGATTGATATAGCCTCTTCTTAAGAATAATGAATAAGAAGCATAGAATAAGTAAATCTTCAGCAATCTCTAGCAATAGTGAGGGTACTCGCCAGGATATTGGTATACTCCAGTAATTGAATTATAGAGGTCAGGTGAAGATTTGGTCTGTGAGTATTTTCTGATTGGGGACCAAACCCGATATGTCTCGTTGGAGAAGTCCGATAGAAAAGAGTACGTTCTTTTAGCCTGCGTCGAATCATGAAACCGAGACGAAATAATGGAGATCAATTATGTAGGTGGATCTATTAGTTTAGCATGCATTACTAACATTATTCTGCTATCATGAATCAGCCCGAACGACTTAGAGATTAGAACGACGTGACCAGTGTAGTCGGGCAGCGTAACCAGCATACTGTTTCAAGTAATTTACTCCGTATGTGACATAAATGGTGTGGCATCTACTGAGTTTTTCTTGATTGTAATCCTAACTCTAAATTAAAATTTAAAATGTAAAAGTAAGTTTGTTGGTTTTAACGCTTCCTCATCAAAATCGCTAAACCGATTTTAGTGAATTTTGGTACTGAGGTAGATGAAACCGAGCAAAAATCGAAACTAACGATAACGCGCGTGAGAAAAAGGTTATTTTAAAAATATGTAATTTTTACGCTTTTAGCGATTTCACTAAGAGGTTTAAGAGTCATAAAATACAAAAGTAACTTGATATTGTTTGCTTATTTCTTTATTTAGGGAAGGTGGGTCACTAAAGGTATTAAAAGTGGTGTCTAGCAGCAATTTATCTCGTTTTAAGGAAAACCACAATGTTTTTAATCACTAAGCTTGCCCCAAATGCATGTCTGCAAAAAGTTCCCACACGAAATGACACTAAAAAGCCACAGAACATTCTGTCCTTAGTTACTTTACCCGTTTCATAAATTGTGAAAACATTTCGCACAAAATGTTCATTTGCTTTCACGTGCACTTTATTCATTTTAATAATCAAAATTGCATACTTCGTATAATTAATGTGTTTGAGAGTTGGCAAGGATGCTTAAACTTTATGAAAATCACTGTGATAATATGTATGTACTGTTTTTAAATCTAATTAAAAATGTAATGCTGTTTGACGTTGTTATAAAACTTTTGTCCAATCTATACACATAAAAATTTAAAAACAAAAACAAACAAATATAAAAACATTTTGATTCAGGTGTAGGGTTTGTAGAAATCTTAAAAGACTAAGACTAGGTTGCGGCATGTAGAGTTAAAATTTGCTCTCCATAAACTCTGATTATTTTTTTACAGTGCAAATAATATGCATTCGTCTTGGCATAACTTTACATAAAATGTTTTTGATTGATATTTGTCGTGTTGTTTCTATTTGAAATACAACTGTAACTTTACCAGTCTGCATAATCTATCTAAATACAAACACTTTATCAAGAAGGTCTTGCGTCGATCTAAAACAGATTGGCTCCGCATTCTCTTTTATTCTTGAAAAACAGATTTAGCAAAGGCTTAAAAACGTTAGGTCGAGGATTTAGGAAATTGGAGCTTGTTTTTTGGAGCCGTTTAGGATAAACAGAATACGGTGGAACCTATCAGCTTACCCGGGTGCATTATGAGATCCGGCCGTTCAATCTACCCTGGGGATCGCTACACAAAGAGGCTTCGTTTAATATGGGTATGCTGCTGAATACGAGTCACTAATTGATACTTATGTTTGAGAACATGGATAGGCAAAAGCAAACCATTGTTTTTCCTTGTATTGGATTTTATAGGAATTGGACATAAATTCTGGCTCTGTTCACAACTGGAACTGAGGAACGATATTGGACTGTAGAAATCTAACAACGGGAGAAATTATGTTCGCTTCCCGCCTGAAGCGAAATATACTGGCTGCCCATACTTGCCTCCATAATTTTATTGTTATAAATATGATCTCTTGTGATTGCAAAGATATCATCCTATTACAACTATGTTAAACTACACCTTCGTTGAGGTTATACCTCTTCAGATTGTGCATAAAATTTATTCTCTACTGCATGCACAGACGCTTTCAACGCTTCGTCGAATACGAATGCAATTTGAATAACTGCATCGTTACTCTATCGGCCACTGTAACTAAGTATTATTTGCATTTTGATAATTACAAGAATATTTCAAAAGGGACATGGGAACATTAAAGCGCTTTTAGACATCCGTTGTGCTCTAATTGCGACAGTCCATGACGTGACGGGCAAATTATGCATTGTTGCAATATAAATCCAACATCAACGTACTTGTATGAGGACAGAAATAGCTGTGCATTTTCTGACACATTTGCAATTGTGGAACAGTTGGTAGATAAGTGTTATGTTCTGCATCTGATTGTCTAAAATATTGTAAGTTTGAAAAAGTTCCGACTGCTTCAGATAATTTGTTATGTTTTAATGACTTTGCGGGGGTCCGAGTCAGTGATAGAATAATGATTCAAGCAAAACTACATAGCCAAGAATATAAAATAAAATCATACTTACAAAAAGAAAATATAAGATGCAAGAATGTTTGAGTACCATAACCAAATACTAACCGTATTTGATTATGGTACTCAACTAAATTTATAAAAACTCTTAGCGCAAGTTTTTAAATATCAGTTTTTAGAATAGTGTTAGAGTTAATTTGTGGTTTACTTTAATGTAAAGCCCCATAAATGAAATGTAACCCATTTCATAACGTTACGTATTGAGTTTTTATCGATTTTTCCAAGACTGTATATAAATTAGATTTTTGTAACAATTTTTTTTTTTTATTTTTTTTTTTAACAGGACTTGCAGCAGATGCTGAACGACCTAGTTGATTCTTCTGCATGCATTGGTCTCCGGATGAACTTGGACAAAACCCAGGTTATGTTCAACGAACACGTTACCCCGGGACCGATTGTTGTCCATGGCGGTGCTCTTAAGGTTGTTCGAGAATACGTGTACCTCGGGCAGACTCTGCAGTTTGGTAAGAACAACTTTGAGAGAGAGGCTAACAGAAGAATTCAGCTGGGTTGGGCAGCGTTTGGGAAGCTTCGCCGAGTCTTCTCGTCACGTACCTATTCCACAGAGCCTAAAGACTAAGGTCTTCAATCAGTGCGTCCTGCCTGTTATGACTTACGGAGCCGAAACGTGGACACTCACGGTACGGCTGGTCCATAAATTCAAGGTCGCTCAGCGAGCTATGGAACGGGCTATGCTTGGGGTCTCTTTGAGAGATCGAATCCGCAACGAAGTGATCCGACAGAGAACCAAAGTTGAGGACATAGCTCATAGAATAAGCAAGCTGAAGTGGAAATGGGCCGGCCATATTAGCCGTAGAATCGATGACCGTTGGGGTAGACGAGTTCTTGAGTGGAGACCGCAAATCGGCAAACGTAAGGTAGGACGCCCTCAGGCTAGGTGGAGCGACGATCTTCGCAGGGTGGCTGGTAGCAGCTGGATGAGAGTTGCCAGTGATCGAGCCAAATGGCGTGCACTTGGAGAGGCCTATGTCCAGCAGTGGACTGTTATAGGCTGATGATGATGATGATGATGAACAAAAATTTTAGAGATAACATTTTTTCCATTGCTTTTAATAAAATCAACGCGTTTTTTTTGCCATGACCCTTTGCTATAAAATGTTAAATATTTTTTTATTATCAGATGAGTTAAATTCAAATATATAATTAACAAAAAAACGACAGTAGAAATTTTTGCAATATCCTTATTTTTCTGGTAACCTTATTTTCCCGGTCCATAAGGCAATATGGTAAATAAGTTTTAAAAAACATCTAATCGTTCATTTTGAATATGATAAACAATACCTTATATTATATAAATGGTTAATGTAGTATTAATTATCACCTACACCTCTCTTATGACGTAATAAGAAAGCAAAGTCCACCTTCATAATTCTCAGGTAGGTATGGAAAACATTGCCAAAATTTTGTATTGTACGTACCAACAAGTTTGAGTTCGCCACCAAGTTTCGATTTTCAACTCGCTGTTACATTTTGACCTAGAAACCTATATATGTACTTAAGACAAATGGACCTTTAGTTAAATGGCTCGAACGTTAGATTACTATTTGGGCATATCTGAGTCTAACGAAACATTTATTCTAACTGTAGGTTAACTATGAACTGTATATGAAATATATAAGGTTGCATTAATATAGATGGTTTTTTTTTAATTATTCAGGCTAGCAAAATGAGGACAATGGTAAAAAAAACGCTTTCACAAGAAAAAAAACAGCTAACGAAAATACACTCAAGATGTTGAAAATTAATTATTTTAGATCAAAATAAAACCATTTTAATCAGTGTTTTTTTTTTGCTAGTTTATCTTTGGTTAGTCGTACTGAACGCTGTGTTAAAATTTGTCCAGCTATTTTAAGGGGTTTTTTGGTGATGGGTGATCATTTATAGCATACCGAGTCTCCTCCCTGTCTCGGAATGTACTTAAAGTCATTAAACGTGGTTTTTATTTCCAGATCTTTGAGAGTTGTTAAGGATAGTCTGACGCCAAAAAAACCGACACCAGTCTTGCCAAGGTGTATCATGGTGTGATGGATAGGAACTCGATTCAATACTGGCAATCTGCATCTAGTTGGACTCGAAGCAGTCCCAAATATAATGAGTGAAAAAAATATAATGATTGTTTTCGATGAAAAAAAATCGACCGTCCCATGAATTTATGTGCGCATATCTCGACAAATTTTACTGAACAGTTAATTGTTTTTCGATTTCGGAATTGGTCCCTTATTAAAAGTTGTTTATAATGATGAGCATAATTTTAGGTATTGCGCAAATACACGGACGTAGTAGTTGAGTAAAGGTTAGGCATATTGTGGTAACTATAGTTAAGTACGACTACAGCTACATTTGTAGATATTATGACGGTCTATCAATTTGCCCAAGGGACTCAGTAACGAAGTTTCAACAGAGAATTGTAGTCTTGATTATTAGCATACATATTATAACACCAATGTAGTAATAACATTAAAAGGATAATAATCTCATCATTTTCATGAAATTCTTATATTTAGAGAGAAATTTTTTACACGAGTCAGAAGTTAATTTAATTTTTTTCGGAGTTTCAAAGTTTGAGTCGCTGTGAATTTATGAAGGGCATTATTCTTCAGCATCTTGACTGGAATTGAAAATTCTAGATTATGAGACTAAAAAATACTTCAGTTCTGACATTTTTGTAAGATGATTTGTTGTTTCGAATCTGAAATATAATTTCGGAATTCAATTAGTAAAAGAAAGAAAAAGAACGAAATTTGGGACTCGCACAAAACTGATAGAAGTAAAATAGTACTAAATAATTAGTTAATTAAACATTATAACATTAAATTGATCTGTGCGAGGCCAAAACATAAAAAAATAAAGATTGACATAAAGTTATTCTTTTATTTTAGTTAAAACAAGAAAGCAACCGCGGATGTAATGGAATGCCCCGCATAAAGTTGTTTGTCGTGATGTGAAGCTTTTAAAGAAAATGTTTATTGGCTTCAACAACGACGGGTATGTTGTCATGTTCACTTACATCAAAGTGCGGAGTGCAGGTACTATTTTATACGCTCTTAAACAACATGATATGCATTTAGATACAATTTATTCTCGACGAAAATCCTGATATGTTCGATTACTAAGTTGACATGTTTTTCACTTCTGGGTTTTTTTTTTCACCAAACTAAAAGTTAAGCTAATTACCTAGTTCAATTCCCGCAAAGGTCTTTTTTAGTTTAAAATTGACAACATACAATTACACTTACAGACTAATAACAAACATAAATAAATATCATGCATCGGTAGCGAAATAGCTAATTTATTACATACAAAATCTGGAAACGCAATTCAAAATACAAATTCGTTTTTCTAGTTTAAATATAACGAAAAATACTGAAAGAAAATGCAGCAATGTACATAAACCGTCTGTATTAGGGATGCTTTTCTAAAGTCCTCGAGTGTTGCGCCTGCAAAGTAGTGCTTGAGTGAAGTACACCGCAAGGCAAAAGGCAAGTGTCTTTGCCATCTCCTAAGACTGAGGTAGGACCCAAAGAGAGAACGAAAAGGGACAGTTAAGTTACAGTATTTTTGTAGAATGTTGCCACACTTTGCATACCTAAAAAAAAAAATAATATTCGATGAGTGTCATGTGAGCCGTGAGTGATACGATCACGTTAACAAAAACTTCGATCTTAAACAAATTTGTTTAAAAACCCGCACTGAGTTAAAAGATATAGGAAATCTAGCGAAACAAGATCCTAACATACTCCATGGCGTCATACATCCATCGTGGCGGGTTCTGAAGTATCTGCCTACCCCCATGGAAAGCAGATGGGAGCTGTCTGTATGCAGTAAGACTTATTTTTCTTCTTTTATTTTTTTCTTTTGATCAAAAAAAAAATCGAGTTTCAGTTCTAAGTATTATTATAGTAAGTATCTATTTTTGTGTGAAAATCTTAATGCGGTTTACAGAATACATCTACTTACCAAGTTTCAACAGCATAGTTCTTATATTTCTGAGAAAAGTGGCTGTGACTTACGGACGGACAGACAGACAGACATGACGAATCTATAAGGGTTCCGTTTTTGCCATTTGGCTACGGAACCCTAAAAATCTTGATCGATGGAAGGAGTTACGTGTGTGATAATCAAGTCCACTCAAAAACCAACACGTGACACTTCTGCAATATATTTCCATGGTCTAAGGCACGAACCTGCTTACGGTAACTTCATCAAAGTATTCGAAACACTTCGTTTGCTTCTCGCTGGACTTTGTATTGTGGCAAACATGGTCGATGTTGACCAAGTTTCGCGGCATATATTCTAGACCTCGAGACCGAAGTACTAGTTTATATGAAAATATTCAGTATTGGGTATGCGGATGGCGCATAACTGAGCGTTGCGCCGTGACTTCGGAGAGAAATAAGCTTAACTGCATATGAAGATTGTGGATTTACTATTTCAGATAATACCTACCACTACGAATTTATGCATGCCTGGTAAGCGTCATGAATTTGAAATTTAAACAATGATCACGATATTATATCCTGAGTAAAACTACTCGTATAAATGCATACGTGAGTTTGTTCAAATTTCACGCTTACATCGCTGAACCTATTTTCATGAATTTCGGTACAAAGAAAGTTTATCAAGGCCCTGAGGACCCAGGCTTCTATAAGTCAAGCGGAGCCGCGGGTAAAAGTTAATTTTGTTATATGTCATCACAATGTGCCCTAATCTATTTTTTTTCCGAAAAATACTATGGAAACTTAATAATTTTCCTTTAATAAGTGGCTATCTCGAGAAAACTAAATAATTACCCGGAAGAGAACTTAAACTGCTTTATTGAACCATTTTACTTGTATCAGACAAATAAAAAGTACCTACTGTTAGGTTAACAAAACACACAAAGAAATATTGAAAAATTTTGGTTGAACAGATTTTTTACCTTCAACATATTTACATTTCGTGTTTCGTAAGACTTTCCTTAAGTCCAATAAATAAGTTAGGTTTATTGAATGCTGGTTTGTCTTTCATTTTTACAAATAATTGAAAATCCACAGAAAATAAGCTGGCGTATAAAATGAATGACAAAATATGATTTAATTCGTAACTGCTTCCGTTTCAAATTAATTTAAGCATGGCTATGCGCGGATCTTCTCGGCTCTTGCTTTCATATTCATATTCTTTTGTGAATTTGTGTGATTAACGCATTCATTTTGTTCTCAAATAGCTGCAGTTTCCTTGAAAAGTAGAATAGCTAAGTCCGAATAAGTAACAATGCATAGACCCCTGTTTCGTTAGATTTAAAGCATTGGATGTAAACACAGAAATACGGTACCGACCGACCAAAAAGGAAAGTCGAACCCGAGTCCCATGCGAGTTCCGTCGAAGAAAAACAGCGCCTATCCATATAAAGAGAAAAATAAAAAGCGCAGGAAACACCAAAATCCTTCCTTCCTCCGCAAAGTGGGGAGAAGAAAAAACAGGTGTGTTTTCTTTGTGGAGAAATAAAAAAGTATTAGTACCCAATTCTCGTGTGGAGGGACGATTTCACGCGTGTAGTCTGGTTTCCGCGGCGTGGCCGCTTCGCAAACCAATGAGAACAATAAATTGTGGAGTGCTCAACTCACCGAGAGAGATTTAAGGCAGTCGATAAGCGAGTGTTGTTGAAGGTGCTCCCACAATGTTGAAGGCGACGCCGGATTTATGCGTCATGGGAATTGGTAACCGTTCAATATTTTCCCGGAAAAATGTTGCTTGTTGAAACTGAAAACGACTTGAAGTTAATGCAGTCGATTACCTACGTTGGAAACTTCTTTCGACTGCAGTTGGCTAAAGAAGTAAAAAAAAAACCGGTCAATTTCAAGAAAAATCGATGGCATCCAGTAAGATAAATCAACGCTCTCGACATAATCTCGTTAAAAGTGAACCTATTGACACTGTTTGATTAAGCTTACTTAAATACTAAGCACAATTTAAGTAAGCTCAATCGTGCAGCAAGCTTAGCTACTGAATAAGTTAAAAAGAATTGATCATTTAAAATAAAATCGATGGAATCCAGCAACATGACCACAGCATAATTAAATTTTAAGCCGAAACCTGTTGACACTGCATGATTGAGCTTAGATAAATACCAAGCTTTAACCGTGCAGTAAAGAGACTAATCTCCTAACTGCACGTTAGACACCAGCATTAATCAAGGAGACTTAATACTTAATATCACATAGGCTTTAGTCGAGACAAATGAATATCAGTACGGAGTACCTACTATGCTACTCAATGATCCATTTCACCTTAATAGAAAATGTGGGAGAATTTACTTAGTATGTAAAAAGTCATAATTCGAGGTTTGGCTCTCACCAGTTTCCTCCTCCAATGTAGGTCCGATTTAAAACATATTTCACAAACTGAATGAGACGGATGTAATCTGTCTCCTTAGATATGTTGTTAATTTTACATTATTATTTGCAAAATTATTGCCACTAGGACTCTGTTGGCACCGGTTTGTCGGACAATTCAGCAGGGTTCTCGTGCTTATCCGGTTAATACATCATCAAAAAAGAAAACATAGAGACACATTACATATCCTTCTTATTCAATTATTGGAATCTTTTAAATCGGTCCAATATTGGAGGAGGAATCGGGCGAGAGCCAAACTTCGAATTATGACTTTATCTATACAAAGTCTCTCCGCCCGCGTTTACTCTCGAAGTGATCTTCGCGTAAATACGCGATCGTCGCGTTGATTTGTTCGACAAAACCCGAAGGCGGACTATCGGTGTGAAAGATTGCGTATTCGCGCCAGATTTTAAATATATTAGGATTACTACCTTAGAGTTTTATTTCTTAATCTAGTCAACCGGAACACTTTTGCTTTTATCACTCTCTTCCTCTCCAATAAAAACTTTTTCAATATATTCATTTATTATTTATCATCATTCTCCCTTTGCAGTTAAATTCACTTCCCCACGTGTAGTAAAACGGTTTACGGTAGTGCTTACTTGGCAAATAGCGACAGCCATTACCTGAGTTTAATTAATCAAGTTTACACTGGAATTAAAAATACATTAAAACCTGCTGGACTGAAATTAAACGGTAGTTCAAAGAGGTTGCTTATAATTTTAGGGAGCTGCCTAAACCATTTGATATTGATAACAGAACATATTGCAATAATTATTTATTTTATGATTACATAAATAACACCTTATAAAATCTAACCTCAATAGGATGTTGCTAAAAAAATACAATTAAATACAATGAATTAAGGAATGTCTCTTATGATTAGTTTTTACTATACCTACCTACCCGGTTTCGATTTTAGTTAGTTAACCCATAACAGTCCATAGCTGGATTGACATTGAACAATGGTACTCAAGTATGATCCAATCTCTAGACTGACAAAATAAAAAGTAATTAAACTTACTTTTTCCATTTAGGGCACAACGGCAACAAAATAAATCGGGATTCATTATAAATTCCACTCTTCACTTCCTGGAATCTGGCCTCCTAAAATAAAAAACGAACAGTAGTACGGTACAGCTTAAAAGTAAAATGAGCAAAAGGCTAAATATCACCAAAGGATATTTTCGTTCGTAATAGTGCTGTAGATAACTTCGTTCCAAAGAATAGCGAACGGGATAAAGCACTTTCATGTATGTAGGCATATTGAAGTACAAAGGGTGCATCTATGCGTTAAATGCATACTAAATCGCTCGGAAGCTAGCGCAGGTAAGGAGAGCTATTTTTAGTTTATGGCATTTTTAGATCTATGTTGTGTAAATTATGATGTTACTGAGACATTGCTTGTGGATAACTAATAACGATTGAACTTCAAGGTTAAGCCACGCTTGCCAAGGTTATTTCGCGGATGGGTGACTATCAATAACATACCGAGACCCTTTGATGCCTCAGAAAGCATGTTAAACCAGTTAGAACCCATAAAATACTGCAGAAGGCAATCGTGTTACCCAGTTATTTATTTTATTAAACCTATACTTTATTAATTATACACCTCATATAGGCCTCCTGACCGATTTCGGCCTTGACGGCCAATTTTGAAGAAGACTAGCTATCGGTGCGGAACATATATCGTGCACAAGTGTATGCGGAAAACCAGGTTCACTCCCTCTTCCATTACCGCTCTATTGGTCTCGTGCTCGCCAGTGTGACACCTCATAATAAGACACAAAATAAACTTTTATAAAACTGTAATTCCCCGCCAGAATCTGTGTTTCCTGATAAATACAACCTGGGAGTCTTTAAGTCAAGAATGAAGAGGTTACGTCTAGGCAAGCTTGCTCCAGCATCGCATCATCGCTTGCCATCATGTGAGGTAGTCGTCAGACACAACTAGAACTGGGTTGTGGAGGTCAAATAGCCTGCTGTTTCATGTGAAATACTAGTATTTAGCTACATTTAGTTAGACTAGAACTCAACCCCAGCTTAGTTGGGGAAACAGATTGATTTGCTACAATTTCTGGAACCTGGGATGCTTACCTACTTTAAAAGTTGGATGCCCTAAATATAAAACTGCGACAGTTCACATGTGCGCATAACAACTTTATACAATGTAATACTAGTGACGTAATAAAGAAGGATGAAATGCACAATTTTGTGAGTGTATTGTGAAATGAAAACGTTATGAAATTTCGTATTTTATTTGGTTTTCATTACAAATTTTTCAGTGTTGCAGTTGCACCTGATTAGTACTTCACGATGCTAGGCACAGACTTAGATACAATTATTCAGGGTTCCGTACGACAAAAATAAAAAAAAGGAACCATAAGAGATCCGTTTTATTTATATTAGTTAGACCACTCGTGCGTCTGTTTGTTCGTCGGTCACGTCCAATATATTTATACGCAAAGGAATAATCAATGTCTAGCATAAGAATAAATAAATGTGCACATAGCTGAATTGGATGAACATAGGAATTGGAAAAATATTCGACTTTGCCATCTTGGGCTGTCGAAGGTATGTGCTGGTTTTTTATTATTGATCACTGGTAAGCGACGATGCACATGCTTGCCTAGAAGTATCTTAAAATCCCCTTTGCGTCCTGAGGGCCAATTCTACATAAAACAACTTTCGCATTCGCATGTCAGTTGCAAACTGTCAAAAAAGCCTTTATTTTCATAGCTTTTGACAGATAGCGATTGAGATGCGAATGCGATGCGAATGTGAAAATTAGCAGAATTGGCAATCTGTTCAACGTGACCCAGATTAAAATTCAGTGTTCTCATCGACTAGTTTAAAACATTACCAAAACTAGCATCGGGTATCAAAACGACCATATTATTATACGTAACTACAAGTTTACGTTACTTTACGAGTAAACTAAAACTTTCCCCGGACACACACTGGATGCCTTGGTAGCGCTCCAAGTTATAAACAGTACAATGGAATGGCTTTAAAGATTGCAATACTGCTGTACTAAATTATTACTTCGAAGACTTTTTTCTCATATACCAAGTAGAGTTTATGAATCCAAATTTACTAATATTATAAATGCGAAAATCGAAGAGAATAAAAGAGAGTCAAAGATAACTTTTATCCTAAGCGTAGATCATCTGAATCCAAAAAAAGCTAAAAAATTGAATGAAAAAGCTAAGAAATTGACAGTCAGGCAGAGTTACTTTCGCACTTTAAGATTTCGGATACGGTACTAGTACTGTTTTAAGAAGAAAAAAAAAAGATCAAGAGCGAGTGGGACTCGCGCACCGAGGGGTCCGTACCATTTTATGAAACGTTAAACGTTTTTAAATTTTCATCGGCGAGGCCAATAGCTGTCAGTGAATTTTAACACTGCAAAGTGAACAGGCCAGTTTTAGATCAGCGCCATCACTTAACCGCTAGTGAAACTAATGTAAGTTTTGTGGATGATTTCGGACAAAGTGTGCTATTTATAGACATCGTTTTATTTTTCCTGTAACCCTAAAATAAACTTCTATCACGTAGAATAATTACAGATTTTTCAAACTTCGGAGATAAGGGGGAGGATTGGACAATTTCTTATATTTTCAAAAGTCGAAAATTATGCGGCGTAAAAAAAAAGGATAAAATATTTGAGAATGTCAAAATAGCGCTCTTTCATATGGTTCCATTTCGAATTTTTTTAAAAACCTTTCTGTCTCTGTTGCAAAAAACATTTTATTTCTTTCTTATTTGCAAAATTGTTGAGCAAACATCACGTTATACTATTCCAAATTTCAAGTTGATAGCATTAGTAGTTCTTGAGATATCCAGCTGTGACAGGCGGACAGACTTTCCACACCACAAGGGTTCCTTTTTATCGTTTTGGTACGGAACCCCTAACAATGAACTCAAACTTAATAACTCCTGCTTAACGGAAAAGATGTCGTAGACTTCCACTGAAATGAACTGGTTTATTAATGGATACGACAGTGAATATAACGTGTTGGCGAATAAATACAAATCTAACACCTAATGTAGCGAGAACCCAGCTGCGGGTTTCAGAACAGTAAAAGAAACATCGTCAAAAGAGAAATTCATCAAAGTGCAACATATTAACTAAAATAACATAAATATTAGTTTCATTGAGTATACTTATAGCATAGTATACAAGCTCAAAGTATTTGCCAGTTCATATTACACAGTGTGCGAAACATTCTAGAAGAGTAGAGTTTCCGTTCCTACTTGTCATTTAAATAGCTACATAAAATGGCTGAAAATGTGACTCAAATAAGATTTCTTGTTTTTCCATTTTGTTCTGTTATATTAAAACTGAATTAAATTATTCCTTAACACATGAAAGCATTTGTTCAGAGAGAACAAATTTCTACGTTTTTATTCGTTTACCACGTTTTTGTTCGGGTAATACTTATTTTCTGATGTAAAGCTTATTCACATAAGTTTATTAGCGTCGGAACGTCTCGTGAATGTAACCGCAGATTTTAATTTCGCCGCTTGTGCTCTTAATTTAGTGCGCGCTACTTCCGAGTTCCCTGCGTGCCAGTTTCGCACTCTCTCACGTAATATAAAAATGTTCTGGAACATGCTCGAATACCTTCTTTATATAGGGCAATAAATCCCAAAGTTCTTTACTTGCACCGCCAGGGCTCTACGTAATGTGACAAAAAAAATCAAATTGCATGAGAGGTAAATGGGTGTTGATGAGACAAGGTCCCATTTATGTAGGTCGAACAATAGTCATTTAAGCTTCAAGTGACAGATCGATCCTCTTAAATTGAGGGTATGTGGGTACTATTGCCGAGGTCTACCCGATACCTACAGATAAATTCTCCAAGGGGCCCACAGCAAAAAAAGTTTGGGGACCTCTGATATACAGTAACGTGCTCTCCGACATTTTACACGAAGTGTACGGATGAAGCTAGCGGGTATCCCCGCCGGTCTGATGGCTATTTATTAACGGGGTTAACCGCGTGAAAGGAAATAAGTGATGTAACTAAGCGATCGGTTGTTTTAAAGTGACTTCTGCCCACTATTTTCTGGTGGTGCACAGACCAGTGCATTTCTGAATTCGATTATAAAACGTTAATTAAGTGGAGTCTCGGTTGGATTCAGGTTGTTAAAATAATGACGTGGTACAATATCATTATAAAATGAACCTGACACGATTTAATTAATTGAACAATGCTAAATGAAAATCGATCAAACACACTAACTGTTCGATCACAAAGCGTCCAAATGGTTCAATTAATTATATCAGTTAGTTTTCCAATAATTGCTTCGCTACTTGCCAACGTTTGGCTGAAGTAGGTACGTTTCTCTCTCGCTTTGACTTTTTCATTGACTTCGTTTGTAAAGCTTTGTTGATTTCCCTTAATGGAAAATTTTCAATTTCTTTGGGAAGCCGGTCTCAACCAAATACGAGATTCTAATTTGGTTCTGTACCTCATGAGTTTGCAGATATACCTTTGTCGTAATTGTAAAATCTGTGTAGGTAGATATATACCTATATGTCCCTATTATGTAGAACTCACCTTTGTATATATTCGAATTCGATGTTCGCGATTGTTTTGTCGACGTGGTAACAACGATAGAATTAGACGTGTAGAAGCGTCGCTTTATTTTTTAACTTTGTCCTATTTAAGACCTGTGAAATTACTTCTTAATGCCGACTTGATTGGTAAGATTTGATGAAAATTTTAAAGGAAGTTGGACGACAATTTTGTAAGCATTTTAACAAGCGTCCTCAGTTATATTTTACTTTTATGTACTTAGAACAAAAGAAATATCTAATTTTTAAAGAGTCAAAACTTTACCTGATGGACGCAGAAAATATGTTCATGAAACTCAAAAATTGTAATACAGTTAATTTTTCATCGCAGTGAAAGGGTGCCTGTCCATTACAGCGGAGTGGAGAAACGGAAAAATTTTAAACAAATACATTTTATGCAATTCGATTGGTTGAAATTTTTCCGTTTCTCCGCTCCGATTCCTCGTTCTGCTTTAATCGACAGGCACCCTAAAAATTTAATGAATCGCCTTTGTATACAAAGATAGAAAAGTCAAGAATATTTAAAATGATGGCCACGGCTTCGCCCGCTTGCCAAATTTATACTAAAATTGATTGATTGATTTGGCGATTGATGAAAACAGCATGAAAATCGGTTTAGAAGTTTTTGAGTTTATCGCGAACAGACAGATGTGGTGGAGGACTTTGTTTTATAATATGTACTGACTATATGTAAAGAAATATTTGCTTTTTGATGCAACTTTAATGAATGCATGAACGCAAAACCGAAATAACTGGTAAAATATTAAATCAACATCTTTTTACTTACAACAAATTGGATAATCTTCACTGTTATTGTATTCAAGAACAAAGTTTTAAAATATGTATCAAAAGATAGCTTCAATACTTCCCGTATTGCAATAAAAAACTTACACAATAAGAAAACTGACAACCTTTTGAAAATGTTCAAAATATACAATCGTCGAGAGAGAGGAAGCTATTGTAAACTATTTATTATTTACGACACTCTTCCGAAGAACCAATTGTAAGTTTTGCAAGCTGCTCGAAACGGTCTTCGGTTCAGCTGGTTAGGATGAACTCACATTGAGAGTTTCGGAATAACTCACAAGTAGGTACATTATTCACATAGTAAAATGATAGTTGCTTCACGTTTGGTTTGAAAAAAAAAAAACCGGCAAAGTGCGAGTCGGACTCACACGCAAAAGGTTCCGTACCATAAACCTTAATTGTTGTTATTTATTGCACAAATACACAAATACACACAAATACACAATCCGATCCGGTCCCGGTGAAAATTTCAACCGTCTTTCTGTTACGGTTCTTGAGCTACAGCCCGCTGACAGACAGACGGGCAGCGGCGGCTAAGTAATAGGGTTTTGTTGGTTACCCTTTGTGTACAGAACCCTAAAAATGGGGTTTTGGTCCCGTAGTACAAGTTGTTCATGATGAGTATAATGACCCCTTTTTTTAAGGCATGGGAAATCATCCAATCACTTTCCCCGCTCTGGGCGGAGCGGGAGGGAGTGTCAGACTTTTACTGACTAAAACCCATCCATGTTCCTTCATATGCCCTTTGTGTTCCGGAGCTACGGTATCTCTTTCGAATAGTCCCGCGACAGTATAATGACCTCTTAAAAGGTATTGCGGTTATTCTAGTACACTTTTTATTATTTTGAGTTCGTCTTATAGTTTTTGGTAAAGTAATTTTTTACATCTATACTAATATTATAAAGAAGTATCATTTGTTTGTAAGTTTGTATGTAGGGGGTAATCTCAGGAACTACTGGTCCGATTTGAAAAATTCTTTCAGTGTTAGATAGCCCATTTATCGAGGAAGGTTATAGGCTATATATCATCACGATGAGACAAATAGGAGCGGAGCATTAATGGAAAATGTGACGCAAAAAAAGTTGCGCGGTTCAGCTAGTACTATATATAAACATAAAATCAATGATTAATGAATATCAGTGTGAGGTAGGCCAAAAAAAATAGTTATCAGTCTTCAAGGGCAATCTTTAAAATCATGAGAGATAACACAATTTTTAGGGTTCCGTAGCCAAATGGCAAAAACGGAACCCTTATAGATTCGTCATGTCTGTCTGTCTGTCCGTCCGTATGTCACTTAGAACGTATCTTAGAACTGATACCCATTTTTTTTTTTATCAAACCTGTACTTGTGGGGTATCTATGGATAGGTCTTCAAAAATGATATTGAGGTTTCTAATATCATTATTTTCTAAACTGAACAGTTTGCGCGAGAGACTCTTCCAAAGTGGTAAAATGTGTCCCCCCCCCTTAACTTCTAAAATAAGAGAATGATAAAACTGAAAAAAATATATGATGTACATTACTATTTAAACTACCAGCGAAAATTGGTTTGAACGAGATCTAGTAAGAAGTTTTTTTTTTTAATACGTCATAAACCGTAAATCGCAACTTCTGCTTATAATTTAATACCTACTGGTTTGTACCTACGGAACCCTCGAAGCGCGAGTCCGACTCGCACTTGGCCGGTTTTTTTATTTAAGTTTTCATAGTTATCAAGGAACTCCTTCCACTCTTACTGACTAAAACCCATTCGTGTTCCTCTAATGCCTTTTACGTTCCAAGGACGCGGTGACTCTTTCGAACAAACTCCGCAACCCTAGCTAACACGGTACGCATTCAATGAAATGTTGAACCACTAAATCAATAAATTAATCCGTTCAGCCTAATCCGAACAATGATGTAAAAATATTATAGTTTGTTCCGAAGCGACAGCCTGTCTGACCTACACAAACTCAGTAACTGGGTAAAACAATACCCAGACTTCTGACTACCGTAATAACTGACAAAGATCTACCAAAGGCAGGACAGCCGATATCAACCATCCGTTCTACAATGTGCCCTGCCCACTGCCAATTCAGTTTGGCGACCCTTCGGGTTATGTCGGTAACCTTAGTTTTATTGCGGAAATCATCGTTCCTGATTCAATCACGCTAGGAAACTCCTAGCATTGCCAAGCTCCTGAACCACTTATACAATATTTACTTATATTTTATTTTTCAATATCTTGATTTTCGGTTTGCTTGCCTAGTGTTTTTCCAACTACCATGGGGTTGGCTTCTAGTAATCGGATGAAGTTGAATAACACTGTTTTGTAAGAAGCGTTTGATGATCAGCCCTCTGCAACCCGGTAACTGGGTAAATAAGACCCCTCGGCGAGACTGATGTCAGATTTTCTAGCTGCCAAGATCAACAAATGATAGGCGGGATCAGCAGCTTAACTAACTTTCCAATGCTCGAAGGAATTCTGATATGTAATGGATGCACCATCCATAGACCGACTTTGGCAAGCGTTGCTTAACCTTCAAGACCGTACCTGGCTGTTATTATTTGGTACTAGCTGATCCGACGAACTTCGTTCCGCCTAACAGTTTCTTTAATTTTTTGAAAATAAACGTAGCTTAAGTAACTCCTTATTACATCAGATACCTGCCAATAAAAGTCCCGTCAAAATCGGTCCAACCATTTCAGAGATTAACCGGAACTAACAGACAGACAGACAGACAAAAAATTGTATAAAATGTTATTTTGGAGTATATACCGTATCTAAATATTCATAAATACATGTAGTAAAAACAGTTATATCAATATTACAAAAAGATACTCCAATTTATGCATGTATAGATTCAGTGAATATTTAACTCGGTAATTTTGCTAAAGTGTTGACAAGAACTAGATTATTCATATCAACACAATAGCAATTTAACCACCTCTTTGTGATTATAAACGTTACACCAAACCCAGTAAAATAGTATTTGCTAAGCGTAAAGTGAGGATTACTCCCGGTTTAGCAATGTAAATATTCTCAATTTAGACTACATTTTGTGAAAGTCGGAGTTCTTTTCCAGCAATGTGTACGGATCCTTTGAATTTGTTTACGTAGGTGAGGCGAGAGAGGCGCTTCGGAGCAGCTCCTATTTCAATATGCAAGTGGGTGGCTAGATCGTGTCATGTTATATACTAAATTTGAAACCACTTCAATACTACATCTGAGGTCTTAAAAAGTAAAATCTGAATGGATTTTTATGATTTTAAACACGAAATTATAAATGATAGGTCTTAATTTGGCCATAAAAATGAATCGCTGAATGTCTTGCTAAGCGCCAATCTCGAGAACAGCTGAACCGATTTCGCTAATTCTTTTTTTGTTGTGTTTGTTATTATCAGGAGAAAGTTTTTATGTAAAAAAATAAGAAAGTTGTCAGTTGACGGAAGCGAAGCCGCCGGTGACAGCTAGTTATACTTAAAAAGCGTTTAAATTCAAGTAGAACCAATGTCAAAAAAATTAAATGTTGGGAAATTAGAGTTAAACGTGAATCCTGCAGCGGATCTAAAATGGCCATTAGTAGAATCATAATAGGATCATATTCATCATGAAACAATCTGTCAAATTTAATTTTCGTCTTTAAAATTTTCCCAATTAACCTTGAACCTAATGCTTTAGCGGTTCAAGGTTGATTGGGAAAATTTTAGTTTCGGGTGGCTTGACGTGCGTGGCTAATTCCACTGAAGTGGCCTTTCTGTTTTGATAGTTATTAACCACAACTATTTCTCAACCATTATTTGTTTTCTAACATAGGGAACAACTCTAAACCGTAGAACACATGCTGCCGATTAGCAATGCCAATAGAAAATGATGACTAGGAGTTTGCAGCACTACACAAGTCGTTAGGCTAACTCCTGTGTGCGCTATTAGGCAACCCGCTTTTCCATAATTGACTCCTGCAACTTGTGCATGGCAATAAGTAGTTCACATTAACTGTTTGTGTTTACGTCGAAGACAAATTTCGCAAGGTTTACTTGTGAGGAAGTGGTTTTCAATTCTAGTTATCACGACTAAAATTGTTGGTACCATCGAACCTTATTACGTAAAGACATTATTAGTATGACCTCTGGTATTTTTAGTAGTTTGAACAATACATTCTGGACTAGAAATTTACTAAACTTCAGTCCTTGAATAAAAACTTAACTTTCACTATTCAATCTACAGAACTGAATTCCGGTCACGCTTCCAAAGCCATTCGTTTTTTCATACGTGACAAACACACCGTTTCTAATTTCCACGAAGTTTCAGCAAAAAATACGGTGACAGGTAAAATTTTAAAGCGATATTCGATGCCACCGACCGCCTTGGATGCGGTGAAATGCCTTTTTCAATTCTCGAACGGTAGGTATCGGATGCGTGAAATAAAATTCACGTCTGGGATACGTGATCCTTGGGGCACAGATGCCCGGGAACGCCGCCGTGACTCGCGTCTCGAGTCCCCTTTGCACGATGCAAAAATTCGAAACTAAATATTGGTATTTTTAATACGTCACAGGCTTTGCGTGCGAACCTACAATTTTCTTATGTAACGGTTATAGAGGTCTGGTCTTAAGCTTCGGTATTCGACCGTTAGTCCCAGGGATCGCTGTATCGGATAAAAACTGATTGGGTTTTCTTGGTGGGATTCAAAACCGCTCAATATTCAACACGAAATTCTAGGACAAGTTTCCATAATGTTTCGTTGAATTTTGTCTGTGTTTTATTTAGTAAATGCTTTCCTTATTCCAATTTACTTAGTTATAAATTTTATTTTCCTACAAGGAAAATACATTAACATTTAAATTGAATTATTTTCATTTGTCCAGGTGTCGCGATTCCGTGCTAATTTTCTCCCTTAACTAAAATATTTTACTTATTAATTCAACTGGAGAGATAATTATTTTAATACCTAAGCTTCAGCAATTGCTGGATAGCAACTAAATAAATCAAATACGAAGAACAAATAATCCGAAAAATACATTTTAAATCTCAATTTTCTGAAAGCTATAAGTACGTTTGATAAATGTTTGTTTGCGCAACTAACAAGTTGTGACTAATCTGTTAATCTCGCCGGCGCGAGCGCTAAGACGTCTGAACGTCTGAACGGCTGCACCCCGACACTTGCATCTAGTATTGTCGCAAGTTAAAGCCGTCCAAACTTCGCTGTTATTGTTCACAGATCAAAGGTTTCAAATTTGGATATTAAGTTACCCGTAAATGTTGAGAAACTATTGTCTGCTCGAGTTTCTGGCTGTTATTTCATGTTTGAATTTATATGAAAAGCTCCCTTTTGTTAATTGGTAAACGATTAATGGAGTTTCACGGCACAGTACCTGCAAAGACTTAGAAAGCAACTTGTTTTCGAACTTGTGTTCAAAAACGATACCATTTATTCTTCTACCTGCAGGTTATGAACTAAAAAAATAACTTAGTCAAAAGTACAGCTCGAAAAGAAAGTAAATTCATCGTCGTATTAAATAGAATAAACCTTTGTTTCGTAATTTCTTATAAGTAAAACATCACTGCAAATAAAACGAAGTAAAAACCTGCAGCCACAGATCTAACTCGCCAAGACGGCAATGTTTTGTTCTCACTCATAAATAATTTACTCAAAAATATGGCGGTTCCGTACGAAGCAGACGACATCTCTTGAGGGACGACGTTAAGTAAATGCAGTAGTAATGCTAGCTCAAACCGCCGAGGGCGTAGAGTTGGGAACACACTGGGGACGGCCCGCAACATAGTTCCCTGACACGGATTGTGCATAACGAGAGCGTCTTCGTAAAAGTTGTACCGCGATTATATGGAGCTGTAAATTTTTGAACGTATTTTTCGAAATAAGTTTGCTGCTTTTTGTTTATTTTGAGGTTACATATAGGGTCTGGGTTTGCGAAAAGATATATGTAAGTAGCTTGAAATTTTGGGAATAATTTTGGTGAAGTGCTTACCTACGTAGAAAATTGGATTATATTTATTTGTTAGATGATGCTTTTTTGTATGGAATAACATTATTAATCCCAAGAGTCAGATTTCGAATCAGTTATTTAACGTTAAAAATGTGACGATAACAGGTATAAAAATCTTCTTATCATTATGAATCTAATTAGGGTGACATTTTGGTATAAAATAATCAAGCGCAAGTTAAATGAATTATTCCCAGGACGACGATGGAGTGGTAAAAAACTGGTTGCAAACTTTCGTAAAGAAAACTCATAATCTTTCTTAAATATTATAAAAGAAAAAGTTTTCAAACATCGTTATGATATCAATTGAGTTTAAGATATTATCTAAGTTGTTGGTAAGGCTTTTAGTTAATAAAGATCTTTGTAATCTAGAAAAAGTCTAATAACGTTGTCACAAGTTTCTGTCAATTATTTTTCTATGTTTACCTACGAAATATTAATCCAACAACGATCTCTAAATGTTGACCACATTGAACGTTATCTTAGTGAATTTGTCATAATTTTATTTTTAAAAAGTAATTGACAGCTTATCGGAAGCGATTTACTAAAATAAAATAATTTTACATTGTTTTCGATTTTATATCTTTCTGTTGTATAAAGTTTTAATCCTAACTAATATCATAAATGCGAACTGTAAGTGACTTTATTTTTAACGCTTTCAGGCCTGAATCGCCGAACCGATTTTGATGAATTTGGGCTCAGAGATAGATAGATGTGACACCGGAGACTGTCATAGGTTACTGTAATACGAGCGAAGCTGAGGGAAAAGCTAGTAACTAAATAAATTTGTTCAAAACCGTAATTGAAAAGAGTAAATGATATAAAATTCAAACGAAACATTTTGATATAAGGCTCAGTGTGCACATTGCGTATACAAGCGCATATTATGATAAATATGATGTCAGTGCTTGCGATGCGATGGAATTCTGAGATCGAGTTGACCTCCCTCGTCAACTTCACTACTTCATTTACAACATAAATGTAATTAATATCATAGGAGAATTTTAGTTCGATAAATTTGTGCAAAATTAATTTATTTTGCGTTTGTTCATCATATCATGTCAGCCAAATTGTCGTCTCCTGCTGAACGTAAGCCTCCCCTAAAGAGCACCTACTATCCCAGTCTTGAGCAGTCCGCATCCATCTGCTGCCAGCTATTTTCTTTAAATCGTCGTTCTATAGCGTCGCGGGGCGTCTTATACTACGTTTGCCCACACACGGTCTCCACTCTAACACATGTCTGCTTCATCAACAGTCTGTCTGTCTACAGACATGGCCGGCCCACTTCCACTTCAGTATGCTGATTCTACTCATTCGCGCTATGTCAGTGATTCTTAGTTCTCTGGTGAATGACTTCATTGCAAATTCTTCCACAAGAGAAACTCCGAGCATTACTCTCTCCATTGCATGCTGAGCGATCTTAAAATTGTGGACAAAGCCTATGGTGAGTGCCCACGTTTCGGCTCCGTAAGTAGTCATTACGGGTAGAACGCACTGTTTAAAGACCATGGTCTTAAGGAAGTGTGGGATCGACGATTCAAAGATAACACATACAAAAGCCGTATTGTACAATCGAATGCAATATAATTTTAGCGCTTTCTTTTAGGAGGTCACACTACCCATAATCTCAAATTATCACATAGTGTTGTGGAAGTTGAAACGTTTGATAATAATTGTACCAAAAATAGTGTCGAACTTTTCTACACGGACTTTGATTCAAAACCAAAATAACGTGCAAAGAATAGTAAATTAAATAAATCACGCTACAATTGAATAGCAGGGACTCAGTGTGCACATCGCGTTGGCAAGCGCATTTGATAAAGTTGATGTCAGAGCTCGCGACGACGCGACGTCGAGGTACAGAGCTACTGTGACAGGGCAAGCTGCGACAGTCGTGATGTTACTTGCGATTGCCCCTTTCTTAGCCAAAATATTATTTATAATGAAAGGAACCTTCTTTTCTACTAGGCTGTAAAAAAATGAGTAAATTAGTTTTACAAAACATGTTTTCAACAACATAATTATGACGTGCTATTGCTTTTCTATTGGGCACATACCTACTTCATACTTTTGCCAGCGGATAGCGATGCCGAAGAAGTTTTTGACAATGAATGAATGTGAACTCGTGACGTTTTGATAGAAAATCGTTATCACGTTTATATTGTCACACATTGGTGGGTTTTTATTCATGTAAAACTTGTAAGAATTATAATAAGAGGTTTGATGAGTAGTTTGACTTTCCATCTGCTCATTGACATCCTAAAAACCTGACTCTCTAAAGGCTGTGGAAGTCAAACTACATTTCCAGTAAAAACAAGTAACATTTCTATGAAGCGCTTTTTGCATTGCTGTGAAGTAGATCTACTAAGAGAAATATGCTCTAGACATTATAAAAAGAGGAATATGAACGAACAGAACTCATTTTATTGGTACCCGTAAATAGCCCACTTTTCACACATAGGTAGGTACCTTAAATGAGTTTTTTATACCAACATCAACAGATCAACAGTCTCATCAAAACGCTATTCTTACTATTCTTATCATACATCTATCGACAAAATGATAAGAATAGTACATGTTTTTGAATAACACATTCTTGTTGACTTGACCTTTGCCAGTATAGTGAAGATGGATGAACCATATGAGGTTTATTCGGCTCCTCGTTTGTCTAGTCCTGTTTACCTTTGAAATTGGATATAACGGCGGCATTATCAGAGGTATAGTGGGTGAAAATTTAATTAAGCTGCTTGGTTGTTCTACCGTTTTGAAATTACAGAGCAATCTGTTGTTGAAGAACTATAGTGGCACTTTAAAACTTGATTGTACGATTTCGGTGAACGTCTCTAGTTTTTTACATTTGTAACTAAATCGATTTGCTTCTTAGTATACTCAAATGGGTATACGCTTGCATGAATCGCTCGCAAGAACTGGCCTCAAAAAGTTGGAATGGTAATGAACTATGTAGTGCGGATCTGGACATCTTTTCTTTTCGAGTCGATAGACTTGTGGTCGTTCAGGAGGATGTCAGGAATCGGATTCCTGGTTCTTTTTAACAGACTTCAAAAAAGGAGGAGGTTCTAATTCGGTTGTCTTTTTAGAGTTCCGTAGCCAAATGGCAAAAACGGAACCCTTATAGATTCGTCATGTCTGTCTGTCTGTCCGTCCGTATGTCACAGCCACTTTTCTCCGAAACTATAAGAACTATGCTGTTGAAACTTGGTAAGTAGATGTATTCTGTATACCGCATTAAGATTTTCACACAAAAATAGAAAAAAAAACAATATATTTTGGGGGTCCCCATACTTAGAACTTTTCATCAAACCCATACCTGTGGGGTATCTATGGATAGGTCTTCAAAAATGATATTGAGGTTTCTAATTTTATTTATTTTTATCAAACTTATACTATCTTTACAGGATAAACAACCCAATGCGACAGTACAGCCAATAACAAGAATATTGTATACATAAATTTTTCAGTATAAATACCTATTCAATTAATTTTTTTTGCAGATTATCTACTTTACATCATCATAGCAAATTACCGCTAGTGCCACCTTGTTAATATCATTTTTTTCTAAACTGAAGAGTTTGCGAGAGAGACACTTCCAAAGTGGTAAAATGTGCCCCCCCCCTGTGTAACTTCTAAAATAAGAGAATGATAAAACTAAAAAAAATATATTTGATGTATATAACCATGTAAACTACCAGCAAAAATTGGTTTGAACGAGATCTAGTAAGAAGTTTTTTTTTTAATACGTCATAAATCGTACATCGCAACTTTTGCTTATAATACCTACAGGTTTGTACGGAACCCTCGGTGCGCGAGTCCGACTCGCACTTGGCCGGTTTTTTTATGTTTACATACATACCAGTCAACCACATAACCCTCCACCGTAGTCGGGTGAAAAGAAAAAAGAAGAACGAGACGGCGCCGATACGATCTGCTTGTAATTATTAAGAATTATTGGAAAGAAGTTTCCTTTAAACCTGTCAAAATGGAATAATTTGTGTTGATTGCTTAACAGTGAGAAGTGTCTCACTGCTAAGCAATCAAGCAAGCAGGCTCGCTAATATTTAATTATTTAAAATAATAAACTTCAGTGATAAAAACTGAATCGTCACTCGGTAATTTTCAATCGCGTCAAATTCAGGAAAATGAATGAAATTTAAAAAGGTATGTTTTGCAATGCGCAAATGAAGCGCTTCGTATAAACATATGATATATACCTGTAGGTCATAGAACCATTTGGGCCTTGTTGAAAAAAAGAACAAAATGACGGGGCCGGATGAAAAAAAAATCAAAAAATTATTTGATTTGAAATGAACAATCTCAATAAGCGTGGTCTAGTTCTAATAACATCCTACGTATTTTAAGCGAAAAATAAGACGCACCGTGGTTATCAGTGTGGAGGTGCTGGTCAGAAGATCCCACAGCTAAAATTTTATTGCAATTTTCTTTTGTATCTGCGTTTGTATACTATAGTATTTAAGAACAATGTTATGGTACCAACAATTTTGCCTAGTTGCCATTAATAAACAAATATTAAATTTAATTTTCAATTCTTTTTGTGAAATCTTTTAACGATAAGGTTTATTTGGAGTGGGAAAAATTTCAAAAAGTCTTTAGTAAAAAGTTTTTTACATACCAGCTAGAACAAAAAAAAAAAAGTAAATTGTGACATAATAATGATTGTGATGTACTTTTTGCTGTCACTGATAACAGTTTTGTTTTGACGTTGAATACAAACAAAATATTAATTGTTACATTGCTTATTAGAATAATTTAATGTACAAATTATGTTTCTATTTTGTAAGGTAAGAATTTTTATGTATTTTAAAGGACGATGTAGTATCTTTTTTCGATGATATTTTACTCCTTTGCTCAGCAGAGCCACGGCTAGATTATAAAAATGAAACAACGTCTACTCGTGAATAGGTTCACTTTTGTACCAATTACGTATGCGTCGTTTTTTGTATAGTTTTTTAGGACTATTTACCACTACGAAGAATATTATAGGGTTAAATCGTATCGTAGCATCTTCTGACGAAATTGATAGGTTATAATACTGATTCTGTAAAAATGTAGGCCTAATTATATTCGTGTGATTGGTGTATCGCAGTTCACGACACAACACGACACGATACGGCACAGGACGACACATAAAGTAAATCTATCGTAATGTATTTTTTTTCAGAAAGTCGGTCCGTTTACAAATACCCTTCGCGCTCAACTACCCCTTAAAAGTACCTACCGTGAAGCCTCTTACACGATTCATCATCATAAACACGACTGTGTCGTTATAGGGGCAGGAGGAGCTGGCCTACGGGCCGCCATTGGGCTGGCTGAAGCAGACTTCTCAATAGCGTTGGTTTCTAAGCTGTTCCCTACTCGATCCCACACCACTGCTGCTCAAGGTGGTATGAATGCTGCTCTTGGAAGCATGCATGAAGACGATTGGAAGTTTCACTTTTATGACACAGTCAAAGGATCAGATTGGCTTGGTGATCAGGACTCTATACATTACTTAACAAGAGAGGCACCTAGTTGTGTCTTGGAATTGGAGAACATGGGTATGCCGTTTTCAAGAACAAAAGAAGGAAAAATATATCAGCGGCCATTTGGAGGAGGAACCGTCAACTTTGGGAAGTCTGTGGCCAAGAGAACATGCGCTGTTGCTGATCGTACTGGTCATTCCCTACTCCACACGCTCTATGGATACTCGACGAAGTTCAAGAACATTCAACACTTCACCGAGTTCTTTGTGATGGACCTTCTCGTCCAGGATGGCGACGTGGTCGGCTGTATAGCCATTGATATGGATGACGGCAGTCTTCACAGATTTCAAGCCAAGAATACCGTGATGACAACTGGAGGCTATCCGAGGATGTTCTTCTCATGTACAGCCGCTCACACCTGCACTGGTGACGGAGTCGCTATGGCCTCAAGAGTTGGCATTCCACTCCAGGATATGGAATTCATACAGTTCCACCCAACGGGTATGTACGGTTCAGGCTGCTTGATGACTGAAGGCGCCCGCGGAGAGGGCGGTTACCTAGTTAACAGCGAAGGACAAAGGTTCATGGAAAAATATGCTCCGAAGGCAAAAGACTTAGCGAGTCGTGACGTAGTGTCTAGATCTATGGCTACAGAGATACGACAAGGTCGCGGAGTAGGACCACGGAAAGACCATGTGTACCTTCAACTGCACCACCTTCCTGCAGAGCTGATAAAGAACAAACTACCCGGGATCTCGGAGTCTGCCTTCACCTTCACTGGAGCGGATGTTTACACCCAGCCGGTGCCGGTCCTACCCACCGTCCACTATACTATGGGTGGAATACCTATCAACTATAAGGGACAGTGCCTAATACACCAGGATGGCAGGGACCTGCCGGTTCCTGGTCTGTACGCAGCAGGCGAGGTAGTCAGCAACGCTCATGGGGCGAACAGGCTTGGAGCCAACTCCATATTAGACGTCGTTGTTTTTGGACGATCTCTTGCGAGAACCATTGCCGAAAACAATAAACCGGGTGAAAAACAAAGGCCTTTGAAAGATAATATATGTGAGGCAACCCTGGATAATTACAATAAGATAAAGAACGCGTCCGGTAGCATTCCACCACACGAACTGAGAGAGGCGATGAGGCACACAATGCAAAACAAGTGCGGAGTCTTCAGGGACTCCAAACTATTGGATGAAGCAAACGTGGAAATACAAAAGTGGTTCGGCGCTTACGAGAAAATTCGAGTGGTGGACAAGCGTTTGAATTGGAACACCGACCTGATTGAAGCCTTGGAGCTGCAAAACATGCTCCAAGCTGCCGTCCAGGTGGTCGCTTGTGCCAAGAATAGGACGGAGAGCAGAGGAGCACATTTCAGGGATGACTGTCCTAAGAGAATTGATGAGTATGACTACGGCAAAAGTACGGAGGGACAGACAAAGCTGCCATACGAACAACACTGGAGGAAACATTCACTATCTACGGTGAATCTTTGCACAGGTCAAGTCACCATCACCTATCGGCCGGTCATTGATAACACCATAGATGATAACGAAGTGAAATGGATCCCTCCTGTGCCCAGAGTGTATTAGTTAGCGATGTATTCATTTTCTAAAAATGTGTGACTATGAAATAAAAGTATTGATATAATTACATTATTTGTAAGTTTAAAAAAAGTGTTTGCTTTTTACCACACAACTTGTTATCTATGAATCGATTCACTTTCCATCGGGTGAGATTTGGGCCAAGAGTTTCCCCGTTTTGCATAAAAAAAAAAAGATTTAATAAATTCTATTTTTTTTTGTGTAAGGCTTTACTTTCCGATTGATTTCATATAAATTCATGACAACCGGTTCAGTAGTTTGGTTTTTAAACTAAAATATCTGGAAAATATCTATTTCTTTTATAATCTATTGGATATTATATCATTTAAGTGAACGAAATTGCGTATTCTGCTTTCCAGTGCTGTTGTTGTTATGTATGGTACCACTAAAAAGTGAAAAATAAAAGTTTTTACAAAAACGATTCATTCTACATTTCATGTCCAGGCTGTCTTTTTCCATTCCGGGTTGCCTGGAAGAGATTGCGGAATGCGATAAGGCCGCCATTTGTATATTTTTTTTAGTTTAAGGTTTTCTTCATGTTTTTATATTTTGGTGTACAATCAAGCATATTAAATAAATCATAAATAAATATGACACCCGAAGTAGGTTAAAAAAAAAACTAAAATATAAAATTACTTTATTTAGAAACACAAAATGTTGCAAGAGCGCAACAATGCGCTCTTGCAACATTTTATCGAACATGAGCTACATTTTGTTATGATACTAGATGCCATACTTACATGAAAGGCGATGTAAACGGTAGCCCACAAAAACAGCTCTTAGCTATAAATATCGTCATTGACAATGCAGAAATTTAAACAAAAACAACTTATTTTTAGGTTCTACCCACCGACCGAGCTTATTGGCCACTCAACATTATAGGTAAGCAGATCTAGGTATCTTCGTATTAATAAAAATAAATCGTGCGTTGTGGGAAATTATGGAGATTCTTTCCCTCGATCCACGTCATTGCGACGCTCGTCTCTTCTGCTAAATGGTGCTACGTCAGGATGGCCACGCCTTGTTTTACCTAGGGGATTCCAAATATGGCTAGAATTTCTATCCTATCCTACTAATATTATAAATGTGAAAGTTTGTGAGGATGGATGGATCGATGTTTCTCTTTCACGTCAGAACGCCTGAATGGATCTTCATGAAATCGGCACAGAGGTTGATTATAGTGTGGAATAACACACAGGCTATATAATTTATATCCTGGGAGTGTTTCCCTAGAGAACACGCGGGCGAAGCTGCTGGCAAAAGTAAGTCAAAACATACATCAATAATCATCACATGTGAATTTGTACCACTGATTGAATATATGTGTGCCTAAACCAAACGCTTTTTCCTACAAATTATCACATCCAAAACTTATTCAATCTTGTGAAAACACCAACTAAAGTATTTCAAAGCGTTTTCGTCTGCTAACTGTGTGCAGAGAAACTGAAAAATCAACTCGTGTATAATATATCATTTTGATACATAAAGTCTTTACTGAAGATGGCAGTAGAAAGCTAGCTTGCGGCATAAAGTATTTTTAGAAAACTGATTTTATCACTTGGTATTTCCAAACGATATTTTTGGATTGTACAGTCATGCGTAGTGGTTTTTGCGCAACAGTTTAAGCTTTTAATGGAAAAATGATTTAATAGTGAACAGAGGGCTTAGGCCAAGTTTTAAACGTAGGTACTCGATTGCGTTACCGTAAACGTTCGCTTATGTCAAACTGTATGGATTGTCTTTATTGCCACTAGACGGCGCTTATACGGTTTCAAATTCAATACAAATTGAAATTTACGCTTATGCGGTCGAAGCAGGAGGAGGATCGATGTGATCTTATATATGGTGTACATAATAAATAAAAGAGTATTCTATTCTATCGAGAACGTTAAAAATTTCACATTAAGGCCATAGTAGTCATATAAAGCCACAAAAAACCGATAAGCAACGACATCGATTAATGTTCCCAATCGATGATTGATTGATTAGTGTAGTTTATCATAAGACATTCAAAAAGGTGAAAGTTTTCATGAAAGTGAAAATGTTGTACTGTTATCTACTACTTCATTGCAGCACATCGGCAGTAAAAGATATTGTGCAAACAAGCTTAAATACTATTAAAAAGTAAATTATTACAAAATTAAAAATAAAGGAGGAAACCAGGAGCTAACCGCATAAACAATTTCAGATAACAGACTTTATCGCTATAAATATTTCAAACGACATTATGGAATAGTACAATCATGCACATCGACTTCCTGAGGATGCATAGTGGTTTACGATGTCACTACAAAGTTATGGCGGCTGTAGACGACGTAGAGTGTCGGTCGTAAACACACGCTATAAAGCGGGTGTGGCCGGGTAACGACACTACATTACAATGGGTATTTGAGCTTTTATGAAGTTGAAAATTTTAAATAAGTATTATAAAGTTGTTTGCACTTTTGTGTTTAAGTGTACTTTTATGGTTTTTGAATAAAACTTTGTGGGTTACCTAATTATCAAACGATAGTCGAGTTATGCGTCTATAAATAAATAGGGCTTTCGATTATTTTTCGCGATTTCTGTGTTGGTCCCACAGTAAAAGTTGGAGTGATAAGTACAATGACCCTTTTCCGAGTTTTGCGTTTATGTGGTTACATGTTGTAGGTAATAAATAGTCATTCACGGTTCAGAAATGGCGATTAATGATTATAAATACGTAATAATAAATTAAGGTTTCATACGATAATCTATAAAAATAGCAAAAAAAATACGTTGTTTGTATGGGAGCCCCTTAAATATTTACCTATGCTCTTTTTTAGTTTTTTGTATAGGTCTAGCTATCAAGGTTCACGAGATACAGTCTAGTGATAGACGGACGGACGGACAGCGAATTCTTAGTAATAGGGTCCCGTTTTACCCTTTGGGGACGGAAACCTAAAATGCATAATTGTACTTGTGAGGTTACCAACCCATTGCTTGTAAGTAGAATGTTGGAGGAAAAACTTTGTTTCCTGTAGGAAATATGTACCAAAGCTAGTGCGCGTTCCACCGGGACTCCCGTAGTCCGGAGATTGACATAACCCTTTGCCTTTTCCAGAGGAAGGGAATCCATGGGGATATCATGATTATAAAAAAAGATGTAAGGTATTTTGCGATTGCACCGGGTCAAAAAGAACGATAAAAGCAAAAGAATGAACGTGAACAACGCAGGCAAATTATTTCGTGTTTTTTTTAGAATATAATTTAATTGTTACTTTTGTTTGACACATTTAAAGGGTTCTATAATCAACATGTCCGTCTGCCTGTCTGGCGCGGATTAGCTCAGAGACGTTTAGCACTAGGAAGTTGGATATTAATCACGCCGAATAAGTGGTAAAATAAGATCCTGAAATAAAAAATATATTTTAGGGTGGTGGCGATGTTTTTATTTCTTATCGTCTCTCCCATGATGAGTGATTCGTTAGATAGGACGTTTAAATATATTTTCCAAAAACAAACGTATCTATCGATTTAAAAAGGAAAGCTATCACAGCTAAGTAGGTTTTACAACTTAACGAGTTATAGTTGCAACTACGGAACCTTACACGGCGTGTGGCCTGACACGCACTTGGCCGGTTTTTTCATTTCTTAATTTAACTTGTTGAGTGTTCGTAAATGGCAATGTGTCACTTACAATTGAAACTGCTGGTACCTGGTGAATGAAAACAGTTAAAAGTTTCAGCAGAGATATTATTTTACTGTTTTTCTTCAATGAAAAATACAGCAATAAAGAATGGAATTTACAGTTTTCAATAATGCGCAAGCTGTGAAAGTTTGCTTGGCTATAAAGATATTTTTGTGGAATGTATTGAACCCGTGAAGTTATTAGTTACGTATTGTTGTTCCCCCACCTACTTATGATGCAAAACTTTTTTAATAGAAAAGTTTTTTATAGTAAACCATCCGGACCGCTAAACGTAGACAATAATGTAGACTATCGACGCGACGGTCAAAAGGGTGCTTGGTGATCGAACTTTTTTGTGTTGAGTTATCAGACAGCCAAAGCTGACCCAGTCAAATACATTTTCAGGTTACTTTAGTAGTCCTTTGGTGGAAAAGGTGGGAATTATTCACCGTAAATCAAACAGAATGAACAAGTGCACCTGATTTTTATGAATGGGTGATCATCAAATGAAACCTTCGCTCCGGTAAGGAGCGGAATAGTGTCAGACTTTGCATTCCTCCAAATTCCCTTTGCGTTCCAGGGCCGCGGTGACTTTGTTTGTATTAAAGGTTATAGAAAGCGAAATACCATTTTCTGTCTTTAAACTCTTTTTCAAAAAAGTTCTAAACTAATTTTGGAATGTAGGTATTTTGCGTATGCGTACCAACTAGTGCAAGTTTAAACAAACACAATGAGGAGCAGACACTCGTTAAGTGTAGAACGTTGTGTCGAGATGTCTCCTAATGCGGCTTTACCAGAGTTTAAATCTTGCTAGTTAGCTTTTCATATACACCTATAGTAAAAATAATCGTCGCTGGAACTCGACGCGACTGCAGCCGCCGAGCGGTGACACTGGTGATACAATGTCCAGCGGCGGCGAGGCGGAGTTGAGCAGCAGCTGCTCTAGTCAAAATCTTTTCAGTTCAGTTCTAAAACAAGCCTCTCTAAACGACAAAAAAACCTACAATCATTACCTATGCAAGTAGGTACTCGTCCCGCCGTTCGTCACTAGCCCGGTATACTTGTTCTGGCAAGTTCAATATTTATCCCGCTATCGGTCGCCGGTGCCCCGTTCGGTTAGGCTGACTGGATGCAACGCATGCAGATGAGTTTGTGTGACATGAACGTATAATTAGGTTCTCAACTTGACTCTAATTTGGATGGGGAGGAATTGTGATTCGCAGAATTCTAGTTGTACAATTATCCTAAAAATACTAGCCTATGTATAGTGGCTTCAAATAAGGTGGACCGATGACCTGGTAAAGCTGGTAGATCTTGCGCAACGGAATTGGAAATGATGATTTATTATTTATTTATTATATACTTTATTGTACACCTCATAACAAGTACAGGAATAACGTTTATAAAAACAAGTGTACAATGGGCGGTCTTATCGCACAGGGCAATCTCTTACAGACAACCTTAGGATGGATTGAACGAAAGTAGTTAGATTTAGGGCGGTCAGTGTACAAACATCATAAATAATATTATTTAGATATAATATGTAAAATAAACGCTTAAAATACACATACTAATAAATATCAAATATTTAATTGGGAAAGGAGAAGAAAATTTATAGTGAGAGGTAATGCTCCTTCACCATTTCTTTAAACGTTGCTAGCGTTTGAGCACGTCTCACATCTATGGGCAATGCATTCCACAAACTGATTGGATTGGATTGGATGATCATCATGATGATGACCTATAACTTTCCTACTGCTGGCAAAGGTCTCAAGTATTAGTCATTATAGTGCCTCTTGCTCAAGAGATTTCATGTTTACAGTCACCTACTATAAAATAACCATAGTTATTGCTAGATCAGTAAAAACCTTCGTCATTTGCCCAAGTAAAAATGAAACGTGGAATTATCGCTCCACTTGATTTGTTTCCTTAGCGATAATTTAGTTTGTGTACAGTGTAGCACAAACCACAATATTGCATGAAACTAATGCAATCTACTTACTGAAACGCTGCAACGAGTCACAGTAAGCGGCATAAATTATACTGAGTTATGCTCATCCAGTAACAACCTAAATTGTTCAAGGATCGCATGTACGAGCTCTGGCTTGTGTATTCTATCCATTCGAAGCAAAATTACCCAATACTTTCCTCATTCCGACTTATTATCGATATCAATCGGATAGCTCTAATCGCAGGTGTGATCCGAGAAATTAGGAAGAAAACGACCTTCCGATATTTGACGAAAATATTCCTCATAACCCGGATACAAAAACTCTGTCAGAAGCAAACAATAGCAAAGACAAATAGGTAAACAGTGGCGTATCGACGAGTCTTTGTTCAACGTAATTTTTGCGAAGAACACTACGAACAAAAGACCTTTTGTACTCAGTAACGGATACCTGAAAAAAGCTAATTGGCGACCGCCTACTATTGTCATGAAAGACTCATAAATAATGCCGAGGAAACAACCTAAAAACTATGACTGGCGATTGGGAAGTTGCGCTGGCTTTTCATGACAAGCAATCTTGATACTGGCATTATATTAAAAGGTTTCCTTCACTACTTTTATAGTTGGCGAAGAACTTTTAAGTTTCTTTCCTATTGGCTTGTGATACCATAAGCTTGAAAAGAGGCCAAATTTTTGTGTGAACTGAGAAATTATAGTGTTAGAGATGAAAATACGTTTGATCAAGAGTTATGAAATTGTTACTTGGAAATTCTCTCTAACTAGTATAAAATAAGTGGTTACTGTCGGCTTTTGTATTGTTCTTCCCCAAAGAGCGCCAGCTATCCTGAGCAGTTCGCATTCATCCGCTGCCAGCCACTTTCTTCAAATCATCGGTCCATCGTGCCGCAGGGCGCCCCACACTACGTTTGCCCTCACGCCGCACTTCCACTTCAGCATGCTGATTCTACGCGCAATGTCAGTGACTTCAGCTCTCTGGCGAATGACTTTGTTCGGTTTAAAGATTCTGTATTTATTCTAAAAGAACATACATTGTTCACTTAACGAATAAATACATAATGAATGTTAGTGTAGTCCAGTAGCTTGCAGTTTTGTTTTCAAAATGTAGGTAGTTGTTGTTTGTTGGTACCTATTGTGTGTTAGGCGGCCAATACACGACAAGTTTGAATGTCAGTTTAGACACAGTCAAGGCTTGACTGGCGGATAGCTTATCGTGTCATGTAGTGACTGATGGTTGCATGAATTCTGATGGAAATCTGAATATTTCATGGGTCATGATTTATAGAATTCTATCCACCAGAGAAACCCCGACCATTGCTTTCTCCATTGCACGAGGTTAATTATGGTTAGTGTACACTTTAAGAATCCGTAAGTCATTACTGGTAGGACGCACTGGTTATAGACCCTGATCTTAAGGGATTGTGGGATTGATGATTCATAAATATCACGCAGCTTCCCAAATGTGGCCCAGCCCAAGCGAATTCTTCTGGTCGCCCCCTTTTCAAAGTTGTGCCGCCCAAGTTGTATAATTTGGCCTAGATATTATGTACTCTTGCTCAACCTTGAGGGTGGTGCCATTTACGATTACAGGTCTCGGGGTGATATGACCATTCATCCAGACAGGCTTTGAAAAATCACTCAGGTAGTTCAGCATTGCCTCCAGCTCCTGCAGATTCAGCACTGACAATGTCATCCGCAAAATCGGAGGTGATTCTTCGCTAAATCTCAATTTTCTTAACTACTCCATTGATTTTGAAACAGTTTTCACTAGGTAATATTATATATAGAGCTATGAGCAAGGTTTGTGTGCAAGATTTGTGTCGAAGCGAAGCCGGAGCAGATAGCTAGAATCACCTAAAGTTAAAAATAACTATCTTATCTTCTTACTAGAAACTTGAATCAAGTGTTTATCCCAAGCTCAAAGGACAATTATTATTATCAACGACGTCAAACGGTCAAAATTGAAATTTAATCTGGCTAATCCGCCGTCAATAGGACTAACTAATAATACAGTAAGTGCGGTTGTACTAAGGGCCAAAGCGAGGGACCGTTTCCTTTGTGAACTTTAACTAAGTTAATCGGACCCGTTACGTGGGTAGCGATAGAGGACAAAATAATTCATCACGTTTAACAACCGACTTGAACGTGTTACAAAATGTACACCTTGTAAAATTTGATTCGCCCGCCTCTCCGGACGTTTTTCATATTTATGCATTCGATTTTGAACATGCTGTCGACAGAAATGTTAGCGTAACAGCTTTGACAATTTATAATCTGAATGTGATTCCACATTTTTTGGTTAGTTTTTCGTTGTGGTGAAAATTATTTGAAATTCAAATGTTTGCAAAAAAATTTGCGTCATTTGTGGTTTTGAACTATAGTAATTAACTTAAACAAAAACTTGTCAGACGTCTGATCTTGGTGCTGAACTATGGATGTGGATTAATGTTTAATTAGTAAAATGTAGGCACATTCAACTAACACAGATAGGTACTTGTACAAGAACAAATGGGTGTCAGATGAAAAATAAAGGAAGTGTTCTTTTAATTCCAGTAATAATCAATCAGTATATCAGTATCAATATAAAATTCTTCCGTTACTTACTGATTGAGTGACAGACAGCCAAAACTACTAAGTGCCAATTATCGCATGTCAATCGCAAACTGTCAAAAAAGCCTTAATTTTCATACATTTTTTATTAGTTTGCGATTGAAATGCGAATGCGAAAGTTGTTTAAAAATTAGTAGAATTGGCCCTCTGGTAGTAGGAAGCTGAAATTAGGTAGCTTTCCTGGAGTTTTTTTTTCTTTTTTTTTTTTAGGTGGCTTTTCTCCATAGGAGAGCACTAATAGAGGATTTCCTGACATTCCTACGGGAACGAGGAAAACCGGAAATACGCGTACGAAATTGCGGGCAAAAGTAAGTGAGAAAAAACTTTTTACAAAAAAATACAACCGACTTCCAAAAAAAAAAACACTACAAAGTAAAAAATAACTTTAATTTCGGAAGTCGGTGTTTTTGTTACTTTCTTCGTATTTTGACACCGACTTCCGAAATTAAAGTTATTTTTTATTTTGTAGTGTTTTTTTTTTTGGAAGTCTGTTGTATTTTTTTGTAAAAAGTCTTTTATTTTTCACTTTTTAGTGGTGCCCCACACCTAACAACACCACTGCAAAATCGCAGAAAAGCAAATTCCAGCTATTTCGATTTAAAATCCAAAGTTCGTAACCGATTTTGATTTGATTTAAATGGAATCAATCTGCAAGTATATCCTTTCAGATAAAACAAGAATTTTTCAAATCGGTTCATAATTGTCGGAGTTATGAGGTCACAAACATAAAAAAAAAAAAACATAGAACCGAATTAATAACCTCCTCCTTTTTGGGAAGTCGGTTAAAAATTAAAGTGAATACCGGTTTTTTAATACTCGTAGATATATATATAGCTTTTTTTTAAAACGTTGCCCCAAGCTTGGAATTTCTCCTGTACCGTGGGTGCGTTAACAAACATACAAAGTCACATACACATACAGCCAGACCCGGAACAACTATCTGTAGGCCATACAAATATTTGTTCCGTGCGGAAATCGAACCCACGACACGCGACGCAGCAGTCGATCGCTCAACCACTGCACCAACCTTGCCGTCAATATTCTTAAGTTGCAATCCGAAACAAACAATGTTCATGCATCAAAGTGTAATAACAACAAGCAAAAAACTCGAGCTAGTGCCAGTAAGGACCACAATATCGCAGTATACCAATGTCTCACCGGTATATAGATCACTTCTTCAGTTATCTGTGGCACGACGTTGATTGATGGTGCCCTAAACAAACGCCAAACTCCACGAAATACGTCTCCGTACATATTTGCTGAATTAACAGCTTTTTGAAAATCTTTCGACAAGGAATATTAATCATGTTCGTGTTTTAAAACGAATTACATCTGTTTTGACAGCAAAGCAGACAGCATTACTCTAATACTTAAGTAAATCAGATCTTTTTGAAAAAATCTTTTATCATTTGAAAAGCATTTTTTTCTGGTGGTACGTTATTGATATTATTGTACTACGAATATCAGTGAACAGGCACAAAACCAATATGTTCTTGAACTGAATAGGTTATGTTCCTGTGACTGGTCGTCTTGTAGGGCGGCTGCGCATGTTCCTATGACTTTGCATGTCCGTTTGACCTTGGCAATGGTGGAAGTTGTTTTTCAATACAAGATTAGCTAGTTCTTTTTCAGTTCTTCAATTTAAGCTGTCTGCTACTGACTGAATATTAAACTATTTGTGAAAGTAAAAAAAAAAAATAGACGCGCTAGACTAAAGCTAGACGTTTTTCAGTCTACAAAATTAATAGAATAGATAAGTTAGTAGTCCAGTCTACCCAAGGAAGGAAAAATAATCCGTGTATAAGCAAATTTAGGAATAGTTGTAGGGAATGGTGTTATAAACAAAATACTAAAAGTACAGATCGGTGGGTTCAGAATGCAAACGTGAAAATAAAAAAGTAAAGTAAAAATAATTAAAAATAAACCAGGGTTTCCGTAAAACATAATTTAAAGGAGTGTCCTTATAGTTTCCAGCCCGTTCTTCTCCATAGAGATGTATTCATAGGAATGTGCAATTAGGTTCGGCTTTATGACTGACTAACTTCTTGATAACTCAAGAGTGTCTGCAAATGGTTTACTAGAAATAAATTAATGTAGTATTTAATATATAAACCATTTACTTCGAAAGCAGATTCAAATTAGAGTTGGTGATAAACACTACTGGAACCATGACTTCCATACAATTTAATGCTTAAAATTTTTACATAAACATTGTCTCTCTAAAATTAACGTTTTAGACTATGTAAATATTTACTTATTAACTTAGCCCGAGCACATCTAATTAAAAACATTAATTACTTGTACCCTTAACAAACATGACATTATTCGTACATGATTCTCTTTAATTTTACAAAATTCGGTTAGTACAAAGGCAATAAAAAACTGGTTGTGAAAAGAGTGCCTTTAGTAATTATTATAAGCCACCCTTTTATAGCAGTAGGTAATAAAAATAATTGCAATGCGCTAGAAAAACAGGTGCTCATTGTTCGTTATATAAATGTAACGCGGATAGTGCCATTAGGATATTTCTTGCGAATTTAATTAATCCGGTATTAATAGCACGTACATTCAAAATTTATTGCGTTGTGAATACGTTTATGAGTAATATCTTTTCAATCTTTTCATAGGCTCATGAAAATTAAACTTTTAGGGATACGTCTTCAAAGAAGTTTGTTTTTTATGGTGCTTGTACACGGTTCTGTAGTATACGCATGTTGAGGCACTTGCGCAGGTTATATGCTCCGTGGGAAGGTGGTGCGCGGGTCCAACGACTCGAGCAATTAATTCGCGCGATCTGTGACTTGCGACATTTTGACGGAACTCAACTTAAGGCCCACTCATTTGCATTGACCAAACGAGCAAGTTGTGGATGCAGCTTACGTAATTAGCCCACGCCTTGCTTGCTCTAGTTACTTGCACCGTGTAGGTACTGTATGCTTGTGCACAAGCCATTAACTTGTGCTTGTATACTACTTGCGCAAATAACCCGTGCCTTTACTAGCTCCAGTTACTTGCATCGTGTGAGAAAAAGTGCAGACTGAGAGACATTTAAAAATAAAATCCATGTGACTATTATAAACGCGTTTAATTCGTAACGGCTAAACGATTTAAGATTTAACAAAGCACACGGGTAGACCGAACATAGACATTCCCCGGGAGTAGATGCGTTCCCCTGCGATAAATTTCAGAATTCAAGCGGGAGAAGCCGCTGGCAGTAGCTATGGTAGGCGCTAGATGATGTCTAATAACGGTCATTAACTCACATATATTTATTGACTTTCTTATTATTAAAAACAGAAATAAAGACATAAAGCTGCCTGAATCGACTTATTTTACGTTCATTTTGAATAAAAAACGCATCATAATTTATTTTTCGGGTATCAACGAAGGGATATTAGAGAAAGGTCAATATACTTTATTGCAAGTTTATCTGGCATCTACCATGGTTTTGGTATTTATATACTTAAACAAAAACTTTTTTACAAAAAAATATAACCAACTTCCAAACAAAACACTACAACTTGTTTATTGAAGTCGGTGTTTTTGTTTTTGTATGTTTGTTTTTTATCACCGAATTCCGAAATTAAGTTAATTAATAATTATTTTATACGTTGTAGTGTTTTGTTTGGACGACGTCTTCGTCTACGCAGAAAATGAAAGAAGCAAAAATGCTCATCAATTTAAAAGCTTACTTATTTACTGAGCCAAACTGAATTAATTTTTTACGGAACCAAAAGGCAAGTATGCCTCATCGAACTAAAAAGAATCACAGAAATCGGATCAGAAACCTCGAAGTAAACGGTGTAAAAACATTAAAAAAATACCAACTGATTTGAGAACCTTCTTCTTTTTTGGAAGTCGGTTAAAAATGGGAACATACAAAAAATAAATTGTCCGTAATGGCAATACAAAAATTCATCAACTAAACCACTGAAAAAGTCAACATGCTCAAAGCCATAGCTACATTGCATTTGGTACATTGAACATTAGAATTGAAGCCTTTTTTTCATGAAGGCTCTCTCTCCGAAGAAACTCAATTGTCTGGGTAATGTTCTAGCTACATTGTTGATTAGGAATGGCAGCCTCGCTATAGTTTTCATTTATTTTCTCTCTAGTACCTAGTGCAGCACCGTGTTGCAGTCGGAAAGAGAAAAACGTCCATTTAGATTCATTTATTCGCGCAAAGTAGGTGCACTTACGTTAGTTCGTGGAGCTCACTGCTTCAAAGATATAAGTTGACATGCAAATGTTGCAAAAGGATAGGATAGGAGGAGATGTAAGGCCATATCCCACTGGCGTTTTACGAGTTTTGGCGTTTCTCCAACGTCTATGCAGCGTCAACGCTGCGCAGACGCTACGTTGACATTGTGATTTTTGGCAACAGGTACATTCACGCCGTCCCGTCCGCGCCCACACGGAAAGAGCGGGATGGCGTGATTTTACCTGTTGGCAAAAACGCAAGGTTAACGTCACGTTGACGCGACGTTAACATTTGACACTACAGACTTGGACGTTGGAGAAACGCCAACGCTCGTAAAACGCCAGTGGGATAGCGGCCTAAGTAAAAAAAAATAGAATATCATAGAATTGGTAACTGGCTCATATCTCATTTTTATTGTTGACTAGCTGTCCCCCGCGGCTTCGCTCCCGCAATTTTTTTTTTTCATAAGAACCTTTTCCTGAGTATAACAAACACAATAAAAAAGAATTAGTGAAAAAAAAAGTTCGCGCGTGATGACGGGACCAAGGGAAATAGGGATTAATTTTTATATATAAGATTTACTTGTATTTAATATCATTTATGATTCTGATGGCATTACTGCTTTAAAAACATTTATAAATATGTGTGTGTTTGCATTGTATAGACTCAAGTACCCTGGCGGTTGAGAGTGTCATGCTCACTCAAAAGCCTAGCTGATGGTGGCGTATGCGTTAAATTATTTGGCTTCATTCAAAATGGTTGAGATGAATGGGCCTGGCGCATGTCATAGCGCCGTCGGTTGGGACTGGTCATTTCTCAACTGCCATGGTTTATTTTAATTATTTCTTTAAATTGTTCCTTTTTTATTCCAGACGTTTTTATCGGGCTCGTCACATCGTTCTCACATGTATGTATAATTTCAACACGATGTCAACAAAACTTTGTAACGATTTATTATTTTTAAAAGAGTGTCCGTGGAGTTTCTTGCACGTTCTTCTCGATAGAGATCTACGCTTTGAAACGAGCAAATAGCTTCATCTTTTTGGACGAACCGACCTTGACAATTCAAAAGTTGAGTCTGAGTCTTTGAAAAGTACTCAGAAAACGCTAACGTCAATTTGTAGTTACTTAGCTAAAGTAACGTCTTTGTTTTTTACTTTTGATAGACACACTTTTGACCACTTTCTCACGTAATGGGTAAGCGAATATGTGGTCGAAGATGCAGCACGCTTGCCTAGAAGTGACTTATTCACTCTTGACTTAAAGACTCCCAGGTTGGAGCTATCAGGCAAAGACTAGCTAAAATTTGCACTCCTTAGCTGTACGCAAGTGTCTTTTACTGACGCGGAGTCCTGCGTGAGCGACGAACGCTACGCGACGCGACGCTGCGAACGCGACGAACGCGATCAACTCAACGGCATACCTTACATGCGGCCTATATGACAGTCTGCGGCGAGACGCGACGTAACGCGGACTTGTTATGAGGGCGACCAGATGCGGCACCAAGAACTACGTAATGGTTGATTCAGAAGCGTTGATCGCCGCAGTGTGTGAGCAAAGATTGTTGTGGGACAAAAAACATAAACATTATTGGAATCGTTTATTTTTAACTTTCAAGCAAAATTGTACTGTACTTCTCCATGATTCGAGAAGTAATGACCAAAATCACGTAGGACATTTGTCGCGTATAGCATCGCGTCGCATTACGTCGCGTCGTGTTGCGTCGCGTCGTATTCGTCGCTTACGCAGGACACCGCGTGTGACAATAACGTAAACATTTCTGTTAAATTCTATTTACGATACAATTTGTCGTACATATAAGCAAACGTTTACGTTATCATGATCAGGTATGTATCTTGTATTAGGCGCTCTGTATTGAATGCTTCAAGTTCGTACTTCTCATAGATATCAATCACTACATACATACCTACCTCAGCTTATTATACCGCGAAAAATTCCACTGGTTCTAAAGTCGCGTTGACTTTAAAAGCCTGCAGGTAAGCACCTTCACTGAAGAGGTGTGAATACAAATTAATAGAATAGATAATTATCTTGTCACTCCTCCCATTAATTAACTTTTTATGACAAAATTATGTCTGAAAATTAAAAATAATTGCTGAGATCAAATTAACGAGACATTTAGTAAAATAAATTATTGTATAATTCTTATTTTTTCACACATTATCAAACGAGCGAACATTACATAATTAATTAATACTTAAGGCAAAGCACTGTGGTAAGCTCTATCCGTTTTTAGGGTTCCGTAGCCAAATGGCAAAAACGGAACCCTTATAGATTCGTCATGTCTCGTCAGGTCTTCGAAAATGATATTGGGGTTTTAATATCATATTTTTCTAAACTGAATAGTTTGCGAGAGAGACACTTACAAAGTGGTAAAACGTGTCCCCCCCCCCTTTTTTTTTTAGGGATGGGAAATCATCCAATGACTCCTCCCGCTCTGGGTGTAGCGGGAGGGAGTGTCAGACTTCTACTGACTAAAACCCATCCATGTTCCTTCATTGCCCTTTGTGTTCCGGAGCCACGGTGTCTCTTGCGAATAATCCCGCGACTCCGGCAGGCGTCGGTCCTTTCGGGCCCCTCTGTGTGCTGACTCTCTTTGAGGCGCGCGTGGAACACTAACGCGCCATCGACACGGCCTGTCGTCACTAGACGACCGGACGGCGAGCCACCCATAGTTCGCCGTCCACAGACGTGTCCCTCCCCTGTAACATCTAAAATATGGGAATGATAAAACTGTGTAAACTACCAGTGAAAATTGGTTTGAACGAGATCTAGTACCTAAGTAGTTTTTTTTAATACGTCATAAATCGTAAATCGCAACTTTTGCTTATAAATTATAATATAATGCCTACAGGTTTATACGGAACCCTCGGTGCGCGAGTCCGACTCCCACTTGGCCGGTTTTTTTTATGAATGCTGTTTTCAAATAGCTACTTGGCACGTTTTTTCTTCTAATGTATAAAAATAACGTGTCACAGTGCTTGTTACCAAACTCCTCCGAAACGGCTGGACCGATATTTATGTTTTTTTTTGTATAGATTCAGTAGGTCTGAGAATGGCTCTTAGCCATTTTTTTAGGCATAACGACATTTGCCCGGTCAGCTAGTTAATTTACAAAAACCTCTAACAAGAACCTGATCAAATGCAATACTTTCAAGTATTAGGCTGATTGTCCACTGGAGTGGAGAAATATTAATAACTAGCTGACCCGCGCAACTTCGTCTGCGTCACATTTTCCATTATTGCTCCGCTCCTATTTTTCTTAGCGTGATGATATATAACCTTCTTCGATAAATGGGCTATCTAACACTGAAAGAATTTTTCAAATCGGACCAGTAGTTCCTGAGATTAGCGCGTTTAACCAAACAAACGAACAAACTCTTCTGCTTTATAATATTAAGTATAGATTAGAATTGCATAAAATGTTAGTGGCTAACACGGAGCGGATATTTTATGAAATTTCATTGGCTATGTTTATCTGCTCATCTCCCCTCCGTAACAGTGATGAGCAGTCAATTTTAAGACGCTTTGCCAACGCAAAAATATAAACCAAATAACGTTAAATTATTCAAACTTGTCATTTTTCATAAGAAACAATAAGCAGGATGTTATTAATAACGTTTAAAGCTCAGCTCGACCGCATATTTCACTTTTAAGTACACATTAAAATGTAAACTAGAAAATAGCCGCCATCTTGTTAGAAGTTATTTTAATAAACGACGCGTCGAACGCCCGAAGATTTTTTTATGTGGATTTTTCCACGAGTTAAGTAGTTGCCTTTTAGCCCGAAGCGGTTATCTGTGGACGTCAGGACTTCAACGATTTGACATTGTGTTCGTTAATATCGGTATTAGTAGGAGATGGCCACAAAAGGTTCCCTTGGGCTACGTTGAGAATGTCGGAAATTAAATAGGTTTCTAAGCTTCAAGGGTTCTGCTTAATTTTCGTTAAGATATGACCCGGATAGGATACACAGATCCGCAAAATGAGTCCATGATTAAAAGCTTCTCCAAAAAAGCTGTACTGTTTCATTAGAGAAAAAACGACCCCTGAAACTTTTTCCCATCCTTTGATGAACCCAAATAGATTTATCATTGTTAAGAGCACTTCCGGTTCGGTCTGCCCTATTCCTTTTCAGAATGAAAGAGCATTTTTATGTCATTCATTTCCGCTTCTAAAATAAATCGTAAAAAAACTTGCCACATCAATGGAGATTTAGACGTTGAATTCATTTGCGGGCTCAAAGAAACAAAGCTGACGTCGGTGACGTCATCACATGGCTTTGACTCTCCTGAGCCACCGACACTGTTTATGTCCGTCTCTGAATTGCATAGCGCGACGTTACCAAAGTTTTTTTCCCCACAAAGCAATCGTGAAATGTTTATTTCAAACGGCTTTTTTTTTCAGTTCTACTGTGTAAGCAAACATTTCAGTGTAAACATACTGGGATGGCATGAGAACGACGCTTTTCTTTGTTCCCGTATTTCACATCATTCTGGAACTTTTGTTGACTGAGTTGACGTTACTTGAAAGTTGAAACATGAAAATTTGTTCTGACTTATTTATATTATACAAAGATAGAATATTTTTATTATGTTAAAAAAAAAACAATTTAATATGCAACAAGCGCGTATAAAAAGAAATAGAAAGGCAAAAGATACTCACCCCGATGTCAATGGGAAATGTGCTCAGAACACCGGCAGCCATGTCACTTTGAATTGCAATAGGTACTAATTATTTGATGTTAATGTCCTGAATCCCGAAAGACTCGATGAGGGTAATACATTTACTTTTACCTCTCCCCTTTTAAAACAATGCACAATTTTGCACTCACTCCATTCCCTTAATAGCTGCTCATTTCCACTGTTCTAATCTCCCTAGTCCAACTTGCTGGGTTTACTTATAAGTATATACGCGCATATGAATAGCAACAAAAAGAGGCTTTACCGCGTTCCTTGGGGCATTAACTTGGTAATCTTTATTAACGAAGGGGACATCGCGCAGTTATTCCATGGGCTTTTAATACACGTACGTTTAGTGCAAAACTCTTTATCTACCCACCTACTGCTGTGCTGAAAAGGGTCTTACACAATAAGTATTTTTTTAACTGTCGCGTTTGACCACTACCTCACCTGATGACATTTAAGCATTATGTAATACATATTGCATTATTCATTTTTTGGTAAGCATTTTTGCTGAAGATACCAGTGACTTTTTTAACGATATTTTAAATGGAATAAGTATGGCGTGAATTCGGATATTTTTGTTAACGTTGAAAAAATAGTTTTTAGGGTTCCGTACCAAAATGATAAATGGAACCCTTAAGGTGTGAAAAAAAAAAAGATTGTCCAACTATCACAGCTGGATATTTCAAGAACTACTATTGCTATCAACTTAAAATTTGGAATAGTTTTAGATGACGTTAGCTCAAATATTTGAAATATTATACATATTTTTTGAAAGAGCGACTAAAAGAGGTTCTTGAAAAGTGGGGCTACTAGGGATGTATGTTACCATAATGAAAGAGCGCTATTTACACATTCTTAGCCATTTCATCTTTTTTAAGGACACATGGTTTACGTCTTTTGATGTTTTTTTTTTTAAATTGATCATTCCCCCCTTCCCTTATCTCCAAAGAAGGAGCAAAAGAGAAAAATCTGAAATTAAAACAAAACGATGTCTCTAAATAGCACACTTTTTCAGAAATCATAAACAAAAATGTATTAGTTCCACTATTGGTGAATAGGTGGTGCTGTAATTGTGATTGAATATTTGCCTTGCCGATGAAAATTTTAAAACATTTCACGTTTTATAGGATGGTACGGTACCCTCGGTGCGCGAGTCCGACTCGCTCTTACCCGATTTTTTTTAATAATAAATCTTTTGGGTCGTCCTTTAGCATATAGGTTTACACCTATTAGGAGGCTTTCATTAGAAAGCTTTCACAGGATTAATTTGAAACTATCAAATGACTCCTTTCTTTATAATCATGTTTTTTTTTAAGAATTGAACAATGGATGTGTACCATTTGGGCAAGGACACGTCACACCAGCTTACAAAGAAAATTTTATCCGGGTCAAAAGCAGGTGGTTTTCAACCCCGACCACCTTGGGAATACTGACACATTATCCTAACTACATATTAAGTTTCTAACACAATGTAAGATAAGTTGAAGAATACCCTATATATGGATACAAAGTATTCTAACAAAGAACTAACCTGACAACACCCGAGGTCAAATCTCACTATCCCATCAACTTAAAATTTAATATTTACAAAGTTCCGAAGCCTTTACAGGTCTTCCCTAATGTTTCTTTACAGCTTTGTAGTACATTTATTTCAAAAGGTGCTGTTAAATTACCCTTGTATAAATTAACTGGTGGTTTTCAAAGTAAATTGCGAATAAAATTACTTCACCTTTATTACTTAGACGAATATCTTATATTTGAACTCAATATTTCCGTTCTTCGAAGAATCCTCACGATGTTGCAAAACGAAAATTTAATTCAACGGAACTTTCTTGATTTCTAATTACTCTCATCGTTCGTCAAACAAATTCCGGAGAGAAAAAGATTCTATTATAGCATCTTCATAAACTCTGATAAAATAAGGACATGATCTTGATCCAATGAATGAGATTGGTCGATAAAAAATGGAGTCAGTAGTGTAATTTATTAGCAAAATGCTACTATCCGCTCATTTTGGCTTCGATACCAGACAATGTTTTGGATGTGCTCCAACTAATGTTTGTTCCGTTGTTTCCACTCCGATACGCCGAGTTATTGTGGACATCATCATTATAAAACTGTTATTATTTAGTAGCGGTCGTAAGTTTTTATTTGCACTTGATTAGGGGAATGATGATAAACAATCTGAATAAATCACATTTATTTTCGTTATGACGTCACAGTTGCAGACTTCTTTATTTATCACCAGGGTTGTGGAATTTTTTGAGTCAGTACGTAATAGTCAAGTGACACACTGAAGTTTTTTGATTATTTCCCATACAGAAAAAAAAAGGACTTCCTTATCAAATCGCTACTAAGTTTCATTCCAATTAACAAACTTATGAAAATGTAATTGGCCTTTTCTTGGCTAAACAACCAATTAAGTATGTAGGTACCATGAATCCAACTAATGACCTAATTATAAACTCTAGTGCAGCTTAGCCCTAACGTAACAGCTAAACTTGGCTTAAAACAGATCCGATGCACTTTGTCATAATACATTGTATGGGGAAGCCGTGGCTACATCCCAGGTCACAGGTGGCCGGGAGCGGGAAGTCTTGAGCATAGGATAACTGTGAATTAAAGGAGCCTGAATAAACAGTCTTGGTCCGTGGAGATGCAAGATAAAGTGGAGTGCTTCAAAATACGTGCAAGATAAAGTGGAGTGCTTCAAAATACGTGCAAGATAAAGTGGAGTGCTTCAAAATCCTAGAACATTGTAACAGCCTCTAAGGGTGACTGCAGCCCATTACAGTGGATCGGAGAAAATATTAAACAATCATGTCAGCCAAAATCTCCGCACCTCGTGGAGATTTTATGCAATGCCATAGGTTAAAATTTCTCCATTCCTCCGCTCCACTGCCTCGCTTTGCGCAAATGGACAGCAACCTTATTCTAGTCTTATTGAGATGAATTGACGGGATCTAGAAAAACTTTATTTTTGGACTTTTGAAATGCAAAAGAGCTTCAAAAGTCATAAAGTAAGTGCTTCTTGAAAAGAATGCGTTTAATGCCTTCGATTAGATTAGTTTCATGTTGGCTTTTTCTTTTTTTATAAATACCATGATGTTATTATTTTCAACCAGAAGCAAAAGTTTTACTACCTTATCGAAACGTAATATAAAACCACAACACTGTTTGGATAAAACAGGCGAATATTATCAGATTTAAAACACGGTTACATCGCACTCTCTCAGACGTAACACGTTTAGAATACAGGAAATTGTCGACCTCGGAAGTCAATGTTCGTAAGTGGAAGACATAAAATCTTCGCCATGAGCCGTAAAGGGGCAATTTCTTGTCTACGAGAGCATCGTCGCTATATGGTTCTATAGTCGGACGTGTTTGGAATCACTCGCAGAAGTATGTCCTGTTATCGGGAAAAAACGTCTTTAACGAACAAGAATTTGGTAGGTTTCACACAAAATCTACGATGATATTATTTTGGATCGAACTGTTTAGGTTCATTGAACTCACGTGCTTAAAGAACTAAGGAAACTTTATTAGACAACGAAGTTTATTCATACGAGTATGTTTCGTAATTATATTGAGTTATGTTGCAAGTTTGGTTACTGGTAATAACAAGATAAAAGTTTTTCGAAAATACACTCGATGTACTTTATCTTAATTTCTGAGAGGATATATACTATATTTGGATTCAGAATTCGAGTTCATTATCAAGTTTTCGAATGTAGCTAACTGTATTTCTTTCACACACACTAAGTTTTAATTCCATTGCAACTGATACTTGGTTCAGGGACTTTTTAATAAAAATGGTGAGTAAATATCTACTTTAAAAACACAACGGTAACGCGGATGTGATGATGATCAATTGAAATTATTATGTATTTTAAGTTCAGGAAATTTGTAATAAACGATATTTGGTGAACTTAAATTGTTCGATCAAACATCAACAATCGTCATCTCGCAAATACCAAAGCGGTTAGCATAGCGTTAGTTAGCAACCAATCAAAATGGTTAGTAATCATTGTAACGATTTCTAAACAAGCACGTCCAATGCCTGAAGAAAATCCTTTATTTACTTACAACCTTATTTATAAACAAATTTTAACCATATGATTAGTTTAAACACTGACTGGAGATTTTAAATCCATGTCTCTATTTTTTCATTTATCGGTTTACTAGCTGACCCGCGCAGCTTCGTCTGCGTTACATTTTCCATTAATGCTCCGCTCCTATTTGTCTTAGTGTGATGATATATAGCCTATAGACTTCCTCGATAAATGGGTAATCTAAAACTGAAAGAATTTTTCAAATCGGACCCTATAGTTCCTGAGATTAGCGCGTTCAATCAAACAAACAAACAAACAAACAAACATACTTTTCTGCTTTATAATATCAGTGTTGGAAGTGTTAGCTAGCTCCCAATGCGTTTTACGACTTTTCTCCAAAGGATGATGTAAAGGCAAGAAATAAAATAACTTTGTTGCGTAAAATTGCTGCGGTGAAAGTGTGACGTGTGACGTGGGCGGCGCTGGCCGATAGAATGAACATTGAGCGAGCGCGTCGCCCATATTTATAATGTAGCCGCACATGTCAGCGGCGTGGTGTGTGTCTGCTCAGTGTGGACGAATAGGCAGCTTATATATTTGATCAATTTCTTAGAATTAGGTACATGGAATGCTTAAATCTAGTAACGATTCCAATAAGAATCTTATTGTACATTTTAAAGTATGTTCCTAGTTGAGATTTTATTGTCTCATAACGATTAGCATTGAGTTTACATATAAAGTAGGAACTTGTAACTAATTAGCGTTTTTAGTCAACACAATAATGGAAATTGGTCTTTATTAGACTTCTAAGTTAAAATTAAAGAACGTATAAAAGGTAAATAGGTAAGAAAATTAGGTATAATAAAGAATATTGCAAAAGTAAAACAAAAGGACTTAATCTACCTAAATAACTAGCTATTATTTACGTCTAACTTAAATGTCTAGAGCTGTTATTTACAATCTCCCCCTCGTGCGCAAGCACCACCATAACTTGGTGATTAGTCCGTTGTTATCACGATGAGACGAGAGGCTGGGCGACGAATTAATCCGGCGGCTGTACGGATTTCGGTAACTCGAACACGTCCATCTGGTCCGGGGTAAACTTGGGTCACCTCTCCTCTGGGCCACACTCCTCGAGGCATTGTATTGTCTACTATCATGACAATGTCGCCGATTTTTAGGTTTCTATGTTCAGGGTTGGAGCCGGGTCGGGGCATCAGCAGTGGTTTGTATTCCGCCGACCAACGTCCCCAAAATGAATCAGCTAATGCCTGGGTGGCTTTCCATGTATGTACGTCTATCGTGGTATCTTTGAACGAGCCGAATGGTGATATCCCGCTTGAGCGTCCTATTAGGAAATGATTGGGAGTCAACGCTTCTTCATCAAGGTTGGGATTCACTGGCGTCAGTGGCCTTGAGTTAACCACTTGTTCGGCTTCTAGCAACAACGTGTGTAGCACTTCATCAGAGGGATATTTCTCTTTCAGGGTAACTTTTAAAGCTGTCTTTATTGATCTGACGAGGCGTTCCCAGGCACCGCCCATACTCGGGGCGCCCGGTGGTATCTTCTTCCACGTGATCATTTTCTCGGATGCGAAGGCTTTTAAGCTTTGGTCGTTGCCTTGCATCGCTTCTTGTATTTCTTTTTCAGCGCCGACGAAGTTCGTTCCATTGTCGCTGTATATTACAGTTGGCGCGCCGCGGCGTGCTATCAGTCGTCGTAGGCTCATTATCATGGAAGAGGCCGTGAGTGATGTGACCATCTCCATATGTACTGCGCGTGTGGTAAGGCATGTATATAATGCGCCCCACCTTTTCTCGCGTCTTTGCCCGACTGTAGCGTGCATGGGCCCAAAATAATCCACCGCAGTGGCTGTGAATGGCGGTTGATTTTGGGCCAGCCTTTCAGTAGGTAAGTCGCCTAGGGGAATTTTTGAGGGGATTCCCTTGTAGGTCCGACACCATTGGCATTGGTTGCATATGTAGCGTATAACATTGCGCAGTCCTATTATGTAGTATCTTTGTCGTAATTCATTCATGACAGTTTGATGGTTGCCATGGTTGAAGGTTGCGTGCGTGTGATGCACCAACAGCTGTGTAAAGCCTTCTTTGGCATGTAGGACTGGCATGTTTTGCTCATCTTTTACTCTGCTGTCCAAGCACAGGATCCCGTTGCGGTCGATCTTCACGGAGAGCTTGTAGAACGGCGACTTCTTCGGTGGTCGTCGCCCAGCCTCAATCGTCACAATGTCTTCGGCAAACGAGTTATATTGGCTTCTTCTTACTAGCAATAACTCGGCTAGTTTCATGTGGTTTGGTGTGAGTTCAATTCTCGTAATTCTATTGAGTAGTTTGGCTTTGAATACCTCAGCGGCGAGAAGTACAGTAGCAGCAGCACGGACTAATCGAATGTATTTTGAGAAACGTTCTACTTTCGGTAGGTAATCACTGACGTCATGCCTAATAGTCACGTGAACTTGTTTTATTTGTCGTTCTTCCCCTGAAGGGGGTGGCGGCGTCACGACTCGTTTCTCTTGCGGCCATTTACAGGGGTCGCATCGTATGAACTCGGGTCCACTAAACCACCTATGTGTGGCATTAAAATTTGCGGGAATGCCCTTGGTCGCGTCGTCCGCGACGTTATCAGCGCTGGGCACCCAACGCCAGTTTGCTGGCGTAGTTAAGCTTTCGATCTCGGCTAATCGATGCGCAACAAACGATTTAAAGGTACGCGGGTCGGATTTAATCCAAGCTAGTACTGTTTTTGAGTCTGACCAGTAATGGCATTTTATTATTTTATAATCGGACTCGCGCTTGACCGATTCGGCTAACCGGCTGCCTAATACAGCGGCTTGTAGTTCTAGACGGGGAATCGAAATAGGTTTTAGTGGGGCTACTTTGGCCTTTCCTACCACTAACCGAGACGATTTACTACCATCTGTCCTAGTACTGACGAAATAAATTGCGGTCGCGTAGATCTTTTCGCTGGCGTCGCAAAAAATGTGCAACTCCCCCTCGTTAGAGGGCGTAGCAGGTATGTACCGATCTATTTCTAACTGTTTTAGCAACTGTAAGTTATTTATGAACGATAGCCACGTCACGTGATGTTCGCTAGTTATGGGATCGTCCCAACCTATTCCGCTACGCCATATTTCCTGTATGAGACATTTACCTATCATCGTAATCGGTGAAACTAAACCTAGCGGGTCGAAAACTGACATGACAGCGCTAGTTACCTGCCGCTTGGTAGGTAAAGTGTCACCTTGTATGACGCTAGCCGGTGTGTTTCGTAGGTTGACGTTGAAGCCTAACGTATCGCGCGCGTGATTCCATATAAGACCTAACGTTCGCTCGGTGTCGCTTTTACCTAGCGTGGTCGTATCACTACTGCGCGTATCTGTGACGTCACTGATTACGTCGGGCGCGTTCGATGCCCACCCGCGTAACTGAAAAGATGCTGCTAGATGGACTTTATTTAGGGAGTTTATTATTTCTTTCGCTTTACTCTCGCTATCAAAGGCGCCTAGATAATCGTCCATGTAAAAGTTACGTACTGTAGCTCGAGCGACCTCAGGATATTGCCGACTGTGACTTTCTGCGTTTTTATTTTTAACATAAATGGCGGTACAAGGTGATGACGCTGCCCCGAATATTAATGACGTCATTCGGTACTCTTGTGGCGGCTCTCTTCTATCCTCACCCCTCCATAAAAATCGCAGACTGTCGCGGTCTTGCTCGGCTATTTTGACCTGTAGGAACATCTCCTTTATATCGGCTACTACCGCGATTCGACCTTCTCTAAACCTTACTAATACGCCGAATAGCGACTGCAACAAGTCTGGGCCTGCTAGGAGTGCATCATTTAGACTTTTGCCTCCATATTTCGCAGCTGCGTCGAACACCAAACGTATTTTTCCCTTTTGTGGGTGCACGACGGAAAAATGGGGTAAGTACCAACTACGTGGCGATGTGGCCGGGAAATCTACTTTTTCGGCGTAGCCCGCTTCTATTAAATTATTTACCTGTTTAGAATATTCAATTTTTAAGTCTTCATTTTTGTCTAGTTTCGACTCTAAACAATGCAGACGGCTGAGGGCTTGTTTTTTGTTATCTGGCATCATCTCAGCGTCTGTGCGCCATAATAAACCCGCTTCGTACCTATTGCTATTAGGCATCTTTTTACATGTTTTATTTAAGATATCTAGGGCGCGCTGGTCTGGATCCGACTTAGGTTTTCGCGGCTCTATACCTAACGACTCGATACTGAAGTAATCTCTTATCAGCTGTAAGGCCGGGTCGTCAACTTGAGCTGGTCGCATGTGATTTATAGTTGCGACGGTATTACGCGGTCGTGAATCCTGTCCATGCAGAACCCATCCTAATTTAGTCAACGAAGCTACGGGTTGATTTTTATTGCCGACGCGCAACTGCCTAGACGTTATTAAATGCCAATTGTCTTGGCCTATCAATACGGTAGGTTTACCTAACTCGTAACATAGCTCCTCTTCTATGTCGGCGAGATGACTACATTGGCGCGTTAGATCGCTGCTTACCTCTTGCGGTGATAGATTTAAATTACCTATAGTTTGCGCGTTCATAGTCTCTATGTTTCTATTATATAAGCCGCGAATAGATAACTTAACGTGACACGATTCCGTTTCGTCGATTCGATTTCCCCCTACTCCTTCTATAGATAAGAGCTGGCCGCGTCCCCTAGGAATGACACCGTCCGCCACCTCCTGTTCGACCAACGTCATTGTCGAGCCTTCATCTAACAAGGCGTGGGTGGTGACGGTACCTAACGGTCCGCTTACCTCGATTGGCACTATCTTTAAGTAGGTATTCGACTTATGTATGTGGTTAATCGAGCTTACGTTCCCGCGTGCAGATTGAGACGACGAAGCCGGTTTGTCTTCCCTTTTGCTGCCACCGTGTAATAGCTTATGGTGCGAAGCTTCACACCCGCTCACCCCGCACGGTATATACTTGCATTTAAATACCTTTATGTGCGAGTCACGTAGGCATCGGAAACATAGTTTATTATTTTTGACCGTGTCCCATCTATCACTTACGTTTAATTTTATGAAGTCGGCGCACTCGGCGTTGCCATGACTACCTGCACATAGAACACATTTAACCGACTGCGTCGGTGCTACAGGCGGTCGCGACTTTTGAGACTTTGGCGCTTGTTTTCTCGTAGACGGTTTATTTAATGAGGCTACCGTCTTTCGAGTTTCGGTGTCTGATTGACACGAACTATCGCTATCTTCGCTGTATGAGCGATCGCGGTTATGTAACTTCTTACGAGTCGTATTTACTGCCCGCGGTTTTTGCTTGAATTTACGATCTTCCCGCGCTGTTTCGTATGCGAACATGGCGCCACATCGATCGGCCGTGATGTTTAGGAATCTCGATAATAGCTCGAGCTCGGGGGCGCCACTGTGCTCCGACCTGAACTCGTACCATTTATATTTAAGAATAATACTTAGCTTGTCTACTATTCTATTTACTAACTCGGGCGAATATAGGTATTGCGGCTGTTTGAGAGTTTTGATTGCCGCTACCGTATTGGCAACTTTGCTCGCGAAACTACATAAGTTGCGTCCATCGTCGGACATGCGTGGCATACGTTTAATATTTTCTAGTTCGGATAAGACGAGTAATTCTGGTCTGCCATACCGTCGTTCTAACGTATCTATTATTTCGTACGGATCCGATACTGTAAACAATAATGCCCTAGTCGTTTCGCGGGCTGCGCCTCGCAGCGCTTTTCGAAGGCGGGCCACGTTTTGGACGTCTGTAAACATATCCTCCGTGTCATTATATACCGCCTTAAATGACATCCACTCTGCTATTGTCCCGTCGAAATGGGGCAGTTCATGGATATACTTTGGTACCGATGCGCTAGATTTGTTGGAGTTAACCGGCTGCACTATCGCGTTGGCTAGCATTGACATGTCGTTTCTATCATTTCGCGACGTGTTCTCGCCTACGCGTGGTTCACTCCTACTCGCGTCAGGAGGCCGTATGGGCTGTCCCGAGATTCGAGGTTCGTCTGCTATTGCCGGCCTACTAAATACGTGTTGCTCCGATATCCAACCTTCAACACGAGACTTTCCAACATTAGGCGGTTCCGCGCCGTTTGAACTTTCCAGTTCTATTCTGGCTATCTCCAAACGACTTAAAGCAGCTGCGGACGCCGCCCTAGCCTGTGCTAACTCGGAATTATGCAACTCTAATTCGGCTTTTAATATTGACAATCGACTACTCGCTCGGTCCGCGGGGACATTTACAACTGTGCCCGGCGCACTTACGACTTGAGTATTTAAATCTGCTGTCGGATTTATATCGCTGGCTATTCTATCGGCCCTATCTGTACGTGTGCTGCTGTCACCGGACGCATCCTCTGTGCCGGTGCCCTTACTCCACGTTTCTGTTTCTGTAGAGCCTGTTTGGCCCGACGCCGGCGTGGCGTCTGTGGCTGGCGTCGACTTGCCTGAGCGCAACATTCGCGCGTTTTCCATTGCGCACGAGGGGTCCCTACGCCTAATTATAACTTAAAATTAACACTTCACTTTCACTTTCTACTAGAATTGTTCTGGAACCTAACTTGCCTATCAGCCTGGCCGAGCTCCTAACGTGGTGATGTCGGACCAGGAATGGGAACGATAAGGTAAGGAAGGGTAGGAACCTCCCGGCAGAGGATGCGGGCGCTTTATGGGTGCATCAGAGTGTGGTGGGAAAGTCCAACACTCGTCGTTGCGTGCCAACCTGTGGCTCCAAAGCGGTCCACACCGTACCGGCGGGGTCTGACTGTGACACCTGTGGGGTGCGTGGAGTCGTCAGGTCGTCCACTATGCTTCCGTACGCTTGTGGCCGTTTATCACCGTTAGGTGGCCGCGTACGTAGGTAAGTATATGATGATTGCTTCCAAGTATCTTAGTGTGGCTAAGCAGACCACACTAATAACTCGCGCGTACTTGTTTCTTTCTTGCAATACTGGATTTCTTGAAATTCTTGTCTATTCAGCCTTGATTTCTTCTGTTTTCTTTGCTTGACACAGGAAATCTTCTTGTTTCTGGCTTGATTCAGGAAATCCGACGACGAAGGACCATTGTTGGAAGTGTTAGCTAGCTCCCAATGCGTTTTACGACTTTTCTCCAAAGGATGATGTAAAGGCAAGAAATAAAATAACTTTGTTGCGTAAAATTGCTGCGGTGAAAGTGTGACGTGTGACGTGGGCGGCGCTGGCCGATAGAATGAACATTGAGCGAGCGCGTCGCCCATATTTATAATGTAGCCGCACATGTCAGCGGCGTGGTGTGTGTCTGCTCAGTGTGGACGAATAGGCAGCTTATATATTTGATCAATTTCTTAGAATTAGGTACATGGAATGCTTAAATCTAGTAACGATTCCAATAAGAATCTTATTGTACATTTTAAAGTATGTTCCTAGTTGAGATTTTATTGTCTCATAACGATTAGCATTGAGTTTACATATAAAGTAGGAACTTGTAACTAATTAGCGTTTTTAGTCAACACAATAATGGAAATTGGTCTTTATTAGACTTCTAAGTTAAAATTAAAGAACGTATAAAAGGTAAATAGGTAAGAAAATTAGGTATAATAAAGAATATTGCAAAAGTAAAACAAAAGGACTTAATCTACCTAAATAACTAGCTATTATTTACGTCTAACTTAAATGTCTAGAGCTGTTATTTACAATCAGTATAGATTTTCCTTAGTAATATATTATATTACTTTAGTTCAAAACCGACTCCAAGAGAAGTTCGAATAAAATAGATATCTTATAGGAATATATTTTATGAATAAATGTTAAGTGAACGAATGCATTTCTCTTCCAAACATACGTGATGCGAATGTCGGACTAAACTTGGCTTGGTCCTCATTGGTCAACGTTCGTATGACAAAGCGCTAGCCTGGAAAACTATTTTCTATAAAAATATCAAGGAGCGGTTTAAATTATATTAGATCTTCAGATCAAAGGGGAACGTAAAGTTCCGGAATTTATGAAAGTTGGGAATGGCAAATGTATGTGGAGCTATGAAAATTTCAGTGTGTCAGGTTTATTTGAGTCTAAGCAGCTTTTTAGTACTTCAGGAAGTAATGGTATTTAACTAATTTTAATGTTTTTAACTTATTAAGTTTAAAACAGTAAAAGTTTGATTAATCCGCTAATTACATCTTATTATCACCAGAGATGAAATTTGTTATTTTCGCTGGCATTGAGCATGGCTAGGAAAATGAAGCGATTCTATTGGTTCATAACAAACACATCCTTCGTTTCGCTCGCACGCCTTTGGTGGAAACGCAGCCTTATAAAGACTGAAACCATGAGGGTTCGAAAACCGAAGTTAAAAAATTCCCACCTTCTTTTGTTTTGTCTTGGCTGGGGAACTACCGAGCCCACAGTATCACAGCTATCAAGAAATACACAACCGTAAACGGAAACCTGCAAAGATTACTCTGTCCCGAATACGACTGAACTTCCCACAAAATATATTACTTAAACAACCGGCAAATCAAGTCGTAAATCATCTGAAAGGCCTTTCACGGGGATCCAAATTTTTTATACGCGGATAATAAAATGCATGCGTCACCGTACGGATTGCTAGTCTTACCAAACCAAAACCAGAGCTCTGCGAACCGATCCATGGTACGTGCCCGATACGACGTCACGTAACTCACATTACTGCTCTCAATGACTCTGGAGTTACGACGAGTCTTTTCAGCCGCCGACGTTAAAAACGGTGGCACCCTCAGCTATTCTTTCGCCATTATTCACAGGCCCACAATCCGTTGAGTGTTAAAGCACCCTTTTAATGCGACCGTTGAGTGCGTAACTACTTGTGTCATTGTACTGCGGATTATCGTGCCTTCGATTGTAGGGTCGTGTAGAGATGCGGTACGACATTTGTGAGTTTCTAAAAAGTTAATGTATTTTTCCATTTATTCATTTAATATACAATAATATAGTTTAATTTTTAAATATTTCTAGAAAAACCTTAAAAAAAATATTAATAGAAATATAGGTATTTTTCGATATTACTTTATTTAACTTAAGGTTTTTTTTTGCTGTTTTACTAACTTCATTATTAATTGTTGTTATTATCCTAAATTAATATTATAAATGCTGAAATGAGTTTTCCTGTTTGTTACTTTTTCATAACAGCTATTTAGAGCTTGTTTGTTACTCTTTTATAACAGCTATTTAGAGCTTTCATGACATTATAGTACGAAGTGTAAATGGGAACCTGCATACAGTAATAGTGTTTATTAAACTGTAAATCTATACTATCGCAAGCGAAGCCCCAGGCAAAAGTTAGTTTTTTAATAATACTGTCATCAATACATACTAAATACTATGAATATTAGATTAGTGCTTAGTAAGTTCGAAAATAATTGAATTATTGCACAGAATAATTCCAAGTGAAACTTGTTCACGTACAATATAATTTCAAACAAAATAATAAGCAATGTTTACAGCACTTCACTTGACAATTAAATACGCCCATCTCAACAAGCAATCCAGTTCCATTCGAACGTCAAGATTCAGTAGAATTAAAAATGTATTTCGATTTTACTAACGACGCTCTCAAAAGATAGACCTATAATAATGATTATTTTCGTCGAGCATAATAGCTGGCCTGTAAAATATTCGTGGAAATTATTCGGTTTTCAGTGGACGAGTCATTAGCAAACATTTGTCATTTGCAAACTCGGCTTGACGTTTATCTCTCTACAATTGATGAACGGATGTTAGGGCATGTAATCAATTGTCCCGGAGGATGATTGTTGCGAAATTTCCATGAAATTTATTATATCAGTGAGTTTTAAATTGTTTGATGTGGACAAAACACCTTAACAACAGGAAATTAGGATGAGTGATTGTAATGATTTGTTTTGTTTTGGTTTGGACATTTGCCAAGCTAAACACTACTAATCAAACATTTAAATTTGATTTTGCATTAGTTGTGCATTGAACCACCCTTCTTTTGAATATTTATTCAGCCACCAAGATGAGCAAAGTCGAGCCTCTCATAAAAACTCAAGTGTTCTTAATTTAATCGTAGTAAAACTTCAAAATAAAATAAACGTTATAGCTGCCGCCATAAATAAACAATTCAGCCTATTAAAAAGTTTAGCAAACAAAAATTTACGATCACAATATTGTTAAGTTATTTGGGCTCTTAGTCCAAGGATCTTTACCATTTTAGATTAATAATTTCTTACTAGTTTTTATTTTCGCTCAAGTTAAAGTGCTTGGTAACTGTTAAAACACTGGCCTGTTTTGAAGACTATTAGATTTTCAGCTTCGTGAAATTACCTACAAAATTACGTTATTTTTTAATTAGTTATGATTTATATTATAAAACTCACGTTGGATCACTATTTCACTAAGTGACAAGGCATGATGTGGACGACATGGGAGCACTCCTATCTAGAAGTCATCATCAGATGAGATTTCATCTGATGAGTAACCAATTATATTTATCAAACTTTTATGTTACAACTCTCGTACTTATCTAGTAAGTAAGGAATTAGTTGTGTTTTACTTTCTGTCTTGTGAATATTTTATGATATTACCCAGGGGCTACCCACGGAGCTCTTTTCGAATGAATAAGTCGTACACGTGTTTGAATTTATCTCAATGACGTAGGAATTGCTTGAACATTCTACCGACGTTTATTTTATTTGTTGTAGTATTTAATTAGGTGTCGATGTTGTGGTATATTTGACTCATATTTTATTTTGAAAGCCACTGCACGGCAAATTCAAATGCAGCTAAAAACTAATTATATTTCGAAGAGTGCAGCTCAGAAGACTATTTGCGTCGCGAACCCAAATACCTTTGTTCTATACAGTATTTCATTTGGGGTTTATATTGAAGTAAAACATGTGCTTCTTTTTAATGATATTCGATTGTATTAAACGTTAAAATAGAGTAATGTTTCAGCCAAAACCATTAGCTTTATATCGGTACACAACCAGGGAGGTAGGTACTATTACTTAGGTACGTATACACTGTTTAAATTATGACGAAGCTCTCTGTTGTTTAGCTAGCCATATTCTATCATTGTGTACTTACTGAATGGAATGGTAGCCTTGATTGCCTTGTTCAGTTGATTTTCACTTTTATCATTAATTATTCAAAATATCGAAGTAGTTATTTATATGCATGATATCGATTTGACAGAACGGAAATGTGTTACGATCATCATCATCAAAAGTCAATCTAGGTTCAACCATTGATATCAGTTCAATAAAAACCTAAATTGATCCAATCGCGCGTATCAACAACGGCATAAATAAATTAGTCTGTTTGTGTGCTGACCGCACTATAACGGTAGATTGGTTTCGAATAAAATTAAAAACTTTGTATTGTTATCCAACCGTTGATTGCGTTAACGGAATAAATAATGAATGGTTTAATCCTGTTTCAATTGTAGCCGCTAATATGAAAGTGAGTAAGCTCATAATGTACGAAATTGGATTGTTAAAGCATGTTTTCGTCAGGTAATTTCTTGGTACCTTTTTCCAATTTAGCGTTGAGGTGAATTTTTTGGAGACCGATTTTATAAGAAGCAAGATTTTTTTCAGATTCAGTACGTCATTGAGCATCCAAAGACTTTACTCTTGTACATTTTTGTTATACTGAATACAACATTTTTCAATGTTGTGTAAGTAGATATAAATTTATAACAATGTAGACGAACGGCGGGCGTAGACGAAAAATTCACGTAGCTATTGGGGTTCCCAATTCCTGATTAAAGGAATGTAAGTTTTATTTTAACATTAAATTCTGTACAATTTCTGTGCCTAGAATAAATAATCCAAACTCAGGCAAAACTGAACCTTCAGAACTCATATTCCCTCATAACCATAACACAAGATTGATTCCACAAATTTTTACAAGCTCTTTGTTCCTCGTCCACATTTTTCCATTAGGAAAACTCCTTATGATAACAATACAGTACCATGTGCCGAGACTTGTTACCATACCGTAGATATAGGATCCGTATTGGGTCGAACTAGGAAATTGAATCGGGCAAGCAAGGCAAATAATGCCCGATAAGCCGCGTCGACAAATGACCAATGCAAACAGCTTACAAGCGACCCGGCTCGCACACAACTTGAATCTATAAGCAATCTGTGTATGATATGTTGTCTGTGTGATATATAAATAAATATTGCTTTAAAGGGGGATAGGGATAATGCCATTGAGATTACAATATATTGTAGTCTGAAATTGATCAGCAATCAATAAAACATTTTTTAGGTTTCAGAACAATCGTATTATTGCATTGTAATTTTCGATACATAACTTAATAGGAAGTTTTATTAAATACTAATGATTATACAAAATACTGTTTTAGATTACTTAAAAGCTTTCGCTGTTGAGCGAAAAACCTGAAAAGAGACTTTTAATTAAATTTTAATTGTTTTTAAAAATTCCTTCATTGATCAAGCTGATTTAATTGAAACGAGGAAAAAAAAAACATTTTACCTTGTACCTCTGTCCTTCCTTGTAAAAAGCGGTGACCTGTATCAATGTTATTTGAAAAGGAATCTTCAAGTCAGTGATCGTAAAAGCAACTCAAAAGATTACGCATTATTTCTTTATATTTAGTCAAACAATGAGTGGAGTCTGCAAATACGAAGGAAACTAAGTATGTAAGAAGGTAATGTATTTTTAAGGAGGTTGATATTGCTTGCATTTTTTAAATAATGTGTGTAAGTAAGTAGCTTCACTCAGGTGCATATCTATACTTCTATACTTATATATATCTATACTAATATTATCAAGACGTAACATTTGTTTATACGTTTGTATGTAGTGGGTAATCTCAGGAACTACTGGTTCGATTTGAAAAATTCTTAGTATTAGATAGCCCATGTATCGAGGAAGAATATAGGCTACATATCATCACGCTAAGACTAAAAGGAGCCGAGCATTAATGGAAAGTGTGACGCAGACGAAGTTGCGTGGGTCAGCTAGTCTATAACTATACTAATATTATAAAGAGGTAACATTTGTTTGTAAGTTTGTATGTAGGGGTAATCTCGGGAACGACTGGTCCGATTTAAAAAAATCTTTCAGTATTAGATAGCCCATGTATCGAGGAAGGATATAGGCTACATATCATCACGCTAAGACTAAAAGGAGCCGAGCTCTATACTAATATTATAAAGAGGTAACATTTGTTTGTAAGTTTGTATGTTTGTAAGTTTGTAAGTTTGTATGTAGGGCGTAATCTCAGGAACAACGGGTCCGATTTGAAAAAATCTTTCAGTGTTAGATAGCCCATTTATCGAGGAAGGTTATAGGCTAAATTTCATCACGCTAAGACACACAAAAATCTGTCAAACTTCCTCGTTCCATGCCTAACCGTATGTTATCGGTAACGTTCACAAAGGCCGTAGAAGTGTTATGACCAGGACGAAATCCGGAGTAGAAAGGGTTCAGCAAACTATTTTTACATAGAAAAGCACTAAACTGATTGTGGACAAGGCGTTCGAGTACTTTGGAGAGGAAAGGCAAGATAGAAATAGAATGGTATTCGGAATAGGAAGTAGGATTTGCCTTTTTGGGTAAGGGAGTGATTTTGGTCTCTTTCCAAGTTGATGGAAAGACCCCATAGGATATTGATTAGTTTAGGATATAGCAAAGGATACGAAGGATTTCGTCAAGGACAGGGTGTATCATTTTTCGACTGACACAATCACTGCCAACTGCATTAGAGGTGATTGAAACTATGCTCTTCTTAACATCACAATCAGAGAATTGACTAAAAATTAATGGATAATGATCCAGAGCTCGGAGGTTTGAAAGATAGTTTAATGTAGTTGACTTCAAGGTCGCATTACAGGGAGACGAAGACGAGAAGTGTTGATTAAGAAGATCAATATCAAGGTCGTTGATTTCCCAACTCCTATGGATTTAATGGATTAAGGAAATTCCAGACTTTAGCTGGGTCTCCATTTTCAACTGGTGTGTGGATATATTATCGTCGTTGGGCGTCTCTACACATCTTATTGCAGCGATTTCGAGCAACCAAAAGTTTCTCCCAATTCGACGACGAAAGACGACATTTAAATTTGGTTTTGGTAGCAGCTTTTTTATGAATAACGGCTTTAATATCGCCTGTTAGCCACGGTGGTGGTAGGTACCAGGATCAATGAAAAGTTGGCGAATTTAAGTAATGAAGCTTGAACGCTGATTACCAAAGTAATAGTGATTCTATTGGTATCTATAAGGTTCAAAAACGCAAAACAAATAAATTGACTCGCAAACTTCGATTGCCGAACCCAACGTCTCCAGAACCAACCGAGCGGGTCGCAAGTCGCAACTTTCGTTATAGACGCGAATAAAGTGTACCTACACCAGTGTGTGTGTGGTGTACAGTATACACCATACGCCTAAATACTCGATACACGTTTATGTGGTGCGCGCGGAACAGATCTTTACGCGTCCAGCCAAATACCTATTCCAATAACCTGTTCCAGTATATACGTTTAACCCCTAACGAGTACCATGAAGTCTGTTTCCAGGTGTCGTGGGTTCCTTGGGGGTTTTAGTTGGCGTCAATAACTTACCAATAGGACGGCTGAATAAAACTTAATATTTATGGCAACTATTCTAATTTCAAAATATGGATATGAATTTATTCAGACTTCTAGTAAAAAAATCAGCAACTGATATAGGTATATCAGTTGCTGATTTTTTTACTAGAAATTTTTAAAAATTTTAGCGTTGTTATAGGTATAACAACGCTAAAATTTTTAAAAATTTAGGATTAACTAGCACGAGTTCATTAAGACAAATAATAGGATACGTATATAATTCCACATACCAAAATAAACAGATAAATATGTATTTAACGCACTTCAGAACAAATGTTAGAAACCGCAAACTGACTCCCGCTGAACTTTACATGCCGCCTACACTTACATGTTATTATACAAATAAACAAACTTTATCAATTCTATAAATAACCACTTTGGACGTTAGTATGAGGAAAATTGATTTCAAGTTGACAGTCGTAACCCACAAAATTATGATTTTGTGTTTTTCACTTGAAAGGTCTAATGTTTATATTGAATATTATTATTAAACTGCAGGTATCACAATTTTATGGATTACAAACAAATTCAGTGGTAGTAATTAAAATTTAATCTTTGGTTAAGAAATATGTGACAATTTAAAAATCTGCTTAGGATACTATAACTTGTATTAATAGAATGAAATAAAATAATTTAAAAAAATTGGTACGGTAAAGGGAATCCATTCTGAAACTGCATACCGGGGACTTGCCTGAACTAAATATGGTTTAAGATTGTCCAAAAGTCCAATAAGACCGATTCTGTAAAAAACTCACCGCAAAAACTTAAGCTGCTTTCAGACTACGCTATAATATACTAGCATATAGTATAGAGCTCATAGCAAGGCAATATCGCCACAGTATTAATATGGACAGTACGAAAACTACCTGCAAATGCTCGAAACGGCACACTCACACAAACATGCGCACCGACGAGACTTTTCGGTGCCCGTCGCGGTACTCTCAGTAGTGAGTGCCGCCGGCCGCGTCAAGACGAGTGGTCACATTTAAGTTTAGCCCCGCGATCTTTTTAAAAATGCCACGAACGTATTGCGTAGTATACGGCTGTTTGAACTCGGCTTCATCACAACCGGAGCTAACGTATTTTAAACTTCCTGCTGAATTTTGAAAGGTAAGTATCATTAATGATATTGTTATTTAATCGTTATCAAATTATAAGTCCGTGAGATCGATCAAAATGAATTCGTAAACTTCAAAACTATTAGGTACTACTACTTCTTGTAAATCCAAGATGGCGCCTGCTATAGGTATACATTTTTTCGTCATGGGTGTCATTTTCATGATTTTCGAGGGTGTTGAAGCCGATAGTGATGTCAAAACGTGAATCCAAGATGGCGGCTGCAATAGGTACCATTTTTTTCGTCATGGGTATCATCTTCACGGTTTTCGAGGGTGTTGAAGCCGATAGTGATGTCAAAACGTGAATCCAAGATGGCGGCTGCAATAGGTATCAATTTTTTCGTCATGGGTGTCATTTTCATGGTTTTCGAGGGTGTTGAAGCCGATAGTGATGTCAAAACGTGAATCCAAGATGGCGGCTGCAAGAGGTACCAATTTTTTTGTCATGGGTGTCGATTCAATGGTTTTCGAAGGTGTTGAAACCGATAGTCATGTCAAAACGTGAATTCAAGATGGCGGCTGCAATAGGTATCGATTTTTTGGTCATGGGTGTCGTTTTCATGGTTTACGAGCGTGTTGAAGCCGTGCATAGTGCTGTCAAAACGGGAAGCCAAGATGGTAAAAAAGGTACCGAGCGCCCGAAACGTTTTCGTCCAACAGCGGCTTGCGTACGCTCCCGCCAAAACTTGTAAAAGGTTACGCCATAAAGACAAAGTTAGTGCTACAAGTTGTTGTGTGTAAATATTAAATGTTTTCCGTGTTTAAAGTATCGTGTTTTGTTGAGATTAACACTAACGCCAGATTACCTATTTAAATTGAATTTGTAAGCTAGTTATTCAAATTCGGTTGATTGATCACTACAGAACAAAAATGTAAAAAAAAACAAAAACATTAAAAGTGACAACCCTATTGCTTCAATGGAGCGTAGGTAATTATATTCTCAACTAGGCTTAGTTTCCGTAATGTCCATATTATACTATGATATTGCGCACCATACATTGTTATGGACACGTTCACACTGAACTATACTATACATTATTGACAATGTATGGAGCGCGATATTGTTGTGCTATGAGCTATATAATCTATGCTATATATTATAGCGTAGTCTGAAACCAGCTTTAGACGAAGTGAGCTGTCAATTCATCCAATCAAGGTTAAATTACAGCCGGTATATTCTGTGAACATCTCACCGTGTTCCCTGGTTGGAGTGAACGACTAGTGAGCAGTCATTCCATCTTGTTAATTAGTATGGTTTGACAGCCCACTTTGCCTAAGTTTTCACTTCGAAATTTTTACAGAATCGCACTGCTGTCAAACCATACAAACAACATGGAATAACAGCTCACTTCATGCCCACCCCACCTTAGTTTACTCGGTGAGATATTGACAGAATGGATAGTTCACTCCAATTTACCTTTTGTTTTCCGGGTGTGATTTTAAGGGTTAACCAACGGAACCCTATTACCGTTAGTCCATTTATCCGTCCGTCCGTCCGTCTGTCGGTCAGCGGGCTGTATCTCAAGAACCGTAATAGATAGAGAGGTGACATTTTCACAGAGAGTGTATTTTTATTGCCCCTAAGTACAAATAATAACAATTAAATTACATTTAAAATGAAGGAGGTTTCTGTACAAGAGGCTCGTATCTTTCAGTTTATGGTAAAGAACCCTTTGTGTGAGATTACGAACCGGACTTGGCTAGATTTTTATTCCTCTAGAATAGACTGGTACTTTGACCACGTCGCACTTTGGTGGCACAAACATACCAGTCCTTTTTCGGACAATCGTTAGAAAACGCTGAAAGGTTGTACTCGTACCATAAGAGATTCTATTTCTGAAACTGCTAAAAGGCAAACATAAGGGCTCGGTTTACGTAGTGGTGGAGCGATTCGTTACTGCGCTGCGTGTCACGGTTTCGATTCCCACATGGAACAAATATTTATATGGCTTACATATATTGGATTCGGGTCTGAGTGTTTGTGTATGTGTGTTTATATGTCTGTAAACACACCAAGCACCCAAGATACAAATGAAGAGAAATTCCTAGTGTGGCGCAACGTTTTTAAAAAAAAAAAAGAACAAAACACAAAAGGTTTTTTCATTCATGAATAAAAGTTAAAGAACAACTCCCTGAATATTATTTGACTAAAACATTCATTATTGTGTTCAACAAGATTTTCCTTGAGAAGTTCTGAAGCGTCCGGTAAATATTTGCTCAGCATAGCTCAGAAAAGAAAGTGTAAGGGTCCAATTTTTTAAACGCTGATTGCTTGAACGTGCTCGGAGACTTCAGATGTTTCACATCAAAAAAAATAACAAAACAATAAAAGTGGAAGTAAATTTAAACATAATTGCGCTTATTTAATTCTCGTAGTAGCAACTTGTTACTATTTTGTTATGATATTTGGTTTGCTACTTAAATAAGAATAGATGTGGTCGTAGACTGCTTATTTGCCCGCAATTATAAGCGGACTGCGAAGCGTGGGGTGCTGGGTTCGATTCCCAGGTCGGGTAAAAGAGGGTGTGCATCTATGTTTGCGCATTTGCGCATACACTTGTGCACGATAAGATCTCCCGCGCCGATAGCTAGCCTACACTGAGATATTTTTACATCATGTGTGTTCCATGTAAAAAAGAAATGTTTCCAAAGTAAAAATATAGTACAGAACCCCGAGCGCCTCAGCCGTGGTAACGAAACTCCAATGAGGTTGTAAATAAACACTAATCTTAACTAAAGTGTCGCACAAACGCTTGCGGTTCGTGCTGGGAAGTAAAAATCCTATTATTGCTTCGACCACAATGTTTCTAGATAATACGTGAAGCTACGTTCTTAGCTTAGCTTTCGTAATCATTTTTCCTAAAAAAACTTGCTTGCTCTTATCTTAGAAAGCATTTAAGAGTGATGCGTGCCATTCACGATCCAATAATATTTGATCAAGCAGACTGGTTCAAACTGTATGATCAAATTGGCATGTGAGGCGACTAATGGCATGAAGTAATAAGACATTTCGTATTTTTTTGATCAAATAGTTAGAATCTGCCTTTTATGTCAAACTACTTAAACGTGTATAGCCTGCATGAGTTAGCCAACATTTGTACTCAAAACGAAGTGGCATTCCATGCGATTGTTGAAATGCCAAAATATTTGAAGATTCGTGGTCAACGTGAAACGGCATCAGCCATCAACGAATCTCTATTAGAAAATCTTATGAAATAACACTTCGATTTGCAGTAAAAACAGCGTACGTTGAAACAATAAAAATACATATAGGAACACAGATGCTGCAGAAGAATTCAAAACAGAATCAACACGTACGGAACATCATGAATACTTCATATTATCGGTTTAAACCTAACACTGAATTAACTTTAAAATATCTGTGTGAATATAGAATGTAAATACTCAAGTCGATGCAAAAGCGAGAGGCGATACTTGCAAGTGCCAACGCGATCGTGTTTGCTTCTCAATTCCAATGCTAACATTTATTCTGAAACTCTGGATTATCAGTCTCGCTCCCCATCGTTTTCTACGTATTTGCATCTCTCTGTATTCAATGTTAATATAAAAATAAACATAAACGAACACCGCAATTCATCGCATTTATTTTTTTTATTTTCAAACGTAACGGGTTATGTGTATATCAAGAAAATGTTTGTGTAAATGCGAATAGCCTTTTATGAATGCAACGCAAACTTTTGATATCGAATGAATTCATAAACATAATAACAGAAGCGGACCTCCATATTTTCATTCGGTTTATTGAATTGCGCTAGTGCTTTCAATACATTCCTTCGAGCTTCATTGAAATAAATTTATTAAGACGATTTTCTGACTATAAATTCGTATAGAGTGGTTGTGAAAACCCTTAGTGTATTTCGAATGTAATTTTCAAAATTGAGTTATACACACATGATTGGATATTGCAGGTGACAGATCGATTCAATGCAATACTATATTGATTTTCTTGTTCATTTCCAACGCCAGTAGAAGGATAAATTTTATGAGAAATGACGGAAGAGTAAAAGTGGTGTCTGACCCCTATGTAACAGGGGTTATGGGCAGGAGAAAATGGTGATTTAAATTATGGTTTCCACCCCCAGACTATGATGTTCAACCTTAACTAAGAGAGAACATTAATCAACTTGACAAAAGTCTCTTTAACACTTACCTGGAATAAAACCATTAACAGTCACCAGTTTGTTAAGACAAGAATATTTGAGTGTGAACCGCATTGCATTGGAGATCGCTAGTGGCATTATAACCTTCTGCCCTATGGGCGGTCTGTATCTCTTTTTGACTGGTGCGTAACGTCAGCATTATCTGCAAAAACATCTGGTTTTAGCCGAATGGGTAACATAATAATATAACGGGTGTAAGGGACAGCCCTCCTCAAACTGATAGGGTGATTTCAGTATATCGTACTAAGTTGACCGGTACATGAAATTATTTCAGGAACTTTATGGGAATCCAATAAAACTGATTTGTATAATTACCTCACTCGCAATGTATCGCTACCTCTGCAAAACGCACGCAGCGAACGGCAGCGCAGCGAGCTTTCGAAAGGATAGCTGCGCCCGCGCTACGTTTTAACAGCTGATTTCATGCGTCGTTCATGAGATTTTTTTTTATTTTTTTTTTATTTTTTCATTTTAGCTGTGTTATTTACATTAATGGAGTTCTGCATACAGATAATGTAACTTTACATTGAAATAAAGCAAAAAAAATGAAAAATCGAAAAAAAAAATTAAAAAAATCCTGAGGAAATTTCCACTGGAATATGATTCAAAATAAGGAGCTGATTGCACCCTGTTAATTTGTGGAAGGCTGTCCCTTACATCCTGTATAGTAGGTATTCAATTGTGCCAATCTATCGAACAATTTACATGTGTAGAGACTACATAAATTCTTCGTCTACCGTTCATAAACTATACAAACTTGCTTTTCCAAAATACTTTGGACCTCTTGACAATCGTTATCGTTTATTTGTTTATTATAGCTATGTACTTGATTTTGTTATGTGGCCCTTAAAAGAGCCGTAGTTCTTGGGTCTGAAGAGAGCCGTGACCTAATGGGCCCCAATTGGCTTTTTTGCTTGATCTTAATAATGGCAACAGGTAGACGCTTGAAATGTTCTGAACAGAGTTTGTATAGCTACATCCTACTAATATTATTAATGCGAAAGATTGTGAGGATGGATGGATGTATGGATGGACGGATGGATGGATGGATGGTCAAATATTATTATATTTCACGTCAATTTAGGGATGGGAAATCATCCAATGACTCCTCCCGCTCTGGGTGTAGCGGGAGGGAGTGTCAGACTTCTACTGACTAAAACCCATCCATGTTCCTTCATTGCCCTTTGTGTTCCGGAGCCACGGTGTCTCTTGCGAATATTCCCGCGACTCCGGCAGTCGTCGGCCCTTTCGGGCCCCTCTGTGTTGCTGACTCTCTTTGAGGCGCGCGTGGAACACTAACGCGCCGACGACACGGCCTGTCGTCGATAGACGGACGGACGGCGAGCCACCCATAGCTCGCCGTCCAAAGGCCCGCGCCTACGGTGGCCGGAGGTCACCAGGTGGCCCCCCACGCCCGCGGCGTCTACCACGGCGGCCGGGACGAGAGGGTCTCCTCTTCCTCTCCGCTACCTCCTTCGCTAGCATGACTGCTTCGCAGAAGGAGGTGACGGCGAGAGATCACGAGGGCTAAGCCGCTGGCAGAAGCTAGTACACTCATAAAAACAAATATTTAAAAATGAAAGGGGTACTTCTCTCCTAAATCCTTATACAAGATACGTGTTATTTGCAATTTTTTTGCTCGATTTTATCGTCAAGCGTCATAACAGATTAATATAAAATAATGCATACGGTCTGTCGTTTAAATCATATCTTATGTGAATCGTCAAAAAAATAGTTTGGTATGCAAGAAATTATAATTTTTGACTTACGCAGACAATATTCAGTACCTATTATAATGTGCGTAATGAGAGGCATTCACACGAGCCATGTCAAAGGCTTCCGAGTGCACGCTCGCGAGTTTTAATCTCATTGGCGTAGTATGGGACGGCAATCAGAGACGACCGGGAAGAGATCAAGCGCAGGTCCAACAGCTTTTCGTATTTCCCGAGGTACGGGGGTGTCACACCAACAACTCCCAAACTCCAGGCTATAACTAAGGAATTCATAATGAAGAAACCAAATTACACTTTGCAATTGCGCTTGCTACCACAAGACCAACGAGGCAGTTAATGACCTGGAAAAGGCCACGGGATCCCGATGGAGGCCAAAAACAGAACCAATCGATCTAGCGACGCTTATGGAGGCCTTTTTCAAGGATGAAAAATCATTAAATGACTCAGGGAATATCAGAATCTTATTGACTAAAACCCATCCATGTTTCTACAGGACCGCGGTTTCGAAGAAATTCGCAACCCTGACAGTGGGGGGAGGCTAAGATTCAGCAATGCATCTTTCGGCTGAACGATGACAATAGGCTTGTGTCCTGAAAAAATCGAATTAGTCCGTCAGTTAGATTATCAAAAAATATTTGACCCGCGTTTTGTCTTTTGTTACGGGAACCAACATTGATGAAGTTACGACGCTTTTAAAATTCTCAATACCCGTCACACCTTCGCATAATTTTTAGTGAGCCGTGACGTCACGAGCCCCTTTTTTTTTCTTTTTTTTTTTTTTTTAGGGATGGGAAATCATCCAATGACTCCTCCCGCTCTGGGTGTAGCGGGAGGGAGTGTCAGACTTCTACTGACTAAAACCCATCCATGTTCCTTCATTGCCCTTTGTGTTCCGGAGCCACGGTGTCTCTTGCGAATAATCCCGCGACTCCGGCAGGCGTCGGCCCTTTCGGACCCCTCTGTGTGCTGACTCTCTTTGAGGCGCGCGTGGAACACTAACGCGCCGTCGACACGGCCTGTCGTCACTAGACGGACGGACGGCGAGCCACCCATAGCTCGCCGTCCACAGGCCCGCGCCTACGGTGGCCGGAGGTCACCAGGTGGTGTCCCCCGACGCCCGCGGCGTCCACCACGGCGGCCGGGACGAGAGGGTCTCCTCTCCCTCTCCGCCACCTCCTTCGCTAGCATGACTGCTTCGCAGAAGGAGGCAACGGCGTCCCATTCCGTCTCGCTCCGGACCATGGCTTGGACCAGGGCCGGACGCGAGAGGTTGCCGCCGATCGCCGTTTCGAGAACACGGCGGTGCGCCGCCCAAGCGGGGCACACCTGCACAGTGTGCTCCACCGTGTCCTCCGGTCGATCCTCACAGTGGTGACACCCGGGCGTTTCCTCCCGCCCGATTCGATGCAGGTACCTCCCGAAACATCCGTGTCCGGTGAGGACCTGCGTCAGGCGGAAGGTGAGGACGCCGTGGCGCCTCTCTAGCCACTCCTCAAAGAGGGGACTTATCGCCACTATCGTGGCGTGCCCTGCACTGGGTTGCGACAGTCGTCGTCTCCATGACGCCATGAGATCGCGCCGGAGGTCTGTCCGCTGCGCGACAATTTGCCGCGTCAGCGGAGTTTCCCCCCGGCGTAGTACCTCCACGCGCCAATCATGCAGGCGCGCGAGGACTATCGCCTCCAGATCCCATGGCGGCAATCCGGCAAGGAGACACACCGCTTCGCGCGAGATCGTGCGGTACCCTCGGGCCATCCTTAGGGCCATCACCTTTTGGGGCGCGTTCAGATAGTTAGCAGCACGCTGCCGCAAGGAACGCGCCCACACCGGGGCCCCGTAGAGGGCCATGGACCGCACGACCCCCGCGTAGAGCCTCCGGCAGGAGGCGTTCGGTCCCCCCAGGTTGGGCAGGAGCCGCCTGAAAGCAGCCCCGGCCCGCTCCAGTTTGGGTGCCAAACGTCGGAAATGTTCCACGAAGTTCCACCGGCTGTCGAGGACGAGCCCTAGGTACTTCAGCGTCAACTCGACGCCGATGGAAACCCCTCCTACCGTCAGCAAGGATCCCGACGGTGGCGTATTGCCTCGGCCATGAAAACACATGGCCTCGGACTTGTGCAGCGCCACCTCGAGACCCAAATGCCGGATCCTCTCTACGACTGTCGCAACCCCGCGTGTCATAACGTCGGCCGCCGCCGCGTACGACCCCCCCTGTGCCAGCACCAGCGTGTCGTCGGCGTAACAGATGACGCTGACGCCGCTAGGGAGGTCGGCTCGCAGCACCCAGTCGTAACCGATGTTCCACAGGGGCGGCCCCAGAACCGAACCCTGTGGGACACCGCACGACATCTCTCGCCGGTTCCACTCACCGCTGTGACTAGGGTAGATTACTGCCCGGTCGGACAGGTAGTCCCCGACAACACGACGAAGGTAGGTCGGCACCCGATGATACCGGAGTGCCTCCCCAATGCAGCTCCAGGGCATGGTGTTGAAGGCGTTGGCGATGTCGAGTGACACCGCCAAGACAACACCACCCCGGGAGACCGCATCCCCCGTCGTGAGGGCTCTGACGCGCATGACGGCGTCCACCGTAGAGCGCCCCTTGCGGAAACCAAACTGGTTGTCCGCAAGATCCGGCCCCGTTCCCGCTAGGTGCCCGGCGAGGCGGTTTGCGATAACTCTTTCGAAGAGCTTGCCCACCTCGTCGAGCAACACTACGGGCCGGAATGCGGACGGCGAGTCCGCAGGGCGCCCAGGCTTCCGGATGAGGACCAGCTTCCCGGTCCTCCATGGAAGCGGGAACTGGCCCCTCTCCATGCATGCGCTAAAGAGCCCCTCTAGTCGAGGCCCGAGAGCCTCCAAGGCCAGGGCCCAGGCTTTGCCAGGCAAGCCGTCGGGCCCTGGGGCGGTATTCTTGGCCTTGAGCCTTCGTACCGCCACTCTCAGGTCTACCCCAGTCACAGCCGGGATGTCGTCGTCGTCGTCCTCTAGGTCCGCTTCCGGCACCGCAGGCGGCGGAGCCATAGGCGGGGGAGGATGTTCCCCTCGCGCAGGGAACAGAGCGCTCACCACGTCCTCCACGAGCTGAGGCCGGAGACTCTGCGTCAGCGGGGGGACCCAGGTGCGGAGCTTGTTCCGCACCATAAGGTAAGGGCGCCCCCACGGATCTCTGTCGAGAGTCGCCAGCATTTCCTCGCGGGCCAGATCCCTAGCCCGTAGGACAGCGTCGCGGAGAGCGGTCTTCGCAGCTCTGTATCCCTCGTATAGCTCCGCTTCGATGGCATCCGCATCCGGTGGACGGATGCGACGCCTGCGATGCCTGGCGTACCGGCGCCGCGCAGAAATGCACGCCTCGCGCAGAGACGCCAGCTCTCGCGACCACCAGTACACCTGGCGCCGGGCTCTTCCTGGCCGGACTCGGGGCATTGCCACGTCACAAATGTCGGACATGGCCTCCTGGAACCACCCTGCCTCACTGTTGACGTCGGCAGGCCTGTCCGGTGATGTCACCCAGGCCTGCACGATCGAGGCTTCCAGGAGGAGCTCCCGGTCCAGCTGCTTCAGAGCCCAACGCGGACCACTCGGAGTCTGTACGACCGGCGCGCTTGAGGTCTGGGTGGAGACGTCAAACCGGATATACCGGTGATCGGAATACGTCTCCACCTCCTCCATGACACGCCAGTCAATGACCCGCGGTGACAGAGCGGGACTGGCGAACGAAATGTCCACCACCGACTCGCCCCGCATCCGCACACACGTGGGGACAGAACCCCGATTGAGGACGACCAGGCCTGTCTCCAGAGCCCAGTCTTCCACCATCCTTCCCCGCACGTCTGTCAAACGAGAACCCCAAGCCAAATTCTTGGCATTGAAGTCCCCGAGGACAAGTACGGGTAGGGAATAGTGCCCGACGACGACACCCAACTCTACAAGAGAGTTGTGGAACTCGGCGAGAGTTCGGTTCGGGGAGAAGTAGACGCCTACTACGACGATCTCCCCGAACCGTGCTGCGACGCACCCCTGTCCCTTCCTGACACTTTCAAGGGACGGGGTACCGGCGGCGGCCGACGATATGATGGTCACTGAGCCGCTCAGGTCCGCAACCCAGTCATCCCTGGGTGGGACAAAATACGGCTCAGCGACCACCGCAATGTTGATCGACCACTGCGCCATGCTTTGCATCAGCAAATGCTGAGCGCAGGCGCAGTGGTTGATGTTCGCCTGGAGGAAGCTGAGTGGGGCCGTTACTGGCATTCCATGTCAGCTTCCTCCCCCTGGGCCCCCTGTGAGGGCCCCTCTGTGGCGGCAACGGCGGCAGAGGCGACGGATGTGGCTGCGGCGGTTGCGGCCACGGCCACGGCGTTGGAGACGGTGGCAGTGGCGATGGAGGGCCTCCCCCTGGCTCCGGACTTGGTCTTGGGTGGAGCGCAGGCCTTGCTCCCAGCCTGGTGGTCACCCGGCTTGCCGGCCGCCGCACATGAAACACAGTGCGGCTTGGCGGAGCAGGTCATGGCTACGTGACCGGGCTGACCGCAGCGGAAACAAAGGCCGCTGCGGTCGACCTCTGAGGCGCACTTGACTGACACGTGGTGCCCCACGTGGCAGCGATAGCACCTCAGAGGTCTGGGCTCCAGCAGCTTGACCTGCGCTGACACCCGGCCCACCAGAAGTCTTCGACCCTCCACAATGGCTTTGGCCGCCGTCACAGGGCAGCAAACCGTAACGGTTCGCATGCCTGAGAGGTCCGGACGTATGGCGCCTGCCTTGACCTGTTCGGCAGGACACCCTCCGGACCTAGCGACGGCGGCCACGACCTCCTCCTCCGTGACCGAGTCGTCCAGACCCAGGATACGCAGGTCTGCGCACCTAACGGGCCTGGACACTCGGGCCTCGTCCGCGTTGAGGGACGCTCTTAGCCTTTCGGCCAGAGCGTCAGCGGACGAGCCGCTGGCCTCCCCGGGGATCTCCAGCATCCGCGCTCCAGTCGCAGTGACTTTGAGCCGGAGGCCCCCGGTGATCCCAAGCTCACGGAGATCCACCGTCTCCTTCGCCTTCGCCAGCAAGTCGCGGTAAGATACGCCCCTCTTCTCCGCTTCCAGCTGTAGCGTTATCACTACAGCGGCGGTCTTCGGGGCGCGGAGCCTATCCGCGATCTTGCGCGCCCGGGACTGGCGCTGCCGCTCCTGGTTTCGGGCCTTTTTCTTCGCCTTCCGCCTCTTCTGCTGCTCCCCGACCACGTGCCATCCGGCTTCAGCCGGGGGAGGTGTAGGGAGCTGGGCGGGCTGGGAGGGTGGTGGCGGCGGCTGCGACTGCGGTTGACGTGTCGCAGGCGGTTGGCGTGCCGCAGTCGGTTGGCGAGCCGCAGGCGGAGGACCGCTCGCTGCAGGCGCTGTCGCTTGCAGCGCCCTGCTCTTCTTCCCCTTCCCCTTCCCCTTCCCCTTAGCTTGCGCCTTTGCAGGCGCGTTTGCTGGCGCCGACTCTGCCGGAGCTGGCTTAGCTGGGGGGGAGGGCAAGACAGCCCCGCCGGAGGGCCGACTGGATGGCCCCGGTCCGGATGCGGCAGCCGCAGCAGCCGCTAAGGACACCGTCATCGGGCCCTCAGCCACCTTGTTTGCACCAAGAGGGGGGCGCAGGACAATGCCCTCCAGCACGGAGAACCGCCGCTGGAAGGCGGCGAGCTCCGTTCGAACCAATGCCAGGACCTGATTGTCCTCTGGCTCGGGCCTGCTTGGTTGCTGCTGCTGTTGTTGCCGCTGTTGTCCCGCCCGGGGTTGTTCCGCCTGGGTAGCTACGCGAGAGTCGGGCTCCCGCAGGCTGGCCAGGTCCGCTCGGAGCTTCGCATTCTCCTGTTGAAGAAGCTCCATCGCGGCCGTAAGGCGGGCGACGTCCGCTCGCAGACTGGCCATTTCCCCGTCGTGCGAAGTCCGAAAGTTGGCCTCCGCTGCCGCTATAATTGAGGCGGAAGCCGCAGGCATGGCCCTCAGCCTTGTCGACGGCTTCTGCTTATGTACAACTTGTTTAAGCGCGGCCTCCACCTCCTTCGCAAACCTGGCCTCACGCTCCGCCTCGGAACCGCCAGGTACGTCGTCCTCATCGCCCGTCCCGCAGGCCGTCGAGCCCGGGTGGCGCCCCTCCTCGGCCAGTTTGGCCGACCTCTCGGAGGCAGTGATGCTCCTTCCCTTGCCTCGGATCCCTCCACGCTTGTTGGTCGGATCTTTCTTGCCGATGCCGAGGCCTCCTCCTCTCCGGATGACGACCCTCTGTCGCCATCCCGCCTAGGCCGCTTGCGGAAAAACTTGCTGATCTCCGCAAGTGACCCGGCCCTCTCGCGCCGGGAGCTCTCTGAGCCTCCCGCGCCTCTCCCGTTTCCGCTGGATGCAGCGTCGGACTCCGACCGCTCATCACAATTGCCGTTACCGGCGGTTTGGGTTTTTTGGTTTGTATCCATATTATTCCCACGAGCAATAGGTAAATAAATGTCCATCCTGACAGGGACCGTGTATCAGGATAAGCAGAATAAATTGCTTTACTCGCCAGAGGGGCTGCAGGTACCCTGGCGAGGGTGAGCACTAGCGACTGATTCGTTCCATGGGAACACCCGTCAGCCATACATCCGCTCACGGTGCGCCGCCGCTTGGGATTCGGGGTAACTTTTTATAGAGGTTTTCTACCTCACGATCCAGGCGGTTAAGCCAAGACCCTCGGTCCCTATCAAAGCCGCGAGACGTGATCCACAGCACTTCAATAGGGATTACGAGATCAGCGGTGACAAAGAAGGACCCATCCAACTCTGTCTGCTCGGAGGCAGGGTAAGTGCACACCGAGCCCGCTCTTGCTCCTCTGCTATGCCCTCTGCTACACAGAGGGTCACGCAAAGGAACGCCCCGTTGGTCCAATGGACCCCACCCGTGTCAGAAAATTGGCCGCAACAGTAACCCTCTCCGAAGCATAAGAGGAAATTCTCATTTCCCCTCATTCCTCGGAGAAAATTACTGCCGCGCCCAGGGTGCACCGGCCCAGCAACTGCTCTTCCCTCCAGACGGATCGAAAGGGACCAGCAGCCGCCAAGCACACGTGGAGGACTTCTGACTTCGCACCCCACGTCACGAGCCCCTACTACCGAGTTTTGATGCGTTTTATCTTTCTCTATAGTCATTGATTTACAAAAACAAAAGATACGTGTCCATTATTTTTCAATACTCTATCTGACGGACTAAATTGTTTTGCAATTTGTGGATGATGGAATCTAGCCCATTGCCTTTTCAATTTTCAGTTATGCTATTTTAACATTTGTGGGTTGTTTTTGTTTGTATGTAGAAGAAATATAATGTGTATTTGAAACTTTACAAGCTAACAAACACTACTCTGGTTTCTACAGACTACGTAGAAATAAACGTCCGTTGACAGAGCACGGAGAAGTTCCGACAAATGATCGTTAACTTCTCCAGTTTACTTGCACTTTCAAGTTCTTCTGGTAACTATATACGATACATTGTTTTTATAAGGATTCTTTGGACTTCTTTAAAGACGTCTAATTGTGAAGATTAAGTTTGAATACTTGTATTTGACTTTGTAGTACTGGATTGGCTCTGAGCTACAATTATTGTCCTCTGAACCAGCCACTTAATTTACTTAATTAGACGATATGATCCTCTATACATAATTATTACTTAAAACCTAGATAAGCGTTTAATTGGTACTCTTTCACGAAAAAGTGTTATGACTTGTTAATATAGTTATCATGGTATCGATTCATGCTCTAGGCTCATTGAGAAGTTCAAGGATATACGCCCAAATTTATTTACTTTAATGAAGACTGGCACTCTAATTACCTGCCTGCAAGTTTCTTCGATAATACAGGGTTTCCATTTTTGTATTTTTACGTAGTTCTAATATTGATTTTGTAAATACTTTATAAACCTGTTTCGTGTACCTGAAACAGGTTCCTTTAATTATATCAGTGTTGGTAATATACATAATCAGGTATATTTCAATTTTATCTTATAGCTGCATCAGCCCATAAATATTCATTACTTAACACACCAAGTCCTCAAAAGCATCGCTTCTGATAATTTTCCTTTAGGTAATTGCAATACCATATGGGTAATCGCAATACTAAAATAAACGTCATTAATTAAACCCCACCAACTTTCAAAAGGTTGATGCTTTGATAGTTTTTTAAAACATGAAAGTACTGGTACCTACTTATTTATGCCAATCCTAATGGGATCCATTTATATGTAATTCAATTAGTACTTAATGGTATAGCAACAGTCTATTATATACACCACTAATCTCCTAAGAATACTAATTGGCACTAATAGGTTTCCAAATACCTCTACGATCAAAAGGTTATACAACAATGATGAGAACCAAACGTTAATTTGGAAAAATTATATTATTTAGCAAAGAATCGGTAATGGCATTGATATCATCAATCAATATAGGTATCATTGAACGTATAGGAAGGTAAGATTAATTGATCGTGTTACAATTAATTATTGCGATATGTACTGATTTACTGAACGGTGACGTCAGAGGAGGGTTTTAATTAGATCAGCTTTATGTGTATTATGAGGGAGAAGTTCTTTTGGGTCAAAAGGATTCAATCAAGTTGAATAATGTTCCACAAGGTGGACTGAAGACCTGTTCACACTTGTGGGCGTCTGCCCAGCAGTGAACGCCTTTCGGCTGATATGATGAAATAATGTTTGGTAAGTAAAATCTCCACTCTAATTGCCGTCCCGTTGGACAATGAGAGTGACGGAGACTCTCCTTGTTTCAGTGTTTGCGTACACACTTGTGCACTAAAATTATGTCCCGAGTCGATTGTTTTATAGACTCATCTGACAGGGACAGCTGCCGTGACCAAAATGAGTCCGAAAGAATAAACGAAAATACCTCTTAAGGAGTCATTTTACTCATCACTATGAACATTTTTAGGGTTCCAAACATATGTAAGAAAAGGAACCCTTATCGAAACACTCGGGGAAACCCTTATAGAAAAGCTGTCCGTTTGTCACTACCAGTTTCCTTCGGATCTACTGACCCGATCCTGTTGGAAATGGACTTCAGTGATCCAAACATAGAAGCAATCCATAAATAAAAAAATTTTGAGGGTCAAACTAGAAAAAAAAAAAATGTTTATCAAACTGTAGCATGTGACATTTCAAATGAAAGGGTTATCTGTGAATTTTGAAATCAATACTTTGAAGTTATTCAAGAATTAGACTAACAAATACCATCCCCCACTATCTCTAAACTACTGAACCTAAAATTTCGAAAAAAATGTACCAATCTATGTATGTCTACATACGAAAATATCTACCCTGTTAACTGTCCCATTTTCGTGTTCTTTTCAATTCATGCCAATCACAAATTTTCCATGTTTTATTTTGTATGTCTTGAGTTCATCGAAAACACATTTCTGTTACAGACTGCTTCAGTAATTAATACTCTACAGCAACATACAAAATAAAATTCTCCCAAGAAAATAAACATTTCGTGGAAGCCAGAAATCTTTATATAAAAAGTGCCGAGTGCAGACTTTATTACCACCGTCAGCTTAACTTAGCGATGTTTTACGCAAAGAAACAGTCACCTGATCCAGTCCTTTGGGAACACAGGCTTCTGCAGTAAGATCTTATCAGTTTGCACTTAGATGCGTTTTCTATCTAGCTGGTAAAATCTCTTTGTTACTCTCGTGATTTAAAAAAAAGCAACAATACTAGTGAGTCACGGATATACCTTTCGATATCAGACGTTATTACGTCACCGAATCCGTGACGGCCGGCAGCGCCGCGGGCGGCCGCTTACCGTAAGTGTAATCTGACCCGGCCAACAAAAAACGTTATCGCAGCGTTTCTGTAGCTTGTATCCGAGCAGTTGAAACGGTTTCGGGTTCTTTAATTATGTCGTCATGAAATTAAGTATAAACAAAACTCTTATTAGTACTCGAGAAATAAATATATCCTATTGAAATGAGAGAACTTGCTGAATGTAGTTATGTTGCTGTTTATGTTATTTCTGACAAAACTATTGCATCAATTTACACCAATTTTTGGGATCTAGCTTATGAAAAGACAAGTAATCTAATGACAATGATCTTTTATATGAGTTCTATAGCCGATTATAGCAATATTCAAGCTCAAACTTCATAAAGCGCGGCGCCATTTGTTGTTTTTTATTGCGTAATTCAATGCGCTATTTTGATAACGATTATCAGAGTTATATCAAACAGATTCCAATTGGAAAAGCTTGTAGAATACTACCTATATATTCATTAACGCATTGTTAACTATAAATCGTTACAATATGCTTACTTTAATTGTAAAAATAGCCAGAAACCCAAACAATAACAATTTTTACCTTGACGAACACTCGGAACTACGTTACTTTTGTTGGCTCAATAAAACAAGTTTTGTTATGTTATTTCATGCAAAAAACTAGCTACATACTTGTAGGAAATACTGATAAATGATTATTTATCGACTTACCCTAGAATATCGCACTAAAAACACACAAAATTCACTAAAATCTCTTCACCATTTGCGCGCGAAATCGCCGTGACATAGAAACTTTTGACACTAGAGTTTTTGAATTGTCATTTTTGAAAGGTGTCATTTTTTGCGTTCAATTTGTAGGAAATTTATCCATAAACGTAAATATCCAAACTTGTTCATAGAGAAGTAGTCTCTAAGTATTGATAATATGGCCTACAATGGAGTGGGTGAGAGCGACCGCCGGCGGTCGCTTGGGGTTTGACGGAATGGCGCGATGAATTTCGCGCGACCGCCGGCGGTCGCTTGGGGATAGACAGGTTAAAAGTGACTGTGTTTCTTTTTAGTAGCGAAGTTCAAAACGACAGACGTTCCTACGAGTATTTAAACCCACGATAGCATGTTAACAATTGTTATTAACTCATGAGGAAAATAAATTACTTAATGGTAAAAAAACAATATTTTATGACCAGCTTGACTTTGACGTTTTATTAATTTTCGTGTTCTCCTCAGCAAGCCCTTTCATTTGACACCCATATTGTGGTTGTGCAGAAAAAATAACTAGTCCTCCATCTTGGATGATCCGTCATATTGGAATTAGAACGACGTCACATAGCTAAACATATTTTGTCATCCAAACTAAGCGTGTATACCAAATTACAGCGCAATTGGTTAAAAATAACTGATTAAAAATTCAGTTGCAAGATTCCACTCCGACAAACATACATACATTGCAAGTATAAAAGTTAAATACACGAGTAGACTGGCACTTTTGTTTAGCTTGCTCACAGGAAATCAGGTAATATTAAAGCAGAGCTAATAAAACATCATGCTATTTCAAAATCTGCGAACCATTTAGAATATTTTTTCCATAATTTAAATGTGCGAGTATGCTGATTTTGTGTAATTTTCACCAGCTATAATCTGAAATTTACCTACAATTCTTCCAATTTAATTTTTTTTTGACGAATCATTACAACATTTTACTAGTACTAGTAAAACCTAGTAAAACAACCAGAACATCTTCAAATATTCATGGTTCTCTAACGACTGAAAGCAGCGGAGTGATAAAATTCCCACTTAAGGAAATTACCTAGAGTCTACAATGGCTACTAGGAAACTACCATAAAAGTAAAGGCAGACGATAACCGTTTAATTTTACAATCCATTGCACTTTTTCTTCAGTCGTTACAATATCATAACTTTGAAAGTTGTAGTTAAAACGTATTCTACCGCGTTTTATCGAACTTCCTATTACAATTTCTTGGTCAAGGTTTGCTTATTGATTCAAACTGAATAAGTACCTACTAATAAGGAATGAAATCGTAGAAAACCATTTTTATTGCTACAACAATAAACAAACCAAACATAACTAACTCCATATCACACAAAACACACTTTTTGTGGACGGGAAATTATCAAATGTCCTCTCTCGCTCTGGGCGGAGCGGGAGGGTGTGTCAGACTCTTAAGAAACCTGTGTTCCTTCAAATCTCCTTTGCGTTACCGCGTGGGCCGCGATAACTCTTACGAACTCACATACTGCGACCGATTATTACTTTACCTACGTTGAAAAGATTTTTTTTTTTTTGCAAAAAGTTATGATCTGTCGAATTGCCTCCGTAAACTTCCACTTTTCGGATAAATCGGTTTTATAGTTTAGCAGAAAGAAATTCATTATTTTGAAAACTTTTGGAAAGAAAAGATTTTCGTAACTAACCAATCTAATGAACCTAATGTCCAAAACCTGTAATTTATGTCGAAGTTCAGTGACTCGGCGAATGGTGTTTAGATAAATATTCAAGTAGGTGTTTTATTGTGATTAACACTTTAACATCTCCCATGCTACTTCATCATGTACAACTGAACACACGAATTCCCTCCATTTAATTAAAACCAGCAAATCTAGAGTTCAATGCCCTTAGAACCTCCATAAAATATCTATCAATCATAATAAAACGTTTACGGGACGATGGTTTAATTAGCGAGAGGACCCAGTGGCGCCTCTAATACACACGATTACACATTTAGTTATCTGTCAGCTGATAGAATCGGATGTGTTAAATCATCGTCTTCTGTGACGGAAGTCAGGGGATGGGTCAGTGAACTTTGTTGTCTGAATTAGTTGCTTTGTTGGTCAACTGTTTGTAAATACTTTTCGTTCATACTATTGTTACTTTTTTATTATTTTGCTGATACAACTTTAAACTAATAAAATAAATGAAAAAGCATTTACTTATTACCATTTAAAGTACTTATTATTACTTACTTAAAATAAATGAGCTTTAGTTTTATGTGGCGGTCATTTTTAATATGTGGCTTTCGCGATTATTCTCCCGGAATGTTGAGGTGATTTTTTATGAATTATTGAATTGAGTAAATTAACACTTAATTGAAACGATTTACTATGTACTACAAGTAATAAATATTATTTCAACTCCTATCTTTTAAATCGTTCACTACCTTCGGAACGGTCGGTTCTTGTAATTCATTTTTTACCGACTTCCCAAAAAGGAGGAGGTTCTCAATTCGGTTGTATTTTTTTATGTTTGTTACCTCATAACTCCGTCAATTATGAACCAATTTGAAACATTCTTGTTTTATCTGAAAGAGTATACTTGCAGATTAGTCCCATTTAAATTTTATCAAAATCGGTTACGGGCTTTGGATTTTAAATCGAAATAGCTGGAATTCGTTTACTTTGATGCTGGTTTTATGCCATCCGAGTAATCGAAATTGCATATTTTGGTTTTCTGCGATTTAGCAGTGGTGTTGTTAGGTGTGGGGTATCTTAACATACCGAGTTTCCTCCGTGCCTCGAAAAGCACGTTAAGCCGTTGGTCCCGGCTGTCATTTGGAGATCTTTGGCAGTCGTTACGGATAGTCAGAAGCCAGAAAATCTGACATCAGTCTTGCCAAGGAGTACCGTGTTACCCAGTTAATGGGTTGTCTGGTAAGGTCTGGTAGGCAGCCGCTCCAAGTAAAATACTGGTCAGCTGAATCCAGCTTGACTGGAAGCCGACCCCAATATAGTTGGAAAAAAGGCTAGGCAGATGATGTTGTTAGGTGTGGGGTACAACTAAAAAGTGAAATATAAAAAACTTGTGTTTTTGTTAGTTTCTTCGTATTTTGATACCGACTTCCGAAATTAAAGTTATTTTTTACCGTGTAGTGTTTTTTTTTTGAAAGTCGGTTGTATTTTTTTGTAAAAAGTTTTTATTAATACTTTATTCACTTGATTTTGTCAAAATAATTTTGCCGATGCAAAGAAGCCGATGAAACTGAAAGATTGCTTTAGTAATACCAGAATTACCTAACCACACCAAAGAAAATGTCTGCGAATATTTATATTGTGTACTTGACAACTATGAATACTTATCTAACTAAAACAAATGATTGCCACACGTCTCAAAAATATGTTCGAAAAACTAAAGAATACCTAAAACGTGTCAATTGCTTCATTATTCACTCCACGCCTTCGTTCCCACGAGACCTTTAACTGAAACAAAGTTTTATTCAGAAAACAACACTAAACATCGAAAAAAAAGACGTAGGTACCCAAATAGTTCAACCATAAATTCTAAACGCGACCTACGAACAGAGTTTTGTTTAAAAATACTTTTTCCAATACCCGAAATACAAAAAAGTTCGTCACATGATACAATAAAAGAAAATGTCAAATTTTATTCGACTCCAATACTTTGTAATCCGAGGAAATAATTGTTAGTCCGTTAGAGAATAGAGGACGAATACAGATTCGCGTTTTTCCTCGCAGAGCAAACTGTATGTTGAACAATCACGGAATAAAAACGTTCTCTTCACCACTATTGTTGCCTAAAAAGTGAGTGATAGGCGTCTGCTGGATGGAAAAAGTTTGGTTCTCTAAAACGTATTCGACGCAGATAAGTAAAGTCACGACAACATGTTAGTTGCAAATGAGGGTGAATAAATAGACTCATCTATATTATTACATATAATAAAATAGTAAATCTTGATATGTGTGATTACGATTGGCGCGAAAACTACTGAACAGATTTTGTTCAAATTTTGCACAAATGATCCATATAGGTATAGTTAACACATAGGCTACATATTATCACGCTATATGCTATGGAGGACGAGCAATAATCAAAAATGTGTGTTTTGAACGAGAAAGTGCACATGGTTCGAACCCCGCAAACAGATTTTATTTTTGTATTTATTTTATCATTTGCGTCCTATCAGGTTTTTGCGTACTAATAATAACATTTTACTTATAATTTGTCATTTTTCCAAACAGTTCAGCGAGGAATTGTTATTAGAAGCCACAACATGTTACAAAATTGCACATACTAATAGATCTAATCATAGAAATTATTACCATCACGCTATACCTTTGGGGAGGTAAGCAGTGAAAAGCCATGACATAAATATAATAGACTATTTTAAACTGCTTTCCAACAGCGGTCGTAGCCCGTCGGGTTATAAGACTGCCTTTCGGATGACATGGTGTGGGTTCGTATCTCATTAGTCGCGGTTACTTTTGGATTTTATTTAACTTTTGCATTTCCTTACTTTTCTCATTCTTACTAATATTTATAACATGTTATTGTTTTATTTTAGATAGTTTAGTAAGCCAAAATATAAACGCCAGCGTTTTAAAGTATAATTAACAGTACCTATTTTCTGTTTGTCTGTAGGTATTCCTTTTTACACCATGTTAAAAAAATACAAAACCGCATAAATATAACTTTAACACATAAACCTGATAGGAATTGAAGCAATGTTTTAGAAGATTTAACATATTTACTACGTAACGCCGATACCCGTAATGCCATCTATTGACCGAATTAGTACCTATTATCAACAAGGTGAAAATTACACCAAAACATATTTTTTTTACTAAGTAGTGGTACTTTCCAAGGAATAAAACACCATCATTTTCTTTAGCTAAAATAAACTTCTATTTTAATGTAAAAAAACCGGAAAAGTGCGAGTCAGACTCGCCCACCGAGGGTTTCCTACACATTTGTAGGTTAACAAGGTATTATTTGAAACAAAGGCTATTTTTTAAAAGTATTTATCCAGTATGTAGCATAAACGGCCGTACTTTTATTTTACGTTGACTTAGAAGTTTGATTTTTTCACAGCTTCAAGGGAATGTAGTTCTGAGTATATTATTTCAACTCAATACCTCCTACCGTTCCCGAGATAAAGAGTCGTGATAGACAGACGGACGGATGGTCAACAAAGTGATCCAACATCATATTCCATAGATGGCGTTATACATTTGATCTCACTTTTTATCGTGGAATTAGTTCGAAAGAGTCACCGCGGCCCTGGAACACAAAGGGCATTAGAAGGAACACGGATGCGTTTTAGTCAGTGAGAGTCTGACACACCCTCCTGCTTTGCCCAGAACGGGAGGAGTTATTCGATGATTTGACATCCTTCAATAAAGGGGTCACGTCATAACAACCACGATTAGATGGCAAAGTCCCATGGTAGAGGAGTCGAAAGAGTTGCATTAGCTCCGCTGTAAATATAATATTGGGTTTCTAGGATTTAAAAATATAAAATTGTTTCGATTTGCGTTCCTGGGTCGAAATAAATAAAAAAAACAACTTGATTCATCAAGAGTGGTGTGAGTTTCAAGAGCATGATTAAGTAATTTTAGATGATAGCATGTGCTGACCGGTTGCTTCACAGCTTGGATCCATTTCTTCTGTGTACGGGGAAGCAACAGCCATCAATACGCAGAATATTAAGAAATGTTTTCAGATTAAGTTTTATGATTTCTATTTAGAAATTTCAAAACTTTGCAAAGGCACATGGCTGAAATTCACATATAATTAACAAATCGTTTAGTTTTAAAACTGTTCAAATCCCAGTGAGCCTATGAAACATCATGACCAGCCCAAGGCCAGAAATTATCCATTGCGGGCTTTACTCTCCAGTGGATCAAGGGGAACAATAGATCTCTAGATATTTTTTTTTTTCACTTTGAAAAACGTTGCCCCACACTAGGAATTTCTCCTGTATCGTGGGTGCGTTGACAAACATAAAAAGTCACATACACAAACAAACAGCCAGACCCGGATCAACTATCTGTAGAATAGAATAGAATAGAATACTGTCTGTAGGTCATACAAATATTTGTTCCGTGCGGAAATTGAACTCATGACACGCGACGCAGCAGCCAATCGCTCAACCACTGCGCCAATCGTGTCGTTCATTGACGACACAGACGAACTCGCGAAGATAGGTTTTGAGGTGGTGGAGCTTTTTTTTTAACACATTCACTGTCCGCAAAGCAGACACAATCGTTGAACAATCAGCCTGAACCACATGTGGTTCATGGGACTGTGAACCGGTTAAAGATGGTATTTCGTCAAATGACTCCTCTCTCGCTCTGGGTAAAACAGGAGGAAGTGTCAGACTCCTATTGACTAAAACCCATCCGTGTTCCTGCTAATGACCTTTGCGTTCCAGGGTCGCGGTGACTCTTTCGAACAAATCCGCAACCCCGGCACTGGCCCGGCAGATAGGGCCCGCTAGCCTCATCTGTTTTGATGAAAACTCCTTGAGGCACGCGTGGAACACAGCACACAGCTTGACATAGCTATTTTAGACTGCCTGTAATCTATTGCCGAATTCACGTACGAAACTGAGAATACAGGTCCAGCTCTACCACCTTTGGGCACGCCACAATCGCGGCGGTAAGTCCCCTTTTGACGAGTGGCAAAAGCGGCGCCACAGCGTCCTCACCTTCCGCCTGACGCAGGTACTCACCGGTCACGATTGAACTGTTTCGGTTTCAGCGGGAGGACACGACCGGGTGTCAACACTTTAAGGATCACCTGGATGACACGGTGGATCATAAGGTGGATGTCTGCCCTTCATGGGCGGTGCACCGCTGGGTCCTTATCGAGGCGATAGGTGGCGGCGACCTCTCGCGTCCGGCCCTGATTCAATCTATGGTCCGGAGCGAGGATGCATGGGAAGCGGCCACCTCATTTTGCGAAGCAGTAATGCTAGCGAAGTAGGAGGCCGAAAGCGTGAGAGAGAGGAAAATCTCACGCCCCAGCCGCCGCAACAGAAGAAGACGCCCTAGGAGGGCGAAAGGAGTAACCGGGCGATTCCCTGCCACCGTAGGGCGCGGGCCTGTGGACGGCGAGTGTTGGGTGGCACGCTGTCCGATCAAAACCAGGCTCGGGTCAACGGCGCGTTGTGTTCCACGCGCGCCTCTAAGAGATGCCAGTATTGTAAACGGGGCCCACTAGGGCCAGTGCTTGCCAGGGTAACGGAATTTGTTCAAATAGTCACCGCGGACCTGGAACGCAAAGGGCACTAAGAGGAACACGGATGGGTTTTAGTCAGTCAGAATCTGACACTCCGTTAAGCTTCGCCCAACGCGGAAGAAGTCATTTGATGATTTCCAGTCCTTAAAAACGGCTGGCTAACTTAACCAGGACACCTGCGCACAACGGACAGAATAGGAGTCTAACATGGTACGGATACCGGAGTCTGTATAGTAGTTTCGGTGTAGTATCTGTTGCAGGGGTAGGTTGCTGTTCTGGTTGGTGTCTTCCCATGCCTAACCCACGTTTCTCATTACGAAAAATTATTAGGGCTGGTGGAATAGAAGAGGTGAAACAGCCAGTGCCTTGCATAACACTCTCCCAAGTTCCTAATGCTAAGAGGAGTCAAGCAATACTAGATATTGACAGTTCGTATATCTTAGAGATCTAACCTAACGACATTTTACTTTCCGACATACACGCGATCAGTCGCGGGCAACAGCTAGTTTTGAAATATATTTGAATGAAACATACATTTATGTATGTAATGTGAAAATAAAGCTTTTTTTTTTTTTCATTACATCAATTTTCATGAGGCAATTAATTTCGACGCAAGAAAATCAGTGTTCACAAAATATGAAGTGTAAAAAATTCATGATAGGCAGCTACTAATTACACATTACACTTTTCAAACTTGAGTAAATACGGTTACTCATATCCAAGGGTTAAAAATACAAAAAGTAAGCGAAAGAGTGTTTCCCAAGTGATTTCAAACAAATCTTCAAAGCTTTGAAAGCGAGTGTACTCGCAATAGTTACGTTTACTCGTGGGTCCTATGCAAATTAACATGACTTCGATACTTTTGAATATGTATGCAGCGTTGTGCTTTCCGAGTACCTAACTAGTGCCAGCAGAATAGGGAAATACTGCTCCCATAATTTTGTATGGACTTTTTAACACCATTGAGCGAACTTTCAGATTTTTTTCCGTATTTGTTCATACCACAAAGAGTTTAAATTATCGTCATCAGTACCAGAAATGGCAATGAATGTTGTATAGTGTCACAGATTTCGTATATTAAAAAAAGAAACAAAGTGAAATATTAAAAAAACTGTATTATTGACGGATAGATTTCGCAGGGTTTTACATATAAAAATATCGGCTTCAAAAACCAATAAATGCTTCATATTTTAAATTCCATCGGGGCCGTTATCCCGTATTTGATTATTATACATTGCCCGAATAACTGGCATTGCGAAAGAAAAATAATAATGTGTTGAATAAAAAGGCAGTTTCGTTCAATTTTCACACCTCGGCGGTTAACGAATTTACATTTGTAAATATTAAACGAAGCGGGGATGCACTCGAAAAGATTGCCCGTTCCGATCCCTTGTCGATCTTTGTCAGAGCCTGTCGATTGGGGGCGGAACCTGAATAATATAAAATTTTCATACGATTGTGAAACCCTTATGGAAAAGTTTTCCCTCAATCATGAGGATCCTTCCTTTGAATAAGGAATGCTTGTCATGAGTTGCATGTTCTTGTGCGCCTTTTACGGGATTGAGGATAAGAAATCAAAGCGGGGTTAGTAATGTTAGCTCCATGCATATTTCTATACCTATGGGCTGTTGTGAAACATTGCAAAGGTTTAGTGTTAATTTATTCATCAAATAATCTGATTTGTTCCGTTTTCGCCGCATTTTTTCGTCAACTTTTGGAAAAAAAAAGAAAAATTCCTTTTTCGCCGAATTTTAAACAAAGTTCCGTTTTCGCCCACTTTTCATTTGTTTTGTAAAGTAGGTACAGTCAGTTAAATATTTGTTTTAAAAAAATATCATAGTCTGGTTATTGAAGGGCTGCTCAAAAATAAGTGTGGTGCTGTATTCTATATAAAAAAGGGGAAATGACTGACTGACATATCAACGTATAGCGGAAACTGCTGAGCCAAGTCAAAAAAATTTTGAACAAAGCGTTCATTTATGATAAAGTTGAACACAAAGTAGAGATTTTTGGAAATTCAACTTATAAGGGGGTGAATTGGGGTAAAATCGTTTGTACTAAACCTGTGCAGCCGGCTGCCGGTTGCTATTCATAAAAAAAATTTTTGGTGACGCGATCTATTTTATAATTTTGTCATATCACCTAAAATGTATATGAGGTATAGGAGTAGTAGGTAGTAAAAATGTGCGCCTTCCTTTAGTTAGCCACGTATAGTTTCCAGAATTTTATCCTTAAAAGCAATCTTTTAGTGTTTTTTTTTTCACACCAACTAGTTGGATTCATAATTATTTTTCAAAAAACTAATTATGTACTTTTAGTTTATATCGAAATCGGGCCCGAGACTTCTTTCAGTGTTATTCGCTATTACTCATAGTTTTGACCATTCACTCCCAATTTAAATGTTCAGCCTGTGTAGCCTTTTATGAGGTATCTACTGTGTTAAGTTTTATATTAGAAAGAAAGAAAAGAAAGAAAGAAAAAGAGCTTATTTGCGGTCAATATGACGCATACCAAAAATACACAAGAAATACAATTATAAATATGAAAAATTGGGAAGATATGCCTCAAATCTGCGCAAAACGGCCATCTCTCAGCATAATGCTGCTAAAAATGCTTTTTTTTTTTGAGTTTTTGTTTTTTTTTTTTTTCTTTTTGTCCATTTTATGCATGCTTTAAAGCATGAATAAAATGGACACCATAATAGACAAGCATATTATAAACTGGAATATTATAGCCTCGCTGAAATGCTTGACTAAATCCTGGACCTACTCCACAGTCACAGCTGCTGGGGTCCACTAGGTAGGTTTTTATTTCTGGAAGAAATGCTTACCCTTTTTTATTTTGTACTCTCATATTACAATAATGTATTTATTCTTTCTCTAAAATAACGTCGGTCTTGTAGTTAGAACAAAATCGTTTTTAGGGTTCCGTAGCCAAATGGCAAAAACGGAACCCTTATAGATTCGTCATGTCTGGCTGTCCGTCCGTCCGTATGTCACAGCCACTTTTCTCCAAAACAATAAGAGCTATGCTGTTGAAACTTAGTAAGTAGATGTATTCTGTAAACTGCATTAAGATTTTCACACAAAATTAGAAAAAATGGGGGTCCCCATACTTAGAACTGAAACTCAACAATTTTTTTTTTTCATCAAACCCATACGTGTGGGGTATCTATGGATAGGTCTTTAAAAATGATATTGAGATTTCTAATATCATTTTTTTCTAAACTGAATAATTTGCACGAGAGACACTTCCAAAATGGTAAAATGTGTGTGTGTCCCTTAACTTCTAAAATAAGAGAATGATAAAACTGAAAAAATTAAAAATGTATATTACCATGTAAACTACCAGCGAAAATTGGTTTGAACGAGATCTAGTAAGTAGTTTTTTACATACGTCATAAATCGTAAATCGCAACTTTTGCTTATAAATACCTACAGTTCTGTACGGAACCCTCGGTGCGCGAGTCCGACTCGCACTTTGCCGGTTTTTTATTAATTGCTCAGTGATAACCATATCAGTGTGAAATGCAGAGGCATATTTTTTATTTTTTTAAATGTGTATACTATGCAGTCATTTACATATTATGTGATTAGTTATAGTTTTACTTGTTTGACATAATTATACAAGCATGGTGGTTGAGAGCATGTCATGATCTCTCAAATGTTTCGCTGATGGTGGCGCGTGTGTTAGATCTTTCGGTTCCCTTCAATATGGTTGAGTTAAATACATTCGTCATGTACAGGCACCGTCACTTGAGAGTGGTGGTTCTTAGACAATTTTTATCAAAATCGGTTGAGACGTTTGAAGATCATCAACTTTTTTCTAGTTATTGAGGGCATTTAATCAGCTTTTACGGGTCCAATCGATGCAAAATTTGGCAATCTTTTATTTCAATGATATTGCAAGAAGGTGGTAATATTGAACTGATGCTGTAGCATAACCTGAGGTCTCCAGAATACTCAGCTCCTCACTAAGTTACAGCTGAGAGGTATCGTGTTTGAACTCAACAGAATGGTTTTAATGAACAGATTATATTTAGATCAGTAACCTTAACCTGATGCTGTTCGTTTTCATGAAAAATGGGTTCGGATAAAGTAAGTTCTTGTTGCAACTGTACCAACTGTTAATGCAAGACGGGTAACAAGAAACATTCATTCGTATCTACAAAAACATAATAAACTCTGTATGCAGTCAGGTAATCAAAGATATTTTTGTAACTGACTCAAGCATTACTTCATACAAAAAAAATTAGGCGAAAAAGGAACAAAAAGTAGGGCGAATCAGTAATTAAATGATCATATGAATGAAACAAATGATAAACGCGGCGAATAAGGAATGAAAAGTGGGCGAAAACGGAAAAACAAAAATTAGGCGAACTTTGTGGGCGAATCCGGAATAAATCAATAATCTAAGGATATACTTGCAGATTGGTCCCATTTGAATTTAATGAAAATCGGTTACGAACTTTGGATTTTAAATTGAAATAGCTAGAATTCGTTTACTTGGATGATAGTTTTATGTCATCCAAGTAATCGAAATTGCGTAACTTGCTTTTCTGCAATTTTGCAGTGGTGTTGTTAGGTGTGGGGTACCACTAAAAAGTGAAAAATAAAAAACTTTTTACAAAAGTCGATGTCGAGTCGAAAAGTCGGTGTTTTTGTTAGTTTCTTCGTATTTTGACACCGACTTCCGAAATTAAAGTTATTTTTTACTTTGTAGCGTTTTCTTTTTTTGAAAGTCGGTTGTATTTTTTTACGTAGGTACTTATTTTTATATTTAGGTAGGTAGGTCTAAGAATAGGTTGTTTTTTTTTTATTTGGCAAAATAACGTTTGCCGAGTCAGCAAGTATGATTATAATCTAAATTCAGAAAAATAAATCGACACTTTGTCAAATCAAAAAATCCTATTTTATGTTTTCTTTCTCGGGTCTCTGGAGACCCGGTCCTTTGGTAGGCGTACGAGGGGCCGAAACCAACTCGCAGAGGCCCCGTTAGAAATTTCAAATATAATGGGGCACCAACAGGCGATTATCCCTGTATGCACTGTGAAAGTATTCCAAAGGACAATCCCCGGTTGGAGCAAGACTATTGCAGAATATGGAAACAAAAGATGAAACGCTATGGGTTTGGGCGGTTTAGTGGACTGATAATCGTTTATTATAGAAGACCACTAACAATATACACGGCTTTTAAATGGCAGAGGGTGACTTGCACACTCAATGAATGGGCCCCCGAAAACGGTCGCTAGCACAAAGTGACGTAGCGCCAAGGTGGCAACATAGCCTGAGGTGCTAGAGGATTGGAGAGGTATACCACGGCTATCAAGACAATTCCGGAAGTGCGGTCAAGATCCCTACCAGCATCTTACCGGATTATACATCCTTCTCCCGAGCACTCTCTATTTTATTACTGTTAATACTCGCGTTTAACCACAATTTCCTCTGATGGAAAGCGATGATGTGGTCAACGATGGAGCATGCTTGCCTAGAAGTAACCAATTCACTTTCGACTTAAAGATGGTCAATAGGGAATTCCAACTGTTAGGTGTACGAATAAAATGAAAAACGTTTTGTGCGTACGGGTGTGATGACAAAATGTACATGCAAAAAACTAATAATATAGGTATTTTTATCACTTTCGACTTTAAGATGGCCAGCAGGGAATTCCACCTGTTAGCTGTACGAATAAAACGAAAAACGTTTAGTGCGTACGGGTGTGATGACAAAATTAACATAAAACTAATAATATAGGTATTTCCTCAGATAGGAAACATCACAGCAATACAAGTTCCACATGAATTTCACGATCGACCCCGTCAATCCCACAAAGTTCTTGTAATGACAGTCTCGCTGTCACCCAGCTGTACGGAACTTTGACTCTATTTCGTGTACGGAATGTTCATTTGTGAGGTTAAAATGGGTCACACGACGTGCAAGCAAAGTTCAAAGCTGCGGCTTGGCTTTTATTGTACTTCTCTAAGTTAGAGTTTGCAATAGCTAGAACTACTAATTTAATTATGCTATGCACTGTTGTACCACTAAAAGTTTAATACGACGTAAATAGTATGTTTTCCTGGATGGTGATATTCGTTTTGTTGGAGTTTTGAGATGGAGGATCTTTTTTGATAGATTTTTTTCAAAGTGTAACATATCACCCGTTTTCTCCGCAATACAAACACTTCTCCGGTACTATTTTTGGGCCCATGCAACAGGGTGCGAGTTTATTACCATCAACGGCATCAACTATGTATAAATCCCGACTTCGGGAGGCTACTATGAATCTCGACGATAGCATTGGCATTTCATAGAAGGGCTCATATCTCTTTCAGTTTTAAATTGTCGACTATCTGACGATCAAATTCTACACTGCCGTTTAGCTCTGTTTAATTTTCATGGCACGGAGTCTTTGCACTGTAATCTTCAGTATTTCATCCTAGATTGGGGTATCGAAGTCACTTTCAAATTAAAATGCCAAGCACATTCGCGCTGCATTGCGATCTTATCTCAACTAAATTAGTCTTAATGCAGCTGTCCTTCCCTGACTTCTAACTTGAAATTGGGTTTTATCTGTAGGTCAGATTCTTTTTAAACCGTTCCTTTTTTAATTAAGTAGGAAGATTTTGTTTTGATCAAACTTGCAATGCAGTGATTAGGAAGTAATAGATAGAGTTTCGGAATGTTCCTAATGCAATAATTCAACAACAAACGGTTCATCAAATTATAATGCTTGGGCCCAGTTAGGGGACCTAATTTATTGCTTCGTTGGAAGCGTTGTTCAAGTAATCAAAGGTGAAGGTGAAAAGACACTTAGGGCCACTCCAGAAAATGAGACATCTGAACCGCACCGCACTTGTATCTGGTGTTTGATGGATCAGTAATCCCCCAATTCCCCAAATTAGTAATTTAGTATGCAAATTTTTATATTATTTTAATTTAGAGCTATTCATAGTTACAATTAAATAACAAGATACCAATCGCAAAAATAACAAAGATCTTAGAGGCAAAAATTATTTTATTAATCAGTACGATGCAGATTTAGGTAATTTAATGGGCCACTAGTTTCAACCGCAAAGAAGATTACTCCTTAATCCTTCAACCATCAAACTGGAACTAACTCTAAAGATGATTATCAAAGACAACAATAAGAAAGGCAGCAAGTTATTAAATCCTTAGTTTAACAGTTAATAGTTGCGTTGTTCGTTATCTCCACAAAGGGCGTCCGAGATCGCGGACAAAAGTTTAGCAACCTAAATTAGTTGTAACGGAGATAATATTCGTAACGTCGACTCTATAAAGCTTGGAACATACATCACAGTTACTGGCACAAAAATATGCCAGTTGCATATATACAGATACAAACACCAATTCCAAATTGCATTTTGTAATAACACAATGGCATGAAAGTTCTTTTCATAGTTTTGTCCAATTCACTTATATGCCGCTTTAAACTTCTGAATGAAATACAAGCTATTTCACACAAAAATCAAGAAAAAACACAATGGCCCAGTGGTTAAGACCTCGCCTATGATGCTTGAGGTCGGTTAAGTCTTCGCAAGAGCCAATGTACCTTTTTTGACTCAGAAAAAGCTTTTGCCCAGCATTGGGCAAAAAAACACGTTCACACATAACTTGGACAAGCTTTACATTGTCTTACCAACTTGCATACTTTTGTGCAAGTTATTGCACTACTGTGTATTCCTAGCTTAAATTGACACAGCGTTTGTAGTACTGTGGTTAAGCGAAGGAACAATTCCCGCAAGTTATGTTATTACTTCTCCTATAGATAGAAACTATTGGGAACGGAAGGCCGGTTCATATCTTTATGTGTCCATTGCTTCCAGGAGGCAGCGTTTACGACACATATTTCTTGTTTCGTTACTTTTGTATTAAGTACTGATTTTGGGAGAGTGACTTTTTTATAACTTTTTTTTGGCATAGTCTTTTATAGGTAGACTAGCTTTTGCCCGCGACAGCATATCCCGTTTCTTTCCCATTCCCGAAGGAATTTCGGAAAATCTTCACTTAGCGCTCCCCTGCACTCTCTAAAGAACCTACATGTCAAATTTCTGCTTCCTACGACCACTGGTTTCGTCTATGCGTTGTCTGCCAGTCACTCAGTAACGGAAGAATTTTAAATATTACGATAAACGGGTCAATGCGCCACGTGTTACAAAAGTGATTAATTGCAAAAGCGTTGTTAAGTTGGCAAAATCATAGCCGACTTTAGGATCAAACCGTAAGGCCTCAGCTACCGGTCGATTAAAGGACAATGTAATACGACCCACATGTGAGACGGAGAGCTGAGGGGGGTAGGATTATATTTGCAATATCTTGAAACCAGAGAATTGTGCAGTCGATACTTACTTTCAAACATACAGGGGAAATATTTCCCCAAACAACTTAACATAAATTATACACCGTCTACTTAGTAAATACTTACAATTGTTTTTTTTTTTTTTCTAAAGTATTTGCAAGTTAGAAACTGTTTATTTTCTACTAGAGGCCGCCCGCGACTTTGTCCGCGTAAACATTCTCGTTATTCCCGTGTAAATCCCGATCCCTTGGGAATTCCGGGATAAAAAGTAGCTTATGTGTTATTCTGGGTCTTCAGCTACCTACATACAAAATTTCATCGTAATCCGTCCAGTAGTTTTTTCGTGAAAGGGTAACAAACACACATACACATACACATACATCCATCCTCACAAACTTTCGCATTTATAATATTAGTAGGACTACTGTCGATCCAAACTCATGACTGGAATCTGGTCTATTTCCGTTCTTGTAAATATCCTCTAAAAATATTTGCTTGAAACCCAAAGCCCGGACTACGTGCCTATCCACTGTATTTATAAACTTAGAAATAACAAATTTTAAATGAAAAGTGGGTTTCAGTGTTCTAGTTGTTTTTGCTAGATAGTAAAAAAGACTAGAGTGATTTAATACTCTTGATAAACTCAAATTCTTTCGAAACTTTTTATAATTTTTATGTAGGTTAGTAATATTTTATGCGTTTTTTGTCCAAAAATATAAAATTAAATTTGAAATTGTTCTTTTTATAATACTTCGGGTAGTGAGCACACAGACATATAAATAGTAGCAGACCAAACATTCGCTAAAATTTGCGTAGCCATTACGCACACCTAGGGAATGATATCATTACAGGGCCGAATTAGGACCGGTTGCCAGTGTTATCTAACGATATTCTGAAAATCCCTGAAAATCTATATTCTCTGGGTACATGAAATATAGATTACTCATCAATAGTCTTAACGAATAGAACCACCCTCTATTCCCGTGGTTATTGTTAAAGGCGACTAAGGGAATATTTTAAGAGGACGATGGGCAGCAGTCCACTCTTTATCTTTTGACGGTGTTTACAAACCATTGACGGATGTCAGTATCAGCTAGAAAAACTGGCACTGCAGTCATTAACCCGCATGCCATGTTTTGTAGAACCGAGAGTCAAGGTATTAGTATGCCTGGAAGCTAGTTTAGGAATAAATCAGGATTTTTTAAATAAAAGTAATGTATGTAATTCAAAATTCAAGCATTTATTTCAAATAAACCATTTACAGGCACTTTTTAATTGTCAAGGTCGGTCTGTCCAAAAAGTTGAAGCTATTTGCACGTTCCAAAGCGTAGATCTCTATGGAGAAGAACGTGCAAGAAACTCCAGGGACACTCTTCTATCTTACACTCTCATAATGCTTACATATGGAGTAAATTCGGTAAACAGTGTAGGAATTGCTCTGGGACGTAATGTTGTTCGAAAAGCGCTGGGATCGATCAAGTGATTCTCAAAATGCTTTGAACAAAGTACACTTGAAGGTCTTGGTTGCCAATCCTGGAGTTTCAGGTTTTTAATCCAGGCATTCCGTAAACTTTCATCCTTGCGAAACATGGAAAAATATTAGTATGCTCAATTATTGCCTGCTGAATGAAAATTCATCGTTATGTGAGTAGCCTATACTGTATTTATACATATGCCTATGTTCATGTTCTCCATAACACAGACACTGGGTAACATAATATTGATTTTATAATTTATTTTTAATATTAGCATGACATGTGTACATACACTGAAACTACTAAAGGTATTTTGGAATTGTATCACCAAAAAAGAATAAAACATCATACATTAAACTGAGGCTTTATTTGATAATTCAATGGAAATAAATATTTTACATAAATACATACAACAAATGCAATTTACTAAAAGTTTCGTCTTTGTTGCCTAATTCGTCCCTGACTAATTGAACAGGTACTTGAGCTGTCACTTGATGCCACTTTCTGACTATTTTGTCCTTATTATGGTTTATTTCTTTAGTTGTAGGCTAACGGTACAGACAAATCGCATCTTTGTTAAAAACTTTATGTAAAATACGAATAAACAGTATGGAAACATTTGAATTTAGTAAAGAAAGCACTAAGATTTCCCAAAACTTACCGATGAAAGGTCAATCCAGGTGTTTTGTGGTAGCTAGCACTGTCACAGCGATACGCACAGCACTTCACCATATTATTTTACCGTCCTCGTGTGTTTTATGTCCCAAACAAGTAATATTTTATCAATTTTAAACGCGATTGAAAAACATTTGATGCTTATCAATATGGCAGACAAGCTACGCGTCAAATTTTGTCTATGTATGAGTCAGTGTGACAACACGTGACAGAACGAGACATGCTTATGAATTGTCACTTAGAAAAAAAAGGATAAGGAATCATACCATATAAAAAAATATATCTACGTATTAATGTTTGGTCTGCTACTATTTATATGTCTGTGAGTGAGCATTACTTTCAACTGAAAAGTTGGAATGCATCAGTCATATCATTAGTAATTTTTTTAAGTCTGAATTTAAATGAAAAAGAGATGAATTCATGAACTTAATAATTATTCAAAAGCGCACATTTTTTTACTATCTTTCGCTTGCATCAAAGTGTTTTACTATTAACCAGAACTCCAGAAGTATGTTTCTTCTACGAGGATTAGTAAGAAAAAACTGTCCTATGTCCGAGTTCATACCACATTTATCAACGGTGTAATAAATACAACCATCATCTACCTCACTCTTTCCCTACTGTGTTGGGGTCGGTCTCCAATCCAACCGGATTCAGCTGGATACCAATATTTTACGAAGTGACCTCCAAATCCTAGGAACTATGTAACACGGTCAAATCAAATCAAAGTCAAATCAAAAATTTTTATTTGGCAGAAAATACATCCAAATTACAAAAAAAAATCTGGCCAAGATATACCGTGTGTGTATGGTATAGATTCGTGTCAGATTTTCTAGCCTTTAACAATCCGTAACGACTGTCAATGATCTTCAAATGACAACTGGGACCAATGCATGAACGTGCTTTCCGAAGCACGGAGGAGTATACATGAGTACCTACACATGTACCTGCGGTAAGTTAAGATGTCACCCATCCATAGACTGACCTCCGCAAGCATTGCTTAACTAAATTTATCTACAAGCTCCTGACCAGATAAGTACAACCGCTAAGCGTAATTGTAAGAAAACATCCAGCTGTAAACATCTAAAAATATATACTTTCCTATTTTTATGATATACTAGCTTCTGCCAGCGGCTTCGCCCGCGTGATCCCTAGGGAACATATTCCCGGGATGAAAAGTAGCTTATGTGCTATTCCAGACTTTAATGTATCTTTGTTCTAAATTTCATTAAGATCCGTTTAGCCGTTCTGGCGTGATTGAGTAACAAACAACCAAACTTTCACATTTATAATATTACTCGTTTGGTGTAAAGCGAAATTATAACCATCTTCCCCTCGACATTATAATTATTAAAGGATATTGCAAACTGTCGTAAGCCGTTTTCCGTTTGCCTGTGCGTTCGCGACCACAAAAATAATCCTTATAGTATGATTCAGTATTCACGCGCGATGGCTTATTATTAGCGTTATTCATGTATAACTTTGGTGTTTCTATACCGATTTCTATGATTCTTTTTTTATGGAATAGTTAATAATGTTAACTTTTATTAATGTTAATTAGGGACGACTGAGAGTTTTATAAACGTAAGAGTAGACAAATACAATCAGAAAGCTTCGAACTGCTAAGCTATCGGGAGTTACACGTGTTATTGTTCGTCAATCATAAAAGATAGACATATGCTGTCGTTGGATATTTTTTATATAATTTTAAGGAGAACATTTCCGTCATACATGATTTCTGTGTAGCTTTCACCATTAAGGTTGCACACGCGACGGAAGCTTAAAAAATGCAGTAACTTCTCCCGTTTTCCCAACATTTCCCTTCACTGCTCTGTTTCTATTAATTGTAGCGTGATGAAAAGTATACTATAACCTGCTCAGGAGTATGAATAATAATTGTACCAAGTTTCAGTAAAATCCGTCGAGTAGTTTTTGTTTCTGTTACGGTTATACAGACAGACAGACAGACAGACAGACTGACAGACAGACAGACAAAAATTGCACTGATTGCATTTTTGGCATCAGTACCGATCCCTAATCACCCCCTGATAGTTATTTTGGAAATATATTTCATGTACAGAATTGACCTCTCTACAGATTTATTATAAGTATAGATAGAAGTAGGTAGGTACTTACCTACTTAGTATTAATTTATTGTTTATAAGATTTTCAAACAAGCATTTACAAATTACAGTTAACCATAAAATCAATCCCATAGTCTAGTAAGATAGTCTCCATAAATCACAATAAAGTTAAAACAACTAAGACAGTGATCACGAATTCAACTGCCAAATGATTATACCAATATTCCCAAAAGTGTTCGCTACACCAGTTTGCACGTAACCTGTGTTCGTAACGATTCGTACCTTTAGCTCGAACATTATTAACGTGGAAATATGTAAGTTTAGTTACAGTAACGAAGTTTCCGATAGTTAGCCTTTGTAAAACTATACTTGTTACGTTAAAGAAGTTCTTTATACTGATTTCAGTATGTTTTACAAGTATTTTTTTGTCAAGTTTTTGTTTGAAGAAAAGTTAGAAATTTATATTAGATAATGTACTTAAAAATTCTTATGTTGAACAACATTTTTCAAGCGTAATACGTATACTAGGCATGTTATCATCATCTGCTTAGACTTTACCCAAAAATTCGAACTGGATTTAGCTGAATACCACCATTTTACGTGGAGCGGATGCCTACAAGACCTCAACAACCCATTAACTGGATAACACGGTACTTCTTGGTAAGACTGGGGTCAGATTTACTTCCTTCTGACAATCCATAATGAATATGTCCAAATATGTTTGTACAGACACCCACGATACAGGAAATTCATAAATTGGGGCAACTTTAAAAAAATATATTACGTATACCGCGTGTATCTGACATCGACGCACAAACGATTTCCAAGGGTCCAGGGCATGATTCTGATCACCCTAGACTTAGAATTTTTCGTCGGCTTTATTCTCATTTTTTCATTTTTTTCAAGGTTTTTTTTTTTACTTTAGACTGCTCATAATCGTTATTCTGACCTAACCCAATGAGATTTTTAATAAAAAAATAATTAATTAACTACTTTCACTAAAAAGAGCAATCTGGATAAAACCACAAATAGATATCAGCTCAGCTGAGCTGATACCTATTTGAGGTACTCTTGAAAAAAATGAAAAAATGAGAAAAGAACCGACGACAAATTCCAACACTGGGGTGTCCAGAATCATGCCCTGGACCCATGGAAATCGTTTGTGCGTCGATGTCAGATACACGCGGTATTTTTGCATTAACCTTCGGTATGCTTGGAGGCAGAAAGTTACACGGTATGCCTGGTGGGTTTATCAGACCCGGATTTTTAACTTGTAATTTCTCGAATATTTACTGATAAATAAGTTATTAAATATTATATATATTAAGTAGAGGTATATGTTAGGAAATTAAATAAAAATATTACAAATCAACAACTTTTAATTATAATTTTTTCAATTAAACATTGACAGTGTTTATAAAACAGTTTTTAAACTTAGTTATTATTATAACACACTTTACTTATTAAAAACTAAAGAGATCTTAATCAGACTATAACAACATGTAAGGCACTTTTATGTTCTTATAAATAACTAAAGAATATTCAGTCTTCATCACTTCCAACAACATTTTCCAGAGCTCTGTTTCGAAAGCAAATTGCACATTGGAAATTTGCATGATCCAGACATCAGTAACTCTTACAAGTCTCACAAATATATTGCGTTTTGCGATCTTTTTGACTGGGCATACGTAGCACTTTCGTTAGAACTTTCTTCCGCAACAGCCTCTCCAAAATCATTATTTTCTGCCTCTTAATCAGATGCCTCACTTCCCTGGCTCACGTGATCGGACTCTTCTCCACTTGAGTTGAAAATTACGTAATCTTCTTCATCGTCAAGTAATAAATTACTAATATCATCATCGCACAGATGGCTCCCCATTTTTAACCTAAAATAATTAAAAAAATATTATATTATCCACAAAAATAACTTCAATTTTCAAAAACACAGACAACAAATACTTACATAGAAATCTCACGTCGTATGCCTGATCGGGTCCGTGAGACCCGCGCGAACTATACGCACATCCTACTACCACGGGAACGCACTCCGGACTGTGGAAGCGGGAGGCAGGCGTCTAGCAATTCATAACGGCCAGCTACTAAGTGCGGATAGGCGCAAAATTCGAATTTGAAGGAAATAAAACGGTTTATGTGCACAGGTGGGTCTGACGGACCCTACCAGGCATACCGAAGGTTGATTGTTAAGCAATCACAATTTACCTGCTGCACGAATTTCAAATCATGAAACTAGGCACACGGGTTACTTTTTTGTTCCAGTAGATCGTTCTCAAGTGATTATTTTTGATCATCATGCGGGCAGAGTCGTTGGCAAACGCTAGCTGCCATTCACCCATTTTTCCTAATGTTCGTTCTATCTAAGGTAGGTTACATTAATTTATACCAACCACGCAAGCAACTTTACCGGTTTGAATTAAAACCTAGTTAATTCCCAATTAGATTGGTATTTAGTATTTAGCGACCGCATTGGCCAAGGTGGTTATTTCTAATCACATATTGTAACCACCGATTTGTATGCAAAGATTCTCAGTCTAGTCAGAGGTCTCGTCACTATGTCGATCGTATTGTATTGATTTGACACAAAATTCTCATGATTTACCTCATCCTAAGATGATTTTTAGTGGCAGTGTGCAGGGCACATTGCTCGCAGAACGGATGGTCGATGTTGTGAGGCCTCCCACAAGGTAGACCGATGACGGTGAAGGTCGCGGGTAGCCGATGGATGCGAGACACAAAGGACCGCTCGTTGGGCCACGTTTGGGAGAGTGGGGGGGATACGATGATGATGATGAAGAAGATTTTTCTGGGAAAATCGTTATAATAAAGAGATAGTCCATCAATGATACCAGTGATTAAGCAAGTCATCTTGTAAAGTTGCCGTAATGGTCTCTGTGCACGTCGAGATGAAATTATTTTTGAACTGGGAAAGAATATGAAGAAAATAATTCCCAATTTCTGAAATGACTTTTAAAACTTGTCAAAATATTAAAAACGTTTTGACAATCGCAAAATACTGTTGAAACCGCCCCTAATAGAAAATGTATAATATTTTTTCCACTAAGCTAGTTGTTAGCTGTCATTTTATGTGATCTTTGTAGTCAATCGAAATTACTGTAATTCAGCCACATGCCAACGAAAATTCCTATTTAAATCCACTTTAAAAGGGTAATGCACACCTTTTTCTTAGCAGATCTCTTCAGATTATTCATTGATCATCTGAACCGATTCCCCACCGTAATATGTATTACGATTTTGGAAATTATGTCTCCGAAACTAACGAAATGTACAAAACTTCCACGCTTTAGGTGACAAACTTTATACCAAGTTGTAAATTGATTATCTACCTGTTCCCAAAGTTATTTGATATAATAATTAGTTGTTATTATTTTCGTATTGAATATAATTTGTTAGAGTTTGTTTTAAATAAATTGGTGGAGTTGAGGAGTGGAGCGATGTTGTTCGTGGATTTGCATACCCTTTAAAATTATGTAAACATTGTTATTTTGTTAGGTGTTTGCTTTTTGTTTTATTGTTTTGTTAGGTAAGGTTATTCAATCATCTTCCTTTTGGTGTTGTGCAAGACCGCAAAGGGATTATGGTTACTATTGTTTACTACCTAATCCATTTTCTAGGGCTACTGATTATGGCGTCATCCCGCCCTTTGGAACTAATTTACTTCTTTTCCTAAGCGTGTTGATAAAATATTAATTTGATAGATAAATTTTGTTCCCCGATTCTGCAAAAACATCAGGCTTACTTTATAATTGAATATTTATTTTCACCAGGCTTCTGAGATTTTCTTATTTTTTCAGGAAAACAGCGCTAAGTCCTTGGGAGAGCTTTATCTCACGTTTGACAGACACACGATTTATCTTGCGAAATCTGACTATTACAGGAATACGGTATGTAGATCCACCTATTTGTCTTCAAGCCTATTGTTATCCCGAGGGACGAAATAGAACGTAAGTCATCAAAACATTGTACGGATTTTGCTTTGTGTATTTTTGTCAACTAAAAAAAATATTCCCAACATGAGCGTCACTGAGCGACGCAACGAGTAAAAAAACAACTGAATGCTTTGAAAAGTTCGAAATCCAAAATGTTTAAAAATAAATGAATTAAACGATTCAATACGCTTTGACGACGAACAATAGACTTTTTATAAGACTCGTAAAGCGCACAAAAAAATTAAGTTCATGGTAAAATATAGCAAAAAAATGTTTTTTTTTTTTTTTTGTAATTCAGGGTTTGGTTTTAATATTTAATATTAAAAAAGTATACATAATATTAAATATTAAAACCAAAGCAACGGCTTTTGATGTGTGACAAAAGCTACCAGTGTAGCGGCTGATCTTTTTATGTCATAATAATTTTAAACATACAGTTAATATAAGCTAACATCGTTTTACCAATTTTTTCCAAACGAATACTGTCCCTATTTGTAATGTCCTAGCTCAAAGGTAGTACTAAATCCGAATTACCTGTCGGTAGTTGTTATTGTTCTTCTATCCAGTACTAAATAAATAAAACATTTCCAAGTATTCCGGTACCCCGAACTACCCATCAGCAAAATAGATGCTCAACGTTATTCACATTCGTTTACCTAAAATACAAATGGAACCGAAACCCATAACATTGAGCCACTTAAAGCTAAATTCGCAATAACATTTTCAACTAATTTTAGATTTACTGAATACGAATTTTACCAGGCTGACAGGAAGACAACGACCCTATGTGTACATGTGGAAAGTTGTGCCTAATGAATTACCTTGTCAAAACGTTGCACAAACTTTTATCTGAGCATTGATGTACGTTTAGAGAAATGAACTATTCTGAGAAAAACGGCAAAATAACGAGACTGGTACGTACGTCAGTGCTCTTTATTCGAGCGATTCTGGGAAAACTATTCAAATTTGCGAGCAGGAACTGTACAGTATTTACGTGAGTTGAAATTTGCAGAAAAATATAATAAAATTAACTTTGAACGACGAATACGTAAAAATAATACATCGGTTTCTGGTGTGAATTTTTAGTCCAAAAATTCTGATGGAAGCAATATTCAATTGCTTCCATCAGAATTTTCCACTTCATATTTGCCACTATGCATAAGCTGATATCTTGTGTTCATATTTTTGTTCTGTGATGCTTTAAATATGAACTATAGAAAAGCATCTACGAGTTGCACCACTACTGGCCATTTAAATAAAAAGATAGGAAAGAAAACGACTCTAGAAGCAGGAAGTGCAAATTACCGCGGTGCCAAATGTAGCAATATTCAAAACTTCAGGGAAATCTAAAAAATTCTAAAGGAATAGCATTTATAATATAGTTAAACCAACAACAATAACCGCTGCAGATATTTTAACGAAGCCAAATTCAGGTATGCAAGAACTTTAACATGGCAAACGAACTGTCCTGTGCTCAAATTTTACCAAAAACTTGTTGCAATACGAACTTCAGAATAGAAAGAGACAGCACGATGTCAAAGGCTTTCGATTTGAACCTTTCGTAAAAGGCCATTAGTCAAACCGAGCTTTTAAACTGTGTAAATGACGTGATTTATATCGCGAATGCTGATTTTTACTCTTTTTACTTTCAACGTTTATTTTGAAATGTTGCGCACATTCCATTTGGCCGTGAAAGCGAGTAAAATGAAAAAGCCACTCAAGTATAAATGCCTTTACTTGGGACGTCGGTTCCGTATGAAATAAATGGTGAAGCTTAGGGTGTGCGTGCAGCTTATAAGCTGCTTTAACTACATATAGTTAAAGTCTTGACTTACTTTGTACGAGGTGAGAAAGTATTGTAACTTTCTTTCTTGGTATAAGTACTGTAATAGCTTCGGCGTGGTTTTAAAAAGAAGAAAAGAGCTGTGAAAGGTTTAGAAAAGTAGTTTGATAGACATTTATGATGAGTGTCCTGGGTAAAAATTTTGAACTCATGTTGATGTATAGGTATGTTAAAACTATTTCAGTTGAAAAATCCAACAACTCTTGTTCAAACAGCATAATATATATTCCGTTAAAAATATTTATTGTATCGCAATAGTTTTCAGCTTTGACAGCTGCCACGCTCGACGTGACATCGACAAAGTCATATAAAAAATTCGGAACACTAAAAAAAAAAACAAAAATGCTCGGTAGTGTACAAAAATAATACGTTGAAAGCGGATTATTTCCGTACGAACCACCGCACCGGTCACAATCCAATTTCCTAAGTTTTGGAACGCGACATCTGTCTGCCACAACAATGTGTATGAAAAATGCTGAATCTTTTCTATGAATAAGTAACCTCATCACCGCCATATTTATTGGAACGTGAACGTCCAATTTTGTCGGGGAATATTGAAAAAAAAAACAGACATGGTGATCCAGGCTTATGATTACATAACAATTATCCTCTTTATGCAATTCATGTTTTAATTTATCTAGACGAACTGTACCTACCATGGCTAGGTGAGCGACTTTCTTCATTCCTTCTATTAATTCCAGATCTATGCCACTTTAAGTCAATTCTTAAGGAATACTTCCAAGCCATTTCCTTCGGGGCCTGCCGCGGCACTGTTACTCGATTTCAGACCAGCAATTTTGTGTTTTACTGGGACATCGCTCAATCAGCATATGGTAGTCGTCCAGCCTAATCCCATTTAAGCTGGGCAGCCTTCTAAGCTACATAAACGATTTGCACTTTGGAGCAAAGGATAGTGTTTCCAACGCGATCCGTTAATTTAAAAGCAAGTACATTGCACTCCATAGCAGATACTGCGTTAGATTAATAAGCTCTTGGAAAATAACAGCAGCTCCACTATCAAACCTTACTTTCAGCTAACTATGAAAATATACACCTAACAATATCCCAATATTCTTTAATTGAATTTATGTAATTCTATCATGACCGCCACGATCAATAAATTCCTTTTTTTTGACACGATTTTCGTAGTAGGTGCGGTTTTGTACAGTAGGTATTTACATAATGCTAGCTAGAACGACTACAGAACATTCATCCATTTGTGTATACGAAAAGAGCGTGATTTCTTTACACAAGGAGAATATTCTGAAAAAAACATACAACTAGCATCAGCTAGCCTAGCAGTACCCGGTACCTAAGTTGTAATATGTTACTAACTGCATTAGTACATCGCTCTCTGATGTAATTGTATCTAATGTCGATATGGAGTGATGTATAGCCTGAACGCGTCTGCAGCGAACCGTCTTAGTTTATTGCAATAGAAACGTCACGTTCGGCGTACAAATAGATCTTGGAACTGACTGATAGATCGGTCAATAGATTAGTAGAGTACAATAATATTAGTAGAGCATGCATTTCAATTACTGGAAATTCATATGATTTGAGGAGGACTGGCAATTTTTGAGGAGATGAAATTACGAAATACATATTATATATGTGTGTCAACTACTGAACTGTGAAGTTAATACTGTTTATCCGCTAATGTCTTGCGAGTTCAACATATCAACATCTTCAGGATGCTGTGGCGTCTACCTCGAGACTGTAGTGCATCCAGAATGTTCGCTGAGGCGCGGACAGATGGCTATCATGCGATTATACGCAAGAAGGTCACCTCTACTTTTCAACGCGTAAGAGGTCGTAGCAATGGCATTCTGAAGATGATTGCTGACCGCCTTGACTGTCCTGTGCAGTGTAGATGGATGAAGACGACAATGGGTATTTACATTTTGTTGTAAGTACCTATAGTACAGTAAATTAGTACAGTAATTTTTAAAGGTACTATTACAAATGTTTAATTGCTATTTTGTTATCTTGTTTAATTTTTGTTATTAATTAATTCTACCTATTTTAATTATTTAGTTGTGTTTAAATGCTGTAAAATGTATTTGGATAATTCCGAAATAAATTAATTATATAAGTCGTAAATATAGCGCCAAATATCAAATCGTCGTACAGTACTAAAACGAGATCCACGCCTACATTCCGTAAATGCCAAAATTATAATCATATTTCAAATTAATTGCACTAATAAATTCTACTATCATATCATACCATAAATAAAATTGTAATCGAAATCGGCAAAGTTTAATTAGAAAGGAGTAATAATTCATTATAAGCACCTCAACTCATATTAATTGATCGGTATCATAAACACCTGGCACAGGAAATATAAACGTTTGTTTACCTTATTTTGATTACATAACTTATTTACCAATTTAACGATATAACATTTTTCCAGTCGAACTTTCAGGGTGAAGAAAATCATCTTGAAAAAACCTGGCAGCAGCATAATTATTTAGTGTGATAGTCAAACATGGTGTGAAATTAACATGGTTACTTTCACACCATAGACTTCTTATGGCTTTTGCTGTAATTCATAGATTATGTTCATTACCTACCTATACTATATTTTGTATTGTTTTTATTGTAGTATTTGTTCAAAATCCTAGCCTCAGTAGTTTCGGAGATAAGGGCTATGGTAAATTTTTAACCGATTTCCCAAAAAGGAGGAGGTTCTCAATTCAGTTGTATTTTTAGGGTTCCGTAGCCAAATGGCAAAAACGGAAGCTTTATAGATTCATCATGTCTGTCTGTCTGTCTGTCTGTCTGTCTGTCTGTCCGTTCGTATGTCACAGCCACTATTTCCGAAACTATAAGAACTATGCTGTTGAAACTTGGTAAGTAGATGTATTCTGTGAACCGCATTAAGATTTTCACACAACAATAGAAAAAAAAAAATAATTTTGGGGGTCCTCATACTTAGAACTAAAACTCAACAATTTTTTTTTCATCAAACCCACGTGTGGGGTACTATGGATAGGTCTTCAAAAATGATATTGAAGTTTCTAATATCAATTTTTTCTTAACTGAATAGTTTGTGCGAGAGACACTTCCAATGTGGTAAAATGTGTGTAACTAAAAAAAAATTATAATGTACATTACTATGTAAACTTTCACCGAAAATTGGTTTGAACGATATTTAGTAAGTAGTTTTTTTTTTTAATACGTCATAAATCGTATAATACGATAATGGTACAGGCCAGTTTTTTTTTTATTCTTATGTTTGTTACCTCATAACTCCGTCAATTATGAACCGATTTGAAAAATTATTTTTTTATCTGAAATCATAAATACTTGCAGATTGGTCCCATTTAAATTTTATTAGAATCGGTTACGAAGTTTGGATTTTTTATTTTTTCGAAATAGGTAGCTGGAATTCGTTTACTTGGATGATGGTTTTTGTCATCCAAGTAAACGAAATTGCGTATTTTACTTTTCTGCGATTTTGCAGTAGTGTTGTTAGGTATGGGCTTACCACTAAAAAGTGAAAAATAAAAAACATAAAAAAGATACAACCAAATCCAAATAAAAAAAACACTACAAAGTAAAAAATTACTTTAATTTCGGAAGTCGGTGTCAAAATACGAAGAAACTAACAAAAACACCGACTTCTTAATTAATTTGTAGTTTTTTTTATTTGGAAGTCGGTTGTATTTTTTTTTGTGAAAAGTTTTTTATCATCTAATTTCTTGCATAACTTCAACACTATTTGTTTTAAAATTTTGATAAAAATTTATGTTCAAAACGCTCGAAAAATTTAATATTCCCTTTCATCACTACATATAATAAAACAAAGTCATCTGCCACGTCTTTCTGTCCTTCTGTCTCGATAAAATCAAAAACCGATTTTCCCAATAGATAGAGTGGTTCTTGAGGAAGATTTTAGTTTATAATTTGTCAAGCGGGCGAAGCATCAGCTAGTTTTTAATAAAGTTATTATTAGTTAAGTTTATTTCGAATATAAAATTGAAACACTTACTTACGATCGGCTTCTGTAAAATTATATAACATTCCATTATCCTAAAACTGTCTGTCAGGAACAATGAAATAATGATTTTTTATCGCGCAACACACTTCTGATAAAAATGTTTATTGTTTGCGCGACGTAAAGCGAATGCGGGCCGAACTGGCTGCTTTATTTTTTTTTTAATCTCCAATGTTTTACGTACAAAGAGCCTGAACAATATTTAAAGTGAACAATAAATTTATCGAGAGTGATTTTTTATTAATTGGAAATCTTATAGGGAGTAACAATACCTACTTCACTACATATTATAAAACAAAGTCATCTGCCGTGTCTGTCTGTCTGTCTGTTATAAACTCAAAAAAACGACTGCACCGATTTTTATTATTCTGTTTTCACCAATGGCTTGAGTGGTTCTCTATGAATGTTTTTAGTATATAGTTTGTTAAACGGGCGAAGCCGCGAGCATTAGCTAGTATTAAATAAAAACAATCTAGAGTAAAATGCTGAAGACTTTTATCGTCAAATGTGAAACAAAAAAAAAATAGGTTCAGTATTTACCTACTTAATATATAATTTTCGACAATATAGAAAACAAAAACAAGTGATTGTTTATCGTGATTTCGTGATAGGTCTATATCACATAAGTTGTTCGTATTTTTTATTTATTATTTATCTTTCAAACCTCTCAAAAATGGCTAATTAATTAGAAGATACTTTTAAGTTTTGTTAAATCCACTTTCGTGTTTAGTCTCTATGCCGATGTAGACGATGTTTATGCTAGTGATGCAAGCTTTTTAGGTTACCCTGGTAGATGAATAGAAAAATTCTCGGAGATGATGCGTCGTCATGTAAATAGCGACCCTCAATATCTGAGAATAGTACCGTATTAGATGCGCGTTTCATTCACGTGCCAATAATATCTTCACTGGGAAGAGCATCAAAATAGGTTAAAGGAGGAAATATTCTGTAAAAAAAGAGTATTAATAATAGGTACTGTAAGGGTAAAATGTGCTATAAGATGGCGAGCAGCGAAGAATATTGACAGGGAACAAAAAAACGTTCGTCTGTTTTCGTTGTATCAATTTGTATCTCCATTTTTACCGCGACCGCCACGGCTGAATCCTCTCGAACAGAAAACAATCTATAACCAATCACGTAATTAGAAAGTTTTAATTAAAAGCAACAAAAGACAAAACAAAGTTTAATTTCCTTCTCTTGTTTTCATTTAATTTCGTTACTAATTCATTATGATAACCTCGGCGTCGACGGGCCGCGAGGTTTACAAAACACGATTGTTTCCATCTTCTAGTTTCAATCAATCTTAGCTTATAAAGCCACTAATCAGATTAACAAGAATTTTAGAATTCAATCAAGGAGAAAGGCCAAGAAAATAATTTATAATCATCAAGCATTAGGCAGACAAGGAACACTTAATAACTTTTCATCAAATTTGTATATTCTAGTGTTATATGCCATTAGGGACAACTCACACTTATTCAGCTCCATTCGCTGAACGATTTTGGTCACACTTGATATCAGTTCTGCTTCTATCACCCGCGTAATAATAATAATAATAATAATAATAATATCCTTGGACATTTCACACAACGCCGTATAGTCCCAAGCTAAGCAACTTAATGCTTGTGTTATGGTAACGAGATGGCTGATAAACTACTTATATACATTTTTTTTTTCTAAATACATACATATTATAGATAGAAAACACCCAGACTCGCGTACAGCGTCGTAAGAATGAGAAGACGTCAACGGCAGCGCTGAACTCTATGGCACTCGCATGATTAGACATAGACACATTTGTCCTCATTTTATACTTGTTTGCCGTGAAAGCTGAATAGATGCGGAAAGCTAAACGGATGCGTACGCGTCTCCATACAAAATTGTTGTTTTCTATGGGCACAAAAAACAGGTAAGGCGATACAATAAGAATCTTAAAATAAGTGGTTAAACATATTTTAAACTATTTTTAAATATAAGAATTTAATTGACAGTTATATATTTTGAGCTTTTTACAGTTAAAACATGAGGGGTTCAGAACTTGTCGAATGTACACCTGACCAGAGAGCTGGGCTTTTCTTTGGTCAAATAATTAGCACTAAAATAGTGTTGCCTGTCTGCCCATTTTTTTGGCACTTTTGCCATTGACAGCGAAGTGGATAATTTTTTTGATGACCAATGAGTTATTTTGTTTTTAGACGTGTTTGTAAAAAAAATTAGTAGTAACAGTTTGTTTAGAATCTTAAAAATACGATCGTCGTATGTAATGTTTTTTACCTTATGCCACACAAGGTATAATGACATCAATCGTTTGATCTTACCCGCAATGCAATTAAACTTGCTTACAGATGAAACATGATATTAAAAAAATACCATAGAATTAAATTACAATACAATAGGGTTTTTATTGTAGTGATTTCTATTATCAAGTTCACAGCTTCTATAATATCGTCAATGAATACGCCTCACAGAATCTACATACTCAGCAAATTCTCGACAATGATTATGAATTAGGTGTTCCATTCAAAAGTTCTTCCAAAGTTCGGTAATAAACTCGAACGCCAGAAGGCTTATGTCGCATAATCTTCGCGGGAGCAAATTAAATTTAACACCATCCGAGACTACCTATGTAATCTTTAATCAGAGGGAGCCGTTAAGTCTGAGACGCACCTCGCGATCTTCATCGCTTATTCAAGAGAACCATTCTTATAATGAGATTTCCCCTTTAATAGTCCACGGAATTGAGACAAGGTGAAACTGCGAAATCTTCACTAATGGCGCGGAACCACGTAACTTAATGTTACGCGGGTGTGCGTTCGGCCGGAACTCTAAACTCGCGCACCTATAGTAACCTTAAGTTCAACGTAAAGTGGCCGCGAATTATTTTCAAAATCTACTCTCCTGATAAAACCCTCAAGTCCTTTAGAAATAAAATTGAACGGATACTATTTAGTGCTAATGTTGGGTCGTCAACGAAATCAGTGGCGTTTTCCTTCTCTTTTTTCAGCGAATAAGCCGCGCTTAGTAATGTTCATTGGTGTTTTAAGCAAGGCAATATTTTACAGTCATTTATTCTAGAGGTAAATAAGACCTCTCGTCTGACTTGACGTGTAAAATGTTGAAGGAATTTTAAAGCACCCGGCGCCCTTCCAAGATTTTATTTTGCATGCAGTAAAGTGAATTGGATATTATAAAACTAAATTTATTCTTGTACGACATTTATTAGGTAGGAACGATGTTTAGAAGCAGAATGGCGTGTGTGGTTCTAAACTTATGAATGTGCTACTTGTATTTTTTTTTTCAAATAATGTTTTAGTTTTTTTTTTTAATTTTAACTTAAACGAGCGATTTTTTACTTTATGTTCGACTTCCAACCGAGCCAAATTCAGCTGAATACCAGTATTTTACGTCGAGGGATTCCCTATCTGACCTCCATACCACATCCCAGAAAATGGGAATACGGTGCTTATGGCAAGACGTTGGTCAGACGTTTGCTAGACGGCTGTCTTAAACAATTGTAACGGATTGTTAGAAAATTTGACACTAGCTACCAAGTTTTAAAAAAATTGTTATTTTTAGTCACATTATCTGTCATGTCATGAGCTGTCTCTCAAACTTTCTCAACCCCTTACTGAAAGAACAAGGTAGCAATTGACTTTTGTATCACAACATGATTGCTTGTTCCCTGCAGGATAAGTGACAACCATGATTGACGATCACGAAGGTACAGAATGTCTTGTATATTGATAATGTCGGCTTCGTTATAAGTAATGTTCTTAGAGACCCTTTTTTGTAAATTAGTACTAAGCTAATGTATTACTTTATGATAAACTGTTGTTTTATACTTGAAAACAAGAGACAGCAGCCGAATTAATAGAACAAATTAAATTTTCAATTTTTTTTTTGCAAATATGGGCTGTTAAAAAAGTAATTAAATACAATTGTATTAAAATTAATTTATGCAGAAAAATCTAATTAAATCCGTCAGATAGATTACCAAAAAACAGTTTTTTTACGTTTTAACGTAATCAAAAATTTACATGACATAGTGCGTTAGAAACCCGCGTGACGTCATATGATAGTACACTTATTAATAAAACGTGACGTCACCAGCTCACTCTTGAACTCTGTCTCATTGAACCTTTGAGCCTTTGTGTTGACTTACAGTCCCCTCGTTTTACAAAGAGGAGGCCTGTTTCCTAGCAGTGGAAATATGAAAGGATGATTATCCTAAAAATAATTGCTCATTCCATAGGTATGTAAACGAGAAAACAATTTTCCTTACTTGATGTCGCAGGCCCGCATGCGGGCACCGACCAAAAGACTACAGTGCCATGAGACAATTCCATTACACAACAATCACGGTAAAGCAATATCAATTATACTCCGACCTTCATGTAATTGACTATCGCTAATTAGTACATAATTGAAACTATCACTCATCAAATAAATCAACTGGCTTAATTAGCATATTAGGAACAACTAACATTCTCGGAATTACATTATTATTATTTATACATTTATGGCTTTGTATTATTTGACACATATGTGGAAAAATAAAGACCGTACACTATTAATTCTGTTTATTTAATTGTTAGTGTGAATAGCATTTAAAATAATCTGCTGGCCTTAATTCTATCCGAATAGAGGTCTGCTTTTGACATGCTTGAGAAGTTCTATGACCAATATTTTATAACTAGCAAGTATTAATTTAACGCAAAATTTCAGTAATTTTATACGACACGTCATTAATTAAAATAATTTGAAGAAATATTTTTTTATTTAAAAAAAATACAAAATTGCAGCATTTATTTCAAATTTCCATTTACAGGCACTTTTGAATTGTCAAGGTCGGTCGGTCCAAAAAGTTGAAGCTATTTGCACGTTCCAAAGCGTAGATTTCTATGGAAAAAAACGTGCAAGAAACTCCACGGACACTCTTTTAAAATTAATAAATTTTTACAAAGATTTATTTACATCGGGTTGAAATTATACATACATGTGAGAACGATGCAAAAGACGAGCAGAATAAAAGCGACCGGAATAAAAGAGGAACAATTCAAAGAAATAATCAAAATCAACCATGGCATCTGAGAAATTACCAGTCCCAACTGACGGCGCCCGTTCACGAACATGACGCATACGCCAGCACCATTCGGCTCAACCATTTTGAAGGGAGCCAAATGATCAAACGCATACGCCACCATCAGCTAGACTTTTGAGTGAGCATGACACTCCCAACCGCCAGGGTACATTCAAGGCAAAAACATACCTAAAACTGATAATTATAGTTTAAGTTAAAGGTACACAGTACTCACACATGTGCTGTTAATGGCTGAAATCATACAATGCTAAGTAAGTTGATTTTAAACAATGCAAATTTTTCTTACAATCTTCAGCCTGTCCACTATGTCTCCGAGATATTTACAGATTAGTTTGTGCTCCCTAGTGGCTGTGGAGCAGGACCAATATTGGTTTTATATTGATCATTCTTAATGAAAGGTAAAACTTTAAAAAATATTTTTAGTTGAATACACACACACGCACACGCACACGCTACACGACAAATACACGGGTGATGAAAAAGACTTATGAAAATTTCAGATAATAAGCATTTAATTTAAAATTGTGAAACCTTTTCTTTTTCTGACCGCCGACGACACACGTTTTAATAACGCGCGCTCGCAGCGCTGTAAATGACCAAAAAGCTGTACTGTCTTTCGTTTAAAGCGCGTCATCTGCACGTCGTCGTTGCGTTAAAATTACTTGGTGTGCAAAGGCCCCTTGATTGGTTCTAAACACGTTAAGCCAGTGAAGCCAAAGGGACTGCCAATTTCTTAAGAATACAGAAGAAGTAAGACAGTGAAGGAAATTTCAGATGAATATCCCCAGACGCGGACGAAGTCGAAAGTCGAAAGCGAAGTGCTACATAATTTTCTTTCAAACTCTTTAGATTTAAGGACGCAATCGTCCAAAAGTCTCAAGTACCTAATGCAAACTTCTGCTCTACTGCGTTAAACAGAAGCAAAACCGGATTCTGCATGAAACAACCAAACACTGCAAATAACGCATTAAATTAATTCCACACGACATTTTTGTGGAACGAAACTCCGAAGCGGAGCCATTAGCACAGAAATTAATGTTTGTAATAGAGGGACACTAAACTTAATCAATGAAAAATATCGATATGAGGTGGAAAGGAAGCCAATTTTCTCGCGGGAAGGAAATTGGTGTCGCTGTGGCTGGCTAGGCAAATCAGTAGCGACGTGGTGGCGACCTGCGGCACCTTTTGTTCAGCGAATGCCAATTTATATGGCCATCTAGTTTGTTTGCCATATAAATTGGCATTCGGTGAACAAAATATAGTAGTTAGTTAGTCTAGTTTGGTAATTCTGTAACATTTACAAGACTACACGGTACTTTGACGACACGGTTGGCGCAGTGGTTGAGCGATTGACTGCTGCGCAGCATGTCGCGGGTTCGATTCCCGCACGGAACAAATATTTGCACGACCTACATGTATTTGTTCCGAGTCTGGGTGTTTTTCTATCTGTAATATAAAAAATGTATATAAGTAGTTTATCAGCCATCTCGTTACCATAACACAAGCATTAGGTTGCTTAGCTTGGGACTATATGGCGTTGTGTGAAATGTCCAAGGATATTATTATTATTATTATTTTTATTTTTTTTTACTTTCTCGGGCCCCTGGAGACCCGGTCCTTTGGTAGGCGTACGAGGGGCCGAAACCAACTCGCAGAGGCCCCGTTAGACTTTTCAAATGTAATGGGGCACCAACCGGCGATTATCCCTGTATGCACTGAAAGTATTCCCAAGGACAATCCCCGGTTGGAGCAGTACTATTGCAGAATATGGAGACAAAAAATGAAACGCTATGGGTTTGGGTGGCTTAGTGGAATGATAATCGTTTATTATAGAACTATTGCCCCTGCCTGACCACTAATAAAATACACGGCTTTTAAATGGCAGGGGGTGACTTGCACACTCAATGAATGGGCCCCCGGAAACGGTCGCTAGCACAAAGTGACGTAGCGCCAAGGGGGCAACATGGCCTGAGGTGCTAGAGGAGTGGAGAGGTATACCACGGCTATCAGGACAATCCCGGAAGTGCGGTCAAGATCCCTACCAGCATCTTACTGGATTATACGTCCTTCTCCCGAGCACGTATGCTCTAGCGAATCTCCACTCAGACCGGCCAATTAAGGCAAGGAAGAGGTGGGAGCTCTGTTCCTCGTCAGTTTTCACTCCGGCCAGCCAATAAAGGCAAGCCGTAGATGAGGAACAAGACTTCTCCCGGGAGATAAGGTTCGTGGGGTCGCTACTGCCCAACAGTTCGCCACAAAACTGCCTTGCGGATTGTATCTCTCTTTGTCTGGCCCCTCACCCTAGGTATGACCTAAGGTCCATCGGGAAGCGCAAGCCCCACCACGACGTCAACGTAGAGATACTGCGGTAGGGTTATTATTATTACTATGGAATTGTGTTGTAGTTTTTTGCAGTTTGCGCACTTTAGTGTCACAATCGATCAAACAAGATGCGTACTTAGTATCTACTCAAAACTGGTGTGAGTGTATAATGATGAATAAAAAAATAATGAAATAAATTCCTCAAGGCCAATGTCCTTGAGGTGTTCTATGATATTATATTAGAGCCACGTCCAGGTTCTACCAGGGCCCGAAAGCTTCATTAGGCGTCGCTTAATCAAGCCTGAAGCGGTGAGAACCATCATTTTTGGTGAAATATCTCTAGGCCTTTTTCATAGTGTCCCGTTTCATATCCACTGACCAGAAAAACGAAATAAAACTTTATAATATACACTTCTTCTTGTTATTTATTACTTTATGCAAGTCTAACTAATTATTTCATAAAATAAATTAATAAATTCTTTGTTATTTATTATTTATTTATTATTTATTATATACTTTATTGTACACCAAAAATAATCACTTTGTCCAAATTCAGTTGATATTATACATAATGGCTGGATAATAAATCTAAAATGTCTTTGCCTGTAACACACAAGTGTGATCGTGTGTTAGTTTGTCAACGTAAAAGCTAATACAAAATAGCTAAAGATAATGGAAGTTTATGATAATTTGTGTGTTGTCCTTAATGGAAAAACCATGTTACATCCTTGCCGACCAAGATTCATGTATTAAGGCTACGTCGTGAGGCTTGCGTTGTGAACCGACAAAGTAAGTTGATAAAGCTACTCCATAATATGTACTCCACTTACAATGTGACGTTTTCAGTAACTGAAAACGGATATTCTATGTTATTTCAATGCTCGCCAGACAATATTCTGGACAGGGCCATTCAAACCTGTGTAAAGAGCCACACAGGTGGCTCAAAAGATCAGACTCAGACATAAAACTTTAGAAAATTAAATTAAATTAAATAGTCTTTATCATAAAAAAATATCTTTAGTAGTATATTACCTTTATGAATAAATAAATAATAAAAATATTTAAAATAATATATATATATATATATATATATATTTTATTTTAAATATTTTTTATTCGAGTGTAAAGCAACATGTGATTCAACTGTTAGTGACTTAAACAATTGTTATTCTATCCAGAGTACTTGTGTAGAATCACAGATATATTGTTAGATTTATCCCTGCACGTGTAAGGCGGGGGCACGCCCTTGGTGTCTGGAGGCTTATTAAGTTTAGTTTAAATTGTTTTTTATGCTTGAGTTGTTTGATTACGATGCCATGGAGGAGTGTGCTAGCTTACAAGTGTCGAATGAGTTTAGTTTTATAAATTGTATGTGTTACCCTTGTTTTATTATTTTTGTTTGTAATAATACTTTGCATAATTTTGTATAAATGCAAGTTCTTCTAACGCAACAGACAGATGTGTTGCTGGGGAGTTTGTTGGCCACTTCTTCTTCCCAGCTAAAACACTAGGAAGTGGTGACGGGCGGGCGTTTTTGGGGGACTGTCTTCTTGTAAACGTTGACGTTTAAAAAGTGCTGGCACTCAGCCTAATTTGAATAAATCAGCATGATTTGAATAATGATTTAAAAAAGTATTCATGGAGTTTCTTCTACGTTGTCCTCCATAACCGCGACAATCCAAAAGTTACCATTTACTTTACTTGAAATAAACGCTTTGTGTTTGATTTTGACTTTGAATGAACTCAAGTAGTACGAAAGCCAATGCTTACCCTGGGACATAGGAAAAAGTTTACTTCTAAACAAGCTCCATCATAACATAACTTCTTTCCATCTGGTGAGATTGTAGTCAAACGTGAGCACGTTTGACTACAAAAGAAATGATTTTATTAATGCAATAATTTAAAAAAAAAATAGAATTTTATAATAAAAAAGGCGAAGAAAGAAATAGTGAGAAATCCAGCACGGCCAAACAATGCATTCAATGGAACCAAAAGCTCGAAGACACGGGACATCTAACAATACACAATGGGCCCACGTAGTCGATTAAGGCCCCTCCGCCACACAGGGCAGAAGCTTATATCCTGGCTATGGGATTATTGTAACAAGATTGTGCAGCTGAAAAAAAAAATCCGCACCTATGTCACAAGAAATATGCAGTAAATATTATTTTGCTCACGTCTGTGATGTTGGCACGGTGCACCACAGATGTTAGTTACATTTATAAAATTTTAATTCTGTGGTTAATTCAGCTAGCACTGCATAAAATGCCTGTTCAGACTCCTTAAAGAAAGTGATATGAGTTATGATTTAAAATATATTTCAGAATGAACTATAACTATAATGAATGATTTGTGGGTAGACAAAGTGTTTACATTTTAATTACAAAGCTCTTGGTTTAATTAAGTTTTAAAATAGTAGAAAGTTTAAATTTATGAAATAAATTAGTTAATTTAATATTAAACCACCCCACTCACTGCATATATTGTTATCAAGTCTATAGCACTGATACATACCTGGTCACAAGGTCAATCAACACTTCATCACTAAACATGGACACAAAACTAACTGCCAGCCTTGACGACTTGGAGAAGCTCTTCGGATCCCGCATGCAAGAATATGAGGCTAAACTGCAGAAGGCCACCTCTAGTCAGGCATCAGCTCCTCCGGACATATCATCCATTGCAAGTGAGTTTGCGGAATTTAAGCAGTTTGTGTGTCAAGCCCTCTCTAAATTAAAAACTCAAATTGAGCTGCTTACTGCTGGGTTTGACAGGCATGAAACCGCTATGCGGAGAAAGGTCCTTCTGATCCATGGTGTTCCAGAAAAGGATAATGAAAATTTATTAGATGTGGTTAATAACATATTAGCCAACCAAATTAAATTGTCAGAGTTCAGTAAGGACAAAAACATAATTCATGTTTGTCATCGACTTGGATTTTCAAAGCAGAAGACTCGTCCCATACTAGTCCGATTCTTCAAGATGGAAATCCGACAGCTGGTATGGGATAGCAAGAAAGCTCTCAAGGGAACTGGGATTACCATCTCCGAGTTCTTAACACAAGTTAGGCATCGTGTGTTTGCAGCTGCCCGTAAGCATTTCGGCATGCTGAATTGCTGGTCTATGGAAGGCAGAATCATTGTCATTTGCCCTGACAAATCCCGAAGGAAGATCGAATCGACAGGCGAACTTCACGACCTCATTGCCAAATTCCCGTCCTGCTCAGTCGACACCGGGGATACTGCGCAATCTGAAGAACTCGGATCTCCTACGGTCGCAACAGCAGCTCCGCCCGCTAAGAACATGAGGAAGACGCGTTTGCGCAAGTAACACCATTGTTGTTGTTATTGTCAGTCCATTTACTTGACTCCGTCTGAATTTTGCCTCTTTGTACACCGGCATTCAGTATTTTAATTTGTGAGCCGGTAGACGTATTATTTATTTGTAACGGTTTCACCTTTAACTTTTAATTTAATTTTATTTATGTACCTAGTCGGTGTTTAGTAAAGTTTTATTTTCCATTATTTTCTGACAATTTGACAGCTGTCTGCAGCTGTCATCTGTCAGTTGACATTTGACATACTGTTCCGTTTCACTTTACGCAGGTTGCGAAGAGAAACTTTGTTTTGACATTGTCTTCGTTTAGTTTCTCATTTTATCCATTGTCTTTTATTTTTTATATTTTTGTGTTAGTTATTTTTAGAAAATTTCTACCAATATACCTTGCGAGTTGGGGTGGTTTCAAACTTGAAAGTAATTCTTTGTTAGCGTGTTTTTTAGTTATTAATTGTAACTAATTTAATTTTTAATTGTATTGTTTTATATTTTATTATTTATATATATTTTATAATATGGATGACTTAGCTAATCTTAACGACAGTTTTTTCTCGTGCTCTTCTTCCGATAGTTTTGCTAGTGCGGACAGTGACCCTTCCGCACCGCTCACTTTACACGATAAAATTTCTTCTCTTTTCTCTTCTAATCCTAAAAATCTGCATATAGCGCACATTAACGCCCAGAGTGTTCCTGGCCACTATTCTGATCTTCTGGCATCTTTTAGCGGTGCTCACCTTGATGCCCTATTGATATCGGAATCTTTTCTGAAGCCTTCTCTACTCTCTACTCAATATCCACTCCCTGGCTTCGTCTTGATTCGCAACGATAGGACAGGTAAAGGTGGAGGGGGTGTAGCTATGTACCTACGTGCTGACCTACCTTTTAAAGTAGTTAGCTCTTCCCCCTCTTCGTATTCTGAATCGGCTGAATATCTGTTTGTCGAAATTTCTGTTCATCACACTAAAGTCTTGCTTGCAGTGCTTTACAGCCCTAACCTTCGCATCGACTACTTCGATTCTCTTGACTGCACTCTCAATAATCTTTGCCCCATGTATGAGCACGTTATTTTAATGGGCGATTTTAACACTTGCTTGATTAAAAATGACTCTCGCTCTCAAAGGCTCCTTTCACTTTTGTCTTCTTTTAATCTTCAAGTCTTGCCTCTTTCTGCAACCCACTTTTCTCCTAATTGTACACCCTCTTTATTAGATCTTATGATTGTTTCCTCTCCCAATAATGTATGTAACCATGGTCAACTTACCGCTACGTTTTCTTACCACGACCTCATTTATCTTTCGTATCGTATCCGTGTTCCCAAGCGTAAGTCCCAACTCTTATATCTCCGTAACTACAAGGGCATAGACCTGGAGGCATTGCGGCGTGATGCCGGCGATCTCGACTGGACCCCTCTGGCTGCGATCGAGGACATTGATGGAAAGGTGAACTTCTTTAACGCGACCGTCCTCAATTTGTATGATCAGCATGCCCCTATCCGACGCATCAAGATGAAACAAAACCCTGCACCATGGATAACGCTTCAAATAAAAGAGCTTCCTTGTGTTAAAGCTGCGACACTTGAAAGTATTTCTGGTTTGCCAGTGCCACAATGTTCTCTCTTTGAATTTAGCGACGTTACCGAGGATGACGTTAAGAAATCTATTCTTGCGATTACTTCTTCTGCAGTTGGTAATGATAAGTTATGCTCTAGAATGATTTCTCTTATCCTTCCTTCATTACTTCCTGTTCTCACTCACATTTTCAATCACTCTTTTATGTCTTGCTCCTTTCCGTTGATCTGGAAACAGGCTCACATTATACCTCTACCCAAAATTAATAATCCATCTTCATTAAATCATTTTAGACCTATTTCTATTCTTCCATTTCTTTCTAAAGTGTTTGAGCACTTGGTTCATAGACAGCTATCTTTTTTCTTAACGTCAAACTCGCTAATATCCCCTTTTCAATCTGGTTTTCGAGCGGGTCACAGTACTGTTTCAGCGCTTATAAAAGTGACTGACGATATCCGCTGGGCTATGGAGAATAAGTCGCTCACTGTCCTTGTATTGCTTGACTTTAGTAGCGCCTTCAACTCAGTGGATTTCGACATTTTACTGGGTTTACTCAAATCTATTAATCTCTCTTCTTCCGCTATAGCCTGGTTCAATTCATATCTTCGGGGTCGCTCTCAGTGTGTCCGCCTTGATGAGTCCTTCTCTGATTGGTGCAGCCTCACTGAGGGTGTTCCTCAGGGTAGCGTTCTCTCTCCTCTTCTTTTTTCGATTTTCATTAACTTCGTTACCTGTGTTATCTCTTCCAGTTTCCATCTTTATGCAGATGACCTGCAGCTTTACCGACACTTTGCTGTAGCTGACGTGGATTCTGCCATTGCTGCTATGAATCGTGACCTGTCCTGTATTAGCACCTGGGCTAAGTCATTTGGCTTGCAGATCAACCCAACTAAATCGCAGGCCATGATCATAGGCAGCAGATACGTTCGTACTGCTGCTGTTATTTCATCTTTATCGCCTTTATATCTCGATGGCGTTCGTATTGATTACACTGAAACTGCTAAAGATTTGGGTGTTATCATTGACTCAAATCTTTCCTGGCGTGCGCAGGTCAATGAGGTCAGTCGAAAGGTCTATTTCTCATTTCATTCGCTGAAATGCCTTCAGGGTGTCTTGCCTTTGAAGACGAAAATCTCTTTGGCCCAAACCCTTATTCAGCCGATAATAGATTATGCTGACGCCTGCTACCTGGATGCTACTGAGGAGCTATTAAACAAGCTTGAGCGACTGCAAAATTTATGCATTCGATTTGTGTTTGGTCTACGGAAGTATGACCATGTGTCTCACCTTCGCAAGGAACTCAAGTGGCTCCCTATCCGTCTTCGCAGGAACACTCGGATTCTTTGTCTTCTTTTCAACATCCTTCATAACCCTTCTTACCCCTCTTACTTGCGTGAGCGCATTTCTTTCGCTCGGCCTAGTGACGCTCCTTGCAGATCACACCTCAGAACCATCCTGAAAACCCATCCTCATAAATCCAGCTATTATTCCTACTCTTTCTCTGTTCATGCAGTTAGGTTGTGGAACTCACTTCCGCCTAGCATTCGTGACTTAAAATCTATTTCTCTTTTTAAGAATCGACTCAAAGAGCACTTCCTCTCCTCTCAACTATGATAATTTTATATATCCTATATATTATATTATAATGTTCGGTAGGTATATATATATATTTATTTATTTATATTTTATAATTATGTCTTCGTATTTATTTATTTTTAACTTTAATTTTAAGGCTTTGCATACTCCTATTCACTTGTTCTTACACACTATTGTCTACATTTATTTCTCATTTCTCCTGTCGCAGGTCTGCTGGAAGAAATTTCATTTGAAATAAGCAGTACCTTTGTACTTATATTTATAATGTTAAATTTTACTATTTTTCTGTGTGTACATAAATAATAAAATAAATAAATAAATAAATATAAATGTGCAAATCAAAAATGTAATTTTTTTTCATCTGGTTGAGCTGACAAATAATGTATAAGTTTAAACCTTTATTTTCCATTTGTAGTCGCTACTGGTATATTTGAAATTAGAAACTTAGTAGATAAACGGTTTTAATAAGTCTGTCCTCAAGACAAGGGTTTCTTTTACGATGTTTTCAAATCACAAACAATCCGATTATATGTGCCATACGTCATTGCCATTGACTAGTAGTTATTCAATGGTAATGTAGGTAGATTTTTGTGATGTTGTGATGTGATCCCATCGATGTCGGCCAAGACGGTTGCTTCGAGTCCGGTGTAGTTTTCGTTAGTGAGCTCGCATGTGCTTATGTTACTAATCTTCTACACAGGAAAGTAACTTAGGTACCTACCTAATCGCAGATCTGCATCCCCCTACCCTTATCACAAATATGCTATACATCTCAATATTAATCACGTCCTTTCTAGAAACATCTTTCTCACAATCCATCCATTTGGTTCATTGATCATTCTCTGTTTTAAACCCATTCATACTCAAATCTTTTTCATGACGTTTTTCTCATTCCACATCACATGCGCTTACAATAATAACCGGTTTCCACCAGGTACAAAGTCCGTGTCCGTGGAGTTTCTTGCACGTTCTTCTCCATAGAGATCTACGCTTTGGAACGTGCAAATAACTTCATTTTTTTTTTGACTGACCTACCTTTACATTTCAAAAGTGCCTGTAAATGGTTTATTTGAAATAAATGCTTTTGAATCTATAAATCTTTACAACTCCATCGCACATTAATCACAAATCGTTCATTGACACTACTTCAACTAAAGCTTACATTCATCTCTCAAATCGATTCTCATTGGCCCGCTGCGCATTCGAATTCAAAGGCAATAAGAGCCCGTTCCCATCACTATGAAAGAATGAAGTATTCCAGATTGCTTCAAAATGAACCGTGAGTAATAACGGTGCTACGAGCTTTATGCCTCGTTAGGGTGCTTTTTCACCAGAAATGTGCGAGGTAGCTAGACAATGCGATTATGCGTTAGCAAGCTGTAAAACGTGGTGCCGCTGAGTGGTTGAAGGATTCGTAGCAGAGTCTTTCCAACTCTGGGAACATAAATTCTTCGCTTGACTCTGTCACACACATCCCGCGCACGTTTCACGCTCGTCGCAACTATAGCCATGGTTTTTTGGTAACTATATAAAATCTTGGTTTAGCTCGCGGCTGCGCACACTTTTGTATAGATTTTCGCAAAAAAAAAAACATCCCGTAACCATTATCAGGGCAAAGCAAATTAAGCGTAAAAAACAAACAAAGCGAATACGTAACAAACCTATAAACTCACAATCGCATCTATAAAAAGCAGTACTAGTTTTCAAAAAACCACCCACGATATATATATCCCTTTCGCATTTATAATATTAGTAGGATAATAAAGATACCAAGCTCCGCTAGCCACTAGAACTGCTAAGGCTAGGCCAGTCTACGAGAATGAAGTTCTCCGATTGTTGTATACTTTTTTCGCACGCCGCCTAGCAACCTCGAACATCTCTGATGGAAAAGCACCCTTGTCTCTCGTTATGAACAGTTCTTTTGCTAGCATTTAATGTGCTATTAGTGAATCAAAACTTTTCCCTCCATTCCGTTTCAAGCTGGACTGGAAATTACCGGCGAAACTTTCATGAAGCCGATTACGTTACATGAACTCTTTGGATTTTTTTAAGGAGTTGTTAGCGTAGCATGTGAGTTTTTAGCTTTGTGGAATTCAATTTCAGTACCTACTATATTAATTTTGAAAAAAAAAAAAAAACAAATTATTTAAAAACGTCCCGTGATTTTATGTAAAATCACGCGTTCTTTTTTATTTTTATTTTGTCAGGCTCAGGTTTGATCTGATAATAAGCGATGATTCAGTCAAAGATGGAATACGCTAGGGCCACCAAGGTGAAGTGTAGTCACCTTCTTTTTCGACATATTTACAGAATCGAACGGCAGGGACAGAGGTTTGCCTACATAATCGCATTGCTAATCATAAGTTGGTCTATTTTATAATACCAAAAGTGCCTTTATCACAGAATAGTGCCTTAAAAAAATGTATAAGTAAAAAAACCTTAATTTTCCTGAAGTTCGGTGAAATCCAAATACTAAATAGAAATTCAACATAAACTTATTGCCTAAATAGGCAATCATTAAGCAGTTGATGAACACCCGTTATTTACCCTCTAATCATCTAAAACAAATTCGAACTAAATTTACCGTGGCGTTGACTAAATCGAATTAATAACCCTAATTCCATTGATGATCTATTGGAAGGATGACGTCAGTAAATTACGGCATGGTTCCGTATATTTGGAGTAATTTGGACTATAAAGTGCCCGTTTGGTAAGCAAACAAGAATATAATCCGATACTATTACTGTTCATTTTGTGTGTTATTATCGTAATATTGACTACTACTGCGTTTGGTACAGATATGATAATTTTAATACAGATTGACTCTCAGTTTACGTAAAAGTACAATCATTTATGAAACAATCACCAGCTAACCCTGTTTTCAAAATTCAGATTTGATCTTGTATTAAATTTTCATGTTTGTGAGAACACTCTGTATCATTTGTCATTTCATTCGATGTAGTTGATATCACCCATGAAAACTACAGAAGTTATAGTTTTGTTTTCATTGTTCACAGATTTATCTAGAAACAATATGGTTGAGGGTGCCCGAGTAGTTTTGTACTAAAACGAAATCCCTATTCATAAGCTATTCAGGTAGTGCAAGCTGAGCTCGTTTGAAAAAGGTTACAAACCAAAAGTTTTTTCCCGAACGCTGAGGGATTTGGAAACATGTTTCATTCAACGCAGCATCGATTCAGTCGCCAAAACGCTGCAATACTTCGACCGAAACGCTGCGCCGAGAGTAGAGAAAACGCTATTCAGCTGTGCTAAAAGTTTAATGTGTGTGCCCGGCGTTAGTTGTTGTTCGACGCTAGTCCCGAGTTGTCATTGGCTAAAGAGAATTTTATTAGGCTGTGTCGTCCGATGAAGTTTCTGGTTTCCCGCACAGTTTTCATTACGAATACGGAGAACTAACTTTGCAGTTATTCGTAGTCGCGATTAACGTGCACAAAACTTTGTAAAGATTCATGTTCAACTCTAAAATTCTGAAAACAGGAACAGGTAAATAAAAATGCTTTCAACTTGCTCCCAATAAACTTCAAATATTGTGTTTTGAAACGTCTTCAATGTTTTATTTGTTTTGTTTCTCGACTCTCATAAATAATGCATGCGATACCCGTTGGAAGGCAAAATGGGGAAATTATTTAAATAAAGATTTGATGAATCGGTTTTACATTATCGTAAAAGTATTTGTGTTTACACACAATGTTTTATCTTATGAGGGACCTTTAGTCCAAATGTTTTACATACCAAAGATAAACTCACGCTATTTTTGGCAAACTATGTAAAACATCCTGGCAACAACCATCAGTTCTAAATTCGAAATCATTAATTAATAGATAAAGGCCACTCCTACGCACAGCTCCCTTCGCAATGTCCTATTTCGAACAGCAATAATTTATCTTAATTTAACTTTCAGAACCTCCATTTTATCCGCCATTAATTCTAGATTGTTTTCTTACGAAAACAGCATCTTAGTCTTTCCACGATTTCTCTAGATAACAATCTACAGAAGCATAAACATTCCTATCTAAAATCAAATTCTCCTTTGGAAAGAAAATTTACCTTTTATAGGAGGTCAATTTATAGTAGATCAAGAAATAAATTGTCTTGCTCCAAACAGTTCGAATTTAATAATGACCCAATTAACTTAAATTAAACACGAGAACCCAAAAACCCTTGTCTCAATCAATCAATTCTCTAAAGCGTTTGGAGATTAGTTTGATGTTCAACAGCTTATGTAAACAAACGGGTTAAATTAAACATAATTCAAGTTCATTACTTAACCAGACTAGCTCAGTAGGTAGTCAGTAAGGCTTGTAGCACACGTACCACAAACAACATCACAACGAACACGTGGGCGTGGGCGGGCGCTAATTTGTATGAAAATTAATAGTAAAATTCAGACGAACTACTTACATTTTGCCTTTATTATCGACCGTTTATGTGATACCGACCACATCGCAGCCACTTCTCAACCACAACGCAACCATCAGTGGCATTGCAAACTAGCGGCCGGCCAGATTGCAAACACACCACACATTTTAAAGGTATATTTATTTATTATGTTTTCTATTTACACGGCCGCGACGAAAGGTCGAAAGTCAAGCCGTGGATTTTTTGTTTGCTCAAAAAAATTCGAGCTTACAGTGTATGCACTTAATTGCATAATATGCAATTAAGTGCATAATATTTTCTTCCCAGAAATTTCAAAACGAAATTTACTTTTTTAAATTATTTTATCGAACGAGGTACGAGCATATTGAAAATTCATTGTTAACGTTTTTAAATTGCTTTATACTGGCGGAACAACTGAACACATTACAACGTACAGTACAACACCACAGCAATTAATAATGTCAACTTGTTAACTAGTTTCAACTGGAAAAAAAACTTTAACTATCACTTGTAACAAGTTAAGATGGAGAGAACTAATCAAATTAAAAGTTGTTTCCTGTTAGTACAAAAGTTTGGGGCTACGTTAACCCTACATATTAGGGTTTTTTCGTGAAAGCTGATATGAAAACCAATTGACTTCTAATAAAGGTCGTTTAGTTCGAAGTTCAGAATTAAAGGAAATGAGGTTGTGACAGGGGTCCGGATATTGGTGGTGAGTACAAAAATAGTCCGTATCCTATTTGTAAAGAAGTTCAAAATGAAAAAATTCCGACGACCAACGAAAACCTTTATGTTGTTAATTTTATGTCGTGGACCAAATGATAACATTTTTTTATGAAAGTTTCCCGAAATATGTGGTTGTATTAAGACTTCTCTAACGAACTCAGTCTTTGCAGATTTTGGTTTATTTACATTATGGCAAGCATGAGATGAGTAAGAGTTGTCTCATTTGAAATACAAAGATTGTTTGGAACAAAGCAAGCAACCCTTAAGCTCCTGCAAAACTCGCTTTCAGTTAGAAACAGTTTTTACTTTATCATGCAGTGATTACAGCTGCACCGTCTGCGACAGCCAAAATACATTCAAAACTTTAGAGCAAAATGTAACTTAATAAACCAAACAACGCGATTATTGAGATAATACAGCGTTTTATTCGACCAATCAGAGCTGTAATAACAATTACAGAAGAACATAACAAGGAATTTCTGCACTATTTTTCCCATGGGGCTTAATCGTAGCACCAGAATTGTGCACAGATATTGCTTAGCGTCAAATATATGTTTTAACTAGCAGCCATAGAACTACTGGATAGATATAACGAAGCTTCAATAAGTTTGATTAAGGTTAGATTGGTTACGCTAATAATTAATCGCTTCGGATAAGTTCGTGATATGCAGCCTGAGCAGTGGGCAACCAGAAGGGGCTATCTTCTTACAATGAGGGTAATTAACTTTAGATACAACAGAAGCGTTTTTGTTAATCAATAAATGTAAAACAATGACATAAAATAATAATGATTGTCTTCTTACAAAACTTACTACCTATCTAAAAAAAAAGATATTTATTAATATTTAAATTTAAAAAATATGTATGTATATTATTTATTATCATGACGCATGACGTAGATTAAGACATCCAGGAGCGAGGGCATTCCAAGTCTTGTGTAAGTAGGATGGCGCGAAATGGAATAGTGGCATTGTTTTGATGTTTAACATAATTAAAAAGTTTTTTTTTATAATTCTTTTGCATTATTAATTTTTGTTCTACTATTATCTTTATGAATTATAAAAAAAAGTCATGCCTAGAGGTAGTTTATATCGGGTACATTAAGCGGACTGCCTCTGTAAGACGACTAAAATGGCACCGTGTATAAAATGAATAAAGAGAATTAAAATTATCTTCTACATCATTTCCGCCTAAAGACATCCACTGCTACAACATCTCCAAGTGTCACCACATCGATTTTTTCAGTGCTGCTCGCATGGAAAATAATATTATGATCTCAAACATTATAATGTGCTCTTTCAACATAGCATTGAACGTCACCACATTCTGTCAATATTTGCATAACACCACCCCTCACAAATACACTACACTATCAGCTCTGATAGCAAACAAAAGGCACTCGACTACAAAACCGCTTTCCACCATTTCATCGCATTACATCGTCAACTCGTGACGTCAGCCTTCCCTGACGTTTCGACGTTCGTTGACACAGATGTGAGTCACCTTTCCCGTGGCATACCATTTCCGTGGCATTTGGTCCCAACATTCAGTCCTTTGAGGCGAAACATTTTTCAGTATTTGACGTCGACTCAAGGGGAATATGCTTCGAAATGATGTTTGAAACGTTACGCTGCATTAGAACGCATTTACCGACTATCAAATGTGCGTGGAAAATTCGCGTGGATCTTTTTCAAACATTTATTTGTTACAATAATAAAGGAAAACTCATCACAAAAAAGTACAGTGGCTTAAAAAACTAGAAAATACATAATGAAAACACGCACTGAAACAAAAGAAGTTTATACATACCTACTGGTATGTTATGAAATGATAATTATAGTTAAATAATTATGTTGTACAAATATTTAACTACCTACTTTAAGTACATTGTAACAAGTAAAGCAAAAACGATGCATTCATATAGACAATAGGTGCTTATATTTGGTTTGAGGTTTATATAAAGTAATAACCCCAATAGTACAACTGTAAGTACCAACATTGTTTAAAAAAAAAACAAAAAATTTAAAAAGACAATATCAGTTCCTAAAATATTAATCATGTGAGCTACATTTAACCATTTAAACTAACATTTTTGCACTCACCCTCCCAAAAAGTAAAACCATTAATTAGTCCCTTCATCCATTCGATAATAAATGATTGTTTATCGATGCGGTTCTTTCACATAATCCAAACGCCTGCAAACTTCTTGAACTTCACTTATCGATTTAATGCGTACCTGTTCGCTATCGAAAGCGAAACTTTTCACCCTACTAATTAAACTCCTAACTTACTCCCGTGAATTTCTCGGTTTCTTCAGTATTATTTCGTAAATAAAAGAAAACTGTTCGAGAATAATCCCCCGGTTCTAATTAGTTTTTGAAACCCCATTTAATGGAATTCGAAAACAATTTTGTTTTGGTATTAGTTCATTTCAAATGCTCATTTTGTAGGTATTTGTACGTGTTAAGGACCAATTTAACATTTTAATAATTTCGAAAAACAAGTGCCATTTTCGAAACAAAATATAATATTACGAGTTGTGTACATCGTCAGTTGTTTCTAACGAACGATTGATGAATAGCCCAAGATGAATGAAGGCTAACCTCGTAAGGTTACAAGTAATTTCAGCTGGAGACAGTATCACTACGGTCCTTCTCAGTCCCTTGTCTGCTTGATAAATTGATGTCCGACCGCTGTGATGTATTAATATCAACCTAAACACGCTGTTAACTTTCCTTGTTTCATCTCATCTAGATAGGTGTCAATTTTTCCTTATGGCTTGTAGAACCCTTGGTAGTACGATATGGTTGGTTTTATGGGTGGTAAATAGGGATCTCAGTCGAATACAAATGTGACAATACAGTATGGATGTACATGAGGTAAGATTGCTCTGATATTTGTGTTGTTTTGTCCTTGTATTTTACCCAAAGATTTACGGTAAATATGAATAAGTTACATGAATATTAGAGCGTAAATCTTGCTCTTTCAAATTCTAACTAAAGTATAAAATGCAAAAGTGAGTTTCTGTGTTACACTTTTACGTCTAAAACGGCGAACCGATTTTGATAAATTTTAGCTCAGATATAGATGAGACCATGGAAACGGTTGAAGGCTACTAACCGCGGACAAAAGCTACAATTTCTATAATTGTGATAAGATTTTCTCCGCGACTTCGTACGCTAATATCCTGTTTTTCCCGTTCTCCTAGGAATTCAATCAATCAATCAATTCGTTCCTAGGAATTTCGGGATTTAATGCTCCCCTACACTCTCCATGGAACTAATTACATGCCAAATTTATTTAAATTAAAGTTCTTTCTAAATGCAGTCGTTTTAAAAAAACACAGGAAGCAAACACAGTAAAAATCTATTCTAAAAGGTTACATACGACAGTTTATAAAACACAATTAATTTTCCGAGCATGTTTTCTTTTACGGGATGCCTTACAGGAGTGTTTCTGAGGATTTGAACCATAGACATAGAAAGTACCGCTTCGCTTCAGAGCACTCGAATCCTGTCTGTTTATTTTCTTTGGTGTGAGCTTCAGTTCAGTTCCTAGAATTTACACCGCATTGTCACGCTTTGAAATACAAGCAAGAAACTTCTCTCAGTGATTTTTGATACTGTTACAGTCTGATAAAATATCACTTAAAATATCTATAGATATGTATTGTAACCATAAGTTGTTACTGAATAACTTTTGATTTCTTCGAATTCCGCGGTCTTATGATGTCACCGGAAATTCAATATGGCGACGCTTGCAACCACGAACTTCTCATTTTTCAATATTTTTTCTTCACAGTCGGATTTTTGTATATACCTTTGTTCCATACCCGTACTTGTCTCACTAAAAACCCAACCAGAAAATAGAACATCACAATTTAAAAAAGTTTCAGCTGTGCCTTTTAGCATTTCGTTGAACATAGTTACGTATGTAAGTCCTTCGCTGGACTGGTTTACTTTAGTATTTGGAATTATGTTGTCAATTTCCTGCCGGGGTTGCGGAATTTGTTCGAAAGAATCACCGCGGCCCTGGAACGCAAAGGGCATTAGAAGGAACACGGATGGGTTTTAGTCAGTAGGAGTCTGACACTCCCTCCTGCTTTACCCAGAGCGGGAGGAGTCATTCGACGATTTCCCATCCAAAAAAAAAAAAAAAAAATGTTGTCAATTTACATATTATTATAACATGTGAGTGCTGTTATAGTATTATTTTATACCATATTTTTTTACTTTGATGTTTGCACAGGCGAATAAGGGCGTTTTTTTTTTAACTGGATCACTGTCCGCAACACATACACAATAAATAGGTAATCAATCATCGAATAACCCATGTGATTCATGGGACTGTGAACCGGTTAATCCGTAGTTAACCAATAGTTAAAACTTATAGAAACCTAATTTTCCTTAAGGTGCGTTTGTCGATCATATACATATCCATACATTAATTTAGCACAATAGTCAAATAAATGAAAATTGGTTTAAATCTATTATTTACTAACTGGCAATAAATTGAAACACGCATTTACACGAATTTTTTATTCGATATATTTAATCAATTTAACCACTGATAGAGTCAATAACAACGGTGCAAAAAAAAAAAAAACTTTTTCTCGTCTAATATGAGTGCTATGAAAACAATGCATCAAGTTAGATTAATATCTACTTCTAGATACATTTCAATTAGTAGCATAAATCTTTAAGAGATTCCAGGAATTCATAATTAAAATGAAATAACCTGTTTTTGTAACCGAATTGCTTTCGTCTCTCTGTGCCAAGTTGTAATGAAATTTTCACAGATACTAACTAAGACAAATGACTTCGAAATCTAGGTTCGATGTATTTTCAACTAAATGCCTGACAGCCTTAATACTGTTAACCCTTGTTAGGCAGTTGTAGGTAGACAATACAAACATTTTATATACTACGTAATAGTATACTATTGAAATTCTAAAATTTTATAGCTATCTCCCTTCAATTTTTAATAGATTTCGATCAAATTGCTCAATTGGATGATTGATTGATATGATGGCATGTAAGATGGCAATCCAGAAGGCATTCTAAAATACCTATATAAAAAAGAGAAAAAGTTTATTTGGCACTCGCACTGGGCAAATAAAAAGTAAAATAAATGAAAAACTACCTAAGCTAAAACAACGTGGATATTATCAGTGCCAGGCCAAAACGGTCCTTATTTCAGCATTTGGTGTGATATTTGAAAAAATAATTATCTGACTACAGAAAGGTCCCGTAGACCATTCAAAATATATATCAGTGTTTTTCAATCTATATCGCTGGTGGAATTTCACTTTAACTGGAGCTCAAGTACTACCGAAAACATGCCAACATAATAGGTTACTTCCGCGGTCTAACCTAACAAACAGTTTCTATAAACGATCCCAAGGGAATAACGTTTTAATCACTGGGCAAACCGCAACAGGATGTAACAGCTTTGGACGGTCCTCCCTAACGACTGACTTATGTCCCTACTTCCGCGAAAATATCTGAAAACATGCCACGATATTAGAAACACATAAAGACGGATAAATCTCTTTTTAAAGTGCCGATTTTTTTTATTCACCACCCGGTCCCAGACCACTTCCACCACCTCCTGGTCTCGAGGTTAAGCCACTTTGTCAACCCTTAAGACGGAATATTTCAGTTCTGATGAACAACCTTACAACTACATAGGGTAAAAGCCGGATAATTGCCACACTTTTTGAAATAAAGTTATAGCTCTCAGTACAAAAAGCGAATTATTTAATTTTTAAAATGGGTAAGTACTTTAGTTTATAACCTTCATATTTGTGAAAGTAACCCCTGCAATCGTACAGACACATGCAACGTGGTCAACTTAGTGGTAGTTGTAGTCTCTCGATTGATAAATGAAACAACATGTAATTTCATCGCGAAACTAGAGTAATTAAAATCCAGGCAACTATACCCCTAAGGCAACCATCCTGGATTTACCGGTAGGTATTGGAGTTATTCTCTGTCAACGTACGTCAAAATAGATACGCTATAACTCAACTTTCACTCTATCTACTTTTAGATTTTACTTACTTATAAATTCGTTTTCCTGATTGACTATGAAACACTCGCTAAAATCGACAAAGTTTAAGAAGCAGAAATGTGGAATAAAGGTTTTATTTTATAACGTTGTGAAAGGATTTTTAAATTTCGACTTTAAGGTGGGAAAGGGAAGTCTGTTTTGCAGGTCTTTGTTCTTTGAAGCTGACATGTTCGCGGATGAAGTCGCGAGTATCGGGTAGTGTTAGTATAAACATAGTTTATTTCATGATGTTTTAGTAGCAATAGATATGGGTCCAAGTACGGTATTATTGCCTCTACATATATTTTACTTTCGTTTTACTGCTGTATGATAGGCGCTCTATAAAACAAGAAATACTGGCCGGTGAAAGCTAAAAAAATATGAGCCTGCTAAAGCTATAAAATACAGGCGCACTACGTTTCGACTCATATTTGGGAAAAATCTAACTTCATGATAAAAAGTAACAAATTTTATTGAACACGGTTCTGCCCTATTTTCAGCTTAACATTTTAGATTCTAAATAAAGATTTAAATGCATATAATGTTTTTTTTTTTATTGGAAATATACTATTGCTAAAAGTGGCCACTTTTAGCAAAAATATCGACTTTGGCAACTATTTCTGTTCTAAAGTACAAAACGTAACTCTCAAAACATAATAAAGACCGCAAGAGAACATGTAAACGATGAAACTGAACAATAAAGAAAGAAAGATTATTATTATAAACGTGTTTATACATGTTACAAGTACAGTACAGGTCGACGTTTGACCGAGTCCGCCAGTAACTTCTATGATTGACTAGGCAAAGCCCGAAACAAGTTATTTTTCTATCGATGTTTGACTGAAAAGTTAGGAACTTCTAGGTTTGACTAAAAATACTTTAGTCAAAAGCCGAAAATCGAATTTATTTCGGGGTTTACCCGAAGACTTTGGTCAAACCTATGATAAAATAATCATACCGGGAAGAGACTGCATATCGACCTTTGACCACGTAACATGTATAAAACTCTTCAGTTACTGTCTGACTGAGTGACAGTGGTTGACAGAAAATGCATTTCCAAAACTACATCTAGGTAAAATGTAGTAATGTATTTAAATGTAGGGAAAAAACAGGATATCCACGTGTGAAGTCGCGGGCAAAAGCTAGTCAATATATAAAATTATTCCGTTACTCGTAAATGACTGACTGAGTGAGTGACTAAAATTACTGTTTGTAGAAAACTGAAATTTGGTGAGTAAATTCCTTGGGGATTGTAAGGGTAGAGGATTTCCCGAAATTCCCACGGAACGAGAAAAAGCGGGACTTGCGCATACAAAGTCGTCGGTGAAAGCTAGTATAATAAAGATTTAAGATATAAAGAATTTATTAAGTACAAGTTTACAGTCATAGTAAGAAAAATCATACATAGCAACTAATGACTATTATGAGTTTAACTAAAAATAGTTTTTCAAAATACCATCTCAACTTGATATTTTTTCTATAGTAAAAAGGCAACTTAATTTATCTGTGTTTTTTATTTAATTCTTTTAACCAACAACTGTAATTTGTCCTTTATTGCTTGAGATAGACAACACAAAATCTAATTTCAATTGTATTCTCCTTTCCATTTCAGTATAATTAACTTTCTATTTCAAGTCCATATAAAAGGTTTTAAATGTAAATCTTTTTTAGCTTTTTGGCTTTAAAAATAAAGTAGACTCCAAAATAAGTTATTACTGAAGTGGATATCATCTAAATGGAAAGTTTTCGGCCCCTTAAAATCTTAATTTCTTTGTAAGTGGCAATGGACCCTTCTATTCTCTTCAAACTTTTTAGATGAAAAAAATGTTTATAAAAAAGTTATTAAGAGATTTTATGGTATAAGTGGATAGTTCATATTATTTTTACTTTGACTGTGTTTGGACTTCATTTTCACATTTTTTTTTTATTATTATTCTTTTGTTTCAGGCAACAGTAGCCCACACAAAATACAATAAACTTATGCAACAAAATCTAAAAATAAACTAATACATAAAATAAGAACTCTAAGACACACGAAGTGACGGCGTCGTGTTACGCAGCGCGGTGTCACATAGCCTGCCATGAAAACGTCGGTAGACTACACCCTTCAAAACTCTTCCTTTAGGAACTTGTCGAGATATTGAGTCGGAAGTTCGGACCCACACCACAAACGACTTGAAGTTAAAATGCTGTAGCCATGTTTTAAAATTGACCATTTTATGAACTGCTCATGTCATGAAATCCTTAATATATAAAATTTCTTCCGTTACTGAGTGACTGACAGGGTATAGCTGAAACTACAGCTAGTCTATTCTGTAAATAACCATTTCGATATCAACTTCACCTGAGTGACTAAGCTTACAAAGTGAACTTTATTTCACACACCATAAGGTCTTATATTTATACGAATTTGAAACTCACCTCGGATTCCGCTGTCGAGACACGAAAATGTTGTTTCAGAATAGCACTGCTGGTCGTAGAAAGCTGGAATTTAATGTTGGAATATGGTGAGATTTATGATCGAGTGTGGAGTACCGATCTGGTGAAGGTAATTCTTTGGATGCGAGTTGATATGGCTACGCTTGAGAGCAAGCTATATCTGAAACAAGGTACTTTCTGTTCGGACAGGTCCGAAAAAGCCTATCAGTGTAGTAAATGAATGCCATCGATCATCGATGTCAACATAAACGAAAAGGTAAGGTCATTTATTTGCGTTGACAATTTACTTACATTAACAGCATTATCATTGAGTTTGTTTAATGAACTCATTTTTCAACGAACAAGGATTATAAGAATTTAATGATGTACCTACATACCACATTTCCTACAGTTTAATTTATTTCATTTATGTATTTATGTGGGTCTTCAAAAATTAAATTGAGGTTTCTAATGTAATTTTTTTTCTAAACTGAATAGTTTGCGCGTGAGACACTTCCAAAGTGGTAAAATGTGAGAGAATGATAAAACTAAAAAAAATATATGATGTACATTACCATGTAAACTTCCACCGAAAATTGGTTTTGTTTTTACGTCATAAATCGAAAACCGCAACTTTTGCTTTACAGGTTTGTACGGAACCCTCGCGAGCGACTCACACTTGGCCAGTTTGTTCCCAACTATATTGGAGTTGGCTTCCAGTCAAACCGGATTTAGATGAAAACCAGTATTTTACGTGGAGCGGCTGCCACCAGACCTCCACAATCCATTGACTGGGTAATACGGTTCTCTTTGACAAGACTGGTGTCAGATTTTCTGGCTTCTGACTATCCGTAACGACTACCAAAGAAATCCAAATGACAACCGGGACCAACAGCTTAACGTGCTTTCCGAGGCCCGGAAGAAACTCGGTATGTTTTAAGATGGTCACCCATCTACAGACCAACCTCGGCAAGCGTTGCTTAACCTTGAAGATCGAACTGTGCGGCTATTATTATTAAGTCACGAGCTCCTCTCGATACAAATCCAAATAAAAATAGAAAAATAAGATACCATTCCAAAGCACAATATTCGAGAATAGAAATTCTTACCTTACGTTTTCCTGGGTAGTTTCATGTCCATTCGAGTCTCTGATTGCATCACGTCCAATGTTACCTCGGTCATATCCAGCTTCCTCTTCGACGTAATAGCGAATGAAAAGGTCTTCCTGTTAGAAAGGACGCGTGCAGCCAACGAAATGTGTTTATGAATTGCTTTATGCTGATTTGGAATAGTAGAGGTATAGTGAAGAAAGGTAGGAGTTGTTCTTTTAAAATGTTATTGACAAATTCTTAAGTCATCATTCACACTCATGCCTGTAACACGCACAAAAGTGTGCAAGTACCTTGCATGACTTTGTGCCATAATAATTTCTGATTTGAATGCCACTGTGGTATGCAAGCTACTTGTATACTTTTGTGAAAGTTACAGGCATGCGTTGCCTTTGTTCATGTGAAAATGAAAAAGAGGTTAACAAAGTTTTTGCTCATTGTGAAATTTTCATTCTTCATGTTACCGTTAGGTTAATAGGTACAACCCTTGGACCTCAAACACATAAACCAATGATTATACCTATCTTATTGAACAATTTTGTACAGTTTGCGCGATTTTGACGAGAATCTCAATGCTGTATCTTGGCGACGCGATGCAACATTTCCAGAAACCAAAAATGAGACTCCTATTCAAAAGCAGCAATAGGTACTACACCAAGCATCAGTACAAGTCTAATTAAAACATTAATTAAGATTTACTTTTGTGTTTCAATACCTCTGCTTTTGTCCAAAGAAAATATACCGCTGGCAAAATTGTTTAAAAACCTCCTGTATTCACAGAAGACACGTTAAACGATCATGAATGCGCGTTTGCTTTCATTTGTTCCCGCGGAATGTCGTGCGAATTGCGCTGTTGAACGTAAGTATGCGTAACTCAGTCGTCGCCGTCGCAATAAATATTTTTGACGTTTAAAATGTTGCCAACATTACGCTGCGTACACGATCTTTTGTTTTGTGTGGGAACGTTTAATGTGTTTTACTGGGCCCCTGAAAGTAGCGGTGTTTTTCTTTTAATAGCTTTGTATTTTAATTATTTATTTTTCTCTCAGATAATTTTTTGCCTACTAACACCGCGATGCTTTCGACACTGATGGAGACGATATTGCCAATACGTAGCGTCTCAGTGAGTGTCGTTGTTTACCTATAGACATTGAAGGTCCGTGATAATATTGACCCTGTCAAATTGTCAAATGAACACTGAGTAATCAGCGCTCCGCACGCATTGCGTGGGTTTGAATATAATTGTGAATATTTATTAAATACACACATCTGTGATAAGCACAAAGATCAACCACACCAAGAGACCTTCTTTATTTATTTATGTTTATTTATATATACTTTATTGTACGCCAAATTTAAAATAGGTACGAACAGAAACCACGACGACCTTCTCAGAATGGCTAAGAAACTGTGAGACTGGAAATCGTTTGCAAACGAGAATTTCAATCACACAGTACGTAGTCGGTCAAGAAATTCGCAGACAATCCGACCTTGTCGTGATTTCAAACTTGTAAGCATTCCAAGTGTTTATCAAAGACTATAGTGACCCTCCGGGGTTTCACCCCGGCTTTCCCCTTCACGGTTCAAGTACCTTTGAACATGATTCCATCAAATATTTGCAAGTCAACCGTTATTCATTCATGTTTAGTTGAAAAGATTTTTTTATTAATTCTTTAAGTAAATCAATTTAAGATTGCTCGTTATAACTTTAGTCGAAAGCACTCACTGGTTTTTCCAACTTTCAATGAATAGAAAAATGTTAATAAAATTATGATAAATTAAAGGAGCTATGAGTTTGTGATGTAAATTCTGATTAGAGGGCCCACGGGCATGTAGGACATTCTTAAGAATTTATTCATAAAAAAAAAATATTATATTTCTTACTAATTAGAATGAGTTCCTTTTAGGGGTCCGTACCAAAATGGTGAAATTACCACTTATAGTGTGACTAAGTCTGTCTGTCTGTCACAGTTGGATATCTTGATGAACTACTAATGCTATCAACTTGAAATTTGGAATAGTTTTAACTGACGTTTACTAAACTATTTTGCAAATAATAAAGAAATAAAATATAATAGGTACGACTTTTTAGCTAAAGTGACTGAAAGGGGTTGTTAAAAATTCGAAGTGGGGCTACAATGACATATGGGATATCTTATGAAAGAGCGCTATTTGCACATTCTAAAACATCATTGTTTTCTTTTTTTCTAGGCGGTTTTTGACTTTTGACGAAAAATTAAAAAAATCACCATCGCCCCCCTCTTATCTCCGAAGTTTTCATAGATAACAATCTGAAATTATTTTATGTGATAGAAGTTGATGTAAAGATTACAGGTAAAACGATGTCTCTTAATAGATTTTTTTTTCAGAAATTATCAACAAAAACTAAACTATCGACGAATTAAGAGTGTGTATTCCGTCCACTAGCGCCGCCAATCGTTTTTTATTAATTGTGGTAAATTTAAGACACATAGATAAAAACCGCTCTGTAGTGCACTAAAGAAATGTATCTATTATTTTTTGACAGCTATTTTTAATACATAACTCATGGCTAAATAGCCAAAACGGCAATTATTGCTAAAAGTGGCCACTTTTAGCAAAAATATCGACTTTGGCAACTATTTATGTTCTAAAGTATAAAACATAACTCTCAAAACATAATAAATACATTTCTTCAGTGCACTACAGAGCGGTTTTTTATCTACGTGTCTTAAATTTACCACAAATAATAAAAAAACGATTGGCGGCGCTAGTGGACGGAATACACGCTCTTAAGGCCTCGCCGATGAAAATTTAAAAATATTTCACGTTTTATATGAAGAGACGGAACCCTCGGTGCGCGAGTCCGATAGGCTCTTGACCGATTTTTTCGACTTAACAACTCCGAATATAAGATGATATAAACGGTTACAACCATTTTACCCTCTTGTAAGAATCAGTGAAGGAGAAGGGTTGCCTAAGAGCCTGTGATGAACTGGCAACCTGTTACTGCTGCATTTTGCTTTGGATTATATTGTACAAAGCATTTGGATTGTTAACACCCCCAACCTTTTGTTCCGAAGGTTATTAGGAAAGTTCATTTTACAAAGGCTCTACAAGATTGTCAAGAAATATGCTGTTGCCACAAATTCGCGCCAAACTCTACTAGAAACTTATGCGTATAGTAAATTGGCAAAATTCCTCGGATCAAGGAAATGCGGCCGTCCCAAATAATTATGGCAAACAAAGTAACGCTCGGGTTTATCCCTCAAATATTTTGATGGACTGCTCACTTCATTTGCTGTGTAACGTATTTCGCGAAATGGTAACCCTCTAAAATATATAACTGAAAGGAAAATCCACATAACATTCTGTAAGCAGCAGTTTTGATGTAAATGAAATTGTATGACACTATGATTTAAATTAAAGCAGTGAAATTTTAGCAAAAGTACGGCGGAATTTGTTCATATTTGCACTGGAGGATAAGTCTTAATTGCCATATTCAAATGTAAATAATAAATGTACCTGTTTTAAATTAATATTTTCAGCATTTCATTTAGATAGCAACAACACAGTGAAAAATATTATTCGTTCGTCCATATGAAAGGTACACACAAGCAAAAATCAGGTAGTTTTGGTATTTAATTGTATACGGTATCACAGTTTTAAATTTTTGAACAAAAAAAAACGCCATATGTTCATACGGCGTTTTTTTTTTTGTTCGAAAATTATGTTGTCGTCGAAAAAATAATTATTAATTAACGATAACAGTTCAATAGCTTGTGTTCGTATGCACAAGCTTTCGCAACGCGAGCAGAAAAATAAGATATTATCCCAAGGGAATATACTCCCGGAATGAAAATGTCTTATTCTAGGACTTTGTCTATAGCTGTGACAAATTTCATCCAAATCCATTTCTAAGAATCCATGAAGAGGTAACCACCCATTATTGACAAATATTAGTAGAATTATCACTCTGTTTGCAAGAATGAAATATAATTGTGATACTCCTCTAGTTACTTGTAGGTTGGTACAGAGTAACTCGTATCGCGTGTCCGACTCTCAAGCGTGCAACAATATGTTTTTCAAACATATGAACGCCATTTATCACTGACTTCAAAAATGAGAGGGGTCGGGTGAAAACCGACACATTCATCCCTTAGGAAAGTATTAGGTACGGTTACCTGTGAGAACGAATACGAGCCCAGTGAATGATCGCTTCTTTTGAATTAAAGATGATTGGCAAGTTATGTTAAAAGCTTTTTAAGACCTTGTTATGTACCAAAACAATAGCAAAATAATAAAATAACAAAAGTAAATGTGATAAATCTAACGCGCGTTAGTTGCTATAATTCAATCCGCCTGCCTAGCCTTTTCAAATTTTGTTGGGATCGGTTTGAAATCTACCCAAATGCAAAATAAGTATCTAAAAATATTGTACATAGAGCGACTACCAATCTGACCCCCACAACGCTGTAACTGGGTAAAACGGTACCTTTTAGTAAGACTGGTTTCAGAATTTATGATTTCTGACTATACTTAACGACTGTCAAAGATCTACAAACGACAATAGAAGTCTCTTCTGTCGTTTGTTAACGGCTTATCGAGCTATTCGAGGCACGGAAGAGTCGCAGTGTAATTTATGCTGAGTTGGTGATACATCCATTGACCATCTTCGGTAAGCTTTGTTTCACCTTAAAAATCGAACCGTAAAATCTCTTGTTATTTAGTACGAGGTTCTCTAGCTACAATTAATGGTTGAATGAGTTTCTAGTTTCTAATAGCCAATCGCATCAATTGACTATTCTTTAATTTTTGATGCGTCAATCACTGCTTACTGAATCCTGTGTGTCAATTCTACTAATGATTTGCATCTCAATCGCAATCTGTCAAAAATGTATGAAAACTTGGGCATTTTTGACAGTTTGCGATTGGCATGGGCATATCAGTCGCTCAATAAGTAAAAATAATGTAATAAAAGCCTTATTTTTACACATTATTAATATAAATAATAATAATGTGTAAAAATAAGGCTTTTTTCACTGATGCTTACTAATTTAATAGAATATTATTGGACCTCTGAAGTCATTTTCAAGAAAAGCGCAATCGGATTATTTAAATAATTTGAAACGTGGAGAGAAAACTGGAGAAATAAGTAGTTGTTATAATTATTATTATAATGCGACACATGAGACGATAATCCGATAGTATCACACAAAGAATATTTAAAAGGCAATCTGATTATCTCACAGAAGAATTTAGAACCTATTTAATCTTGAGATAGCTCTTCACTTAATTTCGGGTAATCATAAAAAAGTTTTTTACTAGCTATAATCAAGTTACGTAAGCAGTTTATGGAATCCATTAAATACTTGAGATCAGACGAAATTCCTGATTCTAAGTACCTAAGCAAATTTTTTATAACATCTTATCTTATTAAAAAGTTTCTGTGGTTTGCCAAACTTTTTCGCCGGCCAGCTTCAAAGTTTTATCTTAATTTTTGCAATGCCTTCTTTTGCTTTTACTTGAGGTGCTTTCGGTTAATGAAATCTTTTGCTAAAATATGAGGTATTACTGGCCACTTACAAGATACCCGAGTTACTAAGCTTTTGTTTTTTTTTTTCTTTTATATAAATTTCCATAAAAGAACAAAATGGACAATCATACTTGACTAATAAAGTATTCTGAACGCTCAATTTTGATTTATATCGTTTCTTCATAAATTACCTATTTAATTAAAGTCCTTTCCTATTTTACAAGCTGATTTATAGCCAAGATTTTCCAATCGTTTTCTAACGAATTTTCTCAAGAAAATTTCATCATTTCCTCTTTGCAAAGTACGGTAATGAAATTCGGGTGGTAATAGAAATCTTATTGATGCGAATGAGACGTCAGGAAACAAACTGAACCGGACGAAGGAGATAAATATTTATTGATTATTTCTATTACAACGGAGGGGAAGACAAAAGAAAGGTATTTCTATGCAAAGGACTGTCTGTTCCGAATTAATGGGACGTTTTATAGTGTCGCAGACATTTACATGGAGATCTTTGATGTAGATAGTTAAAATATTCGATTTGCATACTAATGTAGCGGGTGACGACCTCTATTTGTACTTGCTCTAAGTTATCACAATGTAAACTGATCTCATTTACTGAGGGTAAATGGTTTCTGTAATTACAATGATGCCTTGTACTAAGATTACCCACAGCGAAAAAAGATCTTAAAACAATTAAGTTTTAGTTATAATTCCTCATTAATTAAGCTGTCTATAAACCCTTAAATATTGTCTAAGTTTTCTATTGAATGTAACATTCCAAAGTGCTCAGTTCAATGTACCTACTGATAACTACCATCAAAGTCCAAAGTAATTGAAGTAATTCACCCATTCAGTCATTGAACACTTCCAAGAGGGTGTAATTAATTAACTCCCTACTCTTCACTGATGGTTAAACCACTGAAATAATCAAAACTTAGTTCAAAGTCTTTCAAAGTATATTATCCTAATATCAAAGTTAGTATTTAATTCGTTCTCTTAGTATAGAAACAGTGAGCGACCGCTTGGCACAAGGTCTTGGTGTTTAATAAGTTTGGACAGAGATTAATATAAGTCTTAAGAAAGCTAACAAAGAGTTACAGTTGTCAGAGTTTTAGGAATAATTCAATTTTGTACTTCAAATTCTACACGCTGATGTAACATAAATCAGTCTTGTTGGATACCTTCTGCGCTGAAACTTCTGAGCTTGAACAACAAACAAACTTTTCACAAAATGCAAGAAAATGGAAAACGACGTTTAGAGATGCACCGTGTGAAATAGAGTCGTCCTCGAGTAGAATCTTTACCTAAATTTTCTTGTTCAAAAATAAAATTCAAAATTAAAATGTTTATCAAAATTTAACCAGACATGATATTGAACATTTCCGCGTTTGTCACATCAAGTCTAAATCAATCACAGTGAGATGAGGGCCCAATTTACTCAATATCTGCCTGGAATATCTCGAGTATTCCTTACAATTTGACTTCCTCGAGCCGGCGGCATTGTACGCATACTCTTTAGAGTCGAGTGGATGATTCTTTTATTATCAAAATACCCTTGATTCAAATGGCCTCTTCCAGGGCTCTCGTCACAAAAACGAGGGCATTCGAAAAGCAAATAAAACGTGCTCCCTCTTCACGAATTGTGATTTACATAATGTTTTTGCTTAGACGCGCGTTTCCGATAAAACAGGTATATTTGATAAAAACGTGTTGAGTTAACGTTTACCCACATTCCATACCTACGTAAATTTCTAAGACGTCCTATATATATATATAGCCCGAAACATCACAAAAGCTGCATTGAAAACACTACTAAGTTATAATTTTGGGTACGCCGAGTCCCACTCCAGCAAACGAAATATTACGAACATTTGATTTGGACTTCTGTTTGAGTTAATCTCCCGAGTTGATTGTAATGAAATTTCCTTCAGAGCAAACGTGTATCTAACTACGTTATAAAGCAAACGTGGCCTAGTTAGACACCCGTTTGTTCTTCAGCTTTATATTTTGAATCAGGGCCTCAATGTGCAGATTTGTATGCAGCATGTTTGCACAATTATGATTAAGTCTCGCAAATAACTTCGCCTGATGCTCCTTTTGTGTATTCTTTTTATTTCAGAAGTATCTTCATACTATTCCATATATTCAAATCTACTTTACCAAGATCAGTATACCAATCCAACACCTAAGGCTTTTGCGTTATAGTATGAGTAAGGAGCACAATTTATAAAAGAAAACATTGCTTAAAATATAATACAAAAATCCCTCAAGGTAAATGCCTCATTAATCTCATACGTAGCGAGATATTGTTCGCTCATTGTTTCCGTACAAGCGAGGCTCCCGGCGGCTCCGCATTAGTGCAAACGACGGAACCCTAAGCCAGGACACCGCGAGCACAACGGAACCCCGCTTGTTCACTTGAACATTCATCAATGTCAAACCAGCTAAACAGATAACTAACCAAGTGATGTATGGAGTGAAATCACTGTGAAACAAGGCCGGTCCGAATCGACATGTGCACTAAAATAAACTTTTCAAATTTTCCGGCTGTTTGGACGCACGTGCATCGGAAACGGGTCGGACATACTCCGATGAAACAGCAGGGGAAGTGGATTAGGCCTGCGTGAAAGTGAGGTTAATCGACCGGCTTTGACGTTGTTACGAGATTACTGCATCTGTTGTAGGTGATACAAACTAGCAACGGTGAGAACTTGGATAAGTGATTATTAGGCCGCTTGTTTTTGTTCAATTCGTAAGTATACACACTCATGAATTGTGAAGGTTGTAGGCATTTGTTCTGAGTCCAAACATTTTAGATAGTTAATTGAATGGTTGATATCTACATGTTCCAGCGGTCGATCAAACTTATCAATCTTCCGTTCAGTTACTTTTTTCCTAAATGTACCCAAACAAGCATCCTTTTCTTGCTACAAATTTACCAAGCAATTTCTTGTCCACAAAATATAGAAAAATACAACGCATTTTCGATCATCCTCTAACTTTATTAGCTATCTATAAAAATCTAATAAAGCAAACATATTAATAACATACTCGTTGGTATTCGTATAATTACTCAAACTTCGGCTACAGATAGGTCAATGTACTCATCTGAACTGAATTCGAGATGATTTTCCCACAATTTTGGGTTGGTTTCTAAATTAATGGAAAAACGGCTGTATTAATAATTCGCTTTTCATTATCTAGACTATTTATTAAGGCTCATAGTTGTATAATACATCAACTAATCCAACATTTTACCTGTCCATTTAGTCAAATAGACATATAATATTGGTGGTGTAATGGATCACCTAAAGAGGCTATCATTTTACTTGACATGTATTCCATAGGCTCACGTATCAAGTCTTCAGAAATATGTAGGTTCAACAATCTCATCTTTCAGACCTGTGTAGGAGGAAATATTCAGAAAAGCTTAGGCCTATGTATCTTTTACAGGTTAATGGAAAGAGGTTTTGGTATTGTATTTCGATATCCAATAATATTGCAGTACTCACATACGGAACTAAGGAGGCATCGATCTTGATAACAAAATTAATGAACCATATCTCTTTCGTATTCGAGCTTCGGATTTGATTCCCAGGTTGGGCAAAAATTATCATTGGTTTTTAGGATTCCGAACAAAAGCGAAAACCTTATAGGATCACTCGGGCGTCTATCCGTCCGTCTGTCACAGACAGTTTCTCCGGATCCACTGGACCGATTCTGTTGAAATTTGGAACACATTTTTTGTTAATGACTAATCTATATCTATATCTTCTATCTATACTTATCTATCTTCTTCTATACTTATAATAAATCTGTAGAGAGGTCAATTCTGTACATGAAATATATTTCCAAAATAACTATCAGGGGGTGATAAGGGATCGATACTGATGCCAAAAATGCAATCAGTACAATTTTTGTCTGTCTGTCTGTCTGTCTGTCTGTCTGTATAACCGTTATAGAAACAAAAACTACTCGACGGATTTTAATGAAACTTGGTACAATTATTATTCATACTCCTGAGCAGGTTTTAATATACTTTTCATCACGCTACAATCAATAGGAGCAGAGCAGTGAAGGGAAATGTTGGGAAAACGGGAGAAGTTACTCCATTTTTTAAGCTTCCGTCGCGTGTGCAACCATAATGGTTAAAGCTACACAGAAATCATGTATGACGGAAATGTTCTCCTTAAAATTATATAAAAAATATCCTACGACAGCATATGTCTATCTTTTATGATTGACGAACACACGTGTAACTCCCGATAGCTTAGCAGTTCGAAGCTTTCTGATTGTATTTGTCTACTCTTACGTTTATAAAACTCTCAGTCGTCCCTAATTAACATGAATAAAAGTTAACATTATTAACTATTCCATAAAAAAAGAATCATAGAAATCGGTATAGAAACACCAAAGCTAAACATGAAATACGCTAATAATAAGCCATCGCGCGTGAATACTGAATCATGCTATAAGGATTATTTCTGTTTATGGTCGCGAACGCATAGGCAGGCGGCTAGCTTGGCGCCTAGACGCTAGCGAGTAGCTTCGGAAAACGGCTTACGACAGTTTGCAATACTTATCCTTTAATAATTATAATTTCGAGGGGAAGATGGTTATAATTTCGCTTTACACCAAACGAGTAATATTATAAATGTGAAAGTTTGTTTGTTTGTTACTCAATCACGCCAGAACGGCCTAACGGATCTTAATGAAATTTAAAACAAAGATAGATTATCGTCTGGAATAGCACATAAGCTACTTTTCATCCCGGGAATATGTTCCCTAGGGATCACGCGGGCGAAGTCGCTGGCAGAAGCTAGTTAAGTAATAAACCTTTACTAGAAATGAATAAAAAAAAAAACAAATCTTTTGTAATAATAAAGGCTCATAGTTCACATTTCCTATAACAACCCGAATGTTAGACTAATAATAGCATGTGTTTATTAGCCTCGTCTAGTACCTTCGACCCCTGTCACGGGGCATTTGCCGTGGCCGTAACAAGGGTGCACCCCAAGGTATAGCACCTATGTATAGGTAAGCTGGTTATAATAACATTTTGTATTTAGATCACGATTATGCAGCGTCACCTCTTTATGTGTGATTCAGTGCTGAACATGTTGAATTTATGGGAGGCTGTTGCATCAAATTTTTTTATGATATGCAGAATAATTATGTATAGTTTGAATCAGTGACTGATTTTGGTCTTTGAAACCCAATAGCCTGCTCCCTAACGTGTAAATTTATTTTCCTAACTTTTTGGGTCCTTCCAATCATCCAAAACTTTGTAAGAAGCTTTCAGAATAATAAAGGAAACAATAAAATCAATTTCATTATATTTGTTATCATAAGTAGTACTTGCTGAGTCAAAAATCAAATATCTTTTTTCGCAGATGGCATTAATATTTCCTGTCAGGCGTTTTACCTAAGCACGTCTTTGTTATTATAATTTATTCGATATTTTTCAATCTTGGCCAAACGATAAAGTAAGAATAAATCGCTGACAGAAATATTCGTCAGTTTTAAAACTTCTATTAACATTAAAATATCATTATTTATCTGAAAGTGGGACAGTTTTAATGTTTTCTTTGAAATAATAAAGTGTATTTGCGTGTTCGAACATTTAAATTGTGTAGCTGAATAGACAGTCCCTCGTCGACTTTTCAATTTATTTGTGACAGCACTCTTGTGGAACTTATAGAATGGAATTATTTGGAGGTAGGAGGGGTGGGGGGTAATGTTGTGACGGAAATTATTCACGCTCGAAGCGTTGGAGATCGCGTCCGCCATCTGTTGCCGTTAGAAATTTGAATCGGGGGCATTTATTAAATAGCTGTACCGTACCCATTGTTCCTTTGATTCGCGTCAAATTGAAAGACTTACGTCGATTTAGACGTACGCGCCTTAAATTGGCACCCTCTTACAAAGTTGTTTGTGAACCGGTTCGGCGGAAATTAAAGTGTTCCGCTCGATAAATTTTATGAGGTGATATCATCTATCAAGTACTTAACAAGTTCTAGTAAAGTTTCTTTCTTTGATATTTATGTCACAAATAGACAGGTTATTTATAAAAGTAAATTTGATTAAAAAATTCAATCATAAACACAAATGAACTGTAAGAAATTAATTGTTCTATTGATTTCTTAATTAAAACGCCCACGCTGCGCCACCTGGCAAAACTAACTAATAAGTCTTAGTGGAAACTTCCGCCAAAAAGTAATATCGTTAATAAAAACTTTTGCTGAAACATTTTCTGTGAAGGACCACGAAACTAACTGGAGGAACAAGGTACTACTAGTAATCTATCCAAATTACAAATTTAATATCCGTCTAGGCGCACCACTTAAATTGAATAATTTCAGCATCCATCAAAAAAGTGACGCATATTACGTTGTTCCAGCTGTTCCTTACTTCCACTAAAGTATTCTCGAGTTGCGTTATTGTAACGGTTTTTCCTGGACCGTAATAAAACGTTTCACATGTCGGCCGCACTCGCGGTGACCGCGTGCGGTCGGCGTGAAGCTAAATTGATGGGTCTCTCCATCGCCAATGTAATGGTCCTTCAAAACGAACGACCTCTGGCCAGTAAGTGAAATTCACGTTTGATTAACTTTTACTCAAGGACAGTGTTTTAGAGAAAGTGCCAGTACTCGACTGGTGCGCTGGAAAACGTTTATTGTGGCCTTTTTGATACTCGAAACTTTTTAAAGAGTTTTTAGGTTGTCTCTTTCAACTCGACGTAATTTCATCTTGCATTTATCGTGCTTAGAATACCTAGTTTTATTGGACATAAAATAAAGCTAGCCATAAAAAAGTGTCGCAAAATCTTATGACCCCATCAGTTGCCGTGTATGTCGTTAGAGGCGATTAAGAGATTATATCGAAATTATGAGCAGTAATATCCGTCTACATAGCGTGTATAGCTATTACTCCCTTGGTGTTAATAGCTGCGATTAAGAAATACCTCACCTTCTACTACATCATCATCAATTTGATTTAAGTATCATCCTGATATCTGAGGCCTAAGTTAGTTGGTTGAATCTTGCTGAAATTGTAATTAGGGTTGGTTAAAACTTGCTGAAATTTTAATTTAATCAATTATTGATCTCAAGCAATTAGTCGACTCTCGTGACCATAGTGCAGGTTTTTATTACTATTTAATGTGGCAATGCCAGTGCTCTGGGCAATTTTCCCGCTGACAGCGATTTGCACTTCGAAGCCTTATTCCCTCCACTTTTTATTCGGCTTGAACATTTTTAGATATTTTTATAAACTTGTATATAAGGTGCTATTACAGTTGTCTTACAACGGCAGCACACTAAATCTATCCCACGACTACTAAACTTTCAATTTTTTTTAATGTATGAAAAATTTAGATAGTAAAAAAATAATATTATTCATTAGTAGGACGCATGACGTTGTTTGAAACATCCAGGAGCGAGCGCATTCCGAGCTTTGTGTTCCAAAGATGGCGCGGAATGGAACGACGACACTGTTTTGATTCGTAAACATTATTATTAACAGGATGTTTCATAATAGTTTTTTTGTGTTAATTAGCTGGTATGTGGGCGCCTCTGTAAGATGACTAAAATGACAATGTTATAACTTTACAATAAGTTTTTTTATATGTTTCTGTACACACATTCAATTGATTTTGTCAGACTATTTCTCTTCCTATCATCAACATTAATTTATCTAACTACTGCAGCAATTTTCCACCATTTATTTTCCGCAATAAAAAAAAATGAAGTGTCAAAATAAAACGCTTTAACTGAATGCTCTATGACGAATTAAATATACAAGTTTAAAGCAGAGGGTACACGTGGGATGGCTCGCAAACAGGAAAGCGAGCCTCGATGAGCTTTTGAAATTTATGCACAAACATTTATCGTACGCTTTTCGGCAAAGGAAAACATCACGGCCTGTATATTCTTGTGAAGTTATTTAAAGGATAAAATATTGCTGGGAAAGCGATAAGAAAATAATGGCCTATTATATTGGTTCGGTGGAGATTAAGGAGTGCAGAAGCTTGTTAATCTTGACATATTTTGGTTGTCCTTGAGCGTATAAAATATTTGTGCAGTTGAATTTTGGTCATAAAAGTATCTGAAAAAAAATCTTTAAGACCATTACCAAATTAGGTTATTAAAAATCTACTACTACGGTTAGTTTATTCTCGTGAGAGCAATTTTCGTCTTTTAGACGATGACTCGCACTAGCTTTCTCTATTTACTTTTGGCAAGGTTTCAAGTTACAACAGCTATTAATATGTAGTGTCTTATATTCTGTGTATAATTTGCCTGCTATAGTTTATGTTCTTGTACAGTCACGGTTGTACTCATGTTAGATTGTCTGTGACACCGACAAGTCCGCAAGTATCCGCCCGATTCCGCCTCGCTGTCAACACAGCAAGTAATATCCGAAATACGATAGACCACAGGTCGTCGATAGTGTTGTGACATGACCTTTGTGACGTCACTCTAGTATGATACCGTCAGTTTGTTAATCATAAGCTACGATTAATAACAAGACACCGATGATCGTATACAAGAGGTTCATATGAAGTCCATGCTAGATGAAATATTACCGTTGGTAACTCAAAATTATCAGAAACACCGACAAAGTCGAAATTAATCATTTTAACCAAGACTATCGATGTGAATTTAATGTACTTGACGTCCGTTGATCTACCCTTTTCTGGAACGACGTTTGATGAACTTTAAGTAGTATTGAGCTGATGCCAGTGATTTATTTTTTAACGGCATGGCCGGAGCGGAAGGGTTTCAGATTCTTACTGAATAAAACTCATCCGTGACCTGCTGATTTTGCGTTCCAGTGCCTTTGTGACTCTTTCGAACAAACGGAACTGCGACCAGTTGTGGATCGTTCCTATTGTAATCTCCTATACCACCACACGAGAAAAGTCGTAACATAAGCAAGTCGTTTATGAAGCAAATTTTATTTTCATGATACATCGGAAAACCAATATAAATTCAGTAAAACGATTCAGCGAATCGTATTCATAGGATATTAGGACTCAGTTGCAGTGAAATTCGTCCAATAAAAACCATAATTGCTTGTATAAACGCAAACGACACGGACATAAACAAGGATTAAAGTACTTCTTGGAGACAAAGGAAGTTGTATAATAAGTACATTTACATCGGTTAGGTGACCGCATACTTTATTACCAATAACAGTGGAGATGGGAATTTATACAAGTTATTTTCAAGAATGCCAGTTTATGAACTGTGAATGCTTTCTGTATTTTCGTGATTCTCTTAAGAATTTGCTTGTCAATCAGTTAGATTCTTATTATTCTTAAAATATCAGCTACTTGGTTGGTTTTAGGAATATTTTATGTTGAAAATGAGATTACTATTCAAGCGAGTTGAATGTTAGTTTACTTTGAAATTTACCCTTGAATAGCCTTGAATGTCTAGGAACTTTTTAGTTTTATTTCTGTTATGTTTTTCTATTTGAGGAGAATAAACGAAAAACCAGCCAAGTCCGAGTTGAACTCGCGCACGAAGGGTTCCGTACCATCACTTCATTATCACTGCATATTATAAAACAAAGTCCTCGGCCGCGTATGTCTGTTCGCGATAAACTGAAAAGCTACTGCACCGATTTTCATGCTATTTTCACTAATGGATAGAGTGGTTCTTTTTTTTTAAGGATGGGAAATCATCCAATGACTCCTCCCGCTCTGGGTGTAGCGGGAGGGAGTGTCAGACTTCTACTGACTAAAACCCATCCATGTTCCTTCATTGCCCTTTGTGTTCCGGAGTCACGGTGTCTCTTGCGAATAATTCCGCGACTCTGGCAGGAATGGATAGAGTGGTTCTCGAGGAAGGTTTTTAGTAGCGGGCATCAGCTATTTATCTATAAAAATGGCAAAAAAAAACATATATGTTGTATGAGAGACCCCTTAAATATTTACTTTATTCTGTTTTTTAGTATTTTTTTGTTATAGTGGCAACTGAAAATACATCATCTAAGAAAATTTCAACTGTCTAACTATCACGGTTCATGAAATACAGCCTGGTGACAGACGGACAGACAGCAGACGGACGGACAACGGAGTCTTAGTAATAGGGTCCCATTTTACCCTTTGAGTGCGGAACCCTTAAAATCATTATTTCTGTATGCATAGTAGTTGATAGGTATGTGTTTTTTTATTAAAATATTTCAAATTATAATCAAACAGTCTTGAAACCAAAAATTAGTCTCATAGGTTTAAAAGTTACGTGATACATGAACATTGACAAGGAGTAGGTAAGTAGCTGGTAGATAAATAAAAAAAATATGTGACGTAAGATCGTTCCGGAGTTACAACACTAGTGTTAATAACTTTCAAACAGTCTGATCTCTTTAAAAATTATCACTCAGTAAAAAGAAATAAAACTCAAAGCTTTACACAAAATAATTGAGCCGTCTGTCCATGTTCGCTAGAGCACGGATGTTTTTTTACAATTTATTAACAACTTACAATTTTTCTTACAACTTTAGGTAACGTAGAAACGTACTCGTACCAACATAAACCAATACAAAAGCTACCATAACATACTTAGTTCCTGTAATACAGTGTACACTAGCGCAGGAGCTAGGGAATTCATAAAAATGTGTGCAATTTATGTCAATAAAGATTATTAGTATTATTTAAGGATCCCAAAAAAACATTAAATGTAACAAAAAAAATGCCAAGTTTCTCTATGCAATCTTTTCACCGTAAAAGTTTTAAGAAGCCAAGTCCTGTTGGTATTTTATTTATATTATAATTATAAATGAGCATAAATTAAACCTTCAGTATGGGACTGAAACGTGTTATGAAAGTGAAGGAACAGACAGTCAAAAAAAAAAATTCAAAATTCATTTATTGCTTGTTACAGGTGTATGGTCAGTTCTTATAATTATTTGTATCTTTGTAACATACCCATGGGGTGTACAATGGTTTTAAAAAAAATAATAACTGAAATAAAATTAAATACATCACTGGTCATAATTACACTTACTACAATATTCAAATGTCATTCTCAATTAAAAATAAAATAAATTACGCCGGTTACAATAATTACGTCATGTCAATTTCAATTAAAAAAATACATGATTGTTACAATATTAATTACATGGCCATTTCAATTAAAATAAATTACGTCATGGACCCTTTTTACTTCAATAAATTCAAATTCGTTTTGGGTCAGTGCACTAGTGTTTGCGCACTCACTTGTGCACATAATATAATTATGTAATGTTCATTAATTTGAATAGTCTTGGTAGTTTGTATTGTTCAGTAGAACCGAATTTTGAAACGCTGTCTCATGCGTTACAAAATTCGGTTAGTTATTGAACAAAACAATAGAATATTAATTCTGTGACATTAAACTTTAAGCGTGCGTTATTTGTTACTTTCAACTCCTCCCAATATGCCGTTTTATATTTGTTTCATCTTGTTGCCAAGTCACTGTAATTATAATATAAATAAAAAAAAATATTGATACAGTCACTAAATGTTGATTTTTAAATACAAAATAAGTTGAACAGGACTTGGCTTCTATGAGATCTCAAAACTTTTTACGGTGGAAAGCAAAAAGAAACTTGGCATTTTATTATTATACTAGCTGACCCGTGCAACGTCGTCTGCGTAACATTTTTCATTACTGCTCCGCTCCTATTGGTCTTAGCGTGATGATATAGCCTTCCTCGATAAATGGGCTATCTAACACTGAAATAATTTTACAAATCGGACGAGAAGTTTCTGAGATTAGCGCGTTCAATCAAGCAAACAAACAAACAAACAAACTCTTCTGCTTTATTACATTATATAGTAATATAGTATATAGTATAGATTTAATGTTTTTTATTGGGATCTCATTAATTTTTTTTTGGTGGATCTCATTTTCTTTTTGGGTGATGTAATTATGTCCTGTACTACAGCTACTGCTTTGCTAGGAGCCCATTCTCTGTCTCTATCTCTTTAAAAAATAATAATATAAATTACGATTTGTACGTAAACAAATCACAAAGTTAACAATGCAGTCAAAAATCATACTTAATGTTCCTGCAAAACCGCAAAAATAAAGTTGTTTTCTATTATAATTTACCCTTTATATGTGGCTAATAACCTATCCTGTTGCTAAATTTGAACTTTCTACGCCTGCTAGAAGTACCTTAGAATTTTGATGATCAGACAATCAGTGAGTGACAAATTGTTGTAACTTTGATCGACCGTAACTCGTAAACTATTACTTGATCTAATATTTACTCTTGGTCACCGAAAATCTACACCTCTAGCTTTGTCCACATCACAGACATAGGGGGGGGGGGGGTGAAATTAGCCGCGAATGACTTCGAGAAAAGGTTAATAATAGTACGGTCGTGCCCGCTTTGCTGAAGACTTGGCTGGGACACTGCCGAGCCCCAAGATAGAAATAGATACCTTACCTTAATAAATTGTTCGGAAGACATAACTTGAAGTAACTCCAGCCAATAGAGAGGTATTATATTGCCCGTTGTAAATATGAAGGACTTACGAACTAATGCTAAGTTAAAGGTATCTTGGAAGTCCGTTTAATTATGCTGTGAATTGGGAGAATAATTTTAAATGGAATACATATTATAATCTATACCGCGTGTATCTGACATCGACGCACAAACGATTTCCATGGGTCCAGGGCATGATTCTGGACACCCCAGTGTTGGAATTTATCGTCGGTTGTTTTCTCATTTTTTTCAAGAGTACCACAAATAGGTATCAGCTCAGCTTTGTGGTTTTATTCAGATTGCTCTTTTTAGTGGAAGTAGTTAATGAATTATTTTTTTATTAAAAATCTCATTGGGTTAGGTCAGAATAACGATTATGAGCAGTCTAAAGTAAAGAAACCCTTGAAAAAAATGAAAAAATTAGAAAAAAGCCGACGAAAAAATCTAAGTCTAGGGTGTCCAGAATCATGCCCTGGACCCATGGAAATCGTTTGTGCGTCGATGTCAAATACACGCGGTATAAGGTTGTTCCGTTACTGAGCGAGTGACTGACAGACAGCGCACGGCCGAAACTATGGGTCGCAGAAAGCTGAAATAAGGCATGTGGAATTTCTAAAAATTCCTACGGGAATGGGAAAAAACGGAATATGCAGGTACGAAGTCGCGGGCATAAGCTAGTCATTAACTACAATTATTATAATACGCAACGTTCTGGCTGTTCCAAAACAAGCGACCTGAGTAAACGATTATCGAATTGTAAACGCAGTAACTTTCAGGTTCCAGAATCACTTATTCGAGTTGAATGATTAATTTAAAACGAAAAGTATAGTTTCCAAAATTGTTTATTTCAATGTTTTTAACAGGTCATATTGGGAATTCCTGAACCTATTTCGAAGTAGTTTCTTAATTAGTATTTAAGTCAAGAGTGAATAGGTTACTTCTAGGCAAGCGTGCTCCATCTTCGAGCGCATCATCGCTTACCATCAGGTGAGGTAGTTGTGCCCATGAAATGTAAAAAAAACAATTGATGACTGATAGTTACTCTTAAATAGGGACAAATGCACGGTTTCGTGGCCATAGAAGCAGCCACAGTAAAAAGTTAGTTTTGTCATTTTAATTTAGGGCAAATTTACCGTATCTATTATTGAGCATACAAAAGTTATTGTCTATAGAATATCAGTACTTATTGGCTTCCGATCATGTTTTATGCAAATTTACTCTTGTGCACGCTAATTAAAACTAACTCGCATCATCGACTGAAAACGAGACAGCTAGCACAATGCAAAATGCAAAAAATATTATGTCTCTGATTGACATTCTTTTTACCTGCAATTTATCAACAAACCGTGATTGAATACAATTTTGGGTTTTTCTATTTTAACCCAGCAACAAAATAGTATAATCACCATCTGCTTAGCCTTTCCCAAATATCTTGGGGTCGGCTTCCAGTCAAACCAGATTCAGCTGAGTACCAGTATTTTACGCGGAGCGGCTGCCTACCAGACCTGCACAACCCATTAACTGGGTAAACACGGTACTTTATGGAAAGACTGGAGTCAGATTACAAAATAGTATAATAATAATCATAAATTTACAACTAATGCTTCACTTCAGTATTTAATGCAGTCGGTTAAAAAAAAAAAGTTTCAAAAACACTAGAAAAACACGCTTTTATAAATGCATGTAAAAATCAAAAATAAATTCTGGATCGTTCAAGTTGTCTCTATTTCTGGGCTGAAGTGTAAACTATGTGCTTTTAATTATAATATTTCCTTGTAAAAACGTGAGGCGCTGGAACAGGAAAGACTTTTTGTATAAGTTGCTGAGAAATCAAGTTAAGCCATGTTACGGGAAGCAGGTTACAGAGATCGGCGCTCTAACTGGAGTTGCAGCAAGACTAGTAGGTGGCTCTACATAAAACAGTCTGTTCAAAGTACCAGTTTGTCGAACTCCTCTTATTTCCAGCAATTAAGTACATAAGGATTATGCGTCAACAGTGGCAAAATGTTCAGTTCATGTACGTGGACGAGATATCTTTGGTTCCCTTTGGTAACCCTATGGCGGCATAAACGTTATGCTATTGTGCGACCTCATGCAGCATCCGCCAGGAAGTTAGTATTAGTATTTGTTTACAAGAAAGTCTTTCCTGTTCAAGCGCCCCACGCTTTTACAAGGAAATATTATAATTAAAAGCACATTGTTTACACTTCAGCCCAGAAACAGAGACAACTTGAACGATCCAAAATTTATTTTAGGTTTTTACATGCATTTATAAAAGCGTGTTTTTCTAGTGTTTTTTAAACTATTAATTTATTTTGTACTTTTTAGTCTTTGATAACGAAATATTTTTTACATTTATACATTTATTTCAAGTAGGCGAATGAGCCCGCATTCTCTCCTTCGCCGCCAGTGCGTCTGTATTGCATGGTGTTTTACCTGTCAGCTTAGAATAATCTAGCTCCTCAATCTGGAGACCAGTAAGTGATTGTACTCTACTTAGGGCCACATACGCCTGTGAAACCGCAAAAGTACGGGACCCTAAGTACACACTCAGTAGTCTACCGGACAGCCTTGCATCTTGTGCACGGTAGATGCCCAACTTAAAATTACTGGGAACATGCGCCTTTCCACCATACCATCTGTTCACTTAATTTTTCAACAAGTTCAACAAGAACGTCTTTCCTGTTCCAACGCCACCAGTTACGAAAAGCTTAAGCCTTTGTTGATCGCCCATTTACAAGTCAATATATAATAGGTTTGTTATAACCTTGAAATCTGATCGTGTTCAAAGTCTATTACGTGAGATTTCTCACAAGTAGAAACACGGCTATGATACGATATTCCACCGTGGAATGCCAGTTCCTGCCTTACGGCTTCATCATCAAACCTTGAAACTTAATCGTGGTCAAAGTTGATTATAAGACTTTTCTAATAAGTCCAAACATGGCCATGATACGATATTCCATCATGGAATGCCAGTGCCTATCTTCTGGCTTCATCATCAGACCTTGAAACTTAATCGTGGTCAAAGTTCATTATAAGACCTGTCTAACAAATCCAAACAAGGTTATGATACGATATTCCCGCATGGAATGCAAGTGCCTGTCTTCTGGATGCATCATCAGACCTTGAAACTTAATCGTGGTCAAAGTTCATTATAAAAAAAATCTAACAAATCCAAACACAGCTATGATACGATGTTCCATCATGAAGTTCCAGTTCATATCTTCCGGCACCATCATCAGATCAATTCGACAGTACCATATTATTGTTTTGTCATCAAAACTACATACACCTGCCAATTTTCATGATAATGCTACGATCCTTGGAAGATGGTTAAATTAGTTACCTTAGATTCCTTAACACAATTTATTAGTCATCCAAAAAAAATAAAAATAGTGTTAACAAACTACCCTCCATTGAAAATAAACATGTTTTTTTAGCAAGAATCTATCTCTACCTTTTTTTTTTAGGGATTCCAACTACCCTCAATTGAAAATAAACATGTTTTTTTAGCAAGAATCTGTCTCTACCTTTTTTTTTTAGGGATTCCTTAATTAACATAGTTACATACAGGTCGACCTAATAAAAGCGTGTTAATGATGTACTCCAATTTAATTTTAAAGTGAAGAAACGTGACTTGCATCATGTTTTTATGTTTGTAGTATATGAATAACATTTATAGTATTGACTGCAATTTTAATATCGCATAACAAGTCTTGAAAGTTATCCGAGCAAAATGAATTGTTATGAACAGCGAACTTGAGACGGCAATTACTACGTTTCTACGAGCTTCGTAGCAGTGCTACGTATGTTAAAGTGCCGTAGCTGCAGCAGTGCTACGTATATTGTAGCGCTGTAGCAAAGTATCGCTTTTTGAAGCGTAGCGCTCTAATTTATTATTTTAACATGTGCGTTCTTGCGGATTATTCAGGTGAAAAGTCAATTTATTGTTTTTAAGCTAATAAAATGTTAGTATTAATTTGTTAAAAAAAAACAGATATTTTTCAACACAGTTATTTTATACATTTTGCAAATTACTTCAACTGCACGAAAGTCGGTTATCAAAATTGAATCCATATCATTTCAGCCGTTGATGAACAAGGAAGGATTGGTCACGTATAAATAATTGTAAATAAAAGAATCCTACCTATCACTCAACCACAAAGTCCATAACCATTTATTTCCGAACACACATATCTCGCATCCGACTCTTAACACATTCCAAAGCTCACAAAAGATATTTTATAATTCCCTGAGCGTGTAGTCAACAAGAGCAATGAATTCTCTGGTGTTCGCTCCGTTACAGATTATAGGAGCGATACCGTCGGCGACCGATAGGATCTGGAACATGCCGTAATAAAAGCTTTGAACTTAACAACCTTTAGGTCAGGTATATTGGAAAATTTTCGATAAAAATAAAGTGCTAGATGCAATTTTCCCGGCAAATATTGGATAATAAACGTTGTTTTTCTCGTTAAATTGATTCTGCACTTAAAAGGGAGAAAAATCTGATAGCGCAACATGGTTCGGGGTTTATTGTCTTTTAGTGGGGATAGTTTTTCGTAAAGATTATTACATTTTTTCACGGAAATATATGTTTTCCATCAGCGTTAAAATGAAATTACTAAATCGTTTGTGAGCACTCAGTAACTGGGTGTCACCACTGCGAGTATCGACCGGAGGACACAGTAGAGCACACTGTGCAGGTGTGCCCCGCTTGGGCGGCGCACCGCCGTGTCCTCGAAACGGCGATTGGCGGCGACCTCTCGCGTCCGGCCCTGGTCCAAGCCATGGTCCGGAGCGAGACGGAATGGGACGCCGTTGCCTCCTTCTGCAAAGCAGTCATGCTAGCGAAGGAGGTGGCGGAGCGGGAGAGGAGACCCTCTCGTCCCGGCCGCCGTGGTGGACGCCGCGGGTGTCGGGGGCCACCTGGTGACCTCCGGCCACCGTAGGCGCGGGCCTGTGGACGGCGAGCTATGGGTGGCTCGCCGTCCGTCCGTCTAGTGACGACAGGCCGTGTCGACGGCGCGTTAGTGTTCCACGCGCGCCTCAAAGAGAGTCAGCAACACAGAGGGGCCCGAAAGGGCCGACGCCTGCCGGAGTCGCGGGATTATTCGCAAGAGACACCGTGGCTCCGGAACACAAAGGGCAATGAAGGAACATGGATGGGTTTTAGTCAGTAGAAGTCTGACACTCCCTCCCGCTACACCCAGAGCGGGAGGAGTCATTGGATGATTTCCCATCCCTAAAAAAAAAAAAAAAGCACTCAGTTACTCGTTGGCAATGTTAATCAGTTTGGTATTTAGTAAGCTTGCGTTTGAACACTATCTAACCTGATGGTAAGCAAGCAGTGGTCGACTATGGAGCACGCTTGCTGAAAGTTACCTCAATTTTGTTTTCAGATAACTCACAAAGTTTTTTTTTATAATAAACTTGAACAAACTACTTATATCTACATCAATAAAAATGAATCGCCAAAAGGTATGTCTGCAACGTTTGCAACAGCAACGGCTGCCCAAATTAGATAATTATTTTAAAGTAGTGTTCGTAATTATCTGCGCTAGGTGTGTATGAAAGAAGACAAAAAAAACACCGGGGTGGGCCACTCGTCATCTATACTAATATTATAAAGCAGAAGAGTTTGCTTGTTTGTATGTTTGTTTGTTTGTTTGGTTGGTTGAACGCGAATATTTGAAAAATTCTTTCAGTGTTAGATAGCCCATTTATCGAGGAAAGTTATAGGCTATATATCATCACGCTAAGACAAATAGGAGCAGAGCAATGATAGAAAATGTGAAGCAGACGATATTGCGCGGGTCACTAGTTAATAAATAAAGAGAATGAAGTATTAAACATGATTCAATCAACTGGAATCAGCCATAGAGAAGAGTTTCCTGGAAGTAACTGCCATGTCTTAATGGAGTATGCGCAAGACATAAATTGGTTTCACATTTCAGCTCGGAAAAATATCAATAAGATACTTTCACGTATCATCGTTCCATATAATAATTGCCAAGTTGATTGACCTTCCCATTTTCTGTTTTTGGTGAACCTTATCAATCAATTGAACGGCCAAATACTATGTCAACTTAATTGATTGGTTAGTCCTATTTTGGTCAACAAATTTCCACAGCTAATAAATTATGAGACTTGTCAACGGATTTAAATTGATTAGGGTTTTAAATATCGGTTAACTTTTACCAGTGGTATTTGTTAACATTTGCCATTATGTTCGAAGTTTATTCATAAATATTTCCGTTTACAGTCGAGCGTCACTTAATTGAAGTGCGAGATTGCATTGTTGCAATTTCAATAGGGTTTTATTTTTGACGACCACGTATTATTTTTTGACCCATGATATCACGCGGAATTTCAACGCACTGCATAGTTTTTATGTTCCGTTTACTTGTCAAAAGAATAAATACTTGTTCAATGCTTTTTATTTATAATCTAACTGATAAGACGGACAAAACAGATTTTAAAATACCCCACTTACTCTGAGTTCATAGTGTTAGTGAAAGCTAGTTTTAGTGGATTGATAACTTGTCTATATTAATGAGTAAGTCGCGCTCTAGACTTACGTGACGTGTGACGTATTTTTACTTTTCAAAAAAATATTCCTTTCAGCAACAATCGGTACATTTACATCATGTCTCGAAAAAAACACGTCGATATTTCCATCATATCAGCCGAAAAAACATAAACATAGATCTAAACAATCACTGTCTTATGTATGGGGGAAATATAAACATTTTGACCGGGAGCAGATGTTTGTGATACATTACTGGTATTATGATAACAGTTAGTGGTCAAACCACAGAATAATGGTCTGCGCGATACAACGGTTTATAACTGTTATTAACAGACTACTAACATTATTATAGTCTCGTCATGCGTGATACTATTGACACATAAATACAAGTAAGAGTTTATTTTATAGTTACTGGAAGAGTATTATTGAATAAATCAATAAAGAACAGGCTCTGGAGAGGTTACCGCGTTCTAGAAGACACGGATCTAGAAGACGTCCCTCAAGGTAGATCGATAGCCATCGAGCCGTGGAAGTTTGAAAGATGCAAGAAGCAGATGACTGTTCGATGTGGTGTAACTTCGGGGCATTTATAATATCGAAGATTTTATACAGGAAATCATAACTATTAATTTATTCGAAAGTGAGTTTTTTTGTTTGTTATGCTTTTACACGTACATCGCTGAACCGATTTTAATGAATTTTGATACGGGCGAAGTACATACTACACATACAACAGATTTTTATGAAATGATTCGCAATATTATAAGTTAGCTAGAACTTAAATATGTGATGAAACAGAGCCCAAAAAACTGGAAGGTTTAAAATGTTAACGTGAAATTTTAAATGACACATCTCTGACATACCACTCCGTTTTCACTCCTGATATTTACGTTAACGTTTGCACAAAGTGAGATTTAACTAGTAACTTTGTGGCAAAACCCTACACAAGCCGCATTGAACAGAACATTGAATATCTTGGGACGAAATCGGCAGTGCTCTGTTAGATTTATTATCGACACGCGTGACTGAGTTCCGTTGCCGTTGCTCTCAGGGGCCTATTTGGCAACATGACCGAACATAATATTCGTAGTGCCTAAGTACACGCGTTATATTTGATTAAAGGAATATCGTTGGTGGGTGACTTGATACGGTAAGAATGTAGGGAATTGTCACGCAAAGTTGTATACATTCCAAACATTGCGGCTGTAGTCTAGAAGATTTCACAGATAGGCATCTGTTTCCCGTGCTTATATTTATTTCATTCTTTAGTCGAATAATTTTAAGCCTCTTGGGTTTTCCTCAGAAACATTGCAACTTAGCAATCAAGTAAACATTAATTTGCTGAAGAACAAAATCTGTTTTTCCTGGAACGACAACCGTTTTACTCCAACTTCATGCGTATGGCATAGCTAAGACTTTCTTGTTCTATGTGTCGTCTAACGTCCATCTCACATGCAAAGTAGCAAGCTATCAATTCGCTCATTTTCTTCGAATCTCAGCTTAATCCAAAATCTGAATTGTAACCCACAAAACAAGAAAACAAACATATTCGTGTCAACATACAGCGTGGTCACTATTATTATTACCAAAGTGTTGTGACTGTGACGCACAATGCACACAATCCTGATGTGTGCCCCACAATGCAATTTTGTTGCATACATGCCTTTATTAACTATTTCATACTCCGTCAAGTATCCTCATTAAGCTGTTTTGCGGTATATTGGATTTTATGTCGTTTAAATGCTTTGGTAAGATTGTGTTTGTAGCTCGACAGAGACGGGTGGTATGATAACGTTAGAAAGAAATATGAAATGTGAAAATTAAGTTTTCATAAACAAGGATTATTAGTACTTCTTTGAGACAAAATAAGTTGTATAATAAGAACATTTAGATCGGTACGGTGACCGCATACTTTATTACCAATTTACAACAGTGGGGTGGGAATTTACACAAGCTATTTTCAAGAAAGCCTCTAGTTTATGAACTGTATTTTTTCGGGACTGTCTTAAGAATTTGCTTGTTAGTTTTCTTTTTAGTCCTAATAAATATCTACTTGGTTGGTTCTAGAAATATTTTATGTTAATAATAAAATTAACAGTCAAGCAAGTTGAATGTTAGGTAATCTTAAAACTTGCCCTTGAATACCCTTGAATGTCTAGGAACTTTTCAGTTTTATTTCTGTTATGTGTTTAAGCAGAATAAACGAGAAATCTAAATTCTTTCTACACAGATAGTGACAGACACGGGTATTATTTACAGGGTTTCAACACTATTATATGACTAGCTGCCGCCTTTGGGAATGTCAAAAAATGTCCCAATTTTTTTTTTTATGGGTTTGCTCTTGACTCTAGTCTAGGTGAGAAGTGATAGAGACAAAGTCTACGATAGAGCGAGCTCACCCAAAAGTAGCCTGTTTATTCTTACTTTGAAAAGATTAGGGTTGTAAGCATTCGGAAACACAGACGCAGACAACGAGTTCCACTCCTTTGCTGTGTGCATTAAAAAAGACACTTGGAAGCGCTTAGTGCGAGTTGGTGGAATAGCAACTAGGTAGGGATGGTAAGTTGCAGTGCGTCTGGATGTCCGATGGTATAAGGAAGTCTAAGTTTTCTATTTTCGAGATAAAAAGTTTCCTGTGTTATTTCAAACTATAATCTACCTCTGTGCCAAATTTAATTAAGATCCGTTGAGCCGTTTTTTCGTGACTAAAAAATAAACATCCATGCATACAAACCGCAAATAAACTCTTTTTCTTTCTTTCTTTCAAACTGACGCATTTATAATATATATTAAGTGTAGCTTTTGCGCGTGGAAGTTAAATATTACACCAAAGGAACTTGCTTCCGTCAAGCAAAGTATCTTATGTACTACGCCAGGACATAGTTTACCCTTACTCTAAGTTTGATGCAAATCTATTCAACCCTTAAAACGAACTTAAAGAGTGTAATTATTTTATTGAGTTTGGACATTTTTATTACAGGCACCCATTTTTTTTAACAAGTGTCGAAAATTTAAATGCTTGCATCACTAAATGCAAACAATATATATTTAAGGGTTGGTAACCCTGTGGCAAATGATTTGACAATGAAAATGACCGTCTCAGTCAGCAAGATTCGGGTCTGGAGAAGTGCAATATTGTATACATAATAGTAATATTTTTAGTACCCGACTCGGTTTGATACGATTAGCGATACGGTTTTGTGTTCTGAGACTCATACCGGTATTAACGTTTTAGTTAGTAGAGATAGCATACAGATGATTCTCATAAATATACTATAACTCAATAGTCTCACATAAAAAATAGAACTCAAAGCTTTACACCACATAATTGAGCTGTCTGTCTATGTTCACTTGAGTACACAAAGTAAATAGATACCTTACCTTAATAAATTGTTCGGAAGACAGAACTATAAGTAACTCCGGCCAATAGAGAAGTATTATATTGCCCGTTGTAAATATGAAGGACTTACGAACTAATTCTAAGTTAAAGGTATCTTGGAAATCCGTTTAACTTTGATGTGAATTTGGAGATTAATTTCAAATGGAGTTCATATTACAATCATTAAAAGTATTGCTATATGTTACCGACAACACAATGCAAAATATTAAATAATGCCACTAATTCACAGTGTTTTTACATGAACTTTATCAACAAAACGTAGCTGAATTCAATTATAGTTTGTGTTTATTTTACCCTAGCAATAAATTACATAGTTTAAAAAATGATTTATCTAATGTTCCGTTTCAGTATTTTGAAATAAAGTACTCAATTTTAATATTAAAGTTAAGAAACGTGACTTGCATCTAGTTTATTTATGTTTGTTAATGAACAACGTTTATAGTATTCACTGCAATTTTAATATCGCATAACAAGTCTTGAAAATTATCCGAGCAAAATGAATTGTTGTGAACAGCGAACTTGAGTCAGCAATTGCTACGTTGCTACGAGCTTCATAGCAGTGCTACGTATGTTGTAGCTCCGTAGCAAAGTATCACTTTTAGAAAGCGTAGCGCTCTAATTCATTATTTACTAAGTACCTTCTTGCTAATTATATATTTTACTAGCTGTCCCCCACGGCTTTTTATTTTTTTCATTCAGAAAAACCTTGTCTTGACAGTAACAAACACAACAATAAAGAATTAGCGAAATCGGCCCAGAAGTTCACACGTGATGCAATGACCAAGGGAAATAAATAAATAAATATCCTTGGACATTTCACACAACGCCATATAGTCCCAAGCTAAGCAACCTAATGCTTGTATTATGGTAACGAGATGGCTGATAAACTACTTATATACATTTTTTTTTTGTAAATACATACATATTATAGATAGAAAAACACCCAGACTCGGAACAAATATATGTAGGTCGTACAAATATTTGTTCCGTGCGGGAATCGAACCCGCGACATGCTGCACAACAGTCAATCGCTCAACCACTGCGCCAATCGTGTCGTCAATAGGGATTAATTTTTAAATATTTTAGTTTAATTTTTATTAAATATATAAATATTCTGGTGAAAATAAAATGATTTTTAGTGAGCTGAATCTATTTATTTGTTAAAGAAAAAAAGAAAGAAAGCATTTATTCTGCCAGAAGCGACACACCAAAACTACAAAAACAAATATTGTAAACACGGTTTTTTAAACTTTCTGCCAGTAATTTCACCTGCTCGAAAAACGGTTTACAGCCGATATTACAGGAGTAAAGGGTTTTGTAGTAGTCTGTTGCCAGTTTCTGGATTTCTCTACGGTTTGTTGCTTGTTTCGATCTGTTACTTTTTAATTTAGGTATCCATTCCATTCCGTACTCCGTAATTCATTGTAAGCTTTTTTTGTTCCTAAGGAAAAAAAATGACAATAAATGGATCTGTTCGATTTTCTTTTCAGATAACTCACAAAGTTTTTTTATAATATACTTGAACATTGATATCTACATCAATAAAAATGAATTGCCGAAACGCATGTACGCCCATAACTTCGCAATGACTGGCCCAAAAGTGGGTAATTATGTTAAAGATGTGTTTGTAATTGTCCGCGCTAAGTTTGTATGAAAAATAATTGAAAAAAAAAACATCGGTGTGGGCCACTCGTCACAGCATCCGCAAATTAAAAGGAAAATGGTAAGACAGTATAAATTAAAGTACAAATAAAAAAAACAAAAAAAAAAAAAAAAAAAAATATAAATTACAGTATCAATAAGATACTTTCACGTATCATCGTTCTATTTAATAATCAACAAGTTCATTAACCTTCCCATTTTCTGTTTTTGTTGAACCTGTGTGCCAATTCTACTAATTTTCACATTCGCATCGAATTCGCATCTCAAAAATATATGAAAATTAAGGCGTTTTTTGACAGCTTTCGATTGACATGCGAATTCAAAAGTTGTTTAAAAATTTGTAGAATTGGCCCTCTGATCAATCAATTGAACTGTCAAATATCTTGTCAACTTAATTGATAAGTAAGTGCTATTTTGGTCAACTAATTACCACAGCTAATATTAGACCTGTCAGCAGATTTTAAATTGATTATGCATTTAGATACTGATGATAATTTATTTAATTTTAATCAGTGGTATTTGTTAACATTTACCGTTTTATTCCCAGTTTTTTCTTACGAGACTGCTTTGTTGCATTACCAATAGGATATTTTCTTGTATAGAAAAATAGTTACATTATTTCTCTCTAACATCTATCATGACAGGTTGAACCCAATCCGATAAATGCGTTTAAACTAACATCTATTACTAGTTTTAAATAAGGCATTTCTTGTGAATTCACCCAGAGTACAACCAAATTGGTCCGTCTCCTTAGCAATCAGGTTTAGCGTTCGAAGTGAACGCGTCAGCGGCGCCTCCACCAGCAGACGCGGTCGCCGTCATCGCCACACATACCAGTCAAGTACACAGGCCCACTTACCCTAAAATAATGGCATGTTGCAACTTCCCTCTAATTTTTTTAACCGACTTCGAAAAAAGGAGGAGGTTCTCAATTCGGCTGTATGTTTTTTTTTTCTTATGTTTGTTATCTCAATTATGAACGGATTTGGAAAATTCTTATTTTGTCTGAAAGGATATATGTACTTGCAGATGGTCCCATTTGAAGTTTATCAAAATTGGTTACGAAGTTTGGATTTTAAATCGAAATAGCTGGAATTCGTTTACTTGGATGATGGTTTTTTGTTATCCACGTAATCGAAATTGCGTATTTTGCTTTTCTGCGATTTTGCAGTGGTGTTGTTAGGTGTGGGGTACTACTAAAAAGTGAAAAATAAAAAACTTTTTACAAAAAAATAGAGCCGGCTTTCAAATAATAATAAAAAACACTAGATACAAAGTAAATAAATAACTTTAATTTCGGAAGTCAGTGTTTTTGTTAGTTTCTTCGTACTTTGACACCTTGTATTTATTTGTAAAAAGTTTTTGAATATTATAATCATTATAATAGACTGTGAGGTTTAATAAAAATCGGATTAGTATTTTTTTGCCTTTTCAGTGTATGTAACAAATATTTACAAAGACATGCAACACATCAAAGTTTAGAAAAAATATCCTATGCTCGGTTCTCAATTTAGAGTGTTAGTGAAAACGGGTATTAATTTACTAGATTGATAGCTTGTCAATACCTCCTTAGGATGAATAAGTCGCCCTCCAGACTTTGTGTGACATACTTCACATCACACATCCATTTCCAGAAAAGTATACCTTTCAACAACACATTCGGTACATTTGTTATTATGTTTCGGAAAAAACACGTCGATATTTCCATCATATCAGCCGGAAAAAACATAAACATAGATCTAAACAATCACTCTTTTTTTTATATAAGAAACATAAACATTTTGACAGAGAACAGATGTTTGTAATATATTACTGGAGTTAGGATAACAGTTAGTGGTCAAACCACAGAATAATAGTCTGCGCGATACAACGGTTTATTACTGATATTAACAGACTACTATCATTATTATAGTCTCGTCACTCGGGATACACATCAATACGAGTAAGGGCTTATTTCATAGTGTCCGGATGAGTATTGAATTGAATTCTTTAATTCTTTAGGTTTTACGTTTGTTTTTGATTTGAATGTATTCTGGCGGTTGGGGGTGTCATGCTCACTCAAAAGTTTAGCTGATGGTGGCATATGTATTTGATCATTTGGCTTCCTTCAAAATGGTGGGGCCGAACGGTGCTGGCACATGCGTGAACGGGCGCCATCACTTGGGACTGGTCATTTCTCAGCTGCCATGGTATATTCTAATTATTTCTTTGAATTGTTCCTTTTTTATAGCGGACGCTTTTATCCTGCTCGTCTTTTACATCGTTCTCACATGTATGTATAATTTCAACAAGTTCCACCTGAGAGTCAATTCTACTAATTTATAAACAACTTTCGCATTCGCATGCCAATCGCAAACTGTCAAAAAAGCCTTAATTTTCATACATTTTTGACAGATTGCGATTGAGCTGCGAATGTGAAAATTAGTAGAATTGGCACTCTAGTGTAAAAAAAACTTTGTAACAATTTATAATTTTATAAAGAGTGTCTGTGGAGTTTCTTGCACGTTCTCTCTTCTCCATAATCAATCCAAATAGCTTCATCTTTTTGGACCGACCGACCTTGACAATAAGGCACTTGTGTGCCTGTAAATGGTTTAATTGAAATAAATGCTTGAGTTTCAATTAATGAATACAGAACAGGCTCTGGAGAGGTTACCGCGTACTGGAAGACACGGAGCTGGAAAACTTCCCTGGATGGATCGATTGCCATCGAGCCGTGAGAGTCTGAAAGATGCAAGAATCAGAGGACTGTTCGATGTGGTGAATCTTCGGGAAATTTATATCCAGCAGTGAAAGTTTTTCCACTGAAAAGCCTAAACTATTAGGCGACAGGGAGTTTTTTATATTGAACAGATTTCGATGAATTTCGGCACATTTGAAGAGCATCATCTGCCTAGCCTTTTCCCAAATATATTGGGGTCAGCTTCCAGTCAAACGGGATTCAGCTGAATACCAGTATTTTACGTGAAGCGGCTGCCTACCAGACCTCCACAATCCATTAACTGGGTAACACGGTACTTTTTGGTAAGACTGAAGTCAGATTTTCTGGCTTCTGATTATCCGTAACGTATGCGAATGATCTTCAAATGACAGCCGGGACCAACGGCTTAACATGTTTTCCGAGGCACGGAGGAAACTCGTTGTGTTAAAATGGTCACCCATCCCTGGAACAACCTTGGCAAGCGTTGCTTAACCTTGAGGATCGACCCAAGTGGCTTTTATTATAAAATGTTAACGTGAAATTTAATGACACATCCCTATGATATTCCATGGCGTATTCCCTATTTTCACTCCAGCAGTGCAATTCTGTAAACATGTCTTGGGTGAAGTGACCCAGCTCACTTCGTGATCACTTCACCTTAGCCTTCACTTCAACGTTTTCACAGAATCGACCGGCTTATATTCACGTTAACGTCTGCACAAAGTGAGGTAAAACTAGTAACTCTGTGGCATAACCCTACACAAGCCGCATTGTACGGAACATTGAATATCTTGGGACCAAATCGGCAGTGCCCTGTTAGATTTATTTTCAACATTCGTGACTGAGTATCGTTGTCGTTGCTCTCAGAAGCCTATTTGGCAACAAGACCGAACATAATAATCGTGATGCCAAAGTGCACGCGTTATATTTGATTAAAGGAAAATAATATTGCTTGTGACGTTTATTGTCCATCTCACAGGCAAAGTAGCAAGCTATCAATTCGCTCATTTTCTTCTAATCTCAGCTTAATCCAAAAAATGATTCTAAACCCCAAAATAAGAAAACTTTACAAACATATCCGTGTCAAGATACAGCGTGGCCTACATAGTTCTTCAGACAAGTTTTACGTCACCATTATATTGTGACCAAAGTGTGTCTGTGTGAGACGAACAATGCACACAATCCCGATTCGTATGCCCCACAATGCAGTGTTGTTGCATACATGCCTTTATTAACTATTTCATTTCAACTCCGTAAAGTATCCTCATTAAGCTGTTTAGCAGTATATAGGTTTTTATGTTGTTTTAATGCTTTGATGAGCGCGTGTTTGTAGCTCGACAGAGACGGGTGTAGAACAAATAACGTTAGAAAGTAGTATGAAACGTGAAAAATAAAGTTTTCAAAGCTGAGACTTCATCTGTGTGACAAAGAGCAAGGATTTTTTGACTATGAGATAAAACAGATAGGACAAAAATAAAAAATTCACTCGGATTATTTTTATAGAAACTGATTAAAATCATTTAAAAAAGTGGATTCCGTTCGACCTCATGCGAGTAAAATGAAAATAAATTCTTCACGTAAAACTATGAAAGAGAGAAGAGAATCTTGAAATAATGAAGTTACGAGGGGGGAAAACTCGTTGACTTATTAGAGGATTAGTAATGTACTCATCGCTGCTAACGAAGAGGAATAAAGGGAGGTGAGAGTTAACGAAGGCAGGCGGTTAATTAATAGTGCTTGTCCGTGCTAGGCACTTTGCGTTATTGACGCAGAATTGCAGGTAAATCAGCGTGTGTTTTATTCAATAGATTGCTTTTTTATTTTTAAAATATGTTTGTTCTTGACTCTAGTCGAGGTCAGAGAAAACAGAGGCAAAGTTTATGATGGAGCGTGCTTACCTAGAAGCCTGTTCACTCTAACTTTGAAGAGATTTAAGTTGAGACTTGGGTTGTATACGTTCGGAAACACAGATGCAGGCAGAGAGCTCGACTCCTTTGCTGTCCACATTGTGTCTGGTTTTGATGATTATGTTGTGAATCAACATTTACTCGAAATTTAGTTCCTTAGTTTTATAAAAGAAGTATTCATTAGCATCATATCAGCCGAAAGTCGTCCACTACTGGACATAAGCCTCACCCACGGGTCGCCACAACGATGCTGTGCGTTTCGAATCCATCTTCTACCCGCGACCTTCACCAGGTCATCGGTCCACCTATGTCGGTAACTTTGGTTCTTGTGCGGATATCATCACTCCTGACTCGATCACGCAAGGAAACTCCAAGCATCACCCTTTCCATTGCCCTTTGAGGGATTTTAAGCCGTCTGAGCGACCAGGTTTCACTTTCATAAGTCATCACTGGCAACACGCACTGGTTGTAGACTTTCGTCTTCTGTGGTATGTGGGATGTGAAGATACCACGCAACTTCCCGAACGCTGCCCAGCCGAGTCGGATTAAACGGTTGACATCTTTCTTGAAGTTAGCCCTACCTAACTGGACCGTTTGTCCTAGGTAGACGTACTCTACGTACCTACGTCGTAAGATCAGAGACTCTACAACTTCTAAATAGAAGTGGTTTATTGACATGGTAATATGGGTATTCACTATGATCTTGGTTTTCTCCATGTTCATTTTGAGAGCTTTTTCGGAAGCTCTACTGAGGTCATCGAGCATTGTACTGAGGTCCTCCGTAGTCTCAACAATAGCAACTACAGCATCGGCAAATCGAAGGTGGCTGATGTACTCGCCATTGAAAATAATGCCTAGCCTTTTCCAGTCCAAAACCTTGACGACATTCTCCATTGCAGCCATAAAAAGTTTCAGAGAAATTAAGCTCTCTGCCTCACACCCCACTGTTGGAGGATATGTTTCGAGGTCTGATACTGAAGTCGGACTGACATGGTCGCGTTTTTGTACAAACGTTTCAGCACCTCGATGTACCGATAGTCGATCTGGTACCATTGAAGAGACTGCAGCACAGCCCAAATCGAGGTCGAATCAAAGGGTTTCTCGTAGTCCATAGATACTAAGCAAAGGGGCAGATTATACTCTTTGATCTTCTGTATAACCTGCCGCAGCGTATTTATGTGGTTCACGGTGCTAAAGCCTTTTCAGAATACAGCTTGTTTGGGAGTCTAGAAGTTGTCAAACCTGCGTGCGAGACGGTTTGTGATGACTCTGGAAAACAGCTTGTAAATATGACTCAGAAGTGAGATGGGCCTGTAACACTTAGCAGGGCATTGTTGCCCTTCTTAAAAAAGAGTATCACCACACCTCTGTTTCGTGTCTGTGGCGTTTTCTCCTCGAGTATGATAGAATTAAACTGTTCCTGAAGCATTCAAGACTTCGGCTGTAATTCCGTCCTCACCCGACGCCTTGCTGTTTTAAGCTACTTCATAACCATCCTAATCTCATACAGGCTGCAGATGTCCTCGGTACAGTGCCTAGCCAATCTGGCTCTTGGGTCTTTAGCTAGATTAGTAGGCTAGGTCTTTACCTGATGACGCAGAGTCTCCGGCCTCAGCTCGTGGAGGACGTGGTGAGTGCTCTGTTCCCTGCGCGAGGGGAACATCCTCCCCCGCCTATGGCTCCGCCGCCTGCGGTGCCAGAAGCGGACCTAGAGGACGACGACGACGACATCCCGGCTGTGACTGGGGTAGACCTGAGAGTGGCGGTACGAAGGCTCAAGGCCAAGAATACCGCCCCAGGGCCGTCGGGCCGGCTTGCCTGGCAAAGCCTGGGCCCTGGCCTTGGAGGCTCTCGGGCCTCGACTAGAGGGGCTCTTTAGCGCATGCATGGAGAGGGGCCAGTTCCCGCTTCCTTGGAGGACCGGGAAGCTGGTCCTCATCCGGAAGCCTGGGCGCCCTGCGGACTCGCCGTCCGCATTCCGGCCCGTAGTGTTGCTCGACGAGGTGGGCAAGCTCTTCGAAAGAGTTATCGCAAACCGCCTCGCCGGGCACCTAGCGGGAACGGGGCCGGATCTTGCGGACAACCAGTTTAGTTTCCGCAAGGGGCGCTCTACGGTGGACGCCGTCATGCGCGGCAGAGCCCTCACGACGGGGGATGCGGTCTCCCGGGGTGGTGTTGTCTTGGCGGTGTCACTCGACATCGCCAACGCCTTCAACACCATGCCCTGGAGCTGCATTGGGGAGGCACTCCGGTATCATCGGGTGCCGACCTACCTTCGTCGTGTTGTTGGGGACTACCTGTCCGACCGGGCAGTAATTTACCCTAGTCACAGCGGTGAGTGGAACCGGCGAGAGATGTCGTGCGGTGTCCCACAGGGTTCGGTTCTGGGGCCGCCCCTGTGGAACATCGGTTACGACTGGGTGCTGCGAGCCGACCTCCCTAGCGGCGTCAGCGTCATCTGTTACGCTGACGACACGCTGGTGCTGGCACAGGGGGGGTCGTACGCGGAGGCGGCCGACGTTATGACACGCGGGGTTGCGACAGTCGTAGAGAGGATCCGGCAATTGGGTCTCGAGGTGGCGCTGCACAAGTCCGAGGCCATGTGTTTTCATGGCCGAGGCAATACGCCACCGTCAGGATCCTTGCTGACGGTAGGAGGGGTTTCCATCGGCGTCGAGTTGACGCTGAAGTACCTAGGGCTCGTCCTCGACAGCCGGTGGAACTTCGTGGAACATTTCCGACGTTTGGCACCCAAACTGGAGCGGGCCGGGGCTGCTTTCAGGCGGCTCCTGCCCAACCTGGGAGGACCAAACGCCTCCTGCCGGAGGCTCTACGCGGGGGTCGTGCGGTCCATGGCCCTTTACGGGGCCCCGGTGTGGGCGCGTTCCTTGCGGCAGCGTGCTGCCAACTATCTGAACGCGCCCCAAAAGGTGATGGCCCTAAGGATGGCCCGAGGGTACCGCACGATCTCGCGCGAAGTGGTGTGTCTCCTTGCCGGATTGCCGCCATGGGATCTGGAGGCGATAGTCCTCGCGCGCCTGCATGATTGGCGCGTGGAGGTACTACGCCGGGGACAAACTCCGCTGACGCGGCAAATTGTCGCGCAGCGGACAGACCTCCGGCGCGATCTCATGGCGTCATGGAGACGACGACTGTCGCAACCCAGTGCAGGGCACGCCACGATAGTGGCGATAAGTCCCCTCTTTGAGGAGTGGCTAGAGAGGCACCACGGCGTCCTCACCTTCCGCCTGACGCAGGTCCTCACCGGACACGGATGTTTCGGGAGGTTCCTGCACCGAATCGGGCGGGAGGAAACGCCCGGGTGTCACCACTGCGAGGATCGACCGGAGGACACGGTGGAGCACACTGTGCAGGTGTGCCCCGCTTGGGCGGCGCACCGCCGTGTCCTCGAAACGGCGATCGGCGGCAACCTCTCGCGTCCGGCCCTGGTCCAAGCCATGGTCCGGAGCGAGACGGAATGGGACGCCGTTGCCTCCTTCTGCGAAGCAGTCATGCTAGCGAAGGAGGTGGCGGAGAGGGAGAGGAGGCCCTCTCGTCCCGGTCGCCGTGGTAGACGCCGCGGGCGTCGGGGGACACCACCTGGTGACCTCCGGCCACCGTAGGTGCGGGCCTGTGGACGGCGAGCTATGGGTGGCTCGCCGTCCGTCCGTCTAGTGACGACAGGCCGTGTCGACGGCGCGTTAGTGTTCCACGCGCGCCTCAAAGAGAGTCAGCACACAGAGGGGCCCGAAAGGGCCGACGCCTGCCGGAGTCGCGGGATTATTCGCAAGAGACACCGTGGCTCCGGAACAACAAAGGGCAATGAAGGAACATGGATGGGTTTTAGTCAGTAGAAGTCTGACACTCCCTCCCGCTACACCCAGAGCGGGAGGAGTCATTGGATGATTTCCCATCCCTAAAAAAAAAAAAAAAGGTCGTTACCTGAAAGTTAAAACACATACGTGTTTCTCCTAATGCCCTTTGCGTTCCAGGGCGCGGCAACTCTTTAGAACAAATGCCGCAACCCTGGCAGAAACCGGGGTTTGGAGACTACAATGAAATTATATTTGCAATACAGAGTCTATCTTTTGACGACACGGTTGGCGCAGTGGTTGAGCGATTGACTGCTGTGCAGCATGTCGCGGGTTCGATTCCCGCACGGAACAAATATTTGTACGACCTACAGGTATTTGTTCCATGTCTGGGTGTTTTACTATCTATAATAATTATGTATGTATTTACAAAAAAAAAATGAATATAAGTAGTTTATCAGCCATCTCGTTACCATAACACAAGCATTAGATTGCTTAGCTTGGGACTATATGGCGTTGTGTGAAATGTCCAAGAATATATATTTATTTATTATTATTTATTTATCTGATGATGCAACCGGAAGGTAGCCACAGGAATTAGGAATTCTTGAACCAAGCTAGTTAGCACCATTATGCTTGGGTACTTTGAATATGTATCGAATTTTGTATTTTATACTATTACAATTATGAATGTTGTACTTTTTTCGAATCGATGGACAACTCCCTAGATCGTTTGGGCCCAGTAGGTGTATTTAAAAAAAATATTTATTCAATGGATCAAACACTTACCGCACAGTATTCAAAAAACATACCTAGTAAAAGTAAAGGATCCAAAACCTCTTTAAAGGAACAGAGAGTGCGGCCTGCGTGATCTGTTTTTACGCACATACTTGTGCACTACACTGTAATATCTCATGCGTACATGGCTATTCTCAGTTAAGATAGGCTAAAGTGATAAAATTTCGTCAAATTATTTTAAAACGACAATTTTGAATATGCGGACGCCACTCCAGTAACTAGTGATCCCACTAGCTATTCATTCCACGTACCTACGTTTGACAAACGACAATTAGTAAAAAGATTTGTATAAATTTTATTTTTTTCAATGTTGTGTTCAAAGAAGTCGAGCGTTATATTTTTATAATACATATAGCCACAATATTACTTACAGTCACGTGGTTAGCAATGATATACGTTTAGGTTACCTTTCAAAGTTCTCATTGGCAAGGGTCATGAACTATCGCATTTTCTGCAATTTGGCTTGGTTTACTAAAGCAGATCCAATTTCAGACATGAAATTTCTTTATTTATTTAACAATTTAAATATATTTAGCTTAAATCGCAATAAATTCAAGTGCGGGTATTGGTACTGAACCTAAAGCCGTTAAAGCCAGGCCTCGTCCGCGACTAGGCGCTATGGGACATATTCAAATGATGGCCTAACGGATTTAGTTGAAAATAGCCGTCCTGGGACTTAGGGTCAGTTGAAATTAGCTTTCGTCCATCGTGCGTAACTAATGAAAGAGTTCAATCGCTCAAGTCACGCACGGTCGCTGTAATCCAATTTCGTCAATGCATTTATGTATGACGTAATTGTAAATATTTTATTTGATGTTCGATTAACAAACTAGTACAAGTCTAACAATTTTTTTTATGAATGTAATGTTTTACGTGATAAGGTTATTAATTTATTGACCTCTTTATAAGACCGTTTCCCTTTATCATTTAATCTTTCATTTTATTTAATCTTAAGATCACAAAAAGCAGACGGATAAATAAAATATCAACATCCGTTCCGATTTCTATACCAGCAAAGTAAGGTAACCACGTACACATAAATGCTTCCCTATTTATCTCAAGTAAGAACAAAAAGACATCTTACGCAGCGATATAATCAAAGACGTTAATTATGCCTTTCTTCGAGGTTTGTCGTAGAAAGGCCGGTTACACGGTCACGTTTTGAGCCTGGTCGGTACAGCTGGCTTGTTTATACAATAAAATTGTGCGGCGGGCCAATTACTGCCTCAGCTGTAAATGAAATACGAACCGCTGGTTGCGACATACGAGCATAAATATTGGTGAACCGAGCATACTACCTTGGGGTGCTCCATCTTGTTCGTCAATTAAATTTTTCGTAATGACTGTATTTTTTGTAGTTAAAAAACATTGTGACAATAAGTTGATGGTTTAAGATATTGTTATTAAACTTGTTTGACTTGAACGAGCGTGGCAGTTGAGAGCTTGTAATGCTCACACAAACGTTTCGCTGATGGTGGCGCGTGTGTTGGATCATTTGGCTCCATTCAAAAAACTTTTTACAAAAAAATACAACCGACTTCCAAAAAAAAACACTACAAAGTCGGAAGTTCGGAAGTCGGTGTTTTTGTTAGTTTCTTCGTATTTTGACACCGACTTCCGTAATTAAAGTTATTTTTTACTTTGTAGTGTTTTTTTTTGGAAGTCGGTTGTATTTTTTTGTAAAAAGTTTTTTATTTTTCACTTTTTCGTTGTGCCCCACACCTAACAACACCACTGCAAAATCGCAGAAAAGCAAAATACGCAATTTCGATTATCAAAGAGTCATCTAAATAGTCAAAATCCAGCTATTTCGATTTAAAATCCAAAGTTCGTAACCGATTTTGATATGATTTAAATGGGACCAATCTGCAAGTATATCCTTTCAGATAAAACAAGATTTTTTTAAATCGGTTCATAATTGTCGGAGTTATGAGGTAACAAACATAAAAAAAAACATACAACCGAATTGATAACCTCCTCCTTTTTGGGAAGTCGGTTAAAAATGGTTGAGCTAGATGGTGCTGACTGATACACGCGTCATGTTCGTGAACGGGCGCCGTCAATTGAGACTGGTCATCTCTTACCTGCCACTGGCTTTTTTTAAATCTGTAAGTACTTTTTTAATTGTTTTATATACTTTCTTGTTCTTTGCATTGTCCTCACATATAGAAGCAATTAAAGATAATGTTACCATGATTTTTGTATTAAGTACATCAATTGATTTAAAAGAGTGTCCGTGGAGTTTCTTGCACGTTATTCTCCATACGATCTACGCTTTAGAACGTGCAAGCTTCATCATTTTTTTTGGACCGACCAACCTTGACAATTCAAAAGTGCCTATAAATGGTAATGAAATAAATGATTGAGTTTGAGTTTGAGATGCAATCTAATCCAAAAGTTGTTTACAGTCCACATTTAGTTTGTTGGCTATTTTGCAAAACATTACTGTGCTACACTGAGTTGAATGCTTCGTTAGAGTATTGTTTTTTTAGCCGCTACTACCAAAACATAAAATGAATTAATCAATTGAATCTATTTATTAATATACTAATGCTTTAACTATGCCTTTGTAATTTAAATGCGGTCAAACCACGATTAATTATGCACGAAATACTCAAGTGGTAATGTTACAGAAACAGCATTTTTAATTGTATTGGCAGATAATGGTAAACAACATGTAGTCTAATTATAAATGAATACATGAATAGTGTCGCGTTTTAATGAAACATGAATACATTTTATTGGGTTACGTAAGATAAATATCTTGTCTATCTAATATCATGAGTAGTGCAGTAAGTAGGTACGTGAAAAAGTGAATTGGAATTAAGTCACAGAAAAAATTGAGTCAGGCGGTCTCTTGTGGTAACAAGAGTCTTCCCTTGCGTGAAATCAAATTTACTTATCAACAAAAACAAAACAAAATATTTTTGCTGCTAACAAATTTTGTTTCTACCCCCACTTACAATAAATTTAGGTATATACCTTCTTAGTTTTTATAATAGTTAAATACAAAAGTTTTGTTTGTAAATCATGCTTTTAAACAAAATTGATGCATAAATCATTTCGGGAGCAAATTAAATATAAAAATTATAGACAAAGTTTTTTCGTAATGGGAGTTGCAAATTGTTTTGCGCATTATTTCAATTTACTTTTTCCCTTTAAGTATGTGCCTACTTAGTTAGCCAGTACGATGAAAATGGCGATAAACACTGCGTATTTATATGAAATCCTATAAGTAATTATTCTCACAGAATTATAACTTATGTAGATGAAACATTTGTTTCGACAAATAAATCACTGTTGCTAAAGAAGCTTAAGTAAGTAAATACCATTTATGGTAGTTGTATAATTTAATTTATAACGATAATTAATATTGTTAGTGCTATGGTCTTGTGTCTTTGAGAGACTATTCGTTATGTTGACATCGTAAAAACTTGATTCTCAGTTATTTTGCTAAACTTCTTAATTTTCTCCGTTCTGTGCAAATTATACTGTCCATTGTTATCCTCTTTTTACAAAAATCTGCAATTTTGTTTTTCGGTTTCTGAAGTTAGGAATAAAACCACTAACTATCAGAGAAAATGCTGTGAAAAGTTCACCAACCTACTTTATAATTTAACGGTGGAACTTGTCATTATTTATATCGTTGCCTGGTAATAAACCTTATCCCCAATGTATTCACGAATATATTTTAACTCCGAACAAAATACGCAATGTCACTTTTATAGCTTAAAAAGAACCTTAAACTTTTTATTCGGTGGTCTGTAAAATTGGGATTGAACCTAAGTCGGTCGCACTTCGTCCAATAGGCAAGGAAATAAATGTTTAAATGTCTGCAAGTCGACGGGATAGATTTACATTTGAAATGCGAGGGTCAGGGGCTTTATTACCTTTTTTGGTGAAGGTAAGCCGAGAATATGACCCGGCGGCAAATTTATCTGCGGTTATTTTTCAATGAATTTACTTAAATTTTACTTTTCTTAAGTTGTTCGGTGGGCTTCTGGCCTTTGTTTAAATAGAATGTTGAAAAAATTATGTGTGACTAAAGTAGGTTCTAACACTGTATTTTACAATGAAAAATACTGTAGGTATTTTTGATTGGAGATATTTGGACATATTTTTCCAGCTATTTTTCTCTCCTTTTCACAAAATAACAAGAAGATTAAGCACATCAGAAGCATTTGCTGATTGCCTCTCAAAGTCCATGGAAACCGCATTACTATCATGAAATATGTGTCACATCCTCGCTCTCCATGGGCCAGAAACTTTCCGATAAAATCACTTTCTTTCCTCATTCCTACACTGTTCCATTTATCGGATAAAAGTTGGCATAATTCCGTTGAAATGTGAAAAAAACTCTTATGCAAGCGGGATTAATCTGTCCGCGCCCTTGCAACGGATCGTCGATTTAACACGCGATAAAGTCGGAAACTAATCTTTCTTCTTTTTGCTACTGTTGATGTTTGTCGAGCGTTATTTTCTGGGAAGCATGAATGAGTAAAGTTAAATGATTGTCGGAAATTTTGGGTTTTTGGTTTAGATTTTCGAAACAAAACATGTTTAATTAGTCGTTAGTTCGTCTATGATATTAATATTAGATTTTTTGCTATGATTGATTTCACAGTTACTTTAAAAAATGAAACGACGATGTAAAAATTATTCTGACATTATAAACTTCAAAAAAGGTTTTGGATAAAGTCATGAAAATATAAACTATGAATATCTTTTAAAATTGCAAACTACATAATATTTTATGATGACAAAACCGTGTCAACTTAGTATTTCTACACACTCTGTTTTTTTTTTCATTTTTGCCGCAGAAAAAGCAAACTTAGGCAAGGTATGCATATATTTATTTTTCACGCCTTCCTCTTCACAAGATAAATAAAGTTTTAACGTATGTGCAGGAATTATTTGCTGTTATAAATATTCATAACTTAGTAAAATGTGAAAACTTCGTGCTGGTAAATGTGTATGTAATTTTTACGGTATTTTTATGAGAAAAAGGCAGCTAAAGACTTGGAAGTAGAATTTATAATTCATTCCTCCTTCGTGGAATAAATTTGTGTATTATGCCTATAGTCAAGTATAAAAATCTTAAACTAACTTATCACTAGTGTGTCGTATTGTGTCTTGGCGCCAGAAACACAAATCAAAGTAATCTTTTCAGGCTTACTTCTTCTTATTCTTCAAAAAGCATCGCGATACGACATAACACAAAAAAATAATACGTGAACCCAATAGGGAACATGCGTATGATTTTTTAATTAGCAAAATGAAATATTTATTAGCTCTACTAAACAATCATGAAATAATTTTTTAAATATCTTCATCAGCGATGAAGTTATAGAGATTCAAAGATTACAATTAGAAAGAGAAGTCCGATATGAACTTTGACGTCAATGTCCATGACGCCTACAGCCGCCATAGAAAACAGCGTTTTCGCGAGAGGGACAGATACATTTGTTTAAAATGATTTTATCTCGTTTGTTTTTCGAGCAATTTTGGTTCTATTTTCACTGTTAGTAGATATTATATTTTTGTATATTTCTAGATAAACTGTATAGATTATAAATATTTTTTTCATGCATATTCCCTATTCTAGAAAAAGTTGGATAAGTTAGATACCGACATACCTATTCGTTCCTAATTCCTTCATCATTTATTCGTGGTGTCGTCAGTCACCAAGTAACGTTACCAGTTTGGGATTTCATTTAAAAATAATCTAAATGCACATCAGATTCTTGCTGTAACTCTTCTGGAGCGTAATAAACCAGATATTCAATTTCAGATAAAACATCTCAGATCAAAGTAAGAATAGATAATCCTTTTATATCTGACAAAGATAGTTTTTGATTTACTTGGCGGGTTCCGATAGTGATGAAATTATCCCCGCTAGCCAAGTTTATCAGGGTAAAGCCTTCCCTATTCGGACCCGAATCACTTCCAACACACTGAATTGTATGTTTGACGTGTCTTCTTTCAGATTTATCAATAGAGAGAATTATTTTTGGAATTTTGTAGCTATTCATAGAATACAATAATTTTATTCATTCAGAAATACTTTTGGTACCCCGAAAGTTGAAATAACATAAAATGACAATTTTTATATGCCCCAGCTACAAATATGGTAATTTTTGCCCCTATATAATTTTTAGACTCCGATGGTGGATCAATTTTCCACCATCAGCCTTTATAATAGCAGGCCTTTCCTAGAGCACGCCATTCAACTCGATTTCCGGCAACTCTCGTCCAACTGCTACCCTGCGAAGATCGTCGCTCCACCTAGCCTGAAGGTGTCCTCCTACAGTTTACCGATTCGCGATTTCCACTCATGAACTCGTCTACGCCAACAGCCATCAGTTCTACGGCTAATAGGGCCGACGCATTGCCACTTCAGCTTGCTTATTCTGTAAGCTATGTCCACTACTTTGGTCGATTTTCCACTAATCACAAACATGTTCATGACACAAGTCCAATCATTGCAACATCATGTTTTGTCAACAAACAACAGACTACACAACTCACACAACGGATTACGATGTCTGGATCATGTTCACATCCACTACAATTAACTAGACAATTCTATCTCGGTACAGTTGCATCAATTTACAGAAGCCCGAACAAGACTCACAAAACGAAAACCATGAAAGCGAGCAGATAGTTGCATTTTTATCGGAGAGCAGGCAAGCTATGCAAACGACTTTGCACTGAGAAACCGGGATGGTTTTATCTGAGGCAGATTTTCTCCGGCCTCTATTTGGTTTACAATTTAGTTTGCAAATTGTGGACTTCGCATTTGTTAGTACTCCTAAACGAATTAAAAAGCTGTGTTTCATTAAATTAAAGTACATATATCATATATAGGATTGCATACAGCTGAATACCAGTATTTCACAAGGAACGACAGCCGATTTGACCTCCACAACCCAGTAACTGGGTAACATGGTACTTCTTGGCAAAACTGTTGTCTGATTTTCTGGCTTCTGACAATCCATAACGACGCGCGACGACCAAAGGTCTACATAATTATGACAGCCGGGACCAAAGGCTAAAATCCATGTACTTTTAAATCTTTACTATACTTATGAGCAACTGCGACGCCGATCAATATTAGAAAATCAAACAATGGAAACAATGGTCAAACATCACTACCTTTCTCTTTGACCGTTTTTGTTTGGGTTCTAATATTGTATTTATTACAGTATTATTAAATTACAAAGTTTACAGTATCTACATTATGTACAAACGCATAAAAAAACAAAATAAGTCATTGGGCATCAAAAAAATAATCCAAATCGCTGTCAACGGCAAAAGTGCCCAGAACACTGGCAGCATTGCCACTTTGAATGGCAATGCTGATTCTTTGGCCGAAAAAAAGCCCAGCCCTCTGGTCACGTGAACCGTCGACAAGTTGTTTGCTGATGTCCCGAAAGACTCTATGTGCACTCGGACCCCATGGGCCTAGTGTTTCAACGCCAAAAGGCTCAAATATATAACTCCCAATTAGGTTATTATATTTGCGCCTTTTGAGGTTTTCCGCACCTGCAGCAGCCGCCCCAGCACAGCCCGCCGTGCTAAGAAGATGGAATGGCGCAAGGGTGTCAACACATGTTGCATCCCAAACTAAAGGCCTACCCACCATCCAAGGCATTATGGTCATCCCATCTGGCCTCTTCCCATCGTCACGTGCCAAGCCGTGGGGTTCTAAAACAGCTGGCACCCCGGCGGTGACAAGAGCCCGACGGATGATGTCATTAATGCTGGCATGCCGTGCTAGCCGACCAGCGCTCCTACTGCAAGACAGGCCATGGTGTCCGAGACGGTCGACTGGTTCACCGCATTGACACCGATGTGGGGCTCCGCTAGGAGCACCCGTAGCAATCCGGAAAGTACTGTTACTCAGCATAGTACCTATGTTGGGTGACGGTAGTGCCTGTAGCCAAAGACCCGACTCCCATTCACCCACAGCCAGCAGGCGGGCACGCTCCGCAGTATTGGTGGTCGTGTTTAAGAGGTTATTCCGTACCAACCTGCAGAGCGGCTCATCCCATTGCCTGGAAAATGGGTTATCGGGCAACGGCGTGTTCGGGCAAGCCACTTTCCAGGCGTTCACAGCATCGGTCAAGCAAGGCACTTCACAGTTAACCAAAGTTGGAGTTAAAATCCTTTTGATTAACTTTTCAGTGCTGTTGACCGAAGACAGGCACGCCGGTAGGCTTATACTAGAAATTTTGCGGAAAATTACATACTTAAAATTGTATGTATTTATCTATATTATGTATGTATTCATATAAATCGTACACCTAGGACTACCTACACTACTGTATTTTCTTTTTCTTTAAAATCCATCCAAAGGTTGTCTTGAAAAGATCGCTCATAACGATAAGGCCGCCCATTGTGTCACCCTATGTAATGTTTTCTTCGTCTATTTTTCTGTAACTTATATGGTGTATATAATAAAGAGTATTCTACTCTATTCTATTCTATTCTAAAGACAACATTCAAATATCTATGCTTCTTCTCCGTGCTTCCCGAATCACGGAGGAGTCTCGGTATATCAAAATGGTCAATCACTCGGCAAGCGTTGCTTAACATAGAAGATTGACCCAGGCGGCTGTTATTATTCTTAAGCCACGAGTTTTTCTCTAAATATAATTACAATACAAAAAACTTTTTTGCACAAAAACAATAAAATCGACTTCCAAATATAAAACACTATAAAGTATAAAATAACTTTAATTTTCAGAAGTCGGTGGTTTTGGTTGTTTTTTCGTGTCTGTCTGTAGACGGACGATAGATCAGATATTGTGTTAAAGTGGACGTGTGTGGAGTTTCAAGACATTAAATTCTTAACTATATGGCGTACATGTGACGTCATATCTGAACAAACCAATCAGAGCCTAGTTGCTTGTAGACTTGTGCTCTGATTGGTCGCCATTTTATTCCAGTTCACAATATCTCGGAATGATATCGAGAAATTATAAACTATTCAGATAGAATGTCCAGATGACAATTTAAGGAGAGTTTACAAACTGTCAAGTTATTTTATAATCATTCGAAGTTTGCCACTTTCCGGTGACATACGTATATCATATTTTGCCTTCGAAAGAAATCTGAAGTGTTGCCATGATTGAAATTGCTGTGAATATTCAAATGAAGTTCTGATTAACGCGCACACATGTTTGGTTTAGTGAATGACGTTACATGTAGTTCTAATTGGAGGTTAACTTTGTGTAGGTCTGATGAATATAATTTAATTTCAGCGAATATGAATTGTGGTGGCCACGGAATGTTTTAATTTATGGTAATGAGGTTGTTGGTTTTATCAAAGTTTATTAGATACATTAATTTGGTTTACATACGGCTTGTTTTCGTTTGATCATTATAATATCGAGATCATATTCATTTTGTGTTATTTACGAAATAAAGAGCAAGCTATTCTATTTCTTTGAAATTTTCCCAGCTTACGTACCCAATTTAATTTGCCTTTAGATAGAAAACATAAAGTAACTGAAATAATTTTCTCATAGCCATCAAACGAAGCGTTTCTAGAACAAAAACTTGCCAACGAAACTCCAAATTGGAATACAAAACATTGTATAAATGTTTCGTTTTTCAATTTCCTTTTCAGTACACAAAAAGGGAACCACTTTATTTTCCACATTAGAAGATATTAAAACAATTCTCAGAAATGGCTGAATCTTTTCCGAGAGTTTCTTTTCTTCAAGTTGTGAACAATTGTAGGTACTCAACAGTTGTTCTTGAACAAACCAGTGATTAATTTACCTCTTCCGTATTAAAAGCATTGTGTTGTTAATTATATTGAGGGAAGAAGGAACTTTCTTTTGGGTTAATTGTTTTAGGTGAATAAATAGCTATATGTTGACCATGTTACCAAGTAAAGTAATATGTCCTCGGCGTAGTACTTAATATAATAATATAATTCATATTTAATAATATGTATTATACATAAATAATATGTATTATACAGGGTTATTTGTAAAACACCGGCAACCTCTCAGGACTATATTACCAACATCATAACCAACTATTTTTGTTCTATGACTTTTAAAAATTCATCATATTTTAGTTCATCAGGATTTCATACAAAAATAAAAAAAATAAATAGAACGCTCTAAATGTTACGAAGTCTATGCGAAGCATAAGAAAGCTCATTATTTTTCTTTTTATTGCGAAGCATAAGAAAGATTCGTAGAAAGAGCGTTGAATTTAAATATTTTTAACTCGACATATTTTTTTCACATCACACATTGTAGAGCCTCTCGATCTATAAATAAAAAAAATGCAACAGTTTTAGTACGAAACGAAATCTGATCAAGCAATTGCCGTAAACTAAAGCTAACAACTGTATCGATTACTCTAATCTGTAACTACCTAGTGGCACCAACGTTTAGCACTCGTCTAGGTAATTTTACTTATGCATTTACTAAACCAAGTCCCGTTTAATTTATCCATTTCTCTTCAAAACACGTACAATATTGAGATCCACTATATACAACTGGCTTTGTTGCTTACATTGGGATCACGACCGTTTGGACGCTTCGAGATGTCGCAAACTTCGGTTAGTACTCATCCATTGTAATGGGAATATTCTTGAAACGGGCTGCAATGGATTTCGATAGTTGGTCGATTGTTGTGATAGTTTCATGTATTGTCATATTTGTTCGTGTGTAATGGTTGCTATATTTTGATCGAATAAAACCAAGTATTTGATCCGCTACACCGAAACTCGTTAACATCTTGTGGGTTATTCCAGAAAGTTTATTTGATTACATTCTATATCCAGAATAGCAGAGGCTGTAAGTCATAGATCAATGAATATGTTCGTATGTTTTTTTTTTTCAAATAAAATTTTGTTATATTATATATGTAATATGCATAGTTTATATAATATTTATGTATTCTGTATGTTTGTATATTAATATCTATCGCTTTTATGTTCTCCATATTGCACCTACCACTATTTGTCTCTACATCACCCAAAGGTTGACTGGTAGAGAATGCCTATGGCATTAAGTCCGCCTCTGTACATTTGTGCTTAAAGTGTTAAATAAATAAATAAATAAATAAATGAATAAACTCGAATTGGACTACACGGCCAAAACACCACTTTCATCAAAACATGTGTATTTTTTTGGCTGTGTACATAAATGTTCATATAAGAGGTTCTAGACAAGTGACATTCTATTAGTTGCGAAGGCGATTGTCATAACGTCACGTGATTTTGAGGCTAGTATCCATCATCCACAAATTGCAAAACTATTTAGTCCGCCAGTTAGAGTATTGAAAAATAATGGACACATATTTTTTGTTTTTATAAATCAATAAATATTGACAAAGATAAAACGCATCACAACTCGGGAGTGGGGGCTCGTGACGTCACTATCTGCTAAAAAATATGCCAGGGCGTGACATATTGAGAATTTTAAAAGTGTCGGTAACTTCGTCAATTTTGGTTCCCGTAACAAAAGAAAAAATACGGGTCAAATACTTTTTGATAATCTAACTGACGGACTAATTAATTTTTTTCAGTAAACAAGCCTATTGCCATTGCTAAAAGAATGTCACTTGGTCACACATTACGCACGCCACTATACGTCCTTCATTAGGTATGTAAAAGAGAGATCACGTATTTTTAAGTTTGTTTTCCCTTGGCAAGATAAATTTAGTAATGAAATGTATATTTTAGTAGGCAATTGGATACGATCGTCCCTAATTTTCCGTATTTATTTCCTCCCTTTATTTCTACCTCAACACTGTCAGAGTTCCCTTATCAAATTTTCAAACCGAGGGCCGTGTAAGTTTTAAATTAATGTTTTAGCTATTCATCCATCACTCGTCGTGCGGTATCAGTTTGTCGTGACGCGAGACGGCTCACTGCGAAGACTGATCGTTGGCAATAATAAATCTGTTACATCACCTTGTATGTTTGCTAATAACGTTAGAACTTGTAACTTACCTACGCATATTAAAAGTTTGGAAATTCATTAATCATTTGATATTAAATCTGATAAGTGTATTCGACGTGGTTATAATAGGAAGTGATAGTCGCTTCGTGAAGCAAAGAATATAATTACCAAAGAAATAACAGATTGGACGTATGACAGCACCGAATATTTTATAAAACACTTATTGTGATATAGTGATCTCATAGTTCTATAAAATTAATATTGGCATTAAATGCAATTATCTAGTTTATTTAATCTAAGTTCCTAATTTATAATACGTTGTATGCTTGTAACTGAACAATTATATTGTAATTCCTTTTTATGTTATCTAGTAATACTTTAACAATCGAAATTCTGCATATCGTAATTAATGACTTGTAAATGCATTGGAATCTTTAAAGCTTCCCGCGGGACAGGCCTAGCCTAGTGCAGGAAGTCTTTGAAAAATCTTTTTTTGGTAAATTTGTAAAGAAACTAAACATTACAACACAAATAAGTAACCATTGTTTTCTTTTTTAATAAATTTATTCTTATTCTTAATTTATTCTTAAAAAAAAATATCTGATGTATATTACCACGTAGACTACCAGCGAAAATTGGTTTGAACGAGACCTAGTAAGTAGATTTTTTTTAATACGTCATAAATCGTAAATCGCAACTCTTGCTTATACTATATATAATACCTACAGGTTTGTACGGAACCCTTGGTGCGCGAGTCCGACTCGCACTTGGCCGGTTTTTATAGTGTGTACAATGTATTCGGCACAGTGCGTGCATTATTTTCTGACGTGTTTTATAACGCGCGTTAGTAAAATTGCGTCTATTTATTATTACTTAATATTATGATTTAGATTACTAACGAAATAACCTTTGAATCTCAACAAAATAGTTTCCAATGAAAGCTTGCAAGAAGATATGGAGCCACATATAAATTCTACTTCTGCCTCCACTCCATCTATTAGTTGATCTTCGTGGAATCCTACTGTTACTCTAAGTGTAAGCAAACCTCAAGCAACATGACAAGATCCAAAAATATGTGTTGGGTCTTATCATACCATTGTTTGGTATTAAGATAAATAGACCATTGTAATTTTGTAAGCAATATGTTCGGTATTTTATTTTATTCCAAAAATATTTGAAAACAAAGCTTTGGTTTTGGTAGCCAATCTTTATACCCACCGTTATAACGACACTCATTTTCCGGCTTTCCCGGACCGTCAATTTGTTTCCAATATTTTTCCCAGTTTATTACATTGTCATAGTACAAAATAATTGAAATTCAGCCCAATTCGAAACAAAAAATAGTTGCAATAACATGTGGGATCTTGCAAGGCCGGTTTAATTCAAACAAAATAACATCATACTATGCTACGCTCTTCCCATATTTACCGTCTTGCACTTGCGTTAAAGGAGGAAAGTGGTACTATCATAATCATGAAAATACCTGGTATCGGTAGAAGTCATGCATATCAATGGTATTGCTTATAACATTCAGTAGTGCAGATGGGAATACCATTCTCATCGTTACACTGACATTGTGGAATAGAAAACATGATATTCAAAGTGTTTATCAGAAATCACTGAAGTTGTGAAAAAATACAGCTAATTTTATAATTGTGTGATTCAATCGTTCATTCGAAGATTCTGCATTTTTTTTCTTAGCTTTGTTAATTAAAAGTGAAGTGGACCACGATAGTAAGCTGTGTTGGTCGTACGGTACGGCGGTAAGATGTGCAGAGATATTGTTGCCAATGCGGGTAGAAACTTGACAAGTCTCGTTTGGCACGCGAAAATACAAGTATACGCTTGTTTGTTTGAAAATAGTTCACCCACTCTTGAGCAATGGTCACTACTTTGGATGGTGATATTTCATACTACCAAATTGCTCAGCCAAAACATCGTGCTTACACTATTATAATACTACCTTTCCTTACTTACTTTGGCAACCCTCATCGTTATCTCCACGAGTCTACCAAAAATAGACCAGACATTTTAATCAGCCACTTGTGCAATATTGCCCCAGTAATGAGACTTTAGGTAATCTGGTAGATTTCCACACTGTTCCCGAGGCAGGAAAGACAGTAACAGTTACAATTATGGGCCGTTGACACACTGAGACGCGATTAAGACTCTCTTTATACGTTTTAAAGCGTCGATATCACGTAAGCGAGTAAGTATTTTATTTTCTGTAACTATAGTAATTCGATACATTTAAGGTAGGTATACACGTATTCATCAAGTACACGTTTTCTTTTGTTCAACTTAAAATTATGTAAAAGTACAGAGAAGTACTTTACCCAACAATAAGAGACAAGATTATTGAAAAGGTTTGAGTATGTATAATTTGTTTGGTTAAAGAACATGGAAATGCGCATCGATCACAGCTACATATCTTAGTATTAGACAAGTTTCCCCCGCAGTACGGTGTTGTACTACAGTTAACCTATTCGAACATTTTAGCAATTTTCAGAGTCATAGCGGCCCTGGATTGCTAATGGCGTTAGGAAAAACACGGATGGGTTTTAGTCAGTAAGATATTCTCCTTTCCGGTCCGCCCATATCGGAAAGATTCATTTGATGATTTCTTATACTTAAAAAAAACCGTTCAAACGTTGTATAGCTTGTTACTTATTGACATTCAACGCTGGTTTTTATTTTTCATTGCCACGGTGACCAAATCGATACACTTAAGCTCACACACACATTATATCTAACTAAAATAAAATTAATAATCAGAACACTTAATTATCATACTTTATAAGACGGTATCTCCCCGTCTTTTATAGTTTAATCCACTTAACTGCTAATGACTCTTCATTTGGCACTATAAAGTAATAATTTAATTCATTTAACAGTGTGTACAGCTGTGTTAAGTTACAAACAACAGCCGTTTTAGGAGCTTTCTGTATTAATACTCTCGTAATAGAATGAAAGGGAATTAGATATACGAGTAGATAGTATAAGTCAAACATTTCGCTAAACAACTAAAAGTTTGCTGAAGGAAATAAAAAAATGATTACAAAATATAATTTAATTAAAGGCAAGGCGGAGGAAAACGTTGGCCAGAAATTAAACAATGTACCTACCAACGTACATAGGTTGAAAAAAAACCAATAGCATAAAAACAATTCTATATTAATTCATTTAAGTCAGACAGATAATATAACAAGAGAATGAAACTATTCTAGAACAAATAACAATTTATTTGCCTCAAAAAATATCAAGAATTACAAGTCAGCCTAGACCAATTATCGTGGCTACACAAAAATACTACGTCTACAAGTCATCCAGTACGTATTCCCTATGCCTTCGTTAATTAACTTTCAGGGTCGACAGTACATCACCCAGGGGAGTTATCAAGGATAGTCTTCACTTGATTTTCACCCAAATATAATTACAGTTACTATCTTTCCCTACATTATGGCAGTCGTTAGGGTAAATTAGTTTAAGGAACATCAACAACCTCAGGCAGGCGTGAATGTATGAATATATTAATTTCTACTGAAATTATGCACTGGAAAGGCGTTTGATCTATATTGGAATTGAGTTTTAAAATAAATGCCTAGGGGAAATAAATGTTGCAGAGGTCTGATGAAATTGAAGATTTGATCAAATGCCTGAGATAGATGATACATTTCACGGGAGATGATAAATTAATAACGGGGTGATTACCTGGGCTAAAAAAGTAAGTGATTTAACTAAAACATTCAAGGGATTTCCTAAAATGTTTTAGTGAAATAATTACTATTAGATTTATTTAATGTAAGTTAACTTTTGCTTTTTTCCTCCTGTCCCTACCTACTGTTTTTTTTTCAATTTGTTTTTTTTTCTAAGCATATTATAAGTCTAATTATACTGTCGACAATGGGCAATCATATTTCTAACCACATTATTTGGGTTGGTGCAGCATATCTTTTCTAACCCTCGACCATAAAACGAGGGGTGTTATAGTTTGACCGCTATGTGTGTCTGTGTGTCTGTCAGTGGCACCGTAGCTCTTCAAAGGGTGAACCGATTTAGAGGAGTTTTTTTTTTAATTTCGGCGGTGGTTCTTAGACAAGTTTTATCAAAATCGGTTGAACCGTTTGAAGATCATCAGCTATTTTCTAATTGATTAAGGCAATTAACCAGCTTTTAAGGGTCTGATCGGTGCGAAAGACGATGGCTAAGTGACTGCCCCCAGAATGTATAGGAATCTCACATTAACTCAGATTATTTAAATATTCATTAATGGATTGTTTAGTGTTTAATAATCTCCTAGAACTTTCGGGAACTGTTTAACATTTAAAAAATATCTCAATTGATTTCAATCATTTTCTGTTTGACATGATAAGATAGTACTGCTAGCTAGGGATGGAGCATATCGCATTTTCAGAATGTCAAATTGAAACTGTACTTCAATCGATTTTAGATAACAATTATTGTTAGCAAATCGATTTACTTTCTGGAACTACATAATAAGGGCTGGATTACTAATACTTCGGGCAACTTCGGATCGATTTGGGCCTCATTGTGATGTTTGGCTTAACTTCAGGAGCCTTGGCTCAAAACGGTGGCGATCATAAGATGATATTGACAAAATAAATGTTACGATCTTCGGATCCACTTCGTGAGGATTTGGATCAATTCATTCGTCAGATACCGTCAAGTGATGACCATCATAATGACGTCCTTAGTACTTTGTTCATTTTGACCTCGTTAGTTTATGATTAATCTTGCTGTTGTCAAAATAGTTCAAACATAAAATAAAACATTCGTTCGATTTTTGCCAAGGGTGAAAGGATGCTTGGAGCATTCTGCGTTTTTGTGTTAGTACTGTCACCACTGAAATGTCGAAATAAAAGAGAAAATAACATTTCAATGGCGGCAAGTCTAAAGAGAAAAATACTGACATGACGGTTAGGTATCAGGCATTATAAGATTATGACAGAACATCATAAAACGTTTTACGAAAAATACTAACAATAATTAACCCACGACTATAGATTTGTGTAAACCAGTATAAACAGTGTTTAAATATAAATAAAAATAAATAAAAATTAGCACTTTGCCCGCGACTTCTTCCGCAGTGCAATTTTCTTAAGGATACTTACTTTTTCTAATAATTATTATTTATCATATTTGTTGGTCAAACAGTTTTTGAAACCGGTCCGATCGGTTGATTTCAAGTAAAGGAACTTAAGAAAGAAATTGATTTCTTCTTCAACCCATTCGATAATTTTATCGATTCTGTTACAATTGAAGTTCAATCCCAACTCTATGAAAAAAAAACTAACGTCAGACAACGTTTACTGTCATGTCATCATGACAGTGTCATGAGTAAAAAAATTGTTTACCAGAATAGGGAATATGCATGAAAAAAGTATTTATGATCTGAAAAGTTTATCTAAAAAAATTCGAAAATATAATACTAACTGTGAAATTAGAATCTAAATTGCTCGAAAAACGAACGAGATACAATTATTTTAAACAAATATATCTGTCCCTCTCGCGAAAACGCTGTTTTCTATGGCAGCTGTATAGTCATCGTGTAATTTGACGTCACATAACGTATCGGACTTCTCTTTCTAACTGTAGTCTTTGCAGCTTTATAACTTAATAAATGATGAAGGTATTTAAAATAATTTCATGATTGTTTACTAGAGCTAATAAGTATTTTATTTTGCAAATAAAAAAAATGCATGCATATTCCCTATTGCCAAGGTGTGGGAAATTCCCCAAACTGCGGGGAATCTCAAGTTGATTTGGGACTTATTGGGGATTGGCAAAATGTGGAGAAAATGCGAGGATTTTGAATATCGTAAGGTGGACCTAGTCATAACGTGTGTGCTATGATCCCTTGTTGGTCGAAATAAACGTTGTTTAAATAATTTTTAATTAATGACACTTTTTCGGTAAATATTAATACGTGTAGTTACATTTCTGCTGAGTTACATTTTTTTTATGTATGGAAAATCATCAAATGACGTTTTTCGCTCTGGGCGAAGCAGAAGGGAGTGTCAGACTATTACTGACTAAAACCTATCGATGTTCCTCCCTTTGCGTTCCAGGGCCACGGTGACTCTTTCGAACAAATCACTGACCCTAGCGGGCCCTGCCTACTTTGCTGACCTCTTTGAGGCACGCGTGGAACACAACGCGCCGTCGAACCGGGCCTGGTTCTGATCGGACAGCGAGCCACCTAACGATCGCTGTCCGCAGGCCCGCGCCTACGGTGGCCGGGAATTGCTCTGCGACTCCCGACGCCCGGGGTGCCTTCTTTTGTTGCGGTGGCTAGGACATGAGCTTTCCTCTCTCTCATGCGTTCGGCCTCCTCCTTCGCTAACATTACTGTTTTGCAGAAGGAGGTGACCGCTTCCCATCCCTCCAAGATAGGATATCAAATGACTCCCGTTTTTTAATAATTCCCGGATTTATTTCGGCATTTTTGTCACCAATGGTAGGATCATTTTGTGTGTGCATTGTTGTGCGTGTTTTATTCAAAGTACATTATTCCAATAAGCAATGATTATTCATTTTAATATTAAAAGTTTTTTTTATTTCGTATTCTTTAGGAACTTTTTCCGGTCTATTATTTATGGATTTAAATATTGTAGTACTTTAAAATATCAAGTTCACTCCATCGAGCAAACGTTTGTAACATAAAGTGTGAAAAAAGGCAAAAAAAATTACTTATAAAACTTGAAACTTCTTTAATTTCTTTTAAAAAATTGAGGGGACTTTGTGGGGAATCAGTGAATTTTTTGTCCTCCAATTGCGGAATACGACTTGCATTTTCGGGGAATTTGATAAATTGGTGTTGGCAACGCTGTTGTTTACCCACCTTAAAATCCAAATCGGTTATTTGGGTCACATAATATTATATATCCTTACATCTTTTTCTTTTGAAATACCATAATTTCTACCATTTATTAACATTGACTGTGAAAACTATACAAATGATTTGAAATAAAGTTCAACTCATTTAGATAAGTAGTTTAGGTTTTACGAGAATTTAATACTCGCGGATTGTTGGAAGTTCGTTTTATCACGTATTTAGTGCAATTCCCGTTTGTAGACATTTACCGTGACAGTCTAGTACCATCGTGCAATATTGGGGTAGGTCGCCAATAAAAAATGCAACACTTCAATAAATCAGCGTTGATTCATTTAAACGCCTTGTGAAAAATTCATAGTAATGTCATTTGGTTTAAAGTTTTCTTTATCTATTTTAGTAGGAGTTAAACGATTTTATTTTCAGGATTGTAAAGATATGAAAAGTTCCTGAAACTATTTATTTACAAAATAATAATATTCAGCTATACAGCATTACATATTGCTAAGTACCATGTTTATACATTGGTGGGGCAGTGGTCCATACTTCAAATTAGCCATCTCTTTTGGTATTCTAAAGAGGGAGAGGTAGGCCAACTAATGATGCATAGATTGTATGTGGAGCAATAAGAAAGAAAACGGAGTTAGTGATAGCGTGACGGCTGATAGGACAGAATGGAAGTTAAAAAACCTGTCGCGCCGACCCCAAGTAACATGGGATAAAGGCAGGAAGATGATGAGATCATAGAAAAGCATGAATTTAATATTTGAAAACGGGGATAAATATAATGACCACCATAAAATGCTTTGATACCCTTAGTTTTGTAACCAAAAATATCTACTTAACACCAGAAAAATAGTCACGACTCCACTTTAAATTGTATTCGACCACCAAATTTAGTAAATGATCACCAAATCTTAGCGAGCAAATTAATATTCAGTTAGTATTATATTCAAATTCTATAGTAACGTGTCTGCGTCAGATCCCCTCTATGGCTGGTGAAACATGTGGGTTAGGTTAGGTTAGAACCATGACAGATTGGTTTAATTTTGGTGATCATTTACTATTTTTGGGTTACTCATGATTTACTTGTAGTCATTTTACTTAAATAGGATAGCAAAGTGTTAAAACTTTGGTTATAATTTTACATTAAAATGCGAGTTTCATTTTGGTGATCATTTACTACTTTTGTCTGCTATTTGTTACTATATCTGGTGGTAAGTTAAACATAAGCCTTTGAAAACCCCCGACAAAATAAAAATATTTTGTGTGTATACCAATTATTTTTTTACTTCATTGGCATTTCAATAGTCACCTCCGTTCCGTTTCCGTTTTTTTTTTCTCTATTCTATTCCATCTATCGCTTTTTATAGGCTCAAAATTTGCCAACTTGTCTATCCCTAACCTACCTAGCAAGCATAATCCATTTTATTTATCCGCAAAAAAAAAACATAAAATACATACTCAAGAACGCGTATAGCAACAGCCACATCATCACCATAAAGTGTAGCACTGCCAAGAGCCCAAAATTACAAAATGCTCACTAAGATGGTTATTAGAATACGACATCGTACAATCAAGGGAACTGCCTCGTTTTGTACATAAAAGTACCATTTTCTTACGTGGTAATGTCGTGTAAACATATAAAAGAGACAAGTGACATATAAAGGAGATAAGTGACTGTGGGGACTAATGTTGCCTGAGCTATGGAAGCGAGAACAGAGCATTCATTTGCCGTAAAAGTATCGTGTAAAGGTGTGCCTACACAGGTCAATAACGTGACTTTGGCTAATATTGGTCAAAATGGTCATGATCAATGTCAGGTAATAGTAAATATATATGCATTTTTTTATTTCCTTATTATTTACTTATTAGTTTTAGTAAATAATCATGAAATGATTTTATAAATACCTTCATCAGCGATGAAGTTAAAAAGCTTCAAAGATTACAATTAGATAGAGAAGTCTAATACAAACTCTGACGTTAAATTACATGACGCCTATAAAGTTGCCATAGAAAACAAGCGTTTTTGCGAGAGGGACAGGTGTTTTTATTTCAAATAATTATATCTCATTTTTTTTCGGGAAATTTTGACATAATACTCTGAAGTGGGTACTGCGCAAGTACCAAAAGATACAGCTTTAGAATGATTCAGAACAAAGGGGACCTATGTCCAAGTGAGGGCGCATAATCCGCTAAATGTGATAAGCACAGGAAAGGCCGTCATGGGATTAGCTATTGAGAATAAATAGTGCAACAAAAAATACAATATACTCGTAAGGGAAAAGCTATCGTCTACAATCACTTACACAATCACAGACAACTGTTGGTTGCCGAACAATTGCTCGTGTACGGCAACCTTAAGAGCCCTATTACATTTTTTACGGAAATTCATGATTTTTGACGCTGTAATTATCAGCAGCAGTAAGATATTTTAATTATTTGATCCTGAATAACGATAGTGCCAGTCTCTTTCTTGTAAGTTAGAGTTACACATTTTCATTTTTCTTTTTGTGTAATTTACTATAAATAATTTACGAACTCAGTTTGCAAGAAAAAATGTCGGCGATGGAACTTTGACGGTCTAATTCACATTGTTACAATCAATTCTTTTAAAAGCTAAAATTACTAAAAGGTAATTTGAATGTTTTACTTGTTTATTGGAGTTCTAGAATTTCTTTAAATTCCTTGAGTTTTCACGGAAAAAAACGTAAAGAAAGCCTAATTTAAGCCAGAAATGTCTTGATTCAGCGTCCATTATATTCCAAATAAAAACAATTTTATCAAATGAATTAATATGATCTAAAATTTCAATCTACAATGAATACGTTTCATTAGTTTTCGTTTGTCAATATAATTAAACAAAATTACAATAAATTAAATATATTCTGCGTCAATTCAGCGCGCGCGCTCCTCAGTCTCGCGCGAGCGCCCAAATTAACTATAATCCTTTTCAGACTAGTAAGTATCAAAATTGTTTCGCGGACTCTATATGTACTCCCAACGCAGACCAACGTAACTTCGTCTATTGCAAACGAGCATTTACGATTCGTAATAGGACCCTTAATGGTGACTGAAACACGGAAGCAAGAACAGAGCATTTATTTAATGTAAAAATATCGTGTAAGGCTGTGTATATACGAGCTGTTGTCTCACTGCGTTCGCTGCACGCACTTCCGTTGTCACATAAAACGTGTGTGCCACGCCTGTTGTTAATGTTATTGCTTTGTCCTCTATATGAACTGTTTCTTGTGCTTTGAAGTTATTATTTCTAATATAAATTCTGCGAACATAAAACGAACCAAACTTTGTATTTTTCACTGAGTTTCTGTTCGTCTTGAAGACTACTTTCCATTACCTGCTTACTAAATTTATTACAGTCGTAAAAAAGCAAGTCTACAAAATTTTGATCAAGAATATTAAAAGGATTCAGAAATTGAAGAATGTTACGCCATTGTAAGTTAGTTTGAGATAGATTGTTTTCTTGAAATCCAAGGAAACTGACAAAAGTTTCCGCATGCTTCACTTAGAGATATTATTTCAGTCAATTTATCGCTACACAGAATACGAGCGGATTGTTCAAGCTTAAGAAATATATTATTTTAAGAAAAACATGAATCCGTTGTGTTTATGTAACCTTTATACCTACATTATTCTAAATGTATTTCCCAACCTAAACTTTAAACTGTAGTTCAGAGTGACTTTTAATTTATTGGCAAATACACACAATTAAGAATACACGGTTTGGAAATACTTATATTATCTATCTATACTAATATTATGAAGCAGAAGAGTTTGTTTGTTTGTTTGGTTGAACGCGCTAATTTCAGGAACTACTGGTCCGATTTGAAAAATTCTTTCAGTGTTGGATAGCCCATTTATCGAGGAAGGCTATAGGCTATATATCATCACGCTAAGACAAATAAGCTAGTCCTTAATTAAAGTCGCGGGCGATTTACTAGTCAATAATATAACACTAAAGACTTATGATGTCAAAAAAATCTTTACTTTAAAATGGCTAATGAATCAGAAGTCATCGGTACGCGACGGTTGCTAGACAAAGTATTCCAACTGCAGACTTTCCAAAAACTTTGTCAATAAAATGAACACAACATATCCTTTCAATAGCCTTCTGTATGACACTTTGTCACAAATAGAACTATCCTTAGGTATAGAGCTTTAAACCGATATGGTGGCTACTAGATTCAGCAATGTCAAAACTTCTCCTACATTTTATCCCAATATTCAATATACAACTGTTAATGTTGTGTATGTTTGTCAAAAAATGAAATGATGGTACATTTTTTAGGGACACGTGTTGTTTTCCAGATTTATGAAAAAAAAAAACTAATAATTGTTGAATTGATAGTAATAATAAAGATTTATTTCTCACCACAATATAAGGTACATTTACATAGTATCCAAACAACAATACATAACTACAGTTTAACAATTATATTGTGGGAGACTGGTGCCTAAGCTAGACGAAAGGCCTGTATTTCAGGACACCAGGACTTCCTCTCATTCGGAGACAGTTACATTTTGTAGAATATTATGTACTCACACATTACCAAATGCGGCAGGTTATTTATAATATATCCAAGCATATTACAATAAAGTTATTAAATTCAGTGTTAGTATTTGAGTGGATGAGAGTTGTGTATGGGTGTATGTGTGTAATGGTATGTAATGGTGTGTGTGTAAGAGAGTATAACTGAGATTAGGAAAATTGTGATTCTAATAATGGGTTGATGGGATTTTATCGGGGAAGCAAGAAGTTTTCCGTTTCGTCATAGTTTAACTCCTGGAGCCAATTCCTTACTTTAATTTTGCACTTTTTGCTGTTAAGACAATAAACAGACAGTTTCCTATTTATGCTATTGTATAAAAAGCGACCTAGGTAGCAAAAGAAGCGTTTAGAGAAAATAGTAGTGAGCTGATAGTGACGGCGGTCTATGGGATCAAATCGTCGTTTACCATGTGATAGTAAGGGGTTGAAAGAAATGAGTCCATGCTGTTTTAGGACCGTTTGTAATATAAACAGCTGACGTACAGTTAGAAATTTAGTCTCTTTATATAAGAGTGCTGTGGGATATTGGAATGGTAGAAAGGAAGACACCTTCAAGATAGCTCTCTGCGTTCTTTCCAGTTCCAAGATTGTGTATTTAGGTGCACCACCCCAAGATGTTATTTAGTAGGTTAATAGCGATTGGACGAGGGCGAAGTATATTGATTTCCTCAGCTTTTCGTCTGCCGCATGTCTCAGAGTCTTGAAGACATATATTAATTTACGCAGTCTATTGCTAAGGGTGTTAATGTGTTCCTGAAATCTTAAGTTACTGTCTATAAATACTTTATGCTGTTTTCTTTTTGTGAATAGAGTACAATAATTGTCGTCTGTCGGTATAATTAAAATAGGCCCCAGGCGTGTGAATGAATGTCATCGTGACAAGTAACTCTGAAGTATCTAGTCGCAGCCCGAAAGACGACTCTGTGCTCTGTGAACCATCCCAAGATGCAGTCGTTTGTACTCGCTTCAACGTCCAATTTCACACCGTGTAGAATACCAGGAATTGCTCAAGTACTGGAACAATTTTTATATTACGTTTCAATAGAAAAATGGATGAGAATATAAAACGGTTTGGGTCAAGGAAATTCAATTTGATTGATCGTTCTTTCAAATGGAATAAATCGAGTGTTAGTATGTAGTTTAATTCTCATTGAAGTTTCTGTTTTACAATGGTCTTATTCTAGGCAATAACAATTATTGTATCTAAATATATATATACACATAATAAAACAGTAAATCTTGAGATGTGTGATGACGATTGGCGCAAAAACTACTGAACCGATTTTGTTCAAATTTTGCACAAATAATCCATATAGGTATAGTCAACATATAGGCTATATATTATCACGCTATGTGCTATGGAGGACGAGCAATAATCAAACATGTGTGATTTGAACGAGAAAGTGCACATGGTTCGAACCCCGCAAACAGATAGTATTTTTTGTATTTATTTTATCTTTGGAACTGGATTTTTACACCATTATATTGCCAAAATAATAATAAAATGGGTTTTTGTGTACTAAAAATAACATTTTACTTATAATTTGTCATTTTTTCAAACAGCTCAGCGAGGGATTGTTATAAGAAGCCACAAAATGTTACAAAATTGCACAAACTTATAGATCTAACCTCAGCAATTATTACCATCACGCTATACCTTTGGGGGGGTAAGCAGTGAAAAGCCATGACATAAATATGATAGACTATTTTAAACAATTTCTCAACAGCGGTCGTAGCCCGTCGGGTATAAGACTGCATTGCGAATGACAAGGTGTGGGTTCGTATCTCATCAGTCGTAATAAATTTTGGATTTTATTTAACTTATGCATTTCCTTACTTTTCTCATTCTTCTTAATATTTTCAAATATTTATAACGTGTTATTGTTTTATTTTGGTTAGTTTAGTATGATATTACACCAAAATATAAACGCCAGCGTTTTAAAGTATAATATTAACAGAACCTATTTTCTGTTTGTCTGTAGGTATTCCTTTTCACATCACGTTAAAAAAAGTAAAAAACCGCATGAATATAACTTTAACTCATAAACCTGATAGGATTTGTAGCAATGTTTTAGAAGATTTAACTTGTCTACTACGTAACGCCGATATTGACCGAAATAGTACCTACTATCAACAGGGTGAAAATTACACCAAAACGTATTGTTTTAGTAAGTAGTGGTACTTTCCAAGGAATAAAACACCATCATATTCTTTGGAATGAACTTCTATTTTAATGTAAAAACCCGGAAAAGTGCGAGTCGGACTCGCCCACCGAGGGTTTCCTACACATTTGTAGGTAGGTACAAGTTATTATTTGAAATAAAGGCTTTTTTTAAGTATTTATTTAATTGCATTTAAATTCTACGTCAACGGAAAATACCCTATAATTTTTGATTTCCTCGAGAGTATCGAAATGTACATTTTATGTCGCATTAACGGCCGTATCTTTATTTTACGTTGACTTAGACGTTCTATATTTTCACAGCTTCAAGGGACTGTCGTTCTGAGTATATTATTGCAACTCAATACCTCCTACCGTTCCCGAGATAAAGAGTCTTGATAGACAGACGGACGGACGGTCAACAAAGTGATCCGACATCATATTCCATAGATGGCGTTATACATTTTGATCTCACTTTTATATCGTGGATTTTGTTCGAAAGAGTCACCGCAGCCCTGGAACACAAAGGGCCAGAAGGAACACGGATGCGTTTTAGTCAGTAAGAGTCTGACACACCCTCCTGCTTTGCCCAGAGCGGGAGGAGTCATTTGATGATTTTCCATTTTTTTATAAAAGAGGTCACGTCATAACAACCACGATTAGATGGCAAAGTCCAATGGTAGAGGAGTCGAAAGAGTTGCATTAGCTCCGCTGTATATATTGGGTTTCTAGGTTGTAAAAATATAATTGTTTCGATTTGCGTTCCTAGATCGAAATAAATAAAAAAATCAACTTGATTCATCAAGATTGGCGTGAGTTTCAAGAGCATGGTTAAGTAATTTTAGATGATAGCATGTGCTGACTGGTTGCTTCACAGCCTGGATCCATTTCTTCTGTGTACGCAACAGCCATCAATACGCAGAATATTAAGAAATGTTTTCAGATTAAGTTTTATGATTTCTATTTAGAAATATCAAAACTTTGCATCCAACAAATTGTTTAATTTTATATCTATAAAATTACCGGTGAGCCTATGAAACATCATGACTATTAGCACAGGGCCAGAAATAATCCACTGCGGGCTTCACTCTCCAGTGGAACAAGGGGAACTATAGATCCCTAGGCATTTTTTTTTTTATTTATAGAACGTTGCCCCACACTAGGAATTTTTCCTGTATCGTGGGTGCGTTGACAAACATAAAAAGTCACAAACACAAACAGCCAGACTCGGAACAACTATCTGTAGAATAGAATAGAATAGGTACTGTCTGTAGGTCATACAAATATTAGATCCGTGCGGGAATCGAACCCACGACACGCGACGCAGCAGCCAATCGCTCAACCACTGCGCCAATCGTGTTGTTCATTGACGACACAGACGAACTCCCGAAGATAGGTTTTGAGGTGGAGCTTTTTTTTTAAGGATGGTATATCGTCAAATGACTCCTCTCGCTCTGGGTAAAATAGGAGGAAGTGTCAGACTCCTATTGACTAAAACCCATCCGTGTACCTTCTAATGCCCTTTGCGTTCCAGGGTCGCGGTGATCTTTCGAACAAATCCGCAACCCCGGCACTGGCCCAAGAGATAGGGCCCGCTAGCCCCATCTGTTTTAATGAAAACTTCTTGAGGCACGCGTGGCACACAGCGCACAGCTTGACATAGCTATTTTAGACTGCCTGCAATCTATAGCCGAATTCACGTACGAAACTGAGAATACAGGTCCAGCTCTACCACCTTTGGGCACGCCACAATTGCGGCGGTAAGTCCCCTTTTTGAGGAGTGGCAAAAGCGGCGCCACAGCGTCTTTACCTTCCGCCTGACACAGGTACTCACCGGTCACGATTGTTTCGGGAGATAACTGTTTCGGATTCAGCGGGAGGACACGACCGGGTGTCAACACTTTGAGGATTACCTGGATGACACGGTGGAACATAAGGTGGATATCTGCCCTTCATGGAGGGAGCTCCGCTGGGTCCTCATCGAGGTGATAGGCGGTGGCGACCTCTCGCGACCGGCCCTGATTCAATCTATGCTCCGGAGCGAGAATGCATGGGAAGCAGTCACCTCATTTTACGAAGCAGTAATGCTAGCGAAGGAGGAGGCCGAAAGCGTGAGAGAGAGGGAAATCTCACGCCCCAGCCGCCGCAACAGAAGAAGACGCCCTGGGCGACGGGAGTCACCGGGCGATTCCCTGCCACCGTAGGCGCGGGCCTGTGGACGGCGAGCGTTGGGTGGCACGCTGTCCGATAAAAACCAGGCTCGAGTCAACGGCGCGTTGTGTTCCACGTGCGCCTCTAAGAGATGCCAGTATTGTAGACGGGGCCCACTAGGGCCAGTGCCTGCCAGGGTTGCGGAATTTGCGGACCGCGGACCTGGAACGCATAGAGCACTAAGAGGAACACGGATAGGTTTTAGTCAGCCAGAATCTGACACTCCGTTATGCTTCGCCCAAAGCGGAAGAAGTCACTTGATGATTTCCAATCCATAAAAAAAGGCTGGCTAACTTAGCCAGGACACCTGCGCACAACGGACAGAATAGGAGTCTAACATGGTGCGGATACCGGAGTCTGTATAAGTAGTATAGTAGTGTCGGTGTAGTATCTGTTGCAGGGGTAGATTGCTGTTACGGTTTGGTGTCTTCCCATGGCCAACCCACGTTTCACATTACGAAAAATTATTCGGGCTGGTGGAACAGAAGAGGTGAAACAGCCAGTGCCTTGCATAGCCCCCTTCCAAGTTCCTAATGTTTAGATGAGTCAAGCAATGCTAGATGTTGACTGTTCGTATATCTTAGAGATCTAACCTAACGACATTTTACTTTCCGACATACACGCGAACGAAGTCGCGGGCAACAGCTAGTATTGAATAAATGTTTAAGTCATTTTAGTATGGGGATTCTTACAATGCTTGTTCGTTTTAGTATGTAGAAAGACCACAAGGAAAAGTCATGGATGGAGGATACAGACGCTGTGATCGGATTGCTGGCAGCATGATCGTCATCGCAGTCATTGTTTGGCAATGATTTTGGCATATTCGATTTTCCTTTTTAAATCAAAAAATAAATTAAATACATTACAGTATTTCAACAAAAACAAAGTTTGGACCAATATTTTTAAGCAATGTACGAAAAGTTTGTGTCAAAATCAGCATTAAATCAGGATATAAAATTTAAAGAACTTTGAGTACATTGACTACAATTATTATTGTGCTTAGATATTTAAAGCGTAGCGATCGAGTATTTTAATCCTTGGCAGTTCTGAGTAAGCCTTTAAAAATACGAAACATAAAATAAAACCTATCAATTTGATGGTACGAGATTTATAAATTACAAAGAGTTGTTCTTGAAATTTGTGATAACTTAGGTTTACTTACGGGGTTAAACGTGGATTCCAGCGGAGGAATTAATCTAGTTGTTGCAGACTTTTAGTTCTAGCAACTGACCACTCTCTAGCTTTATCAAACAGCTTCACCCGCGTGAACGTTGATATTTTTTCTACAGAAACGTTTAACAGAAAAATTTAAAGATTCCCGTTGCCTAGAATAAGGAAGAATTTTTGGAATAAGTTAAGATTAATGAGTCTACACGTATATCACACATTTTCCAAATCCAGTCAGCCGTTGAGGCGTGACTGATATCAGAATAATAATCCCCTCAATCGAATTTCGGTCACGGTGGCCAATTTTATTAGAGACTAGCTGACCCGTGCCCACTTTGCTGGGCGGTATTTTTCAGGTTGACATATAGCCGATGACACTCACAAATAACGTGGCTTTCTATTGGTAAAGAATTTTGAAAGTCGGTTCAGTAAATTACCCTCTACAACCTCACAAACTTTACCTTTTTATAACACTAGTATAATTTACTAGGCGATTAATATATTAGTAAAAAGTATAATTATAATTATTATTAGTATAGATGTATGTAAGTAGGATAAATGATTACTAGCTTTATCCCGTGACTTTGTAAGCACATTTCCCGCTTATTCCCATTCCCGTAGGAATTTCGAGATATCCTTTCTTATTGATCTCGAATGTGTATATTACAGTAGTAATATACACATGCCCACGCACACACACATGTACACGCAGTTACACCAACACGATTAGACACGAACTCTCCTCACATACACATCACAGTGTTACAATAAGTAAGTTAGTTAACTTACTTATTTCATAGAATAGAATAACTTTGGCTAAATATGTAACATCGACACTGTTTCCCTTGTTATAGTATGTCAATCATTAACTGTACCTACCTATATGGCAGAACCCTATCTCTTAAGATAGGTACAGGCTAGACCTTGTTTAAGGGATTGAGTCCATATAAACGTGACACAATAAAATTGATACTATATAACGCATGCAGTGAAATGTGTTCTTGTTTTATGAAATAAATATTTTTCCGTTTATGAATTTGTATGCACATAAAGATTACCTACTTTTTAAAATAAATAGTAAAAAAAAGTATAGAAAACCGGCCAAGTGCGAGTCGGAGTCGCGCACCGAGGGTTCCGTACAAACCAGTAGGTATTATAATAATATTATAAGCAGAAGTTGCGATTTACGATTTATGACGTATTAATAAAAACTAATTACTAGATCTCGTTCAAACCAATTTTCGCTGGTAGTTTACATGGTAATGTACATCATATATTTTTTTTAGTTTTATCATTCTCTTATTTTAGAAGTTAAGGGGGGGACACATTTTACCACGTTGGAAGTGTATCTCGCGCATACTATTCAGTTTAGAAAAAATGATATTAGAAACCTCAATATCATTTTTGAAGACCTATCCATAGATACCCCACACGTATGGGTTCGTTGAAAAAATTTTTTTTGAGTTTCAGTTCTAAGTATGGGGACCCCCAAAATTTACTGTTCTTTTTTTTCTATTTTTGTGTGAAAATCGTTATGCGGTTCACAGAAAACATCTACTAACCAAATTTCAACAGCATAGTTCTTATAGTTTCGGAGAAAAGTGCGTGAGAAAAGTTCTGTGACATACGGACGGACGGACAGACAGACAGGCATGATGAATCTGTAAGGGTTCCGTTTTTGCCATTTGGCTACGGAACCCTAAAAAGTAGTCCGCCGGTGTCGTGTTATTTATTATTATTGCTCTCCTACATTCTCCAAAGGTCGTCGAAAGCTGAAATTTGGCAATTTGAACCTTTGCTTTCTACGAAAAGTAGTTTCGGATGTACGTTTTCTGTCACTCACTCTGTAACTTAAGAATTTTATATGTCTGATGACCCTGGGGTATATCCAAAGATAGATGCATTTTCATTTCCTTTACTCCAGTCCGACGGAACAGCATACTGACAGGGCCGGGGAGTGGACAGGCGCAGGACCAATGGCTTTACGTGTTTTCTAAGCGCAAGTTTGTCACACCACCAACTTTCTGACAAAAGGTTGCTGATGCAATTACCTTATGGAAACACAGATAGTTATTGTTATAGCCCGACAAAAAACTCCAAATTTTCCAATTAGTACAAAAATGTACCGAAAAATAATAAAACGATTTTTTATGCAATAATTAAGTCACTTTGTAGAAGTAAAACCCCAGTGTTACAAATCCCTGTTTTGATTACTTGATAATAAACTTCTGATAAAATATGGTAAATACGTTTGCCTCAGTTCACTAACTTTATATTTATTTATTTATTTATTAGGTCTACCAACAATTGTTTACACTTATCTAAAAAAAAAAAACAACATGCATTTAAACTTGACACAGTGCAACAATTACTTAAAGGTAAACACCACATGAACAAGAAGAAAACCAAGATAAGTCATTAGCATAACATTGGTTGCTAGCTACGTATTGTGCAAGTAAACTCTATATTGTAACATATAGTCCTACTAAACATTAAGATCATGATTTACTTATATGACAAGTTCCGTAAACACAGCCTCAACAAATCTACTTCAAGTCTGTAATATATTTTAGAAATATACGTTTTTGCTTGCTGAGAGGATCAAAGTGTATATCTTTGATAGTTCAAATATTCTGAACAATCTCGAGCTCTTTTATGAGCGGCATCAAAAGCTCTTCTCACCACGTTTCCTTACCGTCCGTGGCATTTTTACACTTTTCTTTAATACTATAAACCTTATAAACCTTTCGACTTAAGCTGTTGATACTTGCGCTTTGCAGAAATAACTTTAACCGATTCGGTTAGAACCCAGCTTTTAGAGTAAAAAAATAAAATCCAATAGTTATTTGTAACTTAACACGACTCTGAATTACTTTTATTATAACGTCATTCTTGAACTAACAAAGGGTGAAAATTATCTTGATAATGTACCCTCTAACGTGTGCAAAGCCCTGGAAAGGCGATAAGGTCTTAAAGCCTACCTTGGGCGTTATCACACACTGTATGACCTAAATGTGTAAGCGTGTAAGTGAATCCCTGCAAGTATCTTTAGCTAAGTGTTGCTAAGAGTCAAAGATACAGGCTACGTGCCTGTTTAACTATAGAAGTTTTGAAAATAAGTCGGACGTTGTTAAGTTTTCTATATCCACGATAAACCTACGAATTAAAATTTATTATTGAGACAAACATTCGATACTTTAATCATAGACAACATTTAAAAAAATCTACAAACTTAAAATTAATTCAATTTTAAGTTTGAAGAGCAAATTCCAATTTTAGTATTGTTCAATAGATATGGTAATACAAAAATGCGATCACCGTTTTCAGAACCAGAGTAAAAAGGATAACTGCAATCTTAATTAGCATTTTTCATAGTAAAAACATATGTTTGCTTCAAAAAGATATAATCCTATCTTAGGGTTACGCTTAGCAATCTGAAGCAAAGAAACGAATAAAAGGAATATCCAAATTCATCTTAAACAAAGGGGTACTACATGAATACGAAAAACTTTATTCCGTCATCCACAAATACGAATTTCAAAATATCGAAATCCGTAATTTCGAATTGTTCCAAATTCCTATTATTCGTATAACAACTGCGATTTATGATTTATTCTATTTTTATATTTCCGAAAGGATCATGACCAAAACCAGTCTAGAAAAGTTGCACGTATGAAAACCAAATTAATATACAAATTATTTGCTTATTTTTTACAAGCTTTTCACTTCAGGAATTTTGTTTTCGTATCCGGAATTATGATTTTAAGATAAACAGTAAATTAACGATTGCTAGGTATATTTCCGTATAATCATGATGGACGTTTCTTTCTCTTCATTTGTACGAGTCACGTAAGTATGCCTTTACATAAAAACATCACGAAAATGATATTAAACTCCTAAATAGCTAAATAATTAGTAATATCATAATCATAACGTAGGTATATACTGTATAATTATGTATTTCATTGTTCCGTTGTGAAAATATTTATTTTTGTGTTTCGTCTCACGCAAATGCAACTGTCAAGGCAGATGACAGACGTACCGGTAGGGATGGCGATTATTCCTAAACAAGATCGATTTTTAAATCTATCCAAATCGCAGGAAAGAATCGATTCAGAAATAAATTGACTTCTTATAGATCGATTTCCTATCGAGATAAATTCGTTGGTTACCCTCAAAGTACTGAATCCTAAAATGCACGGTAGGTTGAAAAAAAAAGTTGTTTTATTTCGATAATGTGTCATCAACGCTGCGAGGCCATAAAAAACACGTTATTCACGATTATTCACGTTTTTGTTTCAATTAGCAGCTGTTCTCTTATTTTGTTTTTAACTAACTTTGTTGTTTTGCACCTACATGAGTGAACTGTGGTCATTTTATAAGTTGCGAGTAGTTTAGACACAATTTTTAGGTTATCTCCGAATTTGTTTAATTACTTTAAAACTCGGATACTTGTATGAAAATGAACACTTTTATTTAATAGTATGTAAAGCGTAGTCTGTAATAAATAAAGATTTATTGTGTTTCAACTTAAGACGGATTTCCATACATCGTTGGTCATAATCCTTTCAATATTTCTAACATTTATAATAATACTATTCTCAAAATACTGAGTTTCAATGGATCGAATAACAAAAATTTCGACTTAATGATAATTCGAAAAAAAAATATAAGAATTCCGATTATTAAAGTGCCGATTAATTAGATTTTCGAAATTAAAACACCTTGTCTAACTGTAGCAAGTGTAAAACCAACTGAATAGCAATAATAAACACAAATGCTCGTCAAAGGGAAGTATAAAACTACATAATTATGATTAGTGTGAGGAGGTAGAATTAAAAAACTTATGACCAATGCATTTTTCAATTAAAAGACAAAACTATGCAAAAAAGCGTACATCATGCATGCTGAAAGAATGCAGCATACAAGCAAGCATGCAAGCAAGCATGCAGTATGCAAGCGAGCATACAACATGCAGCAGCCATGCTTTCTATCACGGCTCTGGCGCTGCGGGGCTCCGGCGGTCCCTCGCGAACTTATCGTTGCTTCTCACCTCGCGGGACGCTTGGTCCCTCCGCCCATACACGGGCCTAAATAAATTACACTGTAGGGGTAGGGCAGATAAGACTACGTGGATTTGGTTCTTACAGCGATTCGTTTCTGCATCTTACTTTTGTAGCACAACATAATTAAAGACAGTTTTTAATTTAAGTTTGAAAATGTTTACAAATATTATAAATAAGATAATGCCAAGTGTGTTATGTCAAATACATTTCAGAGCATCTATATATTATTGTCAGATAGTGATTGGGATAGACGGGATCTTGAAAATCAGAATGCCGTTTTTCAGACCGAATACCCATAAAACATTTTAGCTTTTGAACATATGAAAATCGATAAACAAGCAAACCGCATTTACAACTTTCAAATAGAATTTGTGATTTATAATAATGGACATTATAATTCTAAGGCAGTTATTATGAAATTCGGACTTTTGAAAATCGGAATATCGAAATTGGGAAAAGAGTGTTTCGGAGTATTTCGGTGTTGCCTGAACAAAGGGATCGATAATCGTAAAATAAATATTATTCAGGGATCAGCTGCGTGGCCGTATTTCAGGTATCTGACTTGAAGTAAATGAAACAACTGCATATTGACTTTTCAAAAAATCCGGCTGTGAAAAAACGACTTATAAGTTAAAAAAAAAACACTTTTTAAGCTTTGTGATACAATTGGTGGCATCAAATCTGTGAATTAACTAAAAAAAATGCCATCAACTGCTTCAAAAGTGCTTTGTTTCGAATTTAATAGTATTTTATTGCGGTCGATTTTTTATAAAGATTTTTTTTTTATATTTCCTAACTGAAAAAAAAAATACACAACGTCACTCTTAAATATGCATCACGCAGTTCTGAAAACACCTTGTATTGTTGCTATCTAATTATAACTGTACTCTGTTTTCAAAGGTAGTAAATTGTCATTAGTTAGTTTCAAATGTCAGTAGATAACTGGTCTCGTCGGTATCGTGGTTGCAAGTGCGACTTCCTAGTTTGGGGTCCTGGGTTTGCTTACCAGGTAGGGCAAAAGCGCCTGCGATCTCACAGGTCGTGTCGGATTGCCAATTAAACTATCAGAGAAATGTGTGAACGGAGTGCGCAACCATTTGCACTGTAATAATATCTTCTGCGTACTTGGCTAATCATTTTTGAGATTGTCCTTGGTCGAGAAGATTATAGGTATTAGAATGACTAAAATTAAAGTCTACCAGCACCATAACTTTTCATTGAACAAGAGTGAATTCAGTCGAACATTTTTTTTTTAACATGAGAACACAATAAATACAGGTATTAATATAAAAGTAAATTAAGGCAGGATGTACACCTGCCAGTTTTAGCATAAATAAAAAAAAGTAAGTAAGAATTGGTATGCTTAGGGCAAGACTAACAGTAAATTACAATGTCGTACAATTTTAACGACCCAGAAATCAATGAATCAAATCAAATAACGATTTATGTTCATCGTCACGCGTCACTGGCAACTTCAGATTGATTTCCTATTCCTGTTTCCTTGTTAAAATATCATTTAATTCGGTTCCCTTGTAACTTTGATTAATACTTCGTAATGAAGACTAAAAGCTCACAAAATTATCATTTAAAGGGAGGATAGGAGGCGATTTACCTGATTTGCTAATGACTTCATTTAAGGTAATGTAGGTCAATTGCCATCCACTTACCTTTATACTCATGATCGTGGTTACCACAGTTATTAAGGGCTGCTAAATTCTGTGTTACGTTAAGTTACTTCGCCTTAATATAACTGATGTTGGTTTTCGGCACTGGTATAATATTTTCGGAGCAGACAAGAATAGGAACAATATCAGTGAACAGACTCTTGAGACAAGTGTTCATTAGTGCTTAAATGATAGACAGACGTGTAAATGGCACTTAAACAGGTTCTAACCTATTTTGTTACGTCTAATTCCCACTAAAATAGACAATGAAGATAGAAGTATTTTATACTAAAATAATATCTTTGTCTGTAGATCTACTAACCTAGTTTATTAAGAAAATATCTAATGTTGTTTGTTAAATCTTAATTAAATTATATTTACATGACTCTAGAGCTAGACCCAGTGAAGAAATAATTCATTATGAGGCCTTAATATACTCGTATGCATATTAATATTTGGTTAGTTTTTGCTAGTTAAATTACTCAGCTCCCATGCTGTGTTCGAAGATCAACGCATAATGATAATTATGTTATTTTTTATTATGTTTCGTTTTCAAGCGTTTCGCATTTCTATCGTTATTTTCAGTCTGCTCTGTTAAAAAAAAGATAGTGAATGTGTTATTTTGTCTTTTAGTTCTCGAGTTTAAATTAAGTGCTAATCTTGGCCATAAGAAAATCAACCACTAGTCGGCATCGAACAATGTTTTCCAAAAAGAAATAAAAGACTGAATCAGGGTAAAGCTACAGGTGATTAAGTTCACATTATACTATTATTATCCTTAAAAACCCTTCTAGAGCAAGTCGGAGTCGTGCACCGAGGGTTTCGTACCATCATAATAATATAAAATGTTTTTAAACTTTATCAGCGAGACCTATATTTGTCAGAGAATTTTAACTCAGATGTGTATTGCAGTTGATCTCTTGACTTGTGGGACTAATATAATTATTGTTGATAATTTCTGAAAAAGTGTGTTATTTAGAGACATCATTTAATTTTTCCTGTCATCTTTACATAAAATTCTGTCACATAGAATAATTTCTGAATTTTCTCTATGCAAACTTCGGAGATAATGGGTAGGGGGAATGGTCAAATTTTAAATTTCGTCGTAAAAAGTCGAAAACAAGCGGTCTAAAAAAATAATAAATAAGTTTGAGACTGCAAAAAGCGCCCTTTCATATGATACTCCACATGTCTTAGTAGCCCCACTTCTAATTTTTAAGAACCCTTTCAGTCGCAGTTGCAAAAACAAAAATATAAACACTTTTATTTCTGTCTTATTTGCAAAATAGTTGAGCAAACGTCATCTAAAAAAAATCATTTCATGTTTCATGTTGATGGCATTAGTAGTTCTTGAGATATCTAGCTGTGACAGACGGACAGACTTAGTCACACCATAAGGATTCCATTTTACCATTTTGGTTCGGAACCCTAAAAATAGGCGAGAATAAAACTTATGTTTCCAAGTATTTCCATCTCTTACACAAAACCCGGTCGTTAGTGTCCCCCTGAGCCCTTATCCCATAACTTTTGAGGCGACAAAATTATGTAAGACCGAAAACGCGAAGAAAAAGTCGGTGAGAAAATTTTGTGAACTTAAAATCGATTCCTCTTTGTTTTTCTAATATAAAAGTTTGGAAATTAAAGTTTATTGAATTAGGAATGGCTTTAGGGACGTTGGATTGAATTCTATTCTCAATTGTGCGGTTGACACGCGATCGAAAATGGATTTAATGTTTGTTTTTATAATGCTAGCCATAGACGTTTTATATGCGATTTGGAAAATGGAATCGTTGTCGATTGATCCTTGATGGGAACATAATTTAGTTTTTGCATACATATTTCTGTCTCTAGCCTTCATTTTGTGCTAATAATTTAATATACCACTGGAACCGCTACAACAACCGTTGTATTTATTTTAAATACCTTCTAATGACATGACTACAACATTTCGCGAGCAATGTGTGCACTATGTTTAAGTGTCTTTGTAGTTAGTTTCCTGCCTTAGCAAGAATACAATTTTTTACTGTACTAAGCTGTACAGAGTCGTTATTACCTAGCATTAGCTTGACTACATTAATATTGGACCTCCCGACGTCCTCTTCTATGCAGTGTAGTGTCTTTTATGTTGCTATTCAACGGATTTGTTTATGTGAAATAAAAATTGATCACCTATACGAAAATATTTAAATTTAGAAAATTAAATAGATTTAATACTATCTACATCCATATATTTACGGCATAGCAATGCTTTGCGGTGTTAAAATTCAAAAATACGTAAACTAACCTAACGCGAAGGTTTACAACCCACGCAACTTAAATAAACCCAACTTCAAAGATAGGATTATGAGGTTAGACGCTTTTAGACTTATATCCGTACCTACGAACTTCAATATAACTTCAGTACTTAGCGCGACTGTTAAGTACTTAGCAGGAACGCAATTCCACTAAGAGCGATAGCAATCTAATTGCAGCAACACATAGCGAAACCCTATTGTGCGAGCGTCGCAAATATTTAACTCTAAAAAGAAAGCGTCGACCATTCTTTTGTTCAAAGAAAACCTAGCAACTTCAGGATGCAATTTGGCGTAGTGCAATTGCACTTAACGAGTCGACACAGAATGAGATTATACTCGGCACCAGCAAATGGCGACAATTGGAAGATTCATTTACGCTTCCAAATGGGTTCGCGAGCTCTATTTGGGTTATTCACAATAGGAATAAAGATTTTGAATTATATTCTCGGATTATGAAAACTTTGCCATCATTCTGTCTGGAATGCAAAAAGAGAAGATTGGACTGGACTTGATTCTGTAGTGTTCAAATGTTACTTCGTTTCATTTTATTAAGACTGTACTGAAATCAGAACAACTGAAACAGAACACTACGGGTCTTAAAACGCCACTTTAGTGGAATCATTTTAGGATCATAATATTAATCTTACAATAATATTTCTTTCACTTCCATATTTATCGCTATAGCTTTAGGTTCAGGTTCAAGGTTGATTGGAAAAAGCCAATCTCGGGTACTTTGACTTGCTTGCTGATTCTACTTCTTGGCTTTTTAGATCCACTGGACCGCTCACTCATCTCTCCAATTAGACTGCAAGCCAACCTCCAACAAAAATCTGCCATATTTTAGTCACATTGATCTTAATTCAGAAGGGTTTAACAAAATGTGATTGATAATACCAAAGGTACTCCAGAAGGTATAATTTAAAAGTCAGCCCCTTAAGCCCTTGAAAAATTGAGCTCGCTTTCAAGAGAATATTAGTCACGTAAAACCTAATTCTTTAGAAAATAACGCTACTGGTCTCTATTATCCGTTCGCTCGTTAAGGAAGCTGTGCAACAAAAGCGTTTGAGACGGGCCTATGTGAATTATTCAAATATATTCATATGTCGGATGGAAAGCCATGAGACGTGTAAAGGTGTGCATATATTTACTAGAGCACAATTTAACGGTGATTTTATGAGGTATAAAATAAATGCATAATATGGTAATGTTGGGTTATGTGGGCAAGATGTGGCTGTCGTTTAATGGGTCGGAATGCTTGGCCAATTACATTAAATACTTGATGTTGTATTCATTCGTTTTGTATTAATTGCGGTGATATGACATACGTTCATTATTATCGAAAACAGACAGATTTTTAATATATTATTACTACAAACTTAATTAACTTAAGTCCGAGTTTTAATAATAAGTGCCTGCCTACTTTAATCAAACAAAGTCACAAAAACAAAAATCTTTCCCGGCAATGAAAAGCATTAATCAAATGAAAAGACAGTTGGAGACAAAAGTAATGCTAAAAATTTAGCAATATGAATAGACGAAACAGCTAGTCTGCATCTTAGAGGCAGTAGACCCGACCGTGCGTTAACAAAAGGACAATGGCCAAAAAATCTCCGGAATATTTTTCTCCGCGTCATTTTCTCTCATAATAAGTATTCTTTTGAAGAGAATCGCTGGCACAATGAGCACTGGCATAAAACGTCGCAACGAGACTTGATAATGTAAGTTGCCGCTTAGAGGAGCTTATTAAAATTGAATCACCCTCTCAAATGAGATCTTCACGTATCTCGAGAATTCGTTGACTTGCGCCGGTTTTGGTCGAGATTACCGACGGTTATCAAAAGATATGGTGAGCTTTGTTCGCTACCCAATGGATAGAGGATGTAGTGTTTTCATAATATGAGATTAAAGTGAAAATAGGTTTCTTACGGATTTGCCGACGAAAGGAAAATGTCTAACACATTTTGGAGAATGTATTTTTATTCGTGGGTTAGGTATTCGATGTTTGCCTTCATAACTACATACCGTCATAGATTTTAATAAAAGTTGTAGGCACAAAATAATACCTACGTTCAGAATGTTCAGTAGGAATTATTCATAAATAAAGATTTTGCTTTGTGTAAAATATTTTCTGGGTAAACATTTCAATTAAGTCAGAGTAAAGTAATTACTTTTTATTGTGTGTTTCACAATGAAAACTGTTTTAATTGTTATTGCAAAAGTTTTTCTACGTAAAATTTTGATTTAATAGTTATTCTACTTTAATTAATGTTATGTAGGGTAGTTTAATTAAAAACGGAGCCGTACATAAAATTTGGAAAATAAATAAAAAGTTATCAATCACGTTAAAAATTGCTGGGGTTGACAAATTCACGTATTTTTTGTAATATTTCACTGGTGTGACAGCTGATAAAATTTAAAACAAACTGTTAAAAATAATATTATTTTTTGAATATTTATTTTTTGGTTGGGTGCCCATTTCATTGATGAAATCTGTACTTATATATTATAAAGATGTAAAATTTGTTTGTAAGTTTGTATGTATGGGGTAATCTCAGGAACTACTGGTCCGATTTGAAAAATTCTTTCAGTGTTAGATAGCCCATTTATCGAGGAATGCTATAGGCTATATATCATCACGCTAAGACAAATAGGAGCGGATCAGCGGAGCAATAATGGAAAATGTGGCGCAGACGAAGTTGCGCGGGTCAGCTAGTATTAAATACAAGCCTTTGTCCGCGACTACGTACGAGCTTACCCCGTTTCTTATCTGTCCCGTAAGAATTTCGGGAAATTCTCTTTTAGTGCTCTCTTCACTCTCCAAGAAATCTACATGTCAAATTTTAGCTTTCTACTGGTTTCGGCTGTGCGTTGTCTGTCAGTTACTCAGTAACGGGTGAATTTTATATATTAGGATAGGACTTTGATACAATTTTGCCACCCATGTGTAGTTGAATTGGTGAAAGTTTGATTGTCTCCTTGACTCAAGACAAAACGTCTGCTGACCCGAAATATTAGGATATGTCAAAGCAAGGAGAGAGAAATATGCAAATGCTACGTAACAATTTACATAACAGTTGTCACAGAAACGACGTGACTATCTCCCAAGCCTATTATAATCTGAGTGCAAATTCTACAATTTTTAAGCAACATTCGCTTTCGAATGACAGCCACAATCTATCAAAAATGTATGGAAACTGAGGCTTCTTTGACAGATTGCTACAGACTGAGATGTGGATGCGAACATTGAAAATTAAAAGAATTGGCCCTTTGATATTTGAGTTTAGCATATACCTGTATTACCTCGAATTTCAGACGTTGTAAATTGTTTTTCCCTTTTCAAAACCGTTTGCTTTGAATAACTAAGACAGCATGATGCTGGCTAAAAAATAACTTTCACGATATTATTGTAACAATGTGTAAAAAGAGATTGGGTTATCTTACAAACGAGGCAACACCGTTACCAACATGGAAATACCCATCCAAAATGGCAGGGGAGTATCCCAATATAAGGCAAAAACTTTTAAAAATATCGCTTCCTCTTTTGGGATATGACCCAATTTGCAAAATATTCTATCTTATCTCTATGTTCTTCGTTGCATTTACCTAAGTACCCCATTTTGTTAGTTGGAATCAATATGCTACTGTGCTACTCTAAGGCTACGTTACTACCAGAGATGTGTTATAGATATAGATAGAATCGCTTGTGCAGTATCAGGCTTACCAACACATCTCTTTCTTAACGTTCTTAACATCATCCTCTTACGTATCTAGTGGAAACGCATCCTTAGACCGGTTTTTCCGTATATATCTGTCGATACAATTACTAGCGAAGTTTTAAAAGGTCAAGATAATATTACCAACTCTCAACTCAGCCATTCCAATAATCTAACTAAAGAAAAAAAAAATACAGGCATAGTGAAATTCATGACCAATCATCCAAAATAAAAAGGCTATCCAATATTCTAAAATAAAGTTCATCTTTGCATATCTATCGTTACTAATATAACCTGCGCGTATGCCTTGAACGAACTATGACAAGCACCACTTTCAGAAGCGTCTTGCCAACAAACCTTCCCACTCGATGTGTAGTTTCATTAACCTAAAGAGGATAAGAAATTCAACGCTCCGTGCTTTGAAAACATGTTTCTGCGTAGACGTTATATTCAAGGGCACTTAGAAGTTTAGTCACGAAAAAGAAAGGTGGATGCGAATTGGAGTGTAAAAAATATTGGTCTGGTTGTACGCTGAATATACAAGTCAGGATCAATAGACACTGAAGGGTTCTGATTAAAACAGATTTTTTTTGCAAAACTCTTTCTTTTTGCCGACGATATTGGAAACTTTGGGTGAATCCATTAGAGAATACGGTCCATATTTTATACACGTTTTCATCAGTTTTTACTGATATCAGTGTGCCATGTAAATGTTCAATTTTAAAGCAAATAAGCTTTTGATATTAATTAAATAACGTTATTTAAACCAACCTAGTAGAGTAACCAACTAAACCCTATAACTAAGCCTCTGCTGTCCGTCCGTCCGTCTGCCAGCAGGCTGTATCTCACGAACCGTGATAAAAAGTTAAAATTTTCACAGAATGTGTATTTCTATTGCCGCTCAAATAACAAATAATAAAATTGAAACAAAATAAAAGAGGGACCATAAGCCGATATAAATTGTACGGGTGCCATACAAATTTTTGCGGCTTATAGTAGAACCCTTTGTGCGAAAGCCCGACTCGCACTTGGCCGGTTCAATTGAATGAATATGCTTTAATTATTCAAGCCAAAAGTGACAAGAAATCTTAAATAAACAAATTAACGCTTTTCCTTAACGTAGGTCCGCAATCTGCAAGTGCAAGCAATTTAAGTCGACAACACAGAATGTTGTTTTACATATTTCTTGGAATTTCTTCACCGAGCGGTTTCAGACGCAGCGTAATTACAAATGGACAACTTTATACAATTTGGTCTCGACAGGGATTAAGGACAGAAATTCCGTTAAATAAATTAACATTTTCATTCAAACACGATTTTTCCTTAAAGGGGTAATTATAACCGTTCCTTTCACAAGTATTTCAATGGTATTTCTTTAACACGTTCTTCAATTACAGGTAATAGTATGTTAACGAATCACATTATTTTACAAATTGATACTTTTTTGCACTATTCATGTTGTTTACAACAGCAAAGGTGGATGTTTGGGGTTTATATCACAACTACTTAACTAAAATGATGTTTAAATTTTCAACCGTGCTAGTATTTACTTAGGGTACGACTTAAGAAGAGACTCATTAACCTTACACAAACACATTAATGGACTCTCAATTTACCCCGATTTCTCATTCAAACCTCCATACATCTCCTTCATTGCTTCCCGCCTTCAAATAACTACGCCTAATTATTGGGGCGGATGCCAGTCAAACCAGTTTATTTATGGGGTATACTAAGGAAACCTCTCACTGCGTTTTCGACTGACTGCCGAATGACAGGGCCTACCCACCTTCAGTTTGATTGCTTCCAATTCAAGTAGTCCGTAAATACAGGGAGGAGAAAATTCTGCTAAAGTGAGATTTTCGAGGAAACGTGATTTTGTGAAGAGCACTAATTGGATGGATAGCATTTTTTAGAATTCTCTAATATAATAGCGTTTTTTAAAACTCTCAAGGACTGATTTGGACTTTTGAAAGGATCTGCGGATTCATCGCAGTAGCATGACAAGCACTAACAGCCTTATTTATTCAAAATTTTAAACCAAATGATTTTAAATACTGATTGTCAGTTCTTGTGTATGAAATAAATTCTATTGAGAACCTGCTAAACAGTTATCAATCATCAATCTATGTAAAATTGTTCCGTTACTGGTGACAGCCTGGCAGATAACGCAAAGCTGATGCTACTGTTCGTAGAAAACTTAAAGGCATATAGGTTCCTTGGTGAGTGTATGGATTTCGGAAAATCCTATGGACACGGGTAAAAATGGAATATGCTCGTACGAAACCTCAAGCTTCTGTTGTCGCATAATTTCCTGACCTAAAACCAGTTAAAAGTGTCACGATTTTTCCAGTCATGTTGTAAATACTCGAAGGATGGCTACTGAAGAACGAATACGTTTTTTGCGAAAATGTATCTCTTACTAAGCAAACAACAATAATATTTTTCCATCGATCGCAGATTAGCACGGAAGTAAACATCGTCAATGTACCTTTTGTATTCGAGAATATTATTCATTGTCACACTGAATAAACTTTCTCTTGGACTTTGATGAATAACCTGAATGATGATGCATCATTAACCGTGAAAGGCATTTGCACAGACATGCGATACATCAAAAAGATGATATTTTATTTCGAAAATAGAATAAAATATATCTTTTTTAGTGCAATCACTTTTCACGCAACATTGCGTAGATTGAAAATGTAATGTTAGAACTTGAGTTTCATTTTATTAATGGCCAACTTGAATATCAGATTGGTTTTATTCATTTGAGTGTGAAATGACGTATTAATCTAGACTTTAGTAACGAATTGAAATGTCAAGATTGTGTGAAAAATGCGTGATTTTAATTTATAAATTGGAAAATCTGAATCCATCGCAATCAATTTTACTGTCCTAAAAGGCAACAAATATCTTGCCAGTTCAGTCCACTCTCCAACTTCTGCGAGAACGGTCATAAAGATACAAATTAAACCGTAAAGCAATAAATAAAAAGGTGAGTTTGAAGGACTACTTAGGTCCGTTTTAAAAGTCCTCAGCTCACGGTGGCACTTTCGTGATTCTGTGAGAAAAATGTTGGAAAGAAACGTCTGGAAAGACTACATTTAAATGGCGTAATGACTGCAGTGGGTACCTAAGATGGCTTCCTCCCACGTAGAATTTATTACAAAACCTACCTACCAGAGACCCTCTCAGGGATAAAAGTAACTATTATTGTCATATTACTGTGGGTGTGTGACGCTAATAAATCACTTTGAAAACTTTGTGATTGATTTGAAAACACGTACATTTTCAGTAGTTTTCTTTATCATTTGCAAAAGTTACACGGTATCTACATGCTTTTACATTACTTGTTTCGATAATTTTCGAGCATGTGGGAGGGGATTTGTTTCCCTTTTTTTATGAAAGGCACCAAATCCAATTCCATTATTCCAATTCATCAGGCAAGGGCTCCGTACCATACTGTTTCATGTACAGGGCACCCATGCCCGCTGAATTGAGAAAATCCTTCTTAGTCGGTAAAAAAACGAAGCAAAAAGAGTATTTATCATAGAAGATGGAATTCTGTAGTATCTGCCTATCCCCATAGGAAAAGAACTTGATAAGGCAAGGAAATATGATCAAACAAACGTGATTTTTTCGTTCTCGTATTCGTATCTACACCAAGGCCTCCTCATTGTAAAATTTCTTGTTTACATTGTATGACAACGGCAAGTTTTTGCGAGTATCGAAAAATGCGGTATTGTGAATCAATCGCGCGAAAGTTCGACTTACATTTGGCCAGTTTTTCCTGTGATAATGTGGTTCCTCATGACCCACGCGTCTAGTGAACAAAAAAATACCTACTTCAGAAAAAGCTTACAACAATATCTCTGTATATTAAAACAAGCATTAATAATGACGAAGTGTTCAACAGACGGTCAATATACAACCATTTGGTATGCGCGGCAGGTAAATAAAAGCATACAATGCATTAATTAAAAATTTGTTTACAAAGTCCGTCAGCGTTGTTGAAGGGGCCATTATTTTGGCATTTTAATTAATTGACAGCAATAACACAGTGACGGAAGCCTGCACATAACCTGTACATGAATCTTTAAAATGCACACGTTTATCAACAGTTTTGTGTATAAAGCATGCGCAATATTTTTTACTTTGCATCTGTCAAAGGCTTCTGTGGAATTTTGTTTTGGTTACTGAGGTACGGCGTTGGTTGTTTTATTTTTAATACATCGTGAGTGTTAATGTTACGTATAAACAGGCAACATTAATAATATTGAAAAAATATACTAGTTACGTCTAAAATATTGCAAGATTAACTTGTTACTGCTGAGCGTGTGTTCGATGCTTTGCATTTATTTTATTAAATTTTAGTAATTAGTCTAAATCTGCCCACCATGCCTTCTTGACACAAAAATACCTAGTATTCCAATAAATCTTCAGCAATTTTAGAATTTATGACTTAGTTCGTTTGACTCTAATTTCATAATAATTATCTCATGTCACAATTTTTATCCGATTTAAAAAAAAAGCGGAGTTTCTCAATTCGTTTGGTTTTTTATGTTTGTTACCTCATAACTCCGTCATTTATGACCCGATTTGAAAAATTATAATTTTTTAACCTAAAAGGATCTTCTCGAACCATTTTAATTTTATCAAAATCAAGAACACTAGCGAATTTGGCAGTGGTGTTGTTAGGTATAGGATAGCACAAAAAGTGAAAAATGAAAAAAAAAATCCTTTTAATTTTGGAAGTCGATGGTTTTGGTAGTGTTCTCGTATTTTGACACCGACTTACGAAATTAAAGTTATTTCTTTTACTTTTTAGTATTTTATTTCTTAATCATTCTTCTTTCATAATTCGAAGTCGGTTGTATTTTTTTTTGTAAAAGTATTTTCTTACAAACATTAATTATCCTAAAATTAAGTAAGGTATCGAAGATTAAGATTAAGGTAAGGTATCGAAAATAAGGTAAGATATTAGAGTATCGACGCCGTAGCCTATAGTATCGTATACATATTATGTTTCGAAACTACAATTTTGTGTTTCCTATTTTTATCATAAGAGAAAGGTAATATTCCTAACGATGTCAATCCAAATGATGTACAGGAAAATTGAACTGCGGCCAGCAATAATATTAACTAATCTATCAAAAATATCTTCTGTTTGGACAAAAAAAAAAACTCTTTCCTCTCCGGTCATCCTTTAATTTTGCAATTGTGACTGCTCCAAAGTTACCATAAGCTGATAAAATTTTCGTTTTTCGTGAATTTTCTTAATTGTTAAAGTTGGTTCTACCCGTAGATGGGAGAGCAGCGGCCCGCCCCGCACGGCCCCGTAGAATTCGGCCCTGACTGGACACTCTCCCGCCGTTTATGAAGTTCCAAAAGTATGAAATAGTTCAATGCCCTATCACAATGATGAGACTAGGTAAGTATTGAAATACCTAGTAAATAGACTTTGGAATTTATGGTATTGAAATTAGTTAGGAGTGGTTGTAGAAATTCACAATATATGAAAGGGAAAATTAATAACTATATTTTAATTAATAATAGATCGTATAAGAAACCCTTACGCTAGCGTAACTGGTATAATGTCAATAGTTACTCTCACGATATTTCACACTCGCACTTAGAACAACACTTCCTTGAGTGACACCAGCGGCTTTTTAGTGAGTTCTAAAAAATTGGCGATGTAAAATCAGTGAAAATGAAAAAAAAAAAACACAACACGCTTTTTTGTTGCTAATTAAAAAAAAAAAGACGTTTTTCTGAGTGCTTGTGCTTAAACCTTTACGAGAAATGTGGAATAATCAAGAAAAAGAAAAACAAAAGTATTTTGGAAGTTCGTAGGAAGTAGGAAAGACGGCTAGCTTGGAACAACAGGCGATTATGGAAAGAGACGCGTTGCTTGGCTCTAGGGCACAAAACGAGACGGTCGATCACAGACCACAATATTTGCAGTCAACTAATTTAGGATAACCAAGTTAGGATTTATTAGGGCTATTTAAATCCGATATCCAACTTCTCTTGACTTCCGGTTTTTATTTTGTTGCTGACTCTCTGTACTCGGACAAGTTGTAGTAGAAGCAGCAACATTTTTTTTTTCAGCTTATTCACGGAAAACTCGAGAGATAAGCTGGCGTGGACATTATTTATTTTGGCATAATATTTTTTTTTTTTTTTAAATTATTTTTCTTAAGCATCTTTCAGAAACAAATTAGCAACAAATTGATCCCTATTTGATTGATCAATCAGTCCATTTCTAGTGATTTCCACGCTATCTTAATGAAAAGTTAGCGTTATTGCCGATTTTTTGCGATCGGTTGCAGCAAAAAAATTTAAAAAATGTAGCAACTAATTAGCAACAAAAAAGCAAAAAATTTCGGTGTTATTTTTTTTTATTTCTTTGCGTCGACATCATGCTCATATGGAGACATGGACCCCAACAGTCCTTAGACTGTATAATATGAGATAGATAAAGTCAACCCAACCCCAAGAAGCGCAACCTTTGTACAACAAGTACATCTGTAGACATAGTGTTCGTATCTGACCGAATCAATGGTCGCAGGTAGAGAATATAAATTTATGAACAAATAATACAAATAGGTATTGCAATCAAGAGTTATATACTCAATATGTAAATAGAGCTGAGAACCTCAATTATTTGAAAGCCTATCAAGAGATAGAAACCGCCCTTAAAGCACCCATCCGTCACCACTTCAGAGTGTTTGGGCTAGGGAGAAGAAGTGGCGCAAGAAACTGGATGGATCTGTCTGTTTTGTTATTAAAACTATAAACAACTAGGTTTGCCAGCGGCTCAGTTAGTGTCTTTGTGTATAATTAAACACAGTATCAGCCTTGGAAAACATTAGAACAATAAAAGACTTGCCCCATTTGCACTAGCACGCACACAAACTAACATATTAAATGCTAAATTATACTAACTTATATTTAACTTAATAAATAGCCCTAATAATTCCTAACTTGGTTATCCTAAATTAGTTGACTGCAAATATTGTGGTCTGTGATCGATCGTCTCGTTTTGTGCCCTAGAGCCAAGTAACGCGTCTCTTTCCATAATCGCCTGTTGTTCCAAGCTAGCCGTCTTTCCTACTTCCTACGAACTTCCAAAATACTTTTGTTTTTCTTTTTCTTGATTATTCCACATTTCTCGTAAAGGTTTAAGCACAAGCACTCAGACGTTTTTTCTACGTGCGCACGTTCGCGGCTATTCCGATATCGACTTTAAGAAGCTGTTGTGAAGCAGGTTGCATTTCAACTAACGTAGAATATTGCATCCGACAACCGATTGGCACATTTATGCATTTTAAACGACATATTATCATGTAAGGCAATTTAAAATAGATAACATATTTTGGAATTTTCGAAATAATGTGAAAGGGTTGCTCTTAACATTAAAAGGACAACTTTAGATCCTTCTAAGAGTTCGACAGCATGTACCTAAAGCGTTTCGAAACAAATTAAATATTTTGTACATTTGGAGTGACGGATACTCACACAGTGAATACATATTATTTTCTTTTACAGTTTTCCGTGTTTGAGATCTGTGAGAAACGAATAATTTCAGACGCAAGAATAACGTAAAATTCGAAGGCAAAAAATAAATTATTTCATGGAAGTCAAATAACATTATTTTTCCATCCCTATACATTTTTGACGTTTTGACAATCGCTTTCGCCATGCTGCTATCACCACAATGACACTTAGCTCCTCAAGTTTCTGATGGTTTCGATGAATGCTCATCATGCTCTAACGTCTGTTCCTATGACATTCAAATTTTTCTCTTAGTTCTACCATCTCAAGCATAATTTGAATGCTGATGTCGAAATGCTAGCACCTCTAGCCGTACTCTAGTTAGCAAAATGACAAGTGCCATGACATCCGGTGGCAACCGGTCATTAAGCTACAAGTCACTCACTCCTCATCCACAGATAAGCCCATGGTGTTTAATATACAGATATAAACAGTATTTTTTAAGAATTACATAATGTAAACAGAATTTCCTTCCCAAAAAACTTAGATAGGCCATTTGCCTAGTATTTTACCAACTACACTGGGGTCGGCTACCATTTAAACCGCGGCTGCCTATTAAACTTCCACAGCTTATTAATAACTAGGTAAAACGGTATTTCTTGGCAAGACTGGTGTCATATTTTCTGGCTTAAAACAATCTGTAACGACTGCCAACCAAACATCTTCAAATTAAAATTTAGATAGGTACGTGATCAAAAAAAAAATAACCATGTTATACCTAGTACCTAATTTAAATTATAATGTGTTTACCTAATACCCTTGTATCGGTTCCAAGGGTGTATGTGTCAAAGTCATGTTTTAGAATATCTAGTAAACATAATGGAAGAACAGCCATCAATCTACCGTGAGACGGAATTAACTTCCGAACAAACTGTTGTTACCGCTAATTGGGAGAGGCGTCTACTTCGATTCCTATTTAATTACCTTAATTAATGAGTTTCTGATGTTTATTTTGCTACACTAGCTAATAATTTGTAATATTCAAAAGTGATATTAGTGTGTATTTTGGTTAATTTACTAGATTTTAACCCGATAAGTGCCTTCTTTAGGTGTGCTTGAATTTGAAAGTGAATTAAGAAGACAAACTACCGAGTTTCAATATCAACGAAAATTTTAATATTGTTAGTTTACCTATACCACTTAGATAATATTTTTTTACCACTTTTTGAATTCGAATTGCACCAAGTACAGGTACTGAAAATAAATTGTGTTTTACGACAAAAAAGTGCAATTCAATCACTTCACATTTAACCCAAAATCACCGTGCTGCAGGCAAATCGAATGCCAAGTAGAGCGATCATGTACACACAATGGTAATCCAAACTGATCAATAGCGCGTACACCATTTACGGCCATCATTGGTCGTTATGTGAATCGCAAATAAGATCGAGATTCGGTAAGCGATTGAGCGACCGAAAGGTAATATAGAATTCAGCAGAGTTCGAAAGGCAGCGATGGTCACAGAGATAAGGTCATGTGAATGGGCAGAAGGAAATTTTTATCACTAGTATGTATACGGGCGATCAAGTGAATGTTTTCGCCGTATTGTATTCGGATATGTGTCATCGGGGATATTGAGGCGGTTTGGTGTACAGAATTTGGGGCTTTTTGGGTTTTAGATATAAAAGTTCAGCGTAGCATGTGGTCGCGAAGTGTCATCTATATCAAGTGATCATCTGTCTAGCCTTGTCGCAACTATATTGGGCTCAGCTTCTAGCCTAACTCGGTTCAACTGAATACCAGTATTTTATGAGTATCGAATGCCTATCTGACTTCCACGACCCATTAGCTAGGTACCTAATACGGTAATGGTAGTAAAGGTAAATAATATGGTTAATATAAATTGTTAATCGTGCGACCAAATATGACACGAATCTTTACTTCTTAACTTATCTATACTAATATTATAAAGCAGAAGAGATTGTTTGTTTGTTTGGTTGAACGCGCTAATCTCAGGAACTACTGGGCCGATTTGAAAAATTATTTCAGTGTTAGATAGCCCATTTATCGAGGAAGGTTTTAGGCTAAATATCATCACGCTAAGATAAATAGGAGCGGAGCAGTAATGGAAAATGCGACGCAGACGAAGTTGCGCGGGTCAGCTAGTGTATGTAATGATATTTCTACTAAGTGTAACTATTGCTGGAACTGCTTTCGGGAACGTAGGTTGGTAACTTAGCTATGTCGGCGTTACGGGAATCGTCAAATCAAAAATGAGTACTTGTTTCACGGAGATGGAGTTAGTTTATTATAAATAAATTACAGAGAGCATGCCAAGTACTCATTTTTGATTTGACGATTTCCGTAACGAGTGGAACTGTGTATCATTGATACACACTGCAAAACATTAATCTTCTCACAGTCGGAAATACTTTCAAGTTAAACAATAAACCCTGAGTGATCCTTACTCAGCACTACGCCTGCCAAACTCATCGAATCAGTTTCGTTTCATTCCATTTCTTTGAGAATTTTCGATGACCCAATATTTGATATCACGATTTGCAGTTTTCAATAACCTTTATTTAGTAGAAAGTACTAGAAATAACAACACTCAAGAATTATTGAAGCAATATGTAACACAAAAAAAATAAAAATTGCTGTCATTACTTTGAAAATTGGTCTTGCCCATAAAATGCATATTGGGGGCCGATTCACCCGCGTCCTTAAGAGAATCCCTAGACGTGGTCCCTGGTTGGTGCTAAACAGGTGACTCTAACCGCCTCCGTGGTCTCGTGGTTATACCACCTTATTCAGACCCAGAGGTCCCGGGTTCGATTCCCAGCGGGGGCAAATTTTTTGCTCGGTTTGGTTGGTGGTAGGACTTGTTCTAAGTCCGCCTGGCAAGCTACCACCATCATGTCTAAGTCTGTCGCCATAACAACAATGTTAATAGCATTGTTGTGTTCCGGCAGTTAGAGGTATGATAGTCAGTTCCTCTGTGTAAGAGGATTCCGGGTGAAACTCGCTTCCTTCGGCCTAATCATCACTTTCCATCAGGTGAGATTTGGGCCAAGAGCTCTCCCGTTTTGTATAAAAAAAAAAAATGCACCGTATGTTAATTATTATCCTAATATGTAAAATCCTTCCGTTACAAAGTGACTAACAGACAACGCACAGTCGAAACTACTGATCGTAGAAAACTAAATTTGGTATGTAGCTTCCTTACACTCGGTAGAGGAGCTGCACTAAGTGAGGATTTCCCGAAATTCCTACAGGAACGGGAAAAACGGGAGATGCGCGTATGAAGTAACGGGCACAAAGTAGTATTAAGTAAAAGAGAATGTTTCAATCACGTTCTCGTTTCAGTAGGCCACAGGGCATAAAAATTTGACCATACCTACAGGTTTAAATGAGATATTCGAATGAATACATGTGGTGTCAAGATACGTTAATCAGCCACAACATCGGAACCTTATAACAAGAAAATGAAGAGTCATAAAAACAAAAACTTACTATATTGTTTAAGCTGTGTCCATTCGCCTCACCATGGTGCAATATCCAGCGTTATATATAAGGTCTGTCAGTCAACAGCGTTTTGAGTTAGGTCTACAGCAGACAGATGGACTGACGGGTCGAGGACCGACCACGTTTTTTTACTCTGTGACAAATGGCCCCTTTTGCCGCTCCCGTAATTGGTCGAATTTATGATATAGAAGAAAACTTAGACGCGCTGTTTTTCAGGGCCTGTGAAAAACGGTTTTCATTTTTTTCCATGATTTTCCTCTTGAAATAATTATTTTTGAGTTAGGTAGTTTCTGTCACGGATTAAATTGTACTGGTTGAGTTACTGTTTCTTGTTTTTCACCCTTTTTGTTGAAATGTTTCATTCTGAATGTTATGATAGGCTACTTAAAAAAACATCTTGGTGTTGGATTACCAATAGTACCTATGTAATAATGTAATATGTACTTCCTACAAAAATAATAAAAATATGATAGTTGGTAAAGAGTTATATACGATTGTGGCTCGTGTCTTTTTTGCTGCTTTTTCTGGAAACTAAAAAGAGAAAAAGCGTCTTAGGATACATTATGTATTACATTTCACTTTGATATTATGAGAGTTTGAAGCTGACTTGAACAGAATTTGCAACCGCTGCTTAACCGTATTTCGAGATAAGCAAAGTTAATGTCAATAAAACATCTTCTCTGAACTTTGAAAGTAATATAGACGTAAACAGTAAAACTATTATAATGGTGGCTACAGACTGAATTATGTATTAGGTATAGAATATAATGAAGTGTGTGTGTGTGTGTGTGTGATCATCAGCCTAGTGCTGGACACAGGCCCTTTCAATCGACGCCTTTCATTTCAATTATAGACAAATCTCGTCTAGTTGTTACCAGCTACCTTGCGAAAAAGGTCCCTCCAACTAACTGAGGGCGCCCCACCTAACGTTTGCCGATTTGCAGTCTCCACTGAAGAATACACATACTTATTCATATCATATATCGCTATTTAAACTAACTAACTGTGGTGAGAAATATGACACGCGGGAAGACCTTGTCCAGGATTTTATTATTCTTGGAGTATGACTAAGGATATTTTTCGATAAGGCCCATATTGTTAAAGTATGACAATACGAAGATTTACATAATGCTGCCTTGATTTAGGTCTTAATCTAAATGCAAAAATCAGTTTATTGATCGCCAATGTAGGTCTAGGCTTTGATTAACTAGATAACGCTTTAATTGGCTTTGAACCTAAGTAAGGACATAGTTTATAGCGATCCGTAATAGTAAGTGCCAAAAGTTATGTCTGTTGGTACTTGTAAATATTATCCCGATTAATTCCACTACTATTATAAATCCTACAGTTTGTGAGGATGGATGGGTGTTTTTTTGTTACTCTTTCACGTCAGAACGTCGTTTCACGTCTTTATGAAGTTTGGTACAGAGGAAGATTATAGTCTGGAATAACACAGAATTATTTTTTTTCGTCACTTACGCTAACGGACCCGTGGGCGACAGTTAGTTGTGATGTAGACTTCAAAGTCTAAAAATATTTATCACAAGCTTTTTCTCGCGGTTTTCTTATTTTCTCGTTCATGTGAACCAGGCTTAATAAAAGGTACAGACATTTTATAAAACGCAAAGAAACCGAACCAAATTCCAGCAGAAAAATTCACGCGTTGAAATTAGGTTTCCTGCATACATTAAGTTAGTATCTGATGAAGCTAACTGCCCGTTTCTCCGGGTCCGTTCGCTGCCACAATGGTATTTACCTTTATAGCTCTGTCGGTTCGCAACGCTTACATCTTGATATGCATCTGAGCGAGTTGCCTCGTCAGCTGAGCGCGAAATCGGGTTAATTCACGACGGAAACGTCCGAATCGTGAGCGAGGACTCTTATTCTATTTTTGATATTTTTGCTGAATATTTTTTGTTGTTGAATAAAAATATATTCGTGTATTTTTTGGGACGGTTTACAGTTTTAACGTTGTTTTCGTATTACATTATTTTGTAGGCTACCCCTATTTTATTTAAAGGAAAATATTTTGTTCCATCTGTTGCGTATTGAGTTTTTATGTTTTACAATCAATATTTTTTTAAAGATTTCTCTTTTTATAAACTTTATAATAATTAAATCCAACTAGCTTTCAACTTGGTCGACTTCTTAACAACTCAAAATTACCTACCTATAAATGGTTTAAATGAAATTAAGTGCTTTGACTTTGGCTAACCTGTCTTTCTAATTTCAATGAAAGTTAAATACTAGTTCTAGGACACTTGTAGGACGATTGTGTTTGTGAAAAAACCGGCCAAGTGTCAGTCAGACTCGCACATGAAGGGTTCCATATCATAAACCATAATTTTTATTATTTTTTGTTAAAGCGGCTATAGAAATGCACAATCTGTGAAATATAGAATAGAATAGAATAAAATACTCTTTACTATGTACATCATTTAAGTTACAGGAAAAATAGATGAAGAAAAAACAAACAAAAACACAAATGAATAGGTATTACAGTTCTAGAGATATAGCTCGCTGATAGACGGACGCCCGGGCAGACAACAGACAGCAGAGGCTTATTAATAGGGTTTCGTTGGTTGCTCTTTGAGTGTGGAACCTTAAAAATAGATAGAAATATTAAAATTGGTAAATACTGTGTTCAAAATGATCCTAATAAGTTGAACAAGCAACCAATGTCACACGCATAATCTATAAATATGTCACCGGAAAATGAAAAACTTAAGATTATAAAATAACTTGATAGATTGTAAACTTTCGATAAACTGTCAACTGGACATTTGGAATGCTTTTTTACGCTACACAATTTGATGATTTATGATTTCTCGATTTCATTCCGAGGAATTGTGAACTGAAATAAAATGGCGACCAATCAGTGCACAAGTCTACACGAAACAGGCTCTCAGCGGTTTGTTTATATGTGACGTCACATGTATTTACACCATAGAATTATGTGTCAAATGTCAGTTATAAACGATGATAATAATTAGATCAAAAGAACATTATACTAAATAAGAATGTACTAAAGGAAAGAAAAATCCAAATTTTTGGCCTTTGTTTTTTTTTATTTCGCGAAATTGGAATCGACTTCATTCAATTTGTAACTCTATGGCGTACCTGTGACGTCACATCCAAACAGACCAATGAGAGTCTAGTTTCTTGTAGAACTTGTGCTTTGATTGGTTGGCATTTAATTCAGTTCACAATTTCTCGGAATTAAATCGAGAAATTATAAACTATCAAGTTTAGATGCGTAAAAAAGTATTCCGAATGTTCAGTTGACAATTTATCGAGAGTTCACAAACTATCAAGTTAGTTTATAATCTTACGAAGTTTGCCACTTTCCGGTGACATAAATATAGCTGTAGCAAACCTCAAGGGAAGATTCCCATATTCTGTCAAACTTATTTGCTTTGGTTGGGTCAATCTTTGTAGAGACTTTGTAAGTCGCCACGTCAGCGTTTGTTAGGCCTTCCTTTGTGTTCTCGAATTTCCACAGTCAATATGTCATTTGATGGATCTTTTGCATATCCCTCTATATAAGTGGGTACCCAATTCTTTCGCGTATCATATTCGACTTTGATTTATTAAAAACTGAGCGAGTTCTTCTTTTAATAAGTTGGAAAAGAATGTCTTAGACATTGTTGACATCATCAGCTTAGTCTTTTCCTAACTATATTGGAGTCAGGTCCCAATAAAACCGGATTCAGCTAAATAACAGTATTAACGTGGAGCGGCTGCTTACCAGACCTTCACAACCTATTAACTGTGTAAAACTACTTTGGCAAGACTGGTGTCAGATTTTCTGACTTTTGGCAATCCGTAACGACTGCCAAAGATATCCAAATTCAATTTCAGCGTGCTTTCCGAGGCACGGAGGAATCTCTGTATGTTAAGATGATCTCCCATCCACAAACCAACTTCGGCAAGCGTTGCTTGATATTAAAGATCAATCCGTGTGGCTGCAATATTTTATCCGCGAGTTCTTTAGACATTGTTGATGTAGCAAGAAAACCAAAATAAAATAAAACGTCGGCTCAGAATAAGCCCTTTGATGCAGAGCCCGGTGCACGACCGCAAATATAGATGGACCTAATTAACTTTGGATCGATTTTGTCCAGATTCCGTACCAGTTCCTTTATTTTCTGTTAATGTAAATAATTGAACAGAGCTTTAACCGAACAGAAGTTATAAAAACTCCACTGGGGATTTAATTTTCATTGGTATCAAGTGTGTTCAGCTTTTTAAACCTTTGTTTTAGTTAGCAAAGCTAATAGACCCGTCGATTAGGTCTCAGAAATAGGACTTGGTTCTTTCCACTCGATTATTAAACGTTCGCTATTAGAGAAACAGATTGCAATCTAAAATGTAACAAAGGAAAACGTACTATTTTTAAATTCCAGATCACAGGTTCGGTATAGTGCTGCCTAATAAATATTTACGTTCCCTCACTATAACTACTACAAAATTGTATAAAATGGAAATTATTCATGAAACTAAAATAAACGTCTTGGAAAAGAAACGCCTCAATTTTGTTGCTTAAACGTTAAAAGCTGCAGCTATGAATTTTGTATGAAAATTGACGTAACCGAAGACGCAGTATGAAATTTTAAATCACGACAGGATTTATTGCAGCGACGTCATGTTTTATAGTTCCGGGTCTCCGTATTGTGTTAAGGTTTATTGGAATAACATAAAGCTTTTGTCTCCTTGGTGTTAGGAGCCGGAAACCTTGGCACGATTACTATTGATACAACCGTATTACGTGGCAAGGAATACACATTATTTCTTTTAAGAAAAACCTTTGTGCGTGTTTGGTGATATAAGATATTTTAAATTATTATGACCGGGTTCATTATATTAACGTTGTTTAGTTAACAATGGTCGGCAGTAGGCATGTTGCGTGGTACTTACCGACACCCGCATCGTCATAATATTTGGCTGCTAAGGCTTGTTAAATGTCCAAAGTTATTTCCACGATCGTCATAAAAAATTACGACTCAGTTTATAGGAGTAACAGCATTTACTGGGTAAAGGTCTTGTCGCATTTATATTTAAATGAACTTTATTGTGAGTCTGGAATACAAATTTGTGATCTCGACAGCAGACCAACGCTTCGTTGTACTATGTAATTACAAAATGTAAAGTCTTAAGTTTACTTTTGTGTTACATTGCTTCTCCCAGAGCTTTTACAGTTAATACTTCCAAATGAATTTGTAATAAGGGCGCAATGTATTCTAAAATGTGACTTAAAGTTCTGAAGTTTCGTATTTTCTTAGTACAGTTCCCTGCAATTCCCAATTTTACATAACTTCGTTCCGCAGCAATTGGCGAGGTCATTTTATTCCGAGTTTCGCTATCGCGACTTCTAAGTCTACTTTAAATTTCAAGTTTGATTTCACATTTATTATGCTTAGCGCTTTTGTTCTCAATGTCGTGAATGTCGATTAGATTGGGTCGAAAGTTTGTTTTTAAAATATGCGGATTAAGTCCGAAAATGAATTTTCATATTTAACGAAAATCTTTTTAATGGAATTGAAATATTTTGATGTCTAGACTTCGTATTATGCTAGTTAAGATTTTTGTGTGATTAAAAGGCTATACTCGTATGTTGTGATGTGATTAACATCGAAATCAAAACGGATTATAAATGGTTTGGTAAGAGTACATAATAGACAGCTAGAATTTTGTCCCTTAGTTATTAATTCCATGCAGCTCTCGATACATAGAAGCAACACCACTAATGATATTAATTAAAATTAACGAGTCAACGTTCATGTCGAATCAGGGAAGGGACTAGACTATAATATGCAAATGGTAGCCCACCGTATTACTGGGCGTGCTGAGCATGACTTAAATACATGGTGACGTCATGTCACACAGTTGAAGGGATCTAATTTACAAGTTAATGAGGAAGAGAAAAGCTCTCCGTGTTGGTTTACGTTTGAATGAGGAACACATCGGGTGCTGCGTTGCGACCGGCCAGTGTCCTTTTGTTTTGTATGTAGTGTGGCGTTTGTTAATGGAAACCAAATCAAAAACAAGCCGTGAAAAAATAAAGCTGCAGTTTTAGTTATAACTAGACCTACGTTTCAGGGAAGTTTGTTTTTTTCTTTTTCTTGAGTTTGGTTCTATGTTCGACTGTATATATTTTTTAATGTGTGTTTACTGATTTTTCCGCCAATTGTGGACCGATTTTCAAAATTATTTTTATTAGAAAGCCTTCTTTAACTCCTGAGGTGGTCTCATTATCACCAAGGTAGAAATTGATGATGAGATAATAATAATAAATAATAATAATAATAATAATAATAATGGTGCCCCATTACATTTGAAATTTCTAACGGGGCCTCTGCGAGTTGGTTTCGGCCCCTCGTACGCCTACCAAAGGACCGGGTCTCCAGAGACCCGAGAAAGAAAACAAAAAAAATAATAATAATAATATCCTTGGACATTTCACACAACGCCATATAGTCCCAAGCTAAGCAATCTAATGCTTGTGTTATGGTAACGAGATGGCTGATAAACTACTTAAATACATATTTTTTTTGTAAATACATACATATTATAGATAGAAAACACCCAGACTCGGAACAAATACATGTAGGTTGTACAAATATTTGTTTATATCTCAAGGAAATTGAGAGTTTGTCTTTATCATATTGCATCTACAACTATTTTTCTCCGCATCACCCAAAGATTGACTGGTAGAGAATGCCCAAGGCATTAAGTCCGCCTCTGTACATGTGTGTGCGTAAAATATTAAATAAATAAAATTTTATAGGCACGTACCATGTCTTTTTGATGCAATTCAGATATGTTTGCCTGGTAATTATCACCTCATATTGTTTAGCTAATAATGGAAGGGTAAGCTCGCTCCATCGTAGACTTTGTCCCTGTCATTTCTGACCAAGGTCAAGAGCAAACCCAACTCAAATAAAAAAAAAAGTATAAGTCAGAATTCTAGAAAATATATTTTATTAGCGATATTTTCAGAAAACGAAAATACCACACATAATAAATTGAGAATACATTTATCACTGAATAAAACAGTTAAATACACTAAACTTTCAATAAATCAACAAATATACTAAACTAACAAGAAATAAAATACAGCATAAAAAAAACTTCTTTTATACTTAAAGTATTTTGTACTATGTATTGTAAAATGATTGGTTTTTTTTTTGGAAATTGGTTGTATTTTTTTTTGGTAAAAAAGTAGTTTTTAATTTTGATAATTGGCCTTCTGAGGCTCTAAACGAAGTGCTACCTATTCTATTAGCGATGGCGATTTTTGGAATGTCAAAATATGTGGGATTGATGACATCATCACATATCGTCAGCATTTGTAAATCCCATATAGATATTTTTGACGTTTTGACAATAAGCTTCGCTACACTACCGATGGCAGAATGTCACTTGCCTAGAGCCTCTGAAAGCCTATTCCCATGCCCAAAAGGTGTTCAAATTCAAATCGGCAAATCTTGTAAAAAATTCCTAAATTTAAAAAAAATGAGGTGTTTTTGACCGTTTGCGAATGCTACGCGAATACGAAAAGGTCTCTTAAAAATACGTTAAATGTCTTCAGCTTCTGAAAAAGTAAAAATACTGACGAAGATCTCTTTCCTTTTAATATAATCGCAACTATGTAGAACCTTAATTTAAAGCGTTTTTTTTTTCAGAATACAATATTCCCTATATACATTCTGACGAACTATGCCTGCGAGGTTTAAAAAAATGACACTTTCGTGTTGGTATTGGAATAATTTATTTGCGGTCCTTTTGCTTATGTTTTACGATCAACGCTTGTTGACTTTTCTTATAGGGTAATATGTTATCGAGTTAACTTAGGTAACATATTCCATTCTAGATAATAGGGTCTAAAAGGTCACATGTACAGTAACCTCTTGGTTAGTCCGGTGACACTGGCTAAGACCTACTAATATGTACTGAGCGGCTTGTGGCAATATTGACTAGCACACGGATTAACGTCCCTTAGGACCAAATATGAACTGATGTATATTAAGATGAAATATTTAAAGGGTAAGATTAAAAGCACTACGAGGGTTACGAGAGGCAGACAAAAAGAATTGAACAAATGAACTGGCGAATAGGGACACTGACTTGACCCATTTTAAAATTACATTGATGATAAAAAGGAAAGGGTAGATTATGAAGCTGATATGTGCAGATTTATTGTATGCGGGATAAAATACTGTAGCTTAAATAAAAAATAGCCGTATTTTGCCGTATTTTTAAATAGCCGCAAATAGCCGTATTTTGAACTGTTTCAACCGTTAATACCCTATGGCACACCCACTAAAACAGAAATTAAAATATTATACCAACATTACAAAGAATAAAAAATCACAACAAAAAAGTTTCTACGTAACGGTGACGTAGCGTAGGGTATTAACGAATGAAACAGTTCATGGCACGCGGGCGTGCCCACGGGTGCTGAGCGGTTAAATGTTTTAAATAAGAACATACATCCTCATATAACGCCATAACTTCATTAACAGTAAACTGCAGAGGTTGTAGCATATCCCTTATGAATATGCAAAGCACGTGGTTAAGACACTTAAATTAGCTCGTTATTCAGCGATTTACATATATAATTGTATGGTTTTAATGAGAAAATACAATGTTGCTCTATTAGGTATACTAATTAAAACTTATTGATTTTCTTATATTTTATTTCTTACTTTCTTAGGAGGTTTATTAGTATTATTTATTTATGTTTCAAGAATTAATTTTTTCATAAAATAATATTATATTTTAAGGGATAAGCTTTAATTTAAATTTATATAAATATTTAAATTAGATAATTAAAATTTATATAATTTATATTGTTAAATAATTTTAATTCTACTGAATAATGGATTGAAAGTCGTATGTTGTGAAGGAAGCTGTTAATGAAATTACAGAATAATTGTTTTGATAATAGATTTGGGCCTCCACAACGCTACAGACTATATTATTATGAAAGGCACCTTTATTCATGTTTCATGTAACTGAATAAAAAAAATGTAACTGTAGGAATTAGATCTCTAAATCAAGCACTAGACTAATCTATTAGTCGAGATTGTTGCAATCCATTACGCTACTCCAAAGACCGTTTCAAATAAAATGCTCAAAGTTAGAAAGACTTATCTGTCAATAATGGATGTTCATCCCACCATGAAAGTAAACCAGCTTAAAAAGCGTTTTTTTCTTATTTCGGCTAACAAAGTAATTACGTGAGAAAAATAATGCCTCTGCTTAACTTTTTAATCCCCGTGGAGCCGAATTTATGAGCAAGAAATTGTGACGCTAAATTCTCCTTAACACGTTACAGCGGTGGAAATATTTCCAAAAATGTAAAATACTGTGGCTAGGGACCTATTTAGTTCCACAAGTATTTTACTACCGATGCCGATGTTGGCAGGGAACTGTTTGACCCGTACTCGTCTATAAAGATTTTTTGTAACTGCTTTATACTTAACTCTCCGGGTCCAAAATTTATTTTCCGTGCGTAGCTATAATATAATATTTATAGCACGGCCATTAAAGTATATTGTAGCACTAAAATTTCAACTAATTTAAAGTTCGGCAAAAATAGATGTTCGCTTGTTATAACCCCCGCTGCGAGGAGGTCAACACAACAAAAAGGCAAAAAGTGCTCTTCAAGATTTCACGACTCTGCAAAAAAGATTTATATTTAGAGATAATTTCAAATTCGGCACGTTACTTGGCGGTAAACATACCGAACAAAAGGTCGCTCCCGTAGAAAGTATTTGTGAAGAAAATTAATGTTTAATATAAGATCGAAATCTTAGCTTTCCATCCCCGAAGGCCGTCGGTGGATATTTTGCATTAAGATGAGGATGCCGTAATTTTTCTGATAAATATTCTGCATAAACAATGCGTAACCTATTTCATGGCAAAATCCTCGATATTGTTAATCCGTGCCAAATTGGGCACTTATTTTTTATTACCTTAACAAAAGTTTTCTATCTTTGGTAATGTTGACGATGCTTTAGAAAAGTCAATATATTAAAACAAATATTATTAATATTTTCCGTGAGTTTTTTTTTCATTTTGTTTATTTTAATTACTTTTAGGTCAACGCAACACTTTTTATTCCTCTAGATTTCTGTATTATTCGTCATTTCAGCAAACCACAGTATTTATATTTGCAGTTATCTTCGTTTTTCGTGTTAAATCAGTAAACTTAAGTTTTACCAAGTAACCTTTATCTATCTACACATAATAAAAACAGTAAATCTTGAGATGTGTGATAACGATTGGCGCAAAAACTACTGAACAGATTTTGTTCAAATTTTGCACAAATAATCTTTATAGGTATAGTCAACATACTCAATACTTTATTGCATTCCACAATGCCACATATAGGCTATATATTATCACGCTATGTGCTATGGAGGACGAGCAATAATCAAAAATGTGTGATTTGAACGAGAAAGTGCACATGGTTCGAACCCCGCAAACAGATAGTATTTTTTGTATTTATTTTATCTTTGGAACTGGATTTTTACACCATTATATTGCCAAAATAATAATAAAATGGGTTTTTGCGTACTAAAAATAACATTTTACTTATAATTTGTCATTTTTTCAAACAGCTCAGCGAGGGATTGTTATAAGACTTATAGATCTAACCTCAGCAATTATTACCATCACGCTATACATTTGGGGGGGGTAGTAAGCAGTGAAAAGTCATGACATAAATATGATAGACTATTTTAACAAGTTCTCAACAGCGGTCGTAGCCCGTCGGGTATAGACTGCCTTTCGAATGACAAGGTGTGGGTTCATATCTCATCAGTCGTAATTATTTTTGGATTTTATTTAACTTATGCATTTCCTTACTCTTCTCATTCTTCTTAATATTTTCAAATATTTATAACGTGTCATTGTTTTATTTTGGTTAGTTTAGTATGATATTACAAATATAAACGCGTTTTAAATTATAGTATTAACAGAACCTATTTTCTGTTTTTCTGTAGGTATTCCTTTTCACATCACGTTAAAAAGTAAAAAACCGCATGAATATAACTTTAACACAAACCTGATAGGAATTGTAGCAATGTTTTAGAAGATTTAACTTATCTACTACGTAACGCCGATACCCGTAATGCCATCTATTGACCAAAATAGTACCTACTATCAACAGGGTGAAAATTACTCCAAAACATATTGTTTTAGTAAGAAGTGGTACTTTCCAAGGAATAAAACACCATCATATTCTTTAGAATGAACTTCTATTTTAATGTAAAAAATCCGGAAAAGTGCAAGTCGAACTCGCCCACCGAGGGTTCCCTACACATTTGTAGGAAGGTACAAGGTATTATTTGAAATAAAGGCTTTCTTTAAAGTATTTATTTAATTGCAGTAAATGTGTAGTTTTCAGATTTTTAAGTTCTACGTCAACGGAAAATACCCTAAAAATTTTGATTACCTCGAGAGTGTCGAAATGTACATTTTATGTAGCATTTACGGTCGTATCTTTATTTTACGTTGACTTAGACGTTTTATAATTTCACAGCTTCAAGGGACTGTAGTTCTGAGTATATTATTTCAACTCAATACCTCCTACCGTTCCCGAGATAGTCTTGATAGACAGACGGGCGGACGGTCAACAAAGTGATCCAACATCATATTCCATAGATGGCGTTATACATTTGATCTCACTTTTATATCGTGGATTTTGTTCGAAAGAGTCACCGCAGCCCTGGAACACAAAGGGCAAGAAGGAACACGGATGCATTTTAGTCAGTAAGAGTCTGACACACCCTCCTGCTTTGCCCAGAGCGGGAGGTCATTTGATGATTTTCCATTTTTTAATAAAAGAGGTCACGTCATAACAACCACGATTAGATGGCAAAGTCCAATGGTAGAGGAGTCGAAAGAGTTGCATCAGCTCCGCTGTATATATTGGGTTTCTGGGTTGTAAAAATATAATTGTTTCGATTTGCGTTCCTAGATCGAAATAAATAAAAAAATCAACTTGATTCATCAAGATTGGCGTGAGTTTCAAGAGCATGGTTAAGTAATTTTAGATGATAGCATTTGCTGACCGGTTGCTTCACAGCCTGGATCCATTTCTTCTGTGTACGGGGAAGCAACATCAATACGCAGAATATTAAGAAATGTTATCAGATTCAATTTTATGATTTCTATTTAGAAATTTAAAAACTTTGTAAAGGCACACGGCTGAAATTCACATATATCCAACAAATTGTTTAATTTTAAAACTATTCAATTACCGGTGAGCCTATGAAACATCATGACCAGCACAGGGCCAGAAATTATCCACTGCGGGCTTCACTCTCCAGTGGAACAAGGGGAACTATAGATCCCTAGGCATTTTTTTTATTTAAAGATCGTTGCCCCACACTAGGAATTTCTCCTGTATCGTGGGTGCGTTGACAAACATAAAAAGTCACAAACACAAAAAGCCAGACTCGTAACAACTATCTGTAGAATAGAATAGAATAGGTACTGTCTGTAGGTCATACAAATATTAGATCCGTGCGGGAATCGAACCCACGACACGCGACGCAGCAGCCAATCGCTCAACCACTGCGCCAATCGTGTCGTTCATTGACGACACAGACGAACTTGCGAAGATAGGTTTTGAGGTGGTGGAGCTTTTTTTTTAAGGATGGTATATCGTCAAATGACTCCTCTCGCTCTGGGTAAAATAGGAGGAAGTGTCAGACTCCTATTGACTAAAACCCATCCGTGTACCTTCTAATGCCCTTTGCGTTCCAGGGTCGCGGTGATCTTTCGAACCAATCCGCAACCCCGGCACTGACCCGGGAGATAGGGGCCGATAGCCCCATCTGTTTTGATGAAAACTCCTCGAGGCACGCGTGGCACACAGCGCACAGCTTGACATAGCTATTTTAGACTGCCTGCAATCTACAGCCGAATTCACGTACGAAACTGAGAATACAGGTCCAGTTCTACCACCTTTGGGCACGCCACAATTGCGGCGGTAAGTCCCCTTTTTGAGGAGTGGCAAAAGCAGCGCCACAGCGTCTTCACCTTCCGCCTGACGCAGGTACTCACCGGTCACGATTGTTTCGGGAGATAACTATTTCGGATTCAGCGGGAGGACACGACCGGGTGTCAACACTTTGAGGATCACCTGGATGACACGGTGGAACATAAGGTGGATATCTGCCCTTCATGGGCGGAGCACCGCTGGGTCCTCATCGAGGTGATAGGCGGCGGCGACCTCTCGCGACCGGCCCTGATTCAATTTATGCTCCGGAGCGAGGATGCATGGGAAGCGGTACGAAGCAGTAATGCTAGCGAAGGAGGAGGCCGATTGCGTGAGAGAGAGGGAAATCTCACGCCCCAGCCGCCGCAACAGAAGAAGACGCCCTGGGCGACGGGAGTCACCGGGCGATTCCCTGCCACTGTAGGCGCGGGCCTGCGGACGGCGAGCGTTGGGTGGCACGCTGTCTGATCAGAACCAGGCTCGGGTCAACGGCGCGTTGTGTTCCACGCGCGCCTCTAAGAGATGCCAGTATTGTAGACGGGGCCCACTAGGGCCAGTGCCTGCCAGGGTTGCGGAATTTGTTCGAATAGTCACCGCGGACCTGGAACGCATAGGGCACTAAGAGGAACACGGATAGGTTTTAGTCAGCCAGAATATGACACTCCGTTATGTTCCGCCCAAAGCGGAAGAAGTCATTTGATGATTTCTAATCCATAAAAAAGGCTGGCTAACTTAGCCAGGACACCTGCGCACAACGGACAGAATAGGAGTCTAACATGGTGCGGATACCGGAGTCTGTATAGTAGTATAGTAGTGTCGGTGTAGTATCTGTTGCAGGGGTAGATTGCTGTTCCGGTTGGTGTCTTCCCATGGCCAACCCACGTTTCACATTACGAAAAATTATTCGGGCTGGTGGAACAGAAGAGGTGAAACAGCTAGGGCCTTGCATAACCCCCTTCCAAGTTCCTAATGCTAAAAGGAGTCAAGCAATGTTAGATATTGACTGTTCGTATATCTTAGAGATCTAACCTAACGACATTTTACTTTTCGACATACACGCGAACGAAGTCGCGGGCAACAGCTAGTTTCTTAATATAATCACAAACTTCATTTCATTCAAGTTCATCTTGCCAAACAAATTTTAATTTATCAGCTTACCAAGTAACGTCTTACAAATAAATTCAAACTATCAATAAGTTAACGAAATGTTAACACAGTCGTCTACTAATAGGACTGATGACGTTTCTCGTTCATTAGTTCCCTCTTGGACAAGTCCCGGCTCGAGCTGCCATTACATTGTCTGATCATGTGTCTAGCTCAACTCACTTGAGTCCCATTATTCGACCGGCGACGTCTTGGACTTTTGTCGGACGTCGGATTTCCAAGTAGCCTTGTTCCTAATTTGATTTCAAGAGTCCTGTCAATTACCAAGTTCTATGACTGTAATGAAATCATTGTGGTCTACTGAAAACCGTTATTGCGTTTGGAATTTGTCGTGCTTATTATTGAATATGTTGTTTACCGGTAAAAAAATATTAGTATATTCGTTCGTCTGTAATAGTTCTGATCCAATGTGCAATTTTTATTCACTGCTTTGGAGTGTAATTTTGCTATTTTTTATTCTGTAAAATGCACTGTAGTGGTATAGGTACGGTAACGAATTCGCGGCTACAAGCTACTCTAAATCTAAACTTATAAAAAACAGGTAAAATTGTATTTTTGAAGAAATCTTTTGAAAGAAAAAAGAAAGATAGAGAAATATGAATTCGGTACTCGCACAATACACATAAAAGTAAAATAAGTAAAACCAACTGTCATAAAAATAAGTGGACACAATAGGGAACATGCATGAAACAAATATTTAGTGTCTATACAGTTTGTCTAAAAATATACAAAAATATGATACTAACAGTGAAAATAGAATCAAAATTGCTCGAAAAACAAACGAGTATAACTATTTTAAACAAATGTATCTGTCCTTCTCGCGAAAACGCTGTTTTATATGGCAGCTCAGACGTCATGAAATTTGACGGAACGGACTTCTCTTTCTAATTGTAATCTTTGAAGCTTTATAACTTCATCGCTGTTGAAGGTATTTAAAAAATAATTTCATGATTGTTTACGAATAGTAGCTAGTAATTATTTAATTCTGCAAATAAAAAAATCGCATGCATATTCCCTATTAAGCTACATCTTGAAATAATTAATCTGTGAGGCCAAAAAGGTTCCAATCTCAGCGTATGCTGCGGTACTTAAAAAAGAAATAATTATCGCAGCGCTGGTATTATGACAGGGCCTGAAAGTGATGCCACGCCAAATCTCTGAAAGTGCTGGTATTTTTAATATATTGTAAAATTCTTTCACTAAAATAGGAAGCTATCACTCTAACCCCGAGATTGAGGCCTCCTTTAATCCCAATAAATGTGTGGTTCCTATGAGGTAGGCCATGGGAGTGAAGCCATAAGCTTGTAATTAATATGTTGACCACACATTCCTCTCACTATTATTGCCAATCTGCACAAGAACACAAGAACAGCATTAACCACATTTCATAATAAAAATGAAACCCGTCTGCACTGAAAGGTAGATCATGGTTTCACCATGTCCATAAATTAAACTAAAAAAGGCAATCAGGCATTGCTTTTAAAAACTGGAACATGACTATGGATATTCTCTGTGATACGAATTTCAATGGCGAAAAACACTTTAGCTTTAGGTTAAAAATGCAAAAGTTTCAACATTGAGCACATGGACAAACAACTGAATTGTTGAGTTGCCTAAGATTGAATCGTTACACGTTTTACACTGCAATATTATTGTTTCATAAGCAGTCTCAGTCTCCATCAGTTTCAACAAAATACAATCAATATAAAATTTGAGCCATATTTTTGTTCTATTCAGGGCTGATATTTCTGTAGTTTTTTTTAAGAGACAAGTCAAACCCTAAATTTTACTCTTCTTAAATTCTCTGACTACTGAAAAAGCTTTTATTATAGTAATTATTTTGACTAGTTTCCTGAAAAATTACTTGAGATGGATGCCAGAAATGGTTTAGTTGAAAGATTTCGAATGTAGAATAAAACTGTAATATCCTATCATACTATAGTACTGGCCCGCTCGTAGCAGTTTTTTAGCGTAGCGTAGCATTTGAATCATCAGAGCATCAAAATTACGAAGTTTATGGAAAATAAAAATATTGAAATGATGTCTTCTTCCAACTATTGATTACATTTTGGTTCCCTTCCAAAAGGGCAGTGTATTTTTTTAATCGTAAAGAGCACAAAAGCACTCCAATAATATTCTTCTAATATCCCAGGAAGGCTGCAATAATCAAGTTACGTAGATCCTATAAACTGCACGCGCCGCATTTGGGCCGCACTCGCCCAAGGACCCTTGACCTGAAACCTCTTTGTCTGACGAGAGTAGTTACAACACTCTTCAACCCCGTTTTTATGGATGAAACAAGTATGGCTCCGTTTTTATTCTCGGTATTGTTGTACGTACCGGGTCGTGTCGTCTTGGGGTTAGTTGCTTTTGTATAAAAAAAAACAATTGCTTTACGTGAGTTTATGCGGTATTTTTTAAGTCCTATTACGTTATACGGTTCAAGTTTTCAGTATGTTTCGGATTCATATAAATATCGGTTACAAAATTGTTTGATTACCCATTTGAAACCACAATCACAATCTCTACAAATGAAGTATTGGTAATGTAACATAAAAATTCTGTAAAAAACAAATTTCAGACTAATATTAGTTTTGACAGATAAAATGAAACCACAGACAATATGTAATATTCTATATTAGCTACTAAGGTCTTACTAAGCTATATTTATTGGATGTTGTCATAAAAACAAGATTTTACAGCTTATTTTAAACGATATATGGTCAACAAAGCTATTTGGTATGCAACTTGCAACTACTTTTAAACAATTTTTTGAGTGTGCTCAGTATATAATTATTGTACACCACACTCATGAGCATGACGTTATAAGCTTAAAAAGTTATAACGCACGCATTAGAAATAAAAATTGACAGCGCAGTAGAAAATTGTACATGTTTATTTATTATTAATTAATTTATATACTTTATTGTACACCAAATTTAAAATACGTACATTAAATCTTAAACTAAAAATGCATGTTCCTAAGCCTTACCAACGTGACACAAAAGAGAAACACAAACACAGCCGAGACAATAATACCCACAAGACAAAACCCACTTACCCTCCATAACCTTCGGATAACAATCGAAACACATTTCTGTGTTTAAGTACGTATTGGGGACACTATTGAGAGACACGGTAATAGAAACGAGCCACTTTAATGGTGCCCCGGACACTATTTTGTCACTAATAATACCGGTTTAAGGCCACTAAACACAGCCGTTAAGGAGTTGCGTCGACTGGAGGATTAAAATTGTGTTCTTTCGATTTGGAACTGAAATTTTCCATGGAACTTATTATGTACGCTTTTTTGTAAGTTTTCTTAGCGAGTTTCTAATTGTTTGTAGTTTCTATCTTTGTATCTCGAATGGCTCGATTCTTGTTTGCACCGATCTTCTTTTTACTATTGATAGGCACGCGTTTGACCACTATCTGACCTGATGGTAAGCTATGTTGTGTTCGAAGATGGAGCACGCTTGCCTAAAAGTAACCTATTCACTTTTGACTTAAGGACTCCCAGAAATTTCACTCCTTAGCTGTACGCATTATGAATGTGTTCCCAATCGTTTTGTGCGTGTGGGTGGGACGTCCACCAAGTACAGGTGGCGCATCGCCACTTGTCTTGGGGTCCACTGATGTTTTGAATTATGCAATTCCTTCGCAAATTCCTCAAAGTGCAACCGGTAGAAAACCGTCAGGCTAGCAACACGGTGTCGGTCCTCAAGACTTTGGAGCTTCGACTCGACGAGCCTATCCTTACCGATGATCCTCTTGGCTCGTTTCTCAATTGACTCAAGGGCATCAAGCTGGTATCTGTCAGATTCGTCCCAAAGATGAGAGCAGTACTCCATACACGATCGAACTTGCACTTGATAGAGTTTGAGCAACTGTTCTGGCGTGAAGCGGCGTGACCTTCTCACCTTTGATAAGAACCTCAACTTTTTTGCAGCCACTTTTTGCGTGTATGAAAGTGCCAAAAATGAGGGTAGATGTTAATGAAACCCCAAGAAGCTCAAGTTGGTCGGTTATTTGCACGGCTACACCACGGAAAGATAGAGCTGGAATTGGCTCGTTGCTTGAAAAAAACCACGCTTGGGTCTTAGCAGCATTGAACTTGACCAGATTGGCATCACCCCATTAAGAAAGAGCCTGTAAGGATATGTTCAAACGCTCAACCATAACCTAGCGGAGGGACCGGATCTGCGACCTACCAGCTCGTGCGTCAGACACGTATCTCTTAGCAACAGTGCTGTCGTCTGCAAACCCAAGGGTACCGGGTTTAAGCAGATAAATACAGTTAGAACAAAGTTGTCAAAAGCACCACCCCTAAGGAACCCCGGCATTAATATCCAGCAGTCCAGGCGAGCAGCCATCTATGACCACTCGGATAGACCGATCCTTCAGAAAATCTGCAATCTAATCACACAATCCAGCGGGCAGACCGAAGAAAGGAAGTTTAATAACATGCGCAACTGCTTAGAGAATTTAGATTTTACTTTTTACTTTTTCAGCATTTAGGATTATGATGAAATTAAAATTAATTATTTTTCTTGAAGTTTTCTTTACAGTTTTTTATAAGTACTCTTACTTTCATATTAGAACCCTGTAGAACATAGCTTTGAAAACCATCACATAATAAGGCATAACGAGAAAATAATATAGGTTGACATTTGTTTACACATCACTGTAGTATTGAAAGCATTTGCCCAATACGGTTTGAACCCAAATATCAACTTTCTACGACCAGTAATTTCGGCTGTTTGTTGTCCGTCAGTCACGGAAGAATTTTATATTTATTTTTTTGTTTCAGGTTCACCAACAATTATTATCACTGAATGCTTAAATATAAGCACATGCTAAATATAAATAAACAGTGAAAAAATTACATAAAGGTCAAATCCGAATGTTAAGCTAACGTACATGGTAATAAGCGCAAATCAACATATTTATTTTTATTTGATTTGATAAAATTAGGATTTCATTTGAAATAAATTCACATTATACATTCATATATTGAGAGTATTTTTGAATTGCAGTAAAATTGTAATTTCAGACCAAAATTGATAAAAGTATTAAAATACGTATTTTTTTTAATTGACAAAATTAAAATCGAGTGATAAAACCAACACATTAATATAATTTAAAAAATTGAATGACAAATTTAAAATAAAAATAAATGAAGACTGATTGGCGGAATAATATTATTGATAGCATCGATTACATTCATAAATATTAACATATAACATTGGTAAAATTGACCCAACTGACAAAAAAAAACAATTTATAAAAACAAAACAACAATTAAATAACATTGAAAACCAGTCTAACATATACATATAAACCAAGCACGACTAGTGGTTACGCAGTAATCGAACAATGATATTTTTTGTTTAGCAAGATTTTTGGCTCCAAAGGTGGTTCTTCTAAAAGGTGGACAAAAAGATATGAGAGGTATGATGGCATAAAGTGGTATTCTAGAAGGAGCACGGAAATTGAAAAGGGCGAGCAGGCTGGGGCTGTCTATTTTCTGGTTAAAACATTTATAGGCAAACATTGCATCAATTAGGTGTCTACGGGCGTCCAGAGATGTCATGTTTAAATGCTTTAGTCTACCGTTATACGAAAGTATTGTTTTAGCCACACCATTGGAAAAAGCGAGATGCTATGCGAAACGTTTCTGGATACGTTCAAGACGCAAAGAATGCGAGGCATAGTGAGGGCGCCAAACCACACTATTATATATATTCCAGTATGTTACGAACGAGACAAGAAGTATCTTATATCCAATGACGTATTATAGACACGTCATAAACTAACATCGCGGCGCTTAAAAACGGCGAAAATACTAGATAGCTACTAATACGCATGAAGAAAGTGAAAGAAAATATGTCATCGTACGGCGGGATGCCTGTTGCTAGAGGGAGATAAATATACATCTTCAGTTACGTCACAGGATAAGTAATAGACAAATTGACATCAAAACAATCGTCGTGTCGCGCGACAGGTTGGTGCGTAACTAAGCGCGATGTGGCCAATTGGCTTAATTTCATGTTGTCATTTTAGAGTGCGTATCTATAGTTTTATATATCATTGCTTATATCATCATTTCTACCAATGACCGTCTGCAGCTGAACGTAAGTCTTCCCCAAAGAGCACCAACCGTCCCGATCTTGAGCAGTCTGCATCCATCCGCTGCCAGCCACCTTCTTTTAATCATTGATTTATCGTGCTGCAGAGCGTCTCACACTACGTTTGCCTAAACGCGGTCACAGTGGTGACCGCGTAATAGTCAGACAGTCAATAGAACAGACATGTGTTAGAGTGCTAACACATGTCTGTTCTATTGACCGTCTGACTGTCTGCCAATATGGCCGGCCCACTTCCACTTCAGCATGCTGCAGCAATGTCGGTGACTTTAGCTCTCTGGCGAATGACTACGTTGTGATTTCTATCCACCAGCAAAACTCCGAGCATTACTCTCTGAACCACCTTGAATTTGTAGACCAGACCTATGGTGAGTGTCCACGTTTCGTATCCGTAAGGCAGTCTTCCTCAGTCCGACCCAAATAAGGGAACATTTGCTTTCCCAGGTACTCTACACAAAACCACTTTTGCTAAACGCCAGTTTTATACCTTAAGTACACACATTTACAGAAAAGTTCACAAACAACTAAACATCCTAGATCTAAATTCATACACAGTCAAACAAAGAGTAACAGAGTGGCTACTACAGAAGGACTATCACGGAGTCGTTACTGACTTATGTGTATGGAAGTGTGCGTTTTTAATTTAGGCGATCTTAATTAAAAAACGCACACTTCCAAACTACAACAAAATAAATTTATTATTATGTCATAAGTCATTACGGGTAGGACACATTGGTTATAGACCCTGGTCTTAAGGGATTGTGGGATCGATGATTCAAACATATCTCGCAGCTTCCCGAATGCCGCCCATCCCAAGCGTTTTCTTCTGGTCACCTTTTTTCAAAGTTGTGCCGCCTAAATTGCATAATTTGGCCTAGATGTATGTATTCTTGCACACACTCGAGGGTGGCGCCAATTACGATTACAGGTCTCGGGGTGACCAACCATTGTACATAACTTTGGTTATGTCCAGATTCATCCCAAGACCCACAAACCTGAAAGAATCGCTCATATTATTGTGTTTACTGATCATAAAAAATTTATTGGAGGTCAATTAGGTATCATTCTTTTACATACAATTACGTATTTATTTTTGTGTACAAAGGCCGTATTTTGTCCTTCGACGTAGTAGCTAATGTTTTCCGGGTTTATCTTAATAGGTAAGTTCACCAATAATTCTACAAAATAAAAACAAATAATTATTTTCCGACTGGCTGATGTTCTCAAAGTTTGAACGAACATTTTTCTCTTTACTGTTTTTACAGCAGCGAAAAAATAAAAAATAAAACGCTCAATTTGCTGCGTATACTCTCAAGCCAAACGTCAACTGAAGGGATGGGAGTTACAGGAATAATTTATCGGTTCTTATTAGAACTCAAGAACTCAAATGGAGTTGGCTTCAAGCATACATAGTGTGAGTTGACACTTGATACCCTGTTGGGTACCCACATTAATTACACAAACAAATTGGATTGACTTAACACCTCCAAAAGTTTAGCGTATCAAAGCGAACAATACTTAGTTTAATAGAGTCTATTCCGCAATTAAACTAAATTCTGCGGCGAGCTTTGAAAAGTGAGGTTTGAGGACTGAATCGACTGCATACGAGTATTTATGTAAGCGGGTTTTACCATTCTGGGAATTGTGTGGTATCCGGCTAAGTTAGTTTTAGAGCGTTTGTTTCTTGTGGCATATCATACAAACTCGCAAGTACTTACCAAATCTTCGAAATAATTGAACCAATTTCAATAAAATTTTATACGAAAAAAAGAGAAAATGTACCTCCTAAAATGATAATTTACATTTTTATTTACAACAAACTTAAAGTTCTTTGCCAACTTTTATAAATAAACTACATCTACAGGGAACTAAAATATAGCATCAAAAATTCGTCCTCAGCACTTGAGCACAGAGCTGGTAAAGTGGACATTGTCACGTTGTATGCAATGCTTATCTTGTGTCCGAGGCACAAGCCAGCCCTTGGGTTACGCGAAGTGTGAACTAAGCGTTAAGCAAATTTTTAAATTTGCTAAACACTTGGACCGTGAGGTTCAACCCCAGCCGGGTCGAAAATATAATTGCCAACTAGGTTATTTAAGTTATTTAGAGATTGTCCCTTATCAAGTTGATGTTCTACTTATTACTTATCACGAGATTAGGAAAGAACTATTATACTATATGCGTTAATCTACAAACCTAAATATGTAAATAGCTGACATCTTTACTAGATTCCGTCAAAAAGCACACATTACGAATACAGAATAAGACTTCAATTACGGATATTAAGTAAAATTCCTTATCCAATCAACTTCTTTTCAATTTGATCAAGCTAATAGGATGAATGAACCACTTTCATGACATGTTAAACAACAAACGTAAAAGTATACGAAATAAATCTAGCTTTTCCAATTTAAACGCACTTGAAGAAATACCTTCTCACATAATAATATTATGATTTCGGCACATAGAAATACTCGTAAATTGTTTCTTTGAAAGAAATGAGGTTAATCTCAATGCGAAGGAAAGTTTCCTAAGTTCTTTGGTACTTGTTACATTAAGCTAAAGTACAAACCGAAGTACGAAAATAATTCCAAGGTAGTGGTATATACAGTTACGTTTTTTGTTTTTCTTGAATGTTAGAAATATGTTTCGTTAGAAATATCTTTAAGTGTTTGTTACTAATATGTTGTAGCTTGTTTTCTGGAATTATTTTGGAAGTACAAGATTTTTTTGTTCCCAATATTATAAATGAGCCTTAAATTATTGAAGGGTCTTGTTTTTTCCGGTTTTCTGAATCATGAAAACACCTAACTAAAGTGTCTTCATAAAAACATGTTATTTATACATACCTATTTTTTAATGTTTTTGTTACTGAAACACAGTTGCCTTAATCACAACCTTATCTAATTATTCTTAGAATACATCAATAGATTTTAATCCACATTTCGTTCGTCCAAATGAACACAGGATGTCTCCTCGAGTTAACCTAGCACTGTGTTCGACAAATAATAGGATAGTGCACACGAGCGGTTGTTCAAATACTACACTAGGCAGTAGGCTATTGGTCTTGCTATACGTGACTGGATTACCCAACACAATACATGTCTTACAGCAATTTCAGAAAAAAAAAACCGATAATCCGAGAAACTGCTGATATTAATCCGCAGCTGAGTTTTATTGAAAACTGGACGGTTCGTTGTGATAGGAAATTGTAGTGATCAAAATTCTGTCTGGTTTTATCGCAAGGTCTTTATTGAGGAAATTCCGTTTGTGGGTTATGTTTGGGTACAGAGTTAGCGAATTATCATACTGTTTAAAAAAATATTTCTTATAGTTGACTGTGTGGTATATATTAGTTCGGGTGCTACTCCGTTTTTACAACTGATATTTAAATTGATGTGAACTTTTTGAGAATGTCCGAATAAGTTAAACGGAACCCATTTCTAACTCATGTATTATCAAACATGTATTAAAGACCTCATTACCAGTTATACGAGTAACTAGAAGATGCTGTAATCTCCATGACACTAATGACTACGGAAATCAAACTCCAAGGGCAGATGACCACCTACTGTAGCTAATATAGTCCGAGATCAAACACCATAGATTTCCATGTTTTCCATTTCAATACATATGAATGTACCCATCAAAGACACACGATCACAATCATCTAAGCTGTTCCCAGATATATCTACATGTGTCTTCAAGGCTTTGATATATTTTCGACATATTAATGCAGGCATTATGCCTATAACATATCTCAACTCAATACAACACTATTTTTTAGTTAGTACAAAAAAAATGGGGCTGTTCCTGTACCCATTACTGATCATAATTTTGCAGTCAAAAGTAAAAAAAAACGAAACCCCAAAATTGTTTAATTTGATTTATTTTTACTTGAGTATCTTATACGATTTCTTAAAAATTACTTAATTGTAAAAAGTTGATAATTTTGTTGGTCCTAAGCCCAATTAAAGTGCGAAAGAAAAGTTTGGATTGCTTATTTTTTCGTTTACCATAAATTGAGTGACATTTTGGGATATAAACAAACGTTAATAACTTTGCTGTTTATGAATATTATTTATTGAGACTTTACATATGTAATAACAAGAACTTTTCTAATAAGCCCTTTAAGTATTTGTACTAATTAAAAATTAGTGGTGTATAATAGATGTAGTGAGGATTATTCTACTAAGTAGAGTAGGTATTTCGTTATGTGAGTTCATATTGGATTGATTGATTAGTTTTAACAGTTAACTTATTTATTTTTTTTAATGCAAAACGGGGAAACTCTTGGCCCAAATCTCACCTGATGGAAAGTGATGATTAGGCCGAAGATGGAAGCGAGTTTCACCCGGAATCCTCTTACACAGAGGAACTTAGTTACTTAGTTTTCAAATAAGCGGTGATATCATATTATTGTTTTTATTTATTTTTATCTATCTTTTGGTCTTAGCGAGGCGAGTTTTTAATAATAGTTTAACTGTAATGAAAAGATCGTGAAAATGCATTTTTTCGACCAATTATTATTTTTGCTTTATCAAACAGTTATATAATTTACCATTGATCAAGTTAAATTGATCGTAAATTGCATATTTATGCAACTGAATTGTATTGAAGTTTTGATCATATTTCCGGAACGTCACGGCTAAGAAAACGGTACCTACCTATCTACCCGATGTAATTTTTTCGGGCAAAGTATGATACTACCAATGAAATATTATCTTCTAAGTATAAAAGAAAACAAACCTTTACTTAACTACACTTTTTATCTCAAAAAGACGACATAGTGCTAAATTATTTCAACTCCATTTAAATCAATTTAGTTACTTAAGAACTGTTAAAACAACGAGTGTGAGACTTTTTAGAGCGTCGTTTAGTTTTACAAAACGCAAATATTGACTACCATTACTTGTTTTGGCGTCTTGCCAAATGTATAAAAGGGGTCTCGAGATCCCCCTTTGCCTTTGTTTTTAGAGTCTTTGTCAATATTGTTGGAATTCAAAACGTCTGCTGCGCTTGTTGAGACTTCGTTACAGTTTTTTAGAGTGCTCTCAAGCCTAGGAAGTTAGACGTTGTTATTGTTTAAGGCTGTTTTGTGATTTAGTGCAAGAACGAAGCAGTAGCTGGTAATTAGGACATTCCAAGGCATTCTGTTAGAACAAAGCTGCTTTTTAGGGTTCTGTACCTGAAGGGTAACCAACGGAATCCTATAACTAAGTCCGTTCGTTCATACGTCAGCCTATCAGCGGGCTATATCTCAAGAATTGTATTAGGTAGCCATTGAAGTTTTGACAGAGTGTGTAGCTTTAATGCCACTGTAGTAATTTTTGAAGTAATAATATTGTATAATTTAATTTTGATAACTGTTTTCGGTGACATTGATATATTTTACGATTATAATTGAGTAGATTTTGATATTTTTTAATTTTTTTGCTGACATAGTATATATTTTGTATGACATATTTAAATTGATTTAATTTTAACATTTTGTAATATGGCTGACATTGTATTATCTTTTCAAATTTAATCTTGATTGTATACATTGACATTTGCATTAATATTTTGTGTGCCCTTCGGCGGCTCTTTATATAACATCACTAGCTGTCCCGCGCAACTTCGTCTGCGTCACATTTCCGCTCCTAAATAATATTGCAACAAAAAATTGAGATTTAAACTATCCTATCTCTCAAGTTGGATCAAACTGCACATGGTGTGCGAATTTTATTATAATCGGTTAAGTGGTTTAGGAGTCCATTGAGGACAAACATTGTGACACGAGATTTATATATATTAAGATTGTATGTACCCTGTGTTCTGATGACATAACCATAATAATAAACGGAAAACATGAGAACACACTATGTAATCTCATGCGCCAAGCCTTGAAAATAGTAGAGGATTGGTGCAGAGAATACGAACTGGCAGTGAACCCCACCAAGACTGAACTAGTTCTCTTCACCAAAAAGAGGAAGTTGCTACCACTAGCATTACCACACTTCTTCGGAACCACCCTAAGCCTCTCAACTGAAACCAAATACCTGGGAGTCTATTTGGACAAGCAGTTGAACTGGGCAAAGCACACTGAATTCACCACCACAAAAGCCAGTATTTGCATGTGGCAATGCAAACGCATGCTAGGTAGGAACTGGGGGATTAGCCCCAGTATCACCTACTGGCTATACACCACGGTTATTAGACCAATAATCACATATGGCTCTCTAGTCTGGTGGCCCAGGACCGACCTGAGCACGGCACAAAAAGACCTTGAAAAACTGCAACGTCTTGCCTGTGTGGCAATCACTAGTAGCATGAAAACAGCACCCACTGCGGCCCTGCGGGCCATGCTGGGACTACCACCACTGCACCTTATAGTGCGAGAGGTGGCGGCCCTAGCGGTCTTCAGGCTCAGCGCATCTGGAACCTTAGGTACAGACTCTAGAATAAAGCACACGCGCATCATGGAAGATGCTGTTAAACGACAACCCATGATGACATCACCCAACGATAGAGTTCAAAAAACGCACCACTTTAAGAAACATTACAACATAGTCCTAGCAGAGGAATTGGACGACCACTCAGGTCCCAACGAGCTAAGAATCTATACTGACGGATCAAAGACAAGTACTGGTACGGGAGTTGGAATTTACTCCAATGACCTCAACATTAAAATATCCAGATCGCTAGATAAGCTCAACACCGTCTACCAGGCGGAATGCGTGGGCATTATCCTGGCAGTTCATGCCATAGAGGCCAGGGAAGTCACGGACACCCACATCCGGATACTTTCCGACAGTGCCTCAGTCCTCCAATCCCTAAAGAAAAGCTACACTACCTCGAAACTCATACAAGAATGCCACATGCACTCGAACACGTCACGGTGGCCAACCGCAACACCGTGACGCTGCAGTGGATAAAAGGACACAGCGGATCACTGGGAAATGACGCGGCCGATGAACTGGCCAGGAGGGGATCTGGTGCCGTGGCTGTTGGACCCGAACCCATAGTACCGCTCCCCTTCGTCCAACTGCGCACATGGCTGCGTGAACACACCCACAAACAAGCGGAACGCTGGTGGGCCGTGGCACCAGGCTGCAGGCAGTCCAAGGAAGCCATGCCAAACCTGGACCAAAAACTAACCAGGCGCCTTCTGCGACTGGATAGGCGAAGCCTGCGAATGGTGACAGGGACCATCACCGGTCACTGCTCATTAAATAAACACTTGCACACGATAGGCATAACGGACAGCCCTCTGTGCAGGGCATGCATGGAGGGGGAAGAAACGGTACCGCACGTACTCCTTGATTGTGAGGGCGTCGCCGAAATACGGAAGCAAACTATAGGGTCACCAAACTTGCTCACAGATATCCTGAACACGCCGAGAAAACTTATCTGTTTCTGGAGGGAGGTTGGATGGTTGGAGTAACGGCCGCCATGGCTCACGTACAATGGTCCAACGTCAGGACTAAGTGTGGAAACCAAAACCCCCTAATAGAATAGAATACCCTGTGTTCACAAAATTAATAAATGAATTTGATTAATAAATTAATTTGAATTTGAATAACAAGTATTAAAAATTAAATAACTTTTATACAAGTAACGTGTTTTTTTTTTCGTTTATGAGTGGTGAGAGTCCGACTTGCACTTGGCCGGTTTTTGTATTTAAGTGCCCACCTGTAACTTATAGTGGTGATTGTAGTTTTGCACGCTGATTTTTTCAATACCTAAGATTAATGCGATCTGGACGTAAATAAGTTATTGAAAAATAAACTGTCATGATATTTTCTATTAGCTTCTAAAAAATGCTGCCGAAACAATGCCAACCTTCAGTCAAATCTCCAAATTTCCTTCATAGGTAAATGTCGTTGAAAAAATGCTCAACCATACGAATGAGTAATGAACAACTTTGTCCTCATAGTCAAAGAAAAGTGGTCTCGCTAACCGAGTCATATGGTGCTCCCATATGACGGAACACCTTAAAGAAATTGCTTGACTTGTGAAGGGGATTTTCACCCGCATACGGAAAGCAGATTGATGGTAAGCCATTTTTCAAGCGACGTACTGGTACTGGGACCCTTTTTCTTATCCACCCGTAGAACCTTTAATGTCCTAGATTCGATTCTTCAGTACAAGATGGCTTTGGAAGATTGATGTTAATGTACCTTCGACTGTTGGAGTGGTCGAATTTGTTCTATGAAGTTCATTGAACACACTTTTTGCGTGTAAGCATTCGTATCATCGAATCTATACGAATAAGTCTGTTTCTAACATCAAAATAATAATCTCTAGTAAATGCGTATATGAAAGTGTTTACGAAACTTATAATGAAAAACAGTTTATCTATTTGTGCCGTATAATGTTGTCTGTCAAAAAAGCAGAATCGATTTTGACGGGACTTTCACTGGCTGTAACTTAAGCTAATTTTTTTTAAAGTCATTTTAAAAAAAACGGACCGTATAGGTAGATTCGTCATGTCTGTCCGTTCGTCCGTATGTCACAGCCACTTTTTTCCGAAACTATAAGGACTATGCTGTTGAAACTTGGTAAGTAGCTGTATTCTGTGAACTGCATTTAAGATTTTCACACAAAAATAGAAAAAAAAAACAATAAATTTTGGGGGTTCCCCGGATACTTAGAACTGCAACTCAAATTTTTTTTTCATCTACCCCACACGTGGGGTATTTATGGATAGGTCTTCAAAAATTATATTGAGGTTATCATTTTTTTTTTAAATTGAATAGTTTGCGAGAGAGACACTTCCAAAGTGGTAAAATTTGTGTGTAACTTCTAAAATATGAGAACGATAAAAATATATGATGTACATTAACATGTAAACTTCCACTGAAAATTGGTATGAACGAGATCTAGTAATTTGTTAATAATTATGTCATAAATCGTAAACCGCAACTTTTGCGTATAATATAAAGGCTTGTGTTTAAACACCACCCAAAAAAGTAACTATTTTACTACCAAAAAAATTCTAAACGGTTACCAAAATGGATAAATGGTCACCAAATAACGATAATATAGAAAAAAATCGCGACCAATTTCGAGGTAGCGCTCGCCGGCCGCTGCCGCGGCACCGCTCGCTTCACTCGCTCGGCTCGCGCGTAGTTGGTCACAGTTCTAACCTAACCTAACCTATAAGATTTTTGGTAGTAATAGTAGATTTTTGATAATTTTAGTTGGATAGAATTTGGTGACCGTTGATCCATTTTAGGAACCGAAAAAAATATTTTTGGTGACCGTCTAAATTATACCCTAATATAAACCCACAGGTTTGTACGGAACCCTCGGTGCGCGAGTCCGACTCACACTTGGCCGGTTTTATATTATGGTCTAGAATAACCAAAATAAACAACATTGAAATTGATAAAATAATATAGAATAGAATAGAATACTAATATTTTACTTTACGATCCACTAATGTTTTGACTAATATTTTGTCAGTGGAGGAAGATCAGAGCTCAACTCTCGGGCTCCCGTGATTACATTACACAGTGCCTGCAAGTTAAAGAGGCAGTTTTCTCACTGTAAGATTGATACATCCCCTGCATAATCCCGATATAGGTACAACTTCAACTTGTAATCCAACCAAGTTTGATAACCTTTGGAACCGATAGTGTGTATCTTATCAGCGATATCCGGGCATATAAGGGTGTTGTTGTATGTAAATGTTTGATAACAACCGCCATAGAGGTACCAAGTTACCCCTGAACCAGTAAACAGGCTGAGATATTAAAGGATTAATGATGGAAGGAATTTGTATGTATGTACATATATGTTACTCGGGTACGTTGGCCGTCTTGCCGAGATATCTTAGGAATATTTGCGAAAAGGAAAATGTATGTATGTACCGTCTTCAGACTTATATTTCGGAGATGTAAACATAATTACGGAACGGAGTGAGGTGAATTGGATATTTGACGTGAGACGTTTATAAATGGAAGATTTTTGGGGGCCTTGATCTCGCGGTTGTGTTGGTACATACGAAACCAACAAAGATAATTATAATATTCTTGTATTTAAGCTCTTAGGTGGATATTGTATTTAATGCTTTAAAATAACATCACCATAAATCTTTCAATATCCACTTTATTAATTATTATTCATAGTTTTGGATATCCGCTAACACGGGACCTTACGCCAAGCAGATAGGTTTATATTAGTGAATGTACATGTGTAACGTCAACTTTTGCACTGGTTTAAATATTATGCAATCACCTCTAGCAGGTTTTTAATTGTAACGTTTCTTAGTGTTAGATGTTCAAGAAAAGATCAAAAGACAAGAAATCTAACACCAGCCTTGCCAAGGGATGTGTTAATCAGTTACCGGGTTGTACAGGTTGGATAAGCAGTCACTCCATTTGACTTCTAGACTTACGAGTATGGTGAACTGAAGATATTGAGTCTTCATTATCAGTATGGTTTTGGTTAGTCTAGAACCCAACCCTAAAATTGTAGTTGTAAACTTAGGACACACATGACTTTTTAAATCCTGCTAAAAAAGATCCCGCTAAAGAAAATTCTGGAGCGGCGAGCGCATACTGTAAGACGCAAGGTTAGTAGATCTCGTAGGAGACAAGGTAAATCGATGACCTAGTGACGGCCGTGAGACCCCACTGGATGCGAGTAGCGCAGTACCGGTCAATGCTGTAACATTTGGGATAGGCCTATATCCAGCAACGGGCGTCTTGGCTGATCATCATCTGCCTAGCCTTTTCCCAACTAAATTGGGGTCGGCTTCCAGTCAAACCGGATTCATCTGAATACCATATTTTACGTGTAGCGGCTGCCTACCAGACCTCCACAACCCATTAACTGGGTAACACGGTGCTCATTGGCAAGACTGGTGTCAGATTTTCTGGCTTCTGACTATCCGTAACGACTGCCAAAGATCTCCAAATAACAGCCGGGACCAACAGCTTAACGTGCTTTCCGAGGCACGGAGAAAACTCAATATGTTAAGATGGTCACCCATCCACAGACCAACCTCGGCAAGCGTTGCTTAACCTTGAAGATCGACCTGTGCGGCTGTTATTATTTAGCCACGAGCTCCTCATCAACGGGCGTCTTGGCGGATGTGATAATAATTATGAAATAATGATGTTGTCTACTAAAGGGCCAATGAAATCCTAAATGGAATTGAATCACGTTACACCTCTTATCGTTCACCGTTCATCTACGAACTTGCGCTACATCGAACTAATTGATATGCAAAGGAGAATGAAGTTTAAATTAATTCCAGATAGCATCCGAGTCCTAGTACATGTTGGTAGGTACTTGTGTTAGTGGTACGTGGATTGGTATATCAAAGTTCCATAGCCAGATTGCTTTTTTTTAAATGCAGCTTGTCGTGGGCAATAATAATGATATTGATAGACTTTTAGCAAATTCTGTTCTTGCTTTTCTCGCGAATTCGCCCCTAGCCATATCTATCTGGAACCGGGCACTTTTCAAGAACAAAAAGCTTATGAATTTCAACAATTTGTGTATCTTACAATACATTTAAGATAATACATACAGCCGAGCATAGAACTTCCTCCATTTTTATGGAAGTCGGTTACTATATAACTAAAGTAGGTACATATTACATAAATATTTTTTGTAATCTTTTCAGTATATACCTTCTACAGTTTGTTTTCTACAAACTGAGAAATACGTTTTATACAATAGCCTCTCCAAAACTCAAACCATGACCACTTAATAAATTGCTTATAACTTCACATATTTCTTATTATACCTACATGCATCATGATAGTAAGCAATGGCCATAATCATCACGTTCAGTAAACGGATGGGTGATCACCTGTACGTGTGTTTTTATTATCGCATAAATGAAAATAATTCTGTTTCCCATGCCCTTATCGTGAAACGAAATATGGAACATATAGGAACCTTAATAGGCGCATTCATTGTTATGGGGTTATTCAAAGCGATGGGTTTATCTTATCGGTACGTGTGTACTTAGGTGGTGTGTTATGGGGAAAAATACAAAAAGTCTCTTAACGATTTTTTCTCAGGTAAGTACGAAAAAAAATAGTATTTTATTTGTGACGTTAGTACTATTAGGGCCTCTTTCACCATCTCCAAGTAAAGCGTTGATTAGTTACTTCCCAATTAAAGTTAATCGGCAAGTAAAACTTACGAGTATCTTCTGTCAATTTCACAAGCGAAAATAAAGCTTCGAGTAACAACTTACCGGTTAAGTGAATGACTTAACAAATCATACGTTGCATTCGTTCAATATTACGTCAACGTTACTCGTCTAACGTCATTGGCAGGTTAGCTGTCATTTGTCATTTCATTTTGTGTATTGTTTGTTGTGTTTTTGGTTAGGAAATTATTGCGTGATTTATTTTTTTATAAATTATCATGGATAAAGTTAAAAGAGATAGAAGTGCAAACTTTTCACTTGTACAGAAATACCAAACTGTGTTAGTGTCGGCGATAAGACCCCGTCCGCGTCCATAGGCGCAAGTAATGGTGGACGACTGGACGCGTCCGTATCAAAGAAGGAAATTGTAAGGAAAACTAATTAGAATTATAATTGAATCAGATTAGATTAGGTTTAGCATTCTCTAATTAGTGTTTTAAGGATATTTTCGCATCATAGGTTTAGTTAGATTCTAGTTTAAATGCGAATTTAGATGTAAGGTTTTTGTATTGTGAATAATTACGTAAATTGAAAATGTGATTTTTTGTTTTAAGTGATAGGGTTTTAAAATTAGTTTTAAAATAAAGGTCTTGACCCAAAACCACTTTTACAAAAAGAATTGAGTTGACAGGACTTATGGTTTTCGAGATATTTCCAAAAATGTACAGTGAAAATTTGTTAACCGTCAAGTAAACACTCTAATTGGCAGACGACGTGGCAAGTAAGTTACTGGTCAGTTTAATCATTGATTAGTGCTACTTGAACGTCGTGAAATTGACACGTGCAGTTACGGGTGACTTTAATTGGCGATTAGTCTACTCGATACTTTACTCAAGGGTGGTGAAAGAGGCCCTTAACCTACTATTATAAAGTCACCAACACAAAAGATTTTTTCTTGTAAATATTACCATAAAATTCTTGCTTGAAGTTGGGTAATATTTAATGATTTATCTTTTCCGTCGTGCACTGCGAAAGGCAGTAAACTAGCTGAAAGTGGCGAATCTCATCCCCATTCCAAACATGAACATTTGAAATTGCTTTTAGAAACACTTCAGTCGGAAGGCGTCCGTTTCGAGACGTTGCTCCATCGCGGACCGTCCTTAATAGCCTGTATTTACTTTTATGAAAGTTCAACGGAAACTTCGTAGCCCCCGAAATTAAAAGCAACGCCCTAAAAAGAAGAAACAAAATTAAGGCGACGGTGAACATAGATAATAACTCCCCTTTGCCCTCGAGTGCCTTAAAAAGACAAGCCACTTTCATAAATCTCCGCGGTGGTTAACGCCTCGTCCGCAATACGAGAAACAAGGGGAGAATGGCTTCAAGCGACAACGGGAAGGGACCAAAGTTTTAAGTACTCTTCAGTAAAATGTTTTCAGCGAGTGATCTCTTTCGGCATTACTGCAAATTTACTTGTTAATTGTCTAAGATGTGAATTGGAGTTATAATGTTATGGAGATCGGGTGTTATGAGCTCACAAACTTTGTCGACTCTGAATATAATTGCAATATATTATGCGGGATGATAAAGAGGGCGCACAATACCTCGGCTGTAAAATTAAACAATCTTAACGATCTTTTAACAACTTCACTGCAAGTTCTTAACTATAAAACTGTAAAGTTGGGGGAGAACTATTTTTCAATCTGTTAAGCAAACTAATTAGTAAGCAAACAAGTTTCACTGGCCAAGACAAAGTACTAAATAATTAAAATCTGTAAAGGATAGAATTTCGTTATACAAATAGTGCTGTGAAGGTAATCATGACACGCCATGCTATAACGAAGCAGGCTGGTATGTAATTATTACCGAGGCCGTGCCATTAGCGCCACAAATTGCCTTACTATGAAAACAATCTCCCTACACTATGGAAACCGTTACATCAGAGGCGACACGTGTACCAATTTCCAAGAATGATTTACTAGCTGACCATAACTGACGGCCATATGACTTAGACAATCACACTGATAGACAAACAATAAAAAAACACATTCAGACAAATGGACCATCATCTCACAAGAAATAAAAGCTTGATACAGTGTCTGATGTTATACTTAGAGGATTTTATTGATTCGACGACGCTATCAGTCAAGACGGTACGAACGGGAATCCTTGAATGAATAATTCATGAGGTTAGGCTCCCGTCGCTTTTCTAATAGTGGTAGTGAGAGACAAGACTTTGGTCTCGAAGCCTCAACGCAGGGGATTAAAGAAGCCACCAGTGGAGGCTTCTCTCTTTCATAAAGTCTTCCATCCATAGCAACGTTCGTTTTGTTTTACTGTTTACCTATGGGAGGGAGTCACGCTGCGAAAGTAAATAAAAATAATATTATGATGTTTATCGCCGTATACGCAAGCAATATTATCTATGTTTATAGCCGCTTTATTTGTTCAGCGTGATATTTTGTGAGCAATCGGTTTAACGGTAGCGTTTATTTTAATGATTATGTTTTGTTTATGAACGATGAAATGTGTTCGAGGTTTTGTTTTGAGAAATTGTTTGTGTTAAAAGGTGTGATTATTACATTATAAAATAGCTTTGTTTGGAATATCTTTTATTTTGTACCTACGGCAGTTTGAATAATTAAACAGTCTTTCAGTTATGTTTATATAATTGGCGGTTAGTTCTATACCTACTAATATAAGTCTGATATGTTTTCAGAGCAACATATTACAGCAAGTCTCATGTGGAAAAGTTTCATCGACAAACTAGATCGATCTTCTGCTATGACATCGCGTAGCTCGCGTAGCAGACGTTGGCTACGCCATAGCAAAGGGCTACGACGTAACACCGGTTTACGGAAACTCTTTTAGCAAATCAAAACATGTTTATAAAAGCTTTTGTTAGCTTTAGGTACATAAATTCCTTCCTAAATTCCTTAACCTTCAGAACATCGTGTAAACCAAAATCTTTCAAAGTTCGCTGTCAAATTCACAAAAGTACGAAGAAAATCCTTTCAGGGACAAACAATCTGTATCAGACAGGTATGTTTGGCACGACATTGATGCGGGTTACACAGATAAAGATTTCTCTTCAGTTGAATAATACCAATTACGAGGGCTAAATGTGTGTTAGAAAAAAAAATCTTCGAGATATCACATGATTCAATAAATCCCTATGAAAGGGATCACAGTTTTTCCCACTCGTAATATCGCATTCCGTTCGTCATAAAAACGGGCCCATCTATTTGGCGTAGATGTATGGTTGGTAATAATTCACGTCAGTATTTATTCGTGTCAAACAAATCGTAAAACGTACGGTTTCCAGGTTTCGAATGTGCTTTACAATATAACACACAACTTTTGTAACGACCAGTTTTGATTTGAATTCCATATTTGACAAATCTAATAAATCTGGGCATGTACAGGGATTTGGATTGGGCTTATCACAAATCAAGATTTGGGTTATGAACTATTTTTATCGCTAGATTTACTAATCTGATTACTTGTGGTTAGTTACTTTACTGAAGTATTCTTGTGCTGGTATGATAAGAGTATTTTTTTAGTATCGAAACAACATCAGACTTGGTGAAAAATTATTATTAACTAGCTGACCTGCGCAACTTCGTTTGCGTCACATTTTCCATTAATGTTCCGCTCCTATTTGTCTTAGCGTGATGATATATAGCCTATAACCTTCATCGATAAATGGGCTATCTGACACTGAAATAATTTTTCAAATCGGATCTCGGCTCAGTAGTTTCTGAGATTACCCCCTACATACAAACTTACAAACACCTCTTTATAATATTGGTATAGATACGTACTGCTCAACAGTTTACTAAGACGGACTTAATGCCTACTTATTCAGCACAGAAAGATTAATATTTTACATCTCATTTCAATTAACCACTCACAGACCTAATTTTTTTTTTCTTAGAAAGCAAAAAGTGTTTACTTTTTCCAAGATAAGAAAGATTAAAGAATTTCTCGCTGAAGTAGCAACATAAAAAGATGATTCTTTTCATTCTTATCTTTTATGATCTTCCGAAAAATCTGCTTGTCGACCTAAAAATGCTAAAACTTTGTACATTTAAGATGAGTGACTTGAGAACTTAATGTGCGTACAACAAAACCTAACTTTGTTACGAAGGGTTTGTTCTTTCTTTTTTATGTGCGTATCTTTTTCTTCACGTTGCAATGACCAATGAAAGTTGTTAAACAAGTTCTAATAATACGTAAGTTCAAAATCAGCTATGCAGATTCAGATCGTTGATCAAGAAGAAAAAGAAATGAGCAAAAAAGGAAAAGAAAAGGGAAAAAAAGATAATGAGTCTTCAGTCAACAGGTCCTAAGGCATGTGGCATTACCTGTGTGTATCCGTTTATAGATAGTTCATAGACGTGACTTCGCCCGCAAAATCGTTCGCGCGGGTTTTTGAATTGCAATTTTCGCAAGTATCACAACATATTTTTTTTTCGAAAATAAATTTAAGCCTATGTTACTTCTTCATAGATTTGCTTTCTATTGGTGAAAAAATGGTTAAAATCAGCCCAAACTACTGGGCTGATATTAACCATTTTTACACCAATGATGCCTATTCGGTACAAATAAAAAAAAACAATCCATCCTGTTTGAAATCTATTTATTAGTTCGTATTATTCTTACTACGAGTTTGGGCAAGAGATCTTTAAAATATTTTCAAATCTGAATACAGAGTAAACTTTTCAGATTTTCAGAATATAACTATATTATTCAAATTTGATTAAGTAAACCCAAGCATGCTGCTATCATTTGCAATCTCCCGTATTTCTATACGAGTTACAGAATATAAAGAGTACTAAGAAAATGGATAGGCAAATAAAACGAACATTTTAGAAGAGCGAATACTTTTATTTAAATCGAAGCCTTTGTGAAATAACAATAGTTAAACCCGTGTCCACAAAAAATGGGAAATCCTTTTGCTTCCCATGCATTTGTAGATAACGTATTTCACAGTCCCTTTTTACATTATCCATTATGTTAATCTAAGGGCAACGGTTTATCGTGTCTGAAATTCTGAATGGATTAAACCAAAATGTTGTTTTATCAGTAAATTTTAGGAAAAAGCCTTGAATTTTGACACGTGACAAAGAGAGCGATGCTTTGTGTTGCCTTTATAGGCTTATCTGGTGGGATGTGGTGGAACCAGTTTTTTTTAACAGGCACCTTTCGTTTGATGTACTCACTTTGTCTAACGCATTCACTTTCTCCTATAAGCTGCATATCTTTGACATTCGCTTTTTTGTACATATCGCATCAGTTCCTTAGAAAAATTGGTTCGGATTCAGTACATGTGTGCAAATATTTTAATGTTGAAATAATATTATACTTATAACTTCGATGAAAGTAAAACTACACAATAACTAGAGCATATTCAGAAGCAATTCTAATTTTGGTTTGGTACATAAATCAGATTTTCCAAATTAATTTTTCAAAATAAGTTACGTTAAACATAGTAGTATACGTTTCTTCTTCTTAGCGTGTTGATGGCAAACACAGTGTTATTACATTTTAATTTTGGCCCGATACTAAAAACGATAACACTATTTGCTAACGCAGCCATAAGGTCCTTACATTTATAAGAGGAAGAGTAGGCCATGGACTGCACATAACACAACTAGAGTAGATAGTATAGTAGTTTTATGACAGGTTATATGTGTTCATATAATTTTTTATTTTATTTTATTTGTTCTTTTATTTTATTTTTTTTATTTATTTGTCTGACTATGTAGGTCATTTTTTTATACTTATTTAAATCCACATACGTCAACACTTGCTTAAGTGTGTATTTTGTTTTAGTGTCATAGTGCTAGTAGCTAACAAGTGATAAATAATGTATATATTTATTTTTGTGTCATGTAAATTTTAGAAGGAATTTTGAATTTTTGGATTACTTTGCATATTAATTAGTGTAAAATTCTAGTTCCTAAAACGTAACAGACAGTTGTGTTGCTGGGGAGTTTGTTGGCCACTTCTTCTCCACAGCTAAAACACTAGGAAGTGGTGACGGGCGGGCGTTTTGGGGGACTGTCTTTTGTAAAACATGACGTTCAAAAAGTGCTGGCCCTCAGCCTAATTTGAATAAATGACTTTTGAATTTTGAATTTTGAATTTTGAGAGTAATAGTACATGGTTGTCAAAATTTGAATTCCGGCCCGTATCTTTTAATCGGAAATTTATCCCTTTCCATGAAACCGTGCCATTACTAATTTTAAGTTTCTGCTATATTATAACTAGTTAAAAAAAGTAACTCGATCTAACCTACTTGCTACAAGCACTGGACTTTGCGTTAACTTGCCAAATAGCCGAAGTTACAAGCGAAAATGACTTGAGATAACGTGAACGAAAAGTACTTTTAAGTGTTGCTTTTATTGAAATGAGAAGTCCTTAAAATTAAGGGATGTTATTGCCATAAAAGCGAATTATTAGGAACATCAAACTTCGAAACATCCTGCCTAAGGTAAGACAAATGCCATTGCGGATTTGTTAGAAAGAGTGACGCCGCCCTGAAACACAAAGGGCATTAGGAGGAACACGAATGGGTTGTAGTCATAAGATAGAGTCTTACACTCCCTTTCAATCCACCCGCCCAGAGTAGAAGGAGTCATTTGATGATTTCCCATCCTTAAATAAAAAACCGGGCAAGTGCGAGTCGGACTCGCGCACTGAGGGTTCCGTAAGCAGAAGTTGCGATTTACGATTTATGACGTATTAAAAAAAACTACATAGTAGATCTCGTTCTAACCAATTTTTACTGGTAGTTTACATGGTAATGAACAACAAATATTTTTTTTTGTTTTATCATTCTCTTAGTTTAGAAGTTAAGGGGGGGGACACACATTTTACCATTTTGGAAGTGTCTCTCGCGCAAACTATTCAGTTTAGAAAAAAATGATCTAAGAAACCTCAATATCATTTTTAAAGACCTATCCATAGACACACATATGGGTAAGATGAATAAAAAATCTAAATATGAGGACCCCCAAAAATTTATTGTTTTTTTCTATTTTTGTGTAAAAATCTTTATGCGGTTCACGGAATACATCTACTTACCAAATTTCAACAGCATAGTTCTTATAGTTTCGGAGAAAAGTGGCTGTGACATACGTACGCACAGACAGACGGACAGACATGACGAATCTATAAGGGTTCCGTTTTTGCCATTTGGCTACGAAACCCTAAAAAGGGGTAAGACCCTCTTCCATATTATGCTGATGATACCCATTGAATAGTTTTAATGAAGTATAATTCCCACTGTTCGTGGCTCAAGACTCATCACTCATTCTGCCAGCCCTCAACCGTCAAAAATGAGCAAGATTGACAGACACTGTCCATGCACTTGATAACACAAATATTTTTGTTTGTTAGACATTTAGACAACCACAAGTGCTATTCTATCAGCGAGATAAAATGGCGGTTTGGGTTTCTGGGGTATCTTAATTTAGGCAGGTGAAGGTAAACCCCAACGAAAATAAAAGTACAATATATTTTGTCGACTATTTACTTACTTTTCGCCAATATCCCAGATAATGATCAGACAACTTAAGCTCTAAATGAGTGCCAAGTGCTGTCCCAAAAGATAACTTTGCCTTACTTTCGCTTGGCAACCATTCAGTTTTTCTAAGTATAAACTGACACATACTTAGCGGTAGCTAGGGGCACGAAGTAAACACTTTTGTAGTTGAAAATTAATACTTAAAAAGTTTTGCGTAAATACTTACGCCCGGGTGTCACCACTGCGAGGATCGACCGGAGGACACGGTAGAGCACACTGTGCAGGTGTGCCCCGCTTGGGCGGCGCACCGCCGTGTCCTCGAAACGGCGATTGGCGGCGACCTCTCGCGTCCGGCCCTGGTCCAAGCCATGGTCCGGAGCGAGACGGAATGGGACGCCGTTGCCTCCTTCTGCGAAGCAGTCATGCTAGCGAAGGAGGTGGCGGAGCGGGAGAGGAGACCCTCTCGTCCCGGCCGCCGTGGTGGACGCCGCGGGCGTCGGGGGCCACCTGGTGACCTCCGGCCACCGTAGGCGCGGGCCTGTGGACGGCGAGCTATGGGTGGCTCGCCGTCCGTCCATCTAGTGACGACAGGCCGTGTCGACGGCGCGTTAGTTTTCCACGCGCGCCTCAAAGAGAGTCAGCAACACAGAGGGGCCCGAAAGGGCCGACGCCTGTCGGAGTCGCGGGATTATTCGCAAGAGACACCGTGGCTCCGGAACACAAAGGGCAATGAAGGAACATGGATGGGTTTTAGTCAGTAGAAGTCTGACACTCCCTCCCGCTACACCCAGAACGGGAGGAGTCATTGGATGATTTCCCATCCCTAAAAAAAAAAAAGAAAAAAAAAGGTACTTAAAAAGGATATTCTGTTTAGTCTGTGTGTATATATCCCGTTGCGTTAGCGTAGGTTATGTTTCATGTCTTTAAATATTTATGATCCATAAAAGGATAACCTATCTGTGGAAAAGAACTGGAGTCATAGCAGAGCTTTCAGGGTTAGAAGATTGAAGTAGCAGTGCGGTCATGGTATGGTAGGAGAGGTGGAACCGATGAGTCCATGAAAAGTCTTATTAACATTACAAAACGCAAATAACAAGATCTTATTCTTTGTGTGCAATCTGAAATAATAAGTTCGGAAAAAGCTAAACTGTCTTTACAAAAATTTACACTGAGTTGACAATATACAAGTATACATTTTCTTTTGAAAGCACAAAAGTCATATCTATTTATTTATTTATTTATTTATTTATTTGGGACAAACAAACAGTAACACATTATATCTGCGCAAATAATATAAACAAAGATATTACAAATGTGAAACTCACACCGTTATCCACAGCATATACAATTCATAAGACTATACTAATGAACAATCTATGCGAGTAAGACTACAAGACTGATCAAATAATTATATATCGGAATCCTTAAGTTTCTTTAACAAAGCAGAACGAAATCTATTTGCTGACACTGAAAATAAGTCTAATTCTGTAGTTTCTGAACAAAAGTCATTATAGTGTTTGCACAAGCGACGTAGAGGCGCCCGCAGACCAGCATTGGTGCGGCAATGGGACACAGCAAAAAGAGGACGTGCGCGTACCTCTCGTCGAATAACAGTTCTTGGGACACAGTAGCATATTTTATTAGTAATCTCAGAGCAGTTATACCTGTTATAGCATACGTCGAAAAGAAACATAATTTCTAGATATAAACGTCTAGACTTCAGGCTCATTAGATTGTATTTATTAACAAGATTTTTATAGGTTGGAAAATTGTGGTAGCACCTATAGTGCATCGATCTAAGGAATTTGCGCTGCACTCTTTCTAGCATCTCAACGTATTTATTATAAAAAGGGTTCCACACCACCACTGCATATTCGAGTTGAGATCTAACTAGTGCTTTATAGAGATGAGAATAAGTGCTTGCGTGTTTAAATTCAGTAGCTGACCTCATAACGAAACCGTACATACGATAAGCCTTTTTGATGATGTTATCAATATGTTGATCAAGGTGAAGTTTGTTATCTAGCAGTACCCCTAGGTCTCGTACGGATGAAGCTTTCAATAGAGTTAAATTGTTAAGATTATAATTATGATTTAAAACGTTTTTATTTTTTGTGAATGATATCGTTAAACATTTAGAAATACTGTGGTAAAGTTTGTTTTGAACACAGTATTCAGAGAATCGATTTAAGTCTTCTTGTAACTGACAACAATCTGCAGGTTTTCTTATAGCTTTAAAGATTTTTAGGTCGTCAGCATAGAGCAAAAATTTTGAGTGTCTGAAACAATTTCCAATATCATTTATGAACAAAATGAATAAAAGAGGCCCTAAAATTGAGCCCTGGGGTACGCCAGATGTTACGACAGTAGCGGCCGAGTGGAATCCTTTGATAACCACCCTTTGTGATCTATTACTAACATATGATGCAAACCAGCGAAGCAAATCTCCTCGTATGCCGTTAAATGCAATTTTGTTAAGAAGCAAATTGTGGTCTACTTTGTCGAACGCTTTTTGAAAGTCTGTGTACACTGCGTCTACTTGTACTTGTTGATCCATATTGTTAAAGAGAAAGTCGGTAAATATTAATAGATTAGTAGTTGTAGATTTACTTTTAACAAATCCATGTTGTTGTTCTATTACAATTCTGTAAATTATCTTATGTATTTCCTGATAAACAAGCCTTTCAAAAAGCTTCGACAAAGCAGACAAAATAGATATGGGGCGATAATTTTCGACTTCTTGTTTGGACCCTGATTTATATACAGGAGTTATATTAGCCCTTTTAAATTGTTCAGGGAAGGTGCCCTCTGATATAAACATATTAAACATAATTTGCAGTGGTCTGTCATGGTCGGTCAGTACTTGTTTAAAGCATTTAACTTATACTAAGCCCAATTAAATCACCAATTGAGTTACGAAAAATAAACTAAACGGTATGTAATGTTTGCATTAAAGTCATTCTTATTGCAGATGGTTGAGGACATAATAGCCGGTTCGGTGATCGGTAGGTAGAGATAGGGACCTTTTTGGCCTCGCACAGATCAATTGAATGGTATAATTGTTAATTTACCTAATTATTATGTACGTATCGTTAGTTTTAATGTATTCTGCTTCTGTCTGTTTTGTGCGAGTCCCAAATATACCTTTTTCTTTCTTCTTTCTTTTATTTTTTTTATCGTTATTCACTCAAGAAATAGTGATATGGTACGCGCTATCAGTTGATGATCTTGAAACTGATAAGTTATTTTATCTATTCAATCGATTCTGGCATCTCTCTGTAAGCTTTATTTATTTAAATCGGAAACAGCATATTTTTTTAGAATCAGAATATCGAAAAGAGTAACCATAAATGCCCATAAATTTAGCCCGTGCCTTTTTCTTAACCCTAAACTGCTGGAGGTATATAAATAAAACCCTTTTTATATTTTGGCCTACTTCCTAATAGCTTAAAGATGTAAACCACAGATGTTATCTGGGTCCATTACAAAAACCCTTTCATAAAACATTCAAATCAGATTTTAATGGTGTTGTATGGTTAGGGTATCTAAACGCATAAAGTATCTTGATGGTAACTCTAGAAACCTTATCTAAAGAAATTAATCAAAAATAACCTCGCGTGGTAACATTATTATTATTTTTTTTTGTTGAGATTGTTTTTATTTTTCCCCAATGATAAGGCTCATTGGGAAAACAATGTTTTTATTAGTAATGAAACAACAACATTAATTGTTGAAAAAATAAACAACAAGACATCGTACTCCATTTATTTTTCTTGTTATTTTTCTGAATGAAACAAAAACGAAAATTTCATCGTGTTTTAGTATGGATACACCAAAATAAATTAACATAAATATACTGTGAATAAATATTTTCTAAAAGAAACGTCATATGAGTGTATCAGTTCCGTTTGTCGAAGGGTGCGTGTCAACCCACTACATAGTGTGATCAGCCATAAACCGGATGTGCACAAAGCTTACATACTTATGTTATATTATTTTAGGATAATACTATATTTACACAATTTACAAATACATTTACAAAATTTACTATATTTACTAAGATATTTAAATCATTTTCACATACAAAGTCTATTTATATTTGATCTATTTAATCATTATTATGTATTAAAATTATTTTCAAATATTTTATATGTCACATTTATGTATATACACAATTTCTTTATTTACAGATGCATGATATCACTTAGTAGTATAACCTACAGGCAGCTCACGGTTTTGAATAGTGCCCAACTAAACCTCAACAAACCTACATACTCTCTTTTATATTGGTACCATATGAACACATGGTTATGTCAAATACCTATACCTGCTAGCACTGATGGCTCCTAGTAAATATATTAAGTTCGGTCTACTTAATGCGGGCTCTTTAGGTACAAAGCAAGATGAGTTTTTGATAGCCATGGAAAAACATTCGGTCGACATTATGGCTATCAATGAGACTTGGTTACGTAGGGGGGAGGAGGACCGTGCTCCGAGGGTACCTGGGTACAAATTAAGACACATTCCACGACCTCTGACAACGCGAGGTGGGCGTGGTGGGGGGGTTGGTTTTTACATAAAGAATGGCATTAACGCGCGTGTAAGAGCTCATCCAGAGCACCCTAGTGTGGAGCAGCTCTGGCTGGGCCTAACGATAAACAGAAAAAAGCTTCTAATTGGGACCGCTTACCGCCCGCCATGGCAGGATTTGGAGCTTTTCCTTGAAGCCATAACTACCAGTATTAGTGCATTAGCTCCATATGACAATCTGGTTCTTTTGGGTGACCTAAATGTTGACCTATTGGATGCTAGTAGCTCAAAAACGAAACAGCTTACTGACTTTTTTAATTGCCTGAATCTGACTCAGCTGGTAAGAAATGCGACGCACTTTGTGGGCAACAGTAGTACGCTCATCGATATTGTATGTACAGATGCTACATCGCGAAATGTTGTGGTGGACAATATTAGTGAGCTCGGCCATCACTCATTCATTACATGCGAAACTGTTTTTAGAAAGCCCAAGATTAAACCCAGGACGGTTGAGTTTCGACCCCTTTCAAATATCTTGCCGGATCTCTTTCAGAATGATTTGAACAGCATACCATGGTCTAATATAGGTGATATAGGGGATGTCGATACCATGGTACACACCTTCAACTCATACGTCATACAGCTTTTTGATCTTCACGCTCCTGTTAAGAAAAAGACTTTTTATAAACGGCCCACACCTTGGATAACAGAAAATATGCGTTTGATGTTCAAGCTGCGGGATGAGGCTAGGGACAGGTGTCGTGAGACAAAGGAACCTCATCATAAGAGGTACTATCTGGATCTTAAACAGCTGGCCGCCGCTACATTAGTAAGGGAAAAGACGGCATACTTCGCTAAAAACGTCAACGATAACAAAGATCCTAAACTTCTGTGGCGTAATTTAAAGACAGATGTACTTCCCGACCACAAGGAAAAGCTACTGCCAAGTCATTTTGATGATCCAGATAGTATCAATGCGGCTTTCTTGGACGTTCCGGGATGTGGTGATGATAACCTTTCAAGGATTTCATATTTCAAGTCTCACAGACACAGCTCGGCGGAGTTCTCGCTCGCTAAAACCAACCAAGAGGCAATTCTGAAGATAATCAGAAGTTTGGGCTCTAACGCTCAGGGTGATGATGGTATCAGTTTGGATATGTTGACCCTCACATTGCCTAATACCTTGCAAGCCATCACTGATATCATCAACAGATCTATAGAATCCCGCACATTTCCTGGCCTTTGGCGACGCGCTATTGTTCGCCCTATCCCTAAAGTGAGTGATCCGGCCAATAGTAAAGACCTCAGGCCAGTCAGTATTCTGCCTTGTCTCTCAAAGATTTTGGAGCGTGTTGTATATCAACAGGTATTTCAATACTTGGAGGATAACAACATTCTCCCTGATCTGCAATCGGGGTTCCGTAAAGGGAGAGGCACTGCAACGGCTCTGATGGATGTTGTGGGAAATATCCTGGAGGCACGTGATAGGGGGGAGGGGTCGATCCTGGTCTTATTGGATTTTTCACGGGCGTTCGACGCGATTAATACCAATCTACTTTTGTCTAAGCTAGCATACTACGGCTTTGACGAGGATGCTGTAGATTGGTTTAAAAGCTATCTAACTGATAGGTCTCAGTATGTGCAAATCCATGCAGAAGATGGATCTACTTTGTCATCCCCCCCACTCCATGTGAAAAGAGGAGTCCCGCAGGGATCGATTTTGGGCCCTTTGCTGTACATCCTCTACAGTTCAGATGTTACTGCATCCTTCGTCAACTGCAAATACCACATGTATGCAGATGACATCCAGTTATACATGTCGTTTAAAGGAGAAGATACCGAACTGGCGGTGCAGAAGGTGAATGAGGACCTGCATAGGGTGGTGGCCTGGTCAGAAGAGAACTCACTGGTTCTAAACCCTCTGAAGTCAAAGTTTATGGTGTTGGGCTCAAAGAAGCAAGTTGCTTCAATTTTATCCGCTAAACCAGAGATTTTGATCAAAGGGGAGAACATTGCACAAGTAGAACAGGCATGTAATTTGGGTCTAATCCTGGATTCAGAGCTACGTTTCGAGGCTCATATAAAAAATGTTATAAGAAACTGTTTTTATAGGTTGAAGGTTTTATATGGCATACGTAATTATCTTAGCATACCACTTAGAAAGCAACTAGTAGACAGTCTGATACTATCTAGGCTTAATTACTGTGACACAGTATATGGGCCTTGCCTGCTTGCTAGGACAGAGAGGTTAATCCAAAGAATCCAGAATGCCTGTGTTCGTTTTTGTGTTTATGTCCCTCGTAGGCATCATGTGACTCCATACATAAATGAACTGAAATTACTAAGAATGGCAGCCAGGCGAAGGCTTCATTTGGCGAGTTTGATGTTTGGCATTGTGACTACCCATAAGCCGCACTATTTATATGAAAAGCTCACCTGGCGACAAAGTAATTACAAGTATGGTCTTCGTTCTATAGTTGGTCCGTTAAGGGCTCCACGGCACAAAACTGCAGCTTTCAGGGGCAGTTTCAGGTTTGCAGCCACGCACTGCAGGAATGATCTTCCACCACCAATACGAGGCCTGAAAACAAAACAGTCTTTTAAGTATCAACTTAGGAAATTACTTTTACAAGCACAAATTTCATTATAATTACTCCACATTTAAGTCAACTTTAGCAAAAATCTTTCAATTACCTCACGGGTTATGGCCTGCAGTCCTTGGTTTAGATCATCAGCAGCGCTGTGGCATGCAAGGCTGCCTTTTAGGCGATTGACTCACACCTGAAATATTGTATTTTATTATTACCTAAATTATTTTGACACTATCAGCACATTTTACACTATTATCATAATTTTTATTTTTATATGAATAGCCATTAATTGATTTGCTATTTTATTCCATTCGTTTACAAATCTAGTTTATCCAGTTTGACAGATACGATAACCTATCAATTAATATAGTAAAATAACATCCCTTACCTTGTTGTCTCGTTTTTGATGTCGATAATATTACCCTTTACGGAGTTTGGTTTGGGTAATCTAATCTCCCGATCGTGTCTGTCAGTCATCTGAGTACATAATGTAGTTATTTGGTGCCCCACTTATTCACGACACACGCAAAACAACTCACTACTAATAACACATAAACACAGAGTATTACGAAATGGCATATCGTATTATTATGTAAGTTGAGCGTCAGGAGGATCTTTCACATTGCATAATATTGTCGGCGGCCATATTGTGGGTTGGGCGTGCGCATAGATACTATGGGCATGGCAGTACGATCCATGGATTTAGTTTGTGCTTTTTTTATGTTCTTTTTTTTATTTATTTTTTTCATGTGCGCACAGCACAGATCACAAAACTCTTTTGAGTTGTGTGTGCCAGTGCCACTTAGTGTCGGGCGCGTTCTCATCGCCTGCGCCTGCGCAACACCACATTTGGAATGTACATTTGTCTTTCTTTTTTTGTTATTACTTTTTTGTTTTTGTTTTTATTTTGGTTTGTGTTGTCTCATATTACAGTTTTTGTGCTGCCCCGGCAGACGTCTTTCTGTCAGCGACGGTCGTTGCTGAAAACCAGCGCTGGGGCTCTGTTTCGCACACGAGTCCCAGCATAATGCTGAGCGATGACCGTTTTACGTGGAGGTGACGCATATTGTCCCGATTTTTTGTTATTTTTTTAGTGTAGTAAGTGTTGTTTGATTCCTATGCGTCATGCTTGGCGTGAATAAACTATTTTTCTTTCTTTCTTTCTTTCTTTCTTTCCGGATTTTTCTCACAGAACGTCAGATTTTTCTTATGGGGGTTCATAATCAGTGATCTGGAAACATGTCACTACATTCCAACATTCTATAGGTCAATGTGTTTTGGAGTTTTTACCCCGGATATGCGGCAAGATTTTCTTATCTCAATTTTCCACCGCTCTTTTCTTCGGCCATATTATGTTTCAGTATTGTGACGTAAACATTGTATAGGACTTTTTCGAGGTCTAAAGTTTTACTTAGCATTAGCCCTAAAATAGACATAAAAATATTTTACATAGGTAACATATTTTTCTCAGAAAATTGTTTTTTCTTAAAATCATATTATTGTAAAAGTAATAAATTTCAATACTGAAGCCATAATTCTATCAAAATATTACCACGAAAAAGAAATATTTTAGCTGCAAATAGAATTACCAAAGTCTCGTTATTAATACTCGAACTGTCATATGTTTTTATTAGCGACGGAAAACTTTTTCCGATACTCGCATTACCCGAGTAAAGTAAATCTAAGCAATGAATTACCAATTTTCTTCATAACGGAGTCGTGACTTTCTCAGTTTTAACCCTTTCAGTGGCTAAGTTCGTTCATTACGCAGCAGGGCTACCAACTTCTTGCCGAGTGTCGCATATTCCGAAGGAGCAAATGGGAATTTGTTTAGTACACTTTGATCAACGTGACAGTAGTAAGCGTTGGAGGTGGTAAATTTGGTGAATCTCTTTGTATTTGGGAAAAATGCAGTAACGTTTGACATTCGATGGTTTGATCACTAGTATAAGATTTAAAGTAGTACAATGGTTATAGCTAGAATAGGAGTTCGTTTAAGTAAATTGGTTTGCAAAATCAAAGTTCTTTCTTATTTAATAGCTTGTGGTGCATCACTGCTGGGCCTTCCCCATTTCCTTTCAGACACTTGAACCGCCGCCGCCTTCAACCAGCCTTCGAAGTATGCGTCCAGATAATCTTGCCATCGCGTTCTAGGCCGGTCTCGGTGTCGCTGTCAATTTTCCGGCACCCATTTACGTATTTTTTTTTTTATAGGAGCAATAAAAATAATTATAATTTGGAATTTTGCGGTTTAACCCCACGCAATTTGTCGAAAGAAACTGTAATATATGTTTAAAAGATGAAATTTCCATATGACCGTTTGAAGAGAAGGTTTTGAATACCTCCATGAGTTATGATGTATGATTTTGCACATGTTTCGGGGCACTGAGTCTGTTCCTTTCAACTTGGTAATGAGAACAATTTATTCTAATTATTTTCTGCCGCCGCGCACGACTCACCGAACGCTTTTACATGTATTATTTTTGATACACTGTATACTACTTTTGCTTCCCCCGTTATGGTTTGGAATTTTATAAAGGAGATACATTTTTGAGATAAGGAAAATGTGGAACAAGATTCTTAAAAAAAGTTTTAAAGACAACCTTCGGTTTTATTTTTCCCATGGGCACGGTAAAGGCGAATAAGATAATTTAAGTAAAAATTTCAGTCTAAAACATAAGCTGCAATATTTTCCTGTAACCTAAGCATGAAGCACTGAGATTGCCAATACAAGCTTTGGTCTATGGATGAAAATATGTATATCTACACATTATATTACGTCAATAGATAGAAAACGCTGATGATGACTAATGTTTTTTAAAGATTTTTAAAAAAAAGTTTAGCTACACATTCTCCCGAAACTAGGTAATTATAATCACGTGTGGCTTAATCGTGTCATTGCCGATAGGTTAATCTCTCATTGTCGAGGTCAATGTAATTTGATAAGTACAAAAAAAATACAAAATATTATATTGGAACAAGACACAATTTTACAATAGATTGTGTTCGTTTACAACCGTATTAGTATGTATAAGTGTAAGTAATTAAAGAGTTGTCATAGTCTCCCGAAACTAGGTAATTGTAATCACGTGTGGCTTAATCGTGTCATTGCCGATAGGTTAATCTCTCATTGTTGAGGTCAATGTAATTTGATAAGTACAAAAAAAATACAAAATATTATATTGGAACAAGACACAATATTACAAAAGATTGTGTTCGTTTACAACCGTATTAGTATGTATAAGTGTAAGTAATTAAAGAGTTGTCATAGCTTTCTAAAGTTTATTTTGCTTTTATTCATATTAGCTTGCATTATTGTATACACATGTTTTTCATTTTTCATTGATAATGTTAATTAGCATTATTTTCTGTGTGTAAATAAATAGTAAAATAAATGAATAAAAGGGCAAAGGTCTGTCCATAGGTTAGGCAAGTACTAGACAATTTCACTTGCTATGATCTAACTTCATTTTTTAATTTATTTTCTTTCATACATCGCTTAACGTTCACATAATATAAAACGAGCGCTTAGTTAAACGACTAGTCTAACTCTGGTTTCACGACTTGCCGACTAGACTACATTCCCAACCATTAACATTGAACGTTGGGTTAAAAGCTACCCATCAATCCACATCATTAAATAGGCGTTTAATTTTAACAGCCCGTCAAATCTACGCGTAGTATCTGTCTCAACATTACTCTGTGGTCCCACTAACGTACGTCAAATGCTCATAGTCACAATACTGCGGTTTGTCCGCCTCATAAAATACGCACAGATATGTATTATTTGCGGCCATCATAATTGGTACTCATTGTTTAAATTAAATTATTGAAATCAGAACCATAAATTTACTTTAACAGTTTTCGAAGTGCGGATGCAATATTTATAAGCAGTTAAAAAAAATATAACCGAAAAATAATACATATTATAAATTATTACTTATATGTGTGAGAGATGAATATAAATGCTCAGAAATTAGCCTAATGATAAAAGTCCTATGTCCTTCTCCATGATTCAATCTTAAAATATTTTTAAATTTATAACATTAGTACGTATTAAAAAGATTTCAAACGAGTAGAATCACCTAAATCTTAGCTGAGTAGGATGTTACATAAAATTACGAGTAAATCGGTTTCGACCAAAGCATTCATATTCGAAGATGATTAATATCGCAGAGGCTAATAATGATATATAAAAGCTCTTATACGACAATACCTACTTACTTATCAACATACCATGACATAGATATGCATATTATTCACATTGCGGATTGCATATCAATGGCTTTACGAACTCTATGCATTGTTTACCAACAGAAGATTATTTCTTGTGGTTTCGTTCGCAATAGTCGACGTTTTGAATCCGATTCAGTTGAATGCTATTCATACATTCCAAGTCTATCTTCGTGCGGAATTTATGCAGAAAATAGCGATACAACTAGTTATTGCGGGTCTTTTAATTGTTTTTTCTCACTATCTATGTGTATGTCTATGAATTAAAAAGTAGAGGTAGTTTCACTGTTGTCCCTTCACGTTTCTATTCCTACTCCCAGCAAAACAGAAATACTCATACAACTTTACAGTAAAACTTAGTGTATTTATATATATGCTACAGTCAAAACTCATTACCGGTCAAAACCACTTTTGACTACAAAAATCAGGCAAAAGTGGTTTTGACTGATTTTTGTATTCAAAAGTAGTTTTGACCAATGCCCTTAGTCAAAAACAGTTTTGACTACAAAAGCCAGTCAAAAGTGGTTTTGCCTGATTTAAAATTTAGACTATCATGCAAATTTCATAAAAAGTTAAGGTGGTTAAGTTCGTTTTTTTTACCATATAATTTGGTCACAAACACTATTACCCAATATTTTGCAGTTATAAGTAGTTTTGACCAACTCCCTTAGTTAAAACCACTTTCGACTGGGGAAATCAGTCAAAATTGTTTTTAACTAAGTTCATCCGCTCAAAACCTGAATTTTGCAGTCAAAATAACATAATTATACACTAAGTTAGAATAGTTCATATCGGGTTTGCTACCATGTACATCCCACTCGCAGGATCTTCATTTACTCCGTGATCATGGCGCTTGCAACAGTGACGAAATATCGGAAACTCGCAAATAAAAAGGTACATGGTACCAATCCCGATATGAACTATTCTAATGTTACTGACCATGAAAGTTTAAAACAATATATACACTAAGTTTACATAAATATACAATAAGTTAATAAGGAAAGCTTGTTTTATATATTTACCGAAATAATTTATATTTCAATAATTACTACAGTCTAGATGATTGTTTCCTGAACAAGTAAGACATTTCCATTTCACCATCTAGCTAGTTACCTAATTAATTTAAAGTAATTTCAACTTTATCACCCACTTTTCATTTAATGTAAGCAAAAATTTCGACTACCAAAACTCCTAGAATGGTTGACTAACGACATTCCATTGTTTCTTTCTGACGATAGTTTTGCTCCGAATGTGTCAGCCCATTAACATTCCATTGGTATTGTAGTGAAATTCCTTGTTTCAAGATTCGCCCCAGATTCGGTTTGCGGGTCCTAGGCTATTGTACGACATAGATTGTGGGCTATTGTTTATAAATTAATATCCGGGTTGCGATGCTAATAACAGTTTGTGGGCGCTATAAATCATAGTTTATCTTATTTGTAACTATATTGATATATAATAGAGGACGTTATTATTAGTGGTATTAGATACACAGTTAAATATAGAAGCTCTTTCATTTGGGGGCCGAGTCACCCGCGTCCGTAGGAGAATACCCTTCAGCGAATCCCTACACGTGGTCCCCGGGTGGTGCTAAACAGGTGACACTAACCGCCTCCGTGGTCTAGTGCTTATACCACCTGATTCAGACCCAGAGGTCCCGGGTTCGATTCCCAGCGGGGGCAAATTTTTTGCTCGGTTTGATTGGTGGTAGGACTTGTTATAAGTCCGCCTGGCAAGCTACCACCATCATGTCTAAGTCTGTCGCCATAACAACAATGTTAACAGCATTGTTGTGTTCCGGCAGTTAGAGGTATGATAGCCAGTTCCTCTGTGTAAGAGGATTCCGGGTGAAACTCGCTTCCATCTTAGGCCTAATCATCACTTTCTATCAGGTGAGATTTGGGCCAAGAGTTTCCCCGTTTTGCATAAAAAAAAAAGCTCTGTTTCTTAGGTCTAGTTGTCGCAAACGTTACTGCTACGCATGAGGTTCCGGATTCAATTTCAAATCGGGAAAGGAGTCATAGGGTTTTCATACCTGAACTTTTTCCATCAGCCCAGAATCTGGATTAAAGCACGATGAATGGTACCTACCTACTTCGTTTGTCCACAATTATATGAGAAATTAATTTATAAATGTGTACTAAAAGACCGTTGCCTACCCCTTTTAGAAATAAAAACGAGATGCGTTGTAATATTAATAAAAGCAAAATGCTTAATATACAACTAATAATCTACTTACTTACTTACTGGGATGAAGACTGTAGAAGGAAGAAGAACAAAACAATGTTTTGTTTTCTTTACTCGTTGTTCGATCATATAAAACAGTGCTCAAGTCCAACTTTTAACTATGAGTACTTAGCCTGTAAATTGCAAAACACTTCAGCCGGTCGATTTTGCAGTGCGATTCTATAAACAGAATAGTGGTCTATTCTTCAAACCTTTCACGTGAAAAGTCAGGTGGAGTGAGCGCGAAGAAAACTGTTATACCATTTGAAATACATAAATTGACAGCTTGTTTTGCGATCACTTCACCCAAGCGTTCACTTCGAAGTGGAGGCGTGGGTGAAGTAATCACGAAGTGAGCTGTCAAACCAAACAAACAAGATGGAATGACAGCTTACTTGTTGTTCACTCCACCTAAGTCAACACGGTGAGATGTCAACAGAACAGACCGGCTGTTAACATGTCGAAATGAAAACTTACGCGAAGTTAACGACAAGTGAGCTGTCAAACCATATAAACAAGATGGCTAATGTCGATGTCGTTCACACCACCTAAGTGTACACGGTGAGATGTCGACGTAAACTGGCAGAATCACACTGCAGTAATATAAGTGATTTGAACGAACAGAGCATGTAAGAAGACGGTTTATTTATTATCCTTTTTCATTCATTTCGTCGTGATTTCAACAATTAATTACCTACTCATCTGGCGATGAATAATCATTTAAAGCGAAATACAGTAGGAAACAAACAGTATTTTGGAGCAAGAAATCTGAATCTAGGCCTGTTTTTACTAACTGAGCTCGACAATTCACGACATTGACTAATTAATTGTCATAAAGCTGCTCGTGAGTGAAAAATATGAATTAACTTCATTCCGGAATAAAAATAACTTTGAGTATTTAAGTAGCAATTTAATACAGCATAATGATTTCTATGTAAGTTATGATATTTATGACGACGTATCTTTTTTGTTTTGAACATAAGTTTTACATGTAGCAGAAAATATCATTTCAATTTTATCATCAACTTCCATTATAAAATTTAAAATTAAGTAGATAGCTACTAAAAATATATTAACAAAATCGGTATCAGAAGTAGACCAGTAAATTTTTCGGGGTAATGTAGTGTGTGTCTTATTGTTTGTACTTACGCTCTCAGCTATAAACTTCCTAGATAAATTAATACATAGCTGCATAGCCATAACTTGATTCCTAGATTCTTTTTAACTTGTATTTTCTAAGTTTTTCTGCAAATTAGCTATCTTCAATGCTTTGTTTACATTTCTTGTATTATGTCATTATGTCATTTAGACAGGCCTAGTTTTCTTTTTATTTCTATTCTGAAGTTAGCTAGGAGTTTTAGGTCGCATATGAAACTGTCATCAGACGTTCGTTGTGTAATTCATTAAATTTATACTAGTATTTATTTGTCCTTTTTCCTTTTAGCACGATTCCCCTCCTAGGTAGGTGAGTGCTTGTGACCTCACATTTTACAGGCTCCCCCTGTAAAATGTAACGTTACAGATTAATTATTTCTTGACTCCGTTGATGTGTAGTTTTGTTCACTATGTTCAGGCAATATGTTTTTATTAAAGTTATGAATAAACTCAAATCTTACTGTAACTTAAACTCAGTCATCTTCTATAGGCTAACTTTCAGCTTATACTACAATTTGATCACTTTGCTTATTGCTTGCGTTATCGTAAGAGTGTATTGTGTATTGATTCTAGTAATTTATTTGAACCATTGGTTCAATTGTTTTTCAGCTACTTACTTTAATTTGCAGACTTTAAACTTTTATTATATGACTATAGCCGTCAATGCTTGTGCAAACATCGTGGTCTCCTTGCTTACTGCTGATAAACATGTTTTTAAGTTTTCTTTCCGACGTTCAGAGGGTTCAGGTTTGAATGGTATTACTTACGTCATTTTGTTACAATCCCATTTGGTGATAGACGTTTTCTTATTTCGGTCGCCTTCTGCTGAAGAACTTAATGCAATGAATTGTCTTACCTATACATATCATCGCTTATAATGGTCATCAATCTTCGTTTTATATAAGGGAAACTGTAAGATGCTACTATCGTTTACTAGTAACTAATTTAATAAATAACAGATACTAATTTTAAAAATTTGATTTTAAAATTATTAGTTAAGAGACAGAGTTTAGACTCAAATTACTCTTCCCATCCATATAGGAGCAAAATTATCAGTTTAACAACAGTAAAAAGCGCTGATTTAATAGATCAGGAATATTTTAGCTACTGAGTGATTGATTTCGATGTGCCGTGCTTCAACGAAGTTGTGGATGCCTGTAGGCTCGCTTGTCCGAATGCTAATCCACCTATCAACCCATCATACAGAGAGAGTAGGATGAGCCGCTCTACAAAAAAGTTCAGATGAACCTCGATTGCCACTTCTGCTATTTCTGCAGAACATGCGCAGGCGTGGGAGGCATCTGGCTTCAAAACTGTCACTACCGTCGTCTATAGTACTTTCCACCATTTTTACCTCACAACTCCATCATTTATTAACCGATTTGAAAAAAATGTTTTTGTGTGAAAGGAAAACTTTCCAATCCGACTGATCTGAACCGATGTTGACGATATTTCTATGGAACCGTCCATAGAAATTTCATCAAAATCGGTTCAGTATTTTGATTTTTAGGTTTCCGTAGCCAAAATGTAAAAACGGGACCCTATTACTAAGACTTCGCTGTCTGTCTGTCCGTCTGTCTATCACCAGGCTGTACCTCAAGAACCACGATAACTAGTCAGTTGAAATTTTCACAGATGATGTATTTCTGTTGCGGCTATAACAACAAATACTGAAAAAACCGAATAAAATAAATATTTAAGGGTACAATTCTGCTCCCATACAAGACACTTGATTTTGTTGCCGTTTGTATAGATAATGGTACGGAATCCTTCGTGCGCGAGTCCGACTCGCACTTGCCCAGTTTTCAAATCAAACTAGCTGAAAAAATATGTTATCCTAGTAAATTAAATTGCATTTTCTGCTTTTCAGTGACTTTCCAATGCTTTCCTTTGACAAGATATTAGGTGTGAGGTACCACTAAAAAGTGAAAAGTAAAAAAACACAACCGACTTCTGGAAGTCGGTGTTAAAATACGAAGAAATAACCAAAAGCACAACATCTGAAACTAAAGTTATTTCATACTTACTACTAAGTTGGTGTCAAATTTTCTGATCAAAGATCTACAAATGACAGCCAGTACTAACCCGCCTTAACGTGCTATGCAAGCTACGAAGAAAACAGTCCTGTTATGAATTGTCACCCATTCACAGACCGACCTCGGCAAAATTTGCTTAATCCTGGAATATCGCAAAGTGCTGCGCAGTGCGTGGAAATAGAATATATTATCGCATTCAACCCTAAACTCTATAAAGTTAGAATGAACAGGCTCCTTCTGGGTAAGCTCGCTCCATCGTCGTCTATGTCTTCTTCGTCTCTGGCCTCATTGTAGAGCAATGAGCAAACCCATCTCAAATAAAAAAAAATACTAACCAATTTTTATATTTTAGATGTAAAGCTTCGGACTCTGCTACAACAAACTATGGACTACATTGATACATGCACCTCTAGATTTACCCTGTGAATTCGCTTCCCAATGGATATGAAGCTGTTGTTCAGTGTATTTAATTTGTGTGCTTTTTATTTTAATTCGTAGCATTTGTATTTTTTTCTGAGATGAAGTCTCCTTTTAGCACTTGCACTTAAAATATAACTTTCTAGACAAACAATTTTCTTTCTTCTCAGTTTCAGTAAAATAGTTGAAAAAAAAAAAAACCACTAGAGAAACTTAAATTTGTTATGTTTAATTTGAAAAATAAATTAGACTTCAATCAAGTTTGTATGAACATACTGTAAATATTTCTATTTATAAAATACTACATCGAAACTCAAACACGAACCTTCACGATGGAATAATTGTGTAACCTACTAAAGATATATTTTTTATTACAATACGATATTCTCCGTGGTTTTCCGTGCCAAAGGGCGCACCAGGAAACGCAAGAAGTCACGTTTTCTTAATACCACGCATGCTTGCGTTGGATATCAATCTCAGTAATTTTGAAAAGAAAAGTGTGACTTTGATAAGTAGATCATGTCGTTACCTTCTTTTTGTTGTGACAAAAAAGAGAAACAGGATAATTATATTTTTAGTTTTTGCCCGCCTGTTATTCTATTCTCTTCACAATTTCTAAAAGCTGTTAATGCTAACCATCATTAATACCCGTCTTATTTACTCATTTTCTTTTCAGTAAAATTTCAGTGTCCTAAAACTTGTTCATAATTGAAATTATCATTATTTAGGATAGTAACGTAGACACTTTATAGTCCAATAAAGTTTTGGCCAAACTGACGGTTTAACTCAAGTACCGAAGGTGTTTTTACGACGTCGTAATTATTATCGTACTAAACAATTAATTGTGACGTCAAAATTTTAATACCGGTCCTAGAACAAATTAAACTGTACCTGTGTTAAATAAACAAATACAAAATTTAATCTGAGGAAGTAACTCCTTAGCGCCGTTTGAAATAAAGTGGGTGGGCTAAAATTAAAAATAACAAACCTACTGGGAAATGAGGCACCTTGAAAGAGGGCTCGTTATCTTCGACGCCGAGGCTTGAAGAAAATAATCAGCGGAAAAACAAAGGAAAGCGGTAGGTAAGTGGAATAAATTCCAATCTTTTTCGAATTCAAAGATATTGTACGGTGCAAACCTGTGATCTGCTTTGGAGAATATTTTTTATTGTTTGCAACATTGGAATTCTATTTTCTTTTTCGGCTATTAATTTCTGTTTAAAAGGAGGATGAAATAATAAACGGTTTGAAATTGGGTATAATTTAGGGTTGACCTCGATATTCAGTCATTTCCATTCAATACAGTTTCTACTTTGAGAGAAACAGCTGATACGTGGGCCGCTAAGATAGCTCATTAGTGGAGTCAGAAAGTTCTAATTAAACTTTCTAGTAACGTCATATTGCCCAGTGCTCATGCACTTTCATGATTCTTAATTAACTTTCCGAAGACTCATTTGCAGTCTAAATCTATGTTTATCTATACATTTCCTAGCCAGTAAGAACTTAAATTAAAACGTCAACGTTCATTCGAGTTAATAACTTGGAATAACACGTCTCCAACGGCAGCACAAAAACGTGATCAGGATTTTAATCACAAGTCCCTGAGAAAAAGAACAGTATATAAAAAAAACATTGTTTTCCTACTGCTTGGTGTCTATCGTTGCCATAATCTTGTGAAATTGATGATTACTTTCTCGTTGTTTCGTCTTAATTACATGATAAGCAAAGCTTTTAAATTTATTGCATTCTTTGCATAGTTCCTATGTAATCATAAAAATAAAACTTCCTAGCTAAGATATTTTATCTGAAAGCCTATTCAATCGTTAAGCAGAACTAGAATAAGGAAAAGAGCAAAATGTCTTTGTAATTTCTGAAAGAAAACAACAGAATCCTTTTTCTCATTAATTTGCCAGAACTGCAACGAGAATCTTTGTTCTAGGTAAGGTAGTAGCTTAGACTTCAGTAAAGCCGCTCCCATACGGTGCTAATTTCCCAGGAGAATGCTAGTATTTGTCACACTCTTATTTGTTACTCACGCTTACATACTTTGCCATCGAGAAAAAATGTTCGAGAACACTAGTTTTCTTTTCTTTGAGTTCACAGTACATGACTGTCATAGTTAATGTACTGACATAAATAAAATACTCTATTCTTTTTCCTTCAACAGTTGCAGCAGATTAAGGCAGCGCAAATCACAAGGCAATGGCTTTAGAATTGTGAAAAATAACGTCAAGCTTCTGTCCCCGAGTCAATCGAAGTGACTCCCCGAACTTTACAATCTTTGTAAATTACCCAGCGCACTAGCAGCTGGCGCAGCAAAAGTATTTTGCATTAATATGGCTTGAGTTTTAAATTCGAACTTCTTGGCACGACGAGAATCGGTCGGAAAATTCGATAACCCATACTTTTGGGGCGTAACTACGAACTTTGATCTCTATCCTATTCTTTTTTTTTTTCGTTTGATCTCGAGACCTCAGATACTGTTGTTTCGCTTTTTTCTTATAAGCGACAATTTGCATAAACAAACGGAAGCCATGTTTTATCATGATTTTTCGTGTTTTCCATGGATATTCAGGAACTACGCCAAGATGTGTGTTGATACCATCTAAATCATGATGCGGTAAACAACATAACGTAAAATAATATTATTTGATAACCGCAGAAGATATTCTTCCTATTTGGGGATGACACATAACATGCAATGAATTTCTGTTTTATGATGTAATGGGCGAAAAGGATGAACTATAAATGGCTTTGATAAGGATCATAAGCGAATATTAACACACATATATAACAACTAACCGAGTGATAGTAACTTCGTGTAAACTTAACTTGATAAGTTAAGTTACATAACAGATGATTACTGTATAGTACTCATTCAATGAAAACTCTTAGGAACTTGTACAGGTGAAATGTAGTATGAAGCATAAATACTGATACAATCATAATCATGATGCCAAGGGAAAATTGTTTCATACCATGTTCCGTGGGATCACACAACATGTAATTAAATTTGTCGAATCAATACTGACTTTACTATTTATGTTAAACACAAAAGCGTATTGAAAACAAACAAAATAGTGTTTTATGCAGTACAATAAACACTCGAGCTTTCATTTATTGCCTACCCACATTTGGCTCTATTAATATCGCCTATATTTGTACTACACGAAGTTATAACGCACCAAATACGGAATATGATTTTACGTGGTTTTAATTAGCAAGCACGGTGAGCTAACTTGCAGAACGCGCAAACAGCACTGTTCTATATAACGTTGTGAGTTTTTTGTTTCTACTGCACTATGCAATGTTTTGTTCAACAAAATTTTTAGATTTCTGCAATACATTTTTGGTTTTAAAGGTAATTTTATTTATACTTTTTCGGTACGCTGTGCCGCCCAGAACTTATTCTGTTATATATATGTACTAGCTGACCCGCGCAACTTCGTTTGCGTCACATTTTCCGCTCAAAAATAATATTACAACAAAAAATTGAGATGTAAGCTACCCTATCTTTCAAGTTGGATCAAACTGCACACGATGTGCAAACTTGATTAAAATTGGTTAAGTAGTTTAGGAGTCCATCGCGGACAAACAACGTGACACGTGATTTATATATATTATAAGATATTATATTTATTTATAAAACCTCATTATAATTTTATATGAAGAGTAAAATGTTATGAACGTTTTATAGTGAGTAACTTAGATCGGCATATGAGGAGGATAGTTCTTAGTCTTCAAAGGAAGATAAACTACCAGGAACCCCTATAAACACGTCCAGATATTCGCCCATCCATCCTCCGAACAACTTTTCTCAGATGTATTCGCCATAGCTGAGATTTATTGCAGAGGGCGCCAATTTATGTGAGGATCTGTCCCAAATTTTTGCGTTGCAAGATGGTGGACTTGTGAAATCACATCCATTATTAACAGACGTTATGAAATTAGTATTCAAATTACTAGATTACACATAAATTAGATTATAGTTAGGAATATCACATTAGCTTACCTTTATCACTACATTTTTTATTTGTTTATTAATATTTTTCGTTTATTTATTTCACAACTGTTACTTTTTTAGGGTTCCGTAGCCAAATGGCAAAAACGGAACCCTTATAGATTCGTCATGTCTGTCCGTCTGTCTGTCTGTCTGTCCGTCCGTCCGTATGTCACAGCCACTTTTCTCCGAAACCTTAATAGCTATGCTGTTGAAATTTGGTAAGTAGATGTATTTCGTGAACCGCATAAAGATTAACACACAAAAATAGAAAAAAAAAACAATAAATTTTGGGGGTCCACATACTTAGACCTGAAAATCAACAATTTTTTTTTCGTAGCCATACGTGTGGGGTATCTATGAATAGGTCTTCAGAAATGATATTGAGGTTTTTAAGATCATTTTTTTCTAAACTGAATAGTTTGCGCGACAGACACTTTCAAAGCGGTAAAATGTGTGCCCCCTGTAATTTCTAAAATAAGAGAATGATAAAACAAAAAAAAATATATGATGTACATTACCATGTAAACTACCAGCAAAAGTTGGTTTGAACGAGATCTAGTAAGTAGTTTTTTTTTTAATACGTCATGAACCGTAAATCGCAACTTCTGCTTACGGAACCCTCAGTGCGCGGTTACGACTCGCACTTGGCCGGTTTTTTTTTGCTGCTCCGATGACCATTTCTACTAATTTTTAAACAACTTTCGCATTGGCATGTATGTCAATCGCAAACTTTAAAAAAACCGGCCAAGTGCGAGTCAGACTCGTTCACCGAGGGTTCCGTACAAATCAGGCACGAACGGACAGACAGACAGACAGGCAGACAGACAGACGGACAGACATGACGAATCTAAAAGGGGTTCCGTTTTTGCCATTTGACTACGGAACCCTAAAAAGCCTTAATTTTCATAAATGTTTGACGACAGTTTGCAATTGAGATGCGAATGCGATGCGAATTTGAAAATTAGTGGAGACGCCAAACTGACAAAACTGGCTATCGCTGAAAACCAGCACTGTGCTCACACACGAGTCCCAGCATTAAGCTGAGAGATGGCCTTTTTGCGCGGATATCATGTATATCTTCCCAATTATTCATATAACTAATTGTACATTTTTGGTACCTACGCATACGTCGTTTTTTAATTCCTGAAGAATATTCCCCTTGCAAAAAAATCCAACATTCACGACGCGGGCGAAGCCATTTAGTTAAAAAATAGCCGTGTTTATTCTACCTCCTGCTTTATGTATCATCTTGTCCCTGAATCGTATAAAGTCTGTTAACATTTGCACTCACTTCCAAATTACTTTACTAAAAAGTTCAGACCTAATCTCAAGAAAGTACGAAGTCACAAAATCAGAATCCCAGCACCAAAGTACAGCGAATTTCTCACATTTTAGAATTCGCTTTTGTCGGTTGCAAAGTTTGCATGTTTGCTATAAATGCATGTAGAATAATTAATAAACACGGTTTGCCTGCACTGAGAGCGGAAGACTGGGAGGTAGGAGCGTCGAGTTGAAAATTTACGATCTTCACAGACACAAAAAAGTGCCGTTTTACATTTTGGGAAGCCGGTCTGTTTTGGCTTTTGGTGCGTTAAGTTTCAGTAAGTTGGTTAGTAGGTAATTCAGAATTGTATTTTTGTATTTAATGTTTTTTATTAGGTTTCAAATGATGATTAATGATTTACTTTTTAACTTTAAATGATAGGTATAATAATATTAACTTACTACCTTACTGGGGAGAAGATAATAACATAAAAGAAGACACTACGTTTGTTGACAATTTTGTAATTTTAGTCACAAAGTATGATCAGTCTTTTTTTTTATTTCGCTGCGCTGTCCGCCATCTTAGTTGTGCATGAAACTGGGTTGCCAGCGAGACTGAAAAGACAAATTTCAACTAATTAGCATTTAACAAACGCCTACAAACTGACTAAAATATTCAAACACTAGTTACTGGGGCTTTTTAAAATTTGTGGTTATTTTATAGTCAAGAAATGTGGTTTGTGGTGCTTGGCTTAGTGTATGCGGCAAAGCAATTAATTTGCATAGTTGAAACGAACGAAGCGTCAGGCACAGCCCTGATTTCTCCACCATTCGTAAGTGCTGCATTGTTATAATGTATGACTCAATACAACTGTGTGTCAATACATTTGGTTAACTGGACACACACCGACCACCTCTGACTTGACACAATGAAGTCAGCGATTGAAATCTTGTTTGTATTCAGAACATTACTATCCCTGCTATATCAGAAACAGCAAATTGATTAAATAACGACTTCAAAACACCAAGAAAATTAACCAGTCTTTTCTTTTTAAAACCGCTCGTTGCATTGAAGAAGATAGTAACAGACTTGCAGTTGTTCAGAAGCGAACAAAACCTAAGATATTGGATAAAAAGCGTTCTGAACTAGTTAGGGTACAACATTACCAAGCTTCTCTTGTAGCTAATTGCACTTTTTTCTTAGAGTATATAATGAATTTAATAAGCGCTGAAGCAGAGAGTTAACTTCTTAGTTGGCCGCAGCAAAGTGCTGTATGGATTAAACAGCTTTTAAAACTTATTTAACCCAGATTAACTTCAATATTCCAGCAGGATTTGTAGCCTACCTCTTAAACTAAACCGTAATTTGCTAAAAAGGGAACAAGGGCTAAGCCAATGGACTTTATGAATTAGTATTTTCTGTTAGTGGTCCAATCACTGTCCATGGACAAATATGATTCTATTTTCAACTAGTTTTCTAATTTTATTTTATATATCATGAACTAAAGATAAACCATTTAACGTGGCAATGCTGACAGTGTTCTGGGCACTTTTGCCATTGACAGCGATGTGGATTATTTTTTTGATGCCCAATGATTTATTTTGTTTTTATACGCGATTGTACATAATCTAGATACTGTAGACTTATCTTTAGTTTATGATGTATTTGAAATTTTATATAATTTATTTATATAATAAACTGTGCATAATTAGGTATCCTAAAATAATAAATGAATATTTTATTATTGGACTTTGTAAAATTGATTTGTCGTAGTAGTTGTGCACCAGTGATATTGTTTTGTAAGAATTGCTTTGAATTTTTAGGGGTTGAATATTCTTTTGGGGGGCCGTCCGAAGTTTGACTGGTAGAGAAATATTGCATTACGTCTGCATAAATAAGGAAGTCTAGTTTTTGAAATTTGTTTGGTTTTGTTGTTTGTTTGTTATGCCCATAAAACCAAAATACAGATATTAGTTTCCTTGCTTACAGATTAAGGGAAAACCTATCAGAATGTTTTAAAAACCGTTATTTTAAAACCAACGTCCCGTTTAAAAGAAAGAAATATTTTTTTGGTGGTAATGTAGGTATACATATAGGTTGGAATATTTATAGATTGTCCCGATATTGGTCGTTCGGAACCTTATGCGAACAAGTTTGACTTGTACCAGGATGACTTTTTTTAAGAATTACTTCTAGTACTGTAAACAGCTAACATCCGTCAAATTCACAAAGTCGTCAATCTTTTTTTTTACTTTCAGTATTCAGGCTTTTGACCACTATCTCACCTGTTCGTAAGCGATGATGCGGTCTAAGATGGAGCACGCTTGCTTTTCCCAACTAAAACACTAGGAAGTGATGACGGGCTGAGCGATTTGGAGGACTGTCTCCATGTAAGTTTTGACGTTCAAAGAGTGCTGATTAATAATTTATTTATTTATTATATACTTTATTGTACACCTCATAACAAATACAGGCCAGTCTAGTTTGAAAATATAACTTTTAATTTTGAATCAGAATTACTCATAATCACTGATACTACTGGGTCAGCTAATAGGATTCACTCAATCATCTTGTACTTGCAAACCGATCAAGCTCCTAGACGTCGAATATTGCTGAAGCATCAATCAAGACTCGGCAAAGGTCAATAGACAATCTACAGATACTGACGTTATTGGTATAGGATATTGTGGCGAACCATTGTATTAGTGCAACAGCTGTCAGAACTATCCAATGACGACACGGTTGGCGCAGTGGTTGAGCGACCGACTGCTGCGCTGCGTGTCGCGGGTTCGATTCCCGCACGGAACAAATATTTGTAAGACCTACATGTATTTGTTCTGAGTCTGGGTGTTTTTCTATCTATAATATGTATGTATTTACAAAAAAAAAAAATGTATATAAGTAGTTTATCAGCCATATCGTTACCATAACACAAGCATTAGGTTGCTTAGCTTGGGACTATATGGCGTTGTGTGAAATGTCCAAGGATATTATCCTGAGAGCTTACATTTCACCCCAAAGGCGACTGCACATACAATTATAAAAAGCTTAGCGTCAAACTGAAAAAAGGCTAGTAAAACCGGCCTGGGCTTGCCACTGGTCGACTGATGCGCCATATTGGTGATTTCATGCATTTATTCATACATTTTATAGCTACACAAGTATTTAAATAATACTTTTAACTAGGTACATAGTTTATTCCTACTTTTATTTTATCATATAACTTACTTTAAATACAAATTTTAAGAACACTATTACCAACTTAACTTGTCAATACTTAATTATTTTTATTATTGTTATCAACTTCGTCCGTGTGTCACTACGGGCTGCCAACTGAAAACCAGTGTTGGGTGTCTGACGCCCAGCAAATGCTGAGATGCCATTGCCTTTTCGATATGGGCACGCTCAGCCGAGATCTATTGTTTCTAATACTTTGTCTTTTTTGTTGTGCGTTTGTGTCTGTGCAGGAAAAATGTTTTATCATCATCCTTTCCTTAACTATATTGAGGTCGCCTATCAGTCAAACCGGATTTAGCTGAATACCACTGTTTTAAGTTTAGCGGCTGCCTACCAGACCTCCACAACCCATTAACTGGGTAACAGGGTACTTCATGTCAAGGCTTGGAGTCAGTTTAACTGGCTTAAGACTATCCGTAACGAATGAAAAATGACAGCCGGGAATAACGGATGGTCACCCATCCACAGACCAACCTTGGCAAGCGTTTCTTAACTTGGAGGAGCGAACCGTGCGGCTATTATTACCTAGCCACGAGCTCCTCCGATGTTTTCTATTCTATTATAATGTTAAAAATATATAAATTAAAGATTAAAAAAATACAATCTTTTATACATCTTGGATGGTCTCCAATATTTTAGATTTGCTCGTAATTAAAAGACATTTTAACCTAACATAAAAATAAATTAAGGGTAAGATCTGCTTGTTTGTAAATAAAAGTATAAAAAGATTTATGGCTGTCGAGTTCAGGAGAGTAGACTTCAAAAACATTGACGCGTTTGCAGTAATAGCGTCTTGAGTAGGTATTATTTAAGGGCCAAATAAATAAGGCTTATGAAATAAAAAAAACACACGGGCTATAAATCTGTTCGGTACGTCACAATCAGTTTTCAATTAAATTGCTGATGAAAAAAAGCCCAGAAATTGTACCGCCCGCAATATTGGGAAAGGAAAACTGTATTTTGAAATGAGCAATACGAAAAGCAATAAGTAAATAATTGATTGATTGCTTTTATTAAAAAGAAAATTAAATAGATTCTGATAAACCAGAATGTAAGTTCAGTTTGATTTACAGGATATTATTTACAAATTAATAAACGTTTGTAGTATTGTTTGTGGCAAAATATTTAGTATTTTGTGACGCAAAAACTTTTACCTGCAAACAGTGCTCGTTCAGCCAACAAAATATTTTTACCGCGGGATTGTGGTGGATCGGATAATATTATGAATACTCTGTATCTAGTTCACGTTTCCGAATAAATCAAGCTGGGTTGGCGAACCGAACATGATCAATTTTTTGCTTTTAGACAATTTAACAGCAAGGAAGCAAATAAGACAGCTATTTTTAATAATAGTTTTCTTATTTTTAATGGAGACTAAATAAATTATCTGCTTAACTTTTGTTTTATGAAATATACTTAAATGATTAAAAACAGCAAAAAATATAGTACTCGTTATTTTTATATCAATTATCCCATGTGAATGTGATAATTGATATAAAAATAATACGAATCACTCTGTAGAGTAGATACCTACTTAGATAACATATTTTTTTAAATCTTTTACCGACAAATAATTTCGGGAATAAAATCAGAGGGCATAGCACGAATATTTTTTGACGTATAGTAACGTTACGTAAAATTTTACCATAGCTACTATTACTCGTTTTGCACATTATATTTATTTGAATTAGATACTATATTCATATTTTAGAATTATATAAATTGTGTATGTCCCAGAAAATTCAACCAAAATACTATGGGGTTGTAGTTTTTCACATTCAAAATTCACTTACGTTAACGTTACTATACGTCAAAATATTCGTGCTAGGCCCTCAGAACACTTAACGATTTTTCAGCCAGTGTGAAATGTAGCAAATGTCATAAACGACGAAACTGAAAATAGCAACAACAAACGATAAAAAAATGTGATGTTACGATGTTATCAGGGTCATCAAACAGCTTGTTACTGGGCTTTTCTGCTTGGGACATCCTTTATAGCCCGATATATTTTCTTTAATAATTTAACTTTGGAAGCAAATTTTGTTAAGCTCAGCCTCACTGCCCCGAGGGTTCTGACGAAATTTTCGAACGTTGTTGTGCTCATGGGAGCTAAGATACAAATTACTCGACTTAGGTCAAGACGGCCAGATTTTAGTCTGTAAAGTTGTTGCATTGTGGGAATTTGGTTAAATTGATTGTTGTTGGAGGTTTCAGTTTTAGTCCTGCCTCCTTCAGATTTGTTTACCAACAATATCTTCTTTACACATATTTACCTTAATTGAGATACCTACTTAAGTTTTTTTACCACTGCATGCTTAGAAAGTTAGAATAGGATAGAACGCTTCTGCCCAACCACATAGTGGATAAAACGAATACAAAAAAAAGTAACTAGTTTAGTTTTCCAAATACAGAATTTATATTTCACGAAATTCTCCAAATGAAACTCGTAATTATTGTTAGCTCTTTCGAAGGCTTCATTGGATCGTTTAAACATAATAAACTCTTTTAGCTTTAAAAATGAATGGCACTTTAAAGTTGGTCTCACGTCCCGATCTTGACCTTTTCAAATATTTACATTACAATCTGTTCGGCTGAAAAAGTTAGAAGAATAACTTAACTGTAAATCAACAAATTGTGAAGTGAAAGAAAATAATAGGTTTTACGTTTCGTTAGTGAGGCCCTGGAGACTGGTTAGTTACTGTTTTGCGAAAATAAAACAATTTTGGCTCCTATAATCCTTGATCCTGTAGCTTTGCTTGTAAGTCTGTTTTGAAAAAAAAATGTTGAATCAGACTTCTTTTTACACATCTTTTCAAGAACGAACACAGACCAAAAACCACGGTGAGTCTGAAGAAGCCAGTAATAGAAAAAGTACAAAAAAACTCTAAAGCATAAACATTTACATATTACACCTATTTTCTTAATATCCCTTGGGAATAGTCGAATTTCCGAATACAAACGAATTTCCTCCCATTTTAAAAATTAATTACATTATGTTGAAATAATATTAACAACTCTATATACTTTCAAGTTGATTAGGAGCGTCCGGACTGCACCAAGTGCAAAGGGCAACTAACAGAAATTCTACGACTGACGAAACACTAATTTTGCTGAGGGACATTGAGAAAATAGTTGTACTGTACAACTGTCATCAAAGTTCCTTCGCATATTTTTTTCACGACATTATTAAAACAACTGCTTCCAAGCAACATTTTGCTAACAAAACCTTCTCATAGCGACGTAGGTACATATTTCACTGAAACTATTTAGATCCACATGCTCCATGAATGTCAAATGAAGTAAAGTTTTGGGCGTGAGATGAAAGAAAGTTCTTTTGAGACGTGATAAAGTAGGAAATTTTCCTCTGAATATATTAAGAAATTCGGGTTTATTTACACATGGTAAATATTTGTTGTGACATGTTTGATGTGGGGTATTTACGCTTACATTTATGTTCAAACATGTTATTAATGTCGAAGAGATTGTGACAATCTTTGAAAAAATCAGTTAGAAATAGTTTTTTTTATCCGTCCTGGAATACGAAAGATGCGGATGTGAACATCAGTCTAAGTTTAGCAATAATTAAGGTAGGTACCTATAAAAATTGGTTTGTATTTAACGGTTAATTCCGGTTATGATGATGAAATTAAAATAAACTTTATTTTTAAGCCATGCCAGTCTTTTTTTGTGATTACTTTATATTTCCAATACATCAAATAAATTCTTGAAACCTGTGTGCCAATTCTACTAATTTTCACATTCGCATCTCAATCACAAACTGTCAAAAATGTATGAAAATTAAGGCTTTTTAACTGTTTGCGATTGAAATGCGGATTGTTTAAAAATTAGTAGAATTTGCTCTCTGAGGAAAAGTTGCTCTCTAAGAGTGAGTTTGCTCCAGAGATGTGCGAGGATGCGTAGCGTTGTTGGATGTGCTTGTTAAGAACTAATAGAATTGCTTGATTTACCCAGCGTCGCTCAGCGCAAGCGATTCTATTATTTATACAGAAACCATCCCTCTTAAAACGCAACCTAAAATGCAGATTTCATTAAAATAACAACGTTTTTCAATAATTTTTCCGATCGTAATAATAGGCCTCAGAGCAATTTAACAGCACAACAATTTAAGAATAAATTGTCACCTGCAAATAAGTCGTACTCTCGACATTACCATTATTTCCTCTTACAAAAGAAGACAAAGATCTTTAAAATATAATACCGTTGACAATTGATCTCAATATTCACGCCGCGTCGTCATTCCCCAATTTATTTGGGGTGGAATCGACAAAATTTAATTACTTTGTCGTCCCTTTTAACTTTGATTATCATCTTTTTGTCGGCGGTATTGTTAAATGTATAAAGCCTAAATGGGTTCAGTTCCTCCATTTATAAAAATGGTTTTCGTGACATGACTAAAAACTACAATAATTTAAGTGTGCCGTACCTAATTTATATTCTTACGTACCTATTAAGTACTCCCTTGATAATAATTTAATATTCTAATTTTGTTAAAGTGGGCAAAATATTATCTACGTGACGGCGAGATTTAGTTTCGCCTTACTCAGTAAATATATTTTAAGTAAAACTAGCTGTCCTAGCGAACTTCGTACCGTGTCAGAATATTCATTTTTTGTCATGTTTTGTTTCTGTCACGTACCTATGGACAGAGTTGTAGGTATACAAATTAATATGATTATTTTTTTTTGTGATTTTTTTCTTCTATTAAGGGTTGAGACAAATCCAACAAACAAGTGATCTTAAAAATTAGTTCCAGCTGCACCGATTTTTAAGATCACTTCTGGAGTCATAAAAGGTATATTTAACTCGACTTTGTTTTATAATAGAAGATTCACATTAGTAATCAAGCATAATAATTAAACAACACTTTATGAACGTCTAAAGTAACTGAAAATATTTCGTCCATTTTGTAACAGTTAGGTCATAAAATTTTAAATATTATTTATTTAATGTTTTTGTTCATGATGTGGTCTCCTGAAGCGACTGGGTAAACCAAACTAAATACCTATGTAGTTATGTAGTCATTTTTTTACAAGTATTTTACAACAATAATGATCTTAAATCACCAATCCATTGCATCAAAGATTTTTAATAAAACCAAATTCACCATCATCATCATATCAGCCAAAAGTCGTCCTCTGCTGGACATGGCTTCCACCAAGTGTCGCCACAACAACCGGTCGTACAATCACCGGCACGGATCTTGAGCGCTGACCTTCACCTGCGCAAAAGTGAGTTATTGGGTCTCTTTGATGGTAAGAAGTGAGGCGCGGCGGCGCGGGGGCGGGGAAAGGGCAGTGATTGGCCCGTAGCGCATCGTGCGTCATAGCCATCACTCGGGATTCGTTCTTTACTCTTGCTGCACGTACCTCACGACGACGTTTTATTTGTCATAAGGTGTACGATGCGCAGAGCGATCCCCACTCTTCCGCCGAGCGCTCAAGAACCGTGCCGGTATCTGTAGGCGTCTCGCATCCATCGGGTACCCGCGACACTCATCAGGCCATCGGACAACCTTGTAGGCCACACCAACGCTGCGACTTCTGGTACGCGGTTCCACTCCAGAACTTTTCAGCCCAATCGATCATCCTTAACCTTAACTTTGCAGCAACCCTATTATCCTTACGTTAAGATATAATCCCTCGATACCTTTCAAGTTCCTACTTTGCCACAAATACACCCATTTTTCTATACCCTCTCACAAAGAGATACTTATAAGAGTTCTTCCCATGCCAATTGGACGACTACCCCTCAAATTATTATCCTTATTCCTTCGACCGCCAAGTAAATACGGAAAATGTTACCAATGTCTTATAATGGATAGGGCGAGGAAAAAAGTTGATTTATCACTCATGATTTATGATGATAGTATTTATTAGGGTGAAATAAAGTTAACAATAATTTCAAAACGAAAAAAAAAAACTACATTTAAACCGATTGTATAAAACTTACCAACGGTAAAATCTGTTCAGCAAAATTTTTCAACCCAGTAAAACGATACATCCCTTTAAATCTACATACAAAAAACTAGCTATCTGTAACAAAACCCGTATGTTCCGCGATGAGAGTTCTACCCATTACTTTTTACTGACCCTTTTAACTTCACTTCACATTTCAAGACATGAGAACCGCTACAGAAAGAACTACCGACCGCTATAACTCACGTCAGAAGCTCGGATCCAGCTTTTATTACACACCTTATCTAAGGTACGTTTGAAGACTGAATTCCGTTGTAAACGATCCAATATTTCGTCTCTTCGTGTTAAAATTTTCACCCGCCTCTGCAAACCGGAGATGGATTAAGTTGTCTGCGTAAACAACGATGGAGGACGATGTTCGTAGAGCTGAAACTTTGTACGTGATTTTGATACATTTGAGAGGGGTTTTTTTAAGAATTGCTGGTTCGGGTGTAGTTTAGTATAATAACATTATTTGGATTGAAATTATTGTACTTTCAGCCAGACTTTGTTCTAGTCGAACAAAAATATTGATGAGAATGTTTCTATACAAACATGATGCCAGAGTTACTTACTAGAATAAAATGTAATCATAATTATTGTAAAATCAACTAATGTTAAAATGCTGACTCTCATAATTTTTACACATAATACGAGCACATTTCATTTCCCACATACATAAAAATATTATTTATTTTATTAAGCTTTTCCATTTAGTACAAATCTCGAGGTTTGTGAATAAAAATAAATGAGAATAAGTGTAGATAGGTAGCCATAAAAAGTTACACATGAACATAAAAATGAGTAACAGTAGCCCATAAACAATTTTATGTAGATTGTTGAGCCCTTTAGGGAGATACCGGGTATACCAACTAATACCATTCTTAGGAGAAAAAAATAGATTACATTTGGCTACCGTTTCTAGTGTATAGTAAGACTGTACTGTGTAAGTATAAGCAGCAATTGTCTATTTTATTATTGTAGTGGTAAATTTGGAGTGACTATTTAGCATACGATTTTGCTTTGACTATGTTTTTTTTTTCTGGTTGTTTATTTCAACAAATATTGACCATGAAAAACCTTTGGCCAGCAATGGGACGATATACGTGGTTCAGAAATAAAAACTTATATACCTAATAAAGAGATAAAATTATCTGTTTTACTTTACGTTTCTGACAGGTAATCTCTGATATTATTTACCCTATTTTGAAAATTATTTTACTTCGTATAGATTTCAGTGTTCATTTATTTATTTTCTAACATTTTATTTACATTTTTAAATATTTCTATAAAAAATAAAAAATGAAAAACATTTAAAAATATAAAAAAATAGTAGCCCACCGGTAACAGAAACAGGGTCCTACTACTAGAGAGAAACCTCCTCACTATACGCACCGTGTCCAGGAGTACTGTTTTCTGGATCAAGCCCTTGATCCAGCTGGCCAAAAAGAACCTCTTGAGGTGTTTGGGCGAGGCTCTTGGCAATTATGCCATTGGCCGTCACGACTATCGGCACAATGACTGCTGTGTTCACAATCCCACATCTTGACAACCTCGCAAGCCAAGTCAAGATACTTCGTTTGTTTCTCTTTCTCAGACTCACGAGGTTCTCGTTATGCGGGACCTAGGTATAGATTATTATTATTGATTTTAGGTTTACGTAACTGCTGATTTTCATAGTCTAACTCATATCACAGTGAAATTGACGCTTCTACTCGGAGACTACACTGATAAAGCAGTATATCCAACCACATTATAATATTACCGAAATATAACACCACAAGATAGTGTGTGTAAAACCGGTGCTTGCATAGTTAGGTTAACGCTTACAATAGCTAATGCATAATCATGAGACGAATGACATCAATATTGATAAATATTCATTATTCAACTAAATCCTTGCAATAATAACCAGCTTAAATGTACTAGAATGTTGTCAATGAAAACGGAATGAATAATTAGGGGTCCGTGATCAATGAAAAAATACGGGTCCCATGTTTCAGTAACGGATCGTCTGCGCCACTGAATTAATCAAACAGGAAAAATCCGTGCTTTTTTTTCTTTTTTGTTGGATGTTTCATTGTGTTTTGGGTGTGTATTTATTTGTGTTAACGGCTCGGTATAATATGAATATCAAATCAAGCGGAAGTTATTCGACGACAGCCATATTTTATCGTCTTCATAATGTGGTGAAAAGATAAGTGCAAGTTGATGTGTTAAGTTGTATGTAGTTACTTTAGTCCTTTCACGTTCGATAGTTTTATAAAACCACAAGAAATACGATAGTGGAACCTATTAGCTACATAGGGGGCGTGCAGAGACCATTTTATTTGCTCTCTCCTGTTTTTATCCTTATTTATTAGCGTAGGTGTAGCATGTCTTCTTCTTTCACATGTCTGTGAAAGTCACCACTTTCACAGACATAATGTGAAAATGCTTTATTCGTTTATCTTGGAAACCGGTGACAAACCCCAAAGAAGATGTACTTTGTTTACTGATAGCTACAACCTGGGAGTCTTTTAAGACAAGATTTGCATCATCGTTTGCCATCAGATGAGATAATGGCCAAAAGTGTGGCTTTCATTAGTAAAAATAAGAAAAACATCGCGAGGAAACGTACCTATAGGTACTTTTATGAATTATCGCCAACACGCATTGAGCATGCGTGGCGATTAATGCTGTCACTGCATGAGTTGAGTTCTTTGTCCTGCAGTGGGACATTAATAGTGTGTTATAACTCTGAAGTAATATAGCTGGCATCATAAATTAAATGGTATGCAAACATTAAATAACTCATAATGGTGTTAGTCAAACATGTACACTAAACGTGCCTATTTTAAAATATTTATTGTAGTAATTGGAGAAGTAACCTGTTTTTGCAGTTATTCTTCTATCCTATTTAAAAACGTAGTTTATATTGAATGGTATCCTGTCTTGTTTCGTCAGATGATAGCACTTAAGTCTCTTTTAGCATATATTTTAATAGGCTTATAGCTGCGTATTTTTTAAGTTTAGTTTCTACATTTTTATTCAGTTTAATAAAATTCTCTTCTGCATTTAATTTTTTTTGGCAAACTGAGACTGAAGTTAAGAGAAGAACTTCTACACTTCCTTTACTAAGAAACAAGTAACCCAGAATATTCACAAAGGTCCCTTGACATAACTTTATCGCCTATATTTACGGTACACATGTTGGGTAGGAGGTCTAAAACAGCGCCTATAAAAGCCGTGCAAACTAAATTGAAGCGGGAACTATCCCCATTTTGTTTCTTATCACGTACACAGAGGGCTCCACGATAACGACCTTACGTTTTCGGTTTATTTAACAAAATATATTAGAGAAATGGATTATGTTTTTTTTTTGTACCGAGTTTGCAGGTCTTCTTATACAGGGAAATTGAAAAAATACCCGAAACCTCTTAGGCAGTGAAAGTACACATGATTATAAGCAACTTTTGTTTTGGTAAAACTCCGAAATCTCGAAAAAAATATCAGCTGTTTCATACAAAATGCAGTATTTAGCCAATGAAAATGTATGAAACAGCTGATATTTTTTTCGAGATTTCGGAGTTTTACCAAAACAAAAGTTGCTTATAATCATGTGTACTTTCACTGCCTAAGAGGTTTCGGGTATTTTTTCAATTTCCCTGTATAGTAGGCACCAGACTGATGTGCAATAACGGTCACTGATTCACATAAAATGGTTGACTTTCTTAGTATCAAAAACAGAAATAACTATCCTAAATCAACGATATGAAAAACTGTTCATTATTTATTGTTCGGGTATCTACGAAGGAATAAAGGGATATTAGGGAAAGGACAATGTACTTTATTGCAAGTTTATTTAGCGCCTACCTACCATATCTTCTATCTATCTATATTTATCTATCTATATACTTATAATAAATCTGTAGAGAGGTCAATTCTGTACATGAAATATATTTCCAAAATAACTATCAGGGGGTGATTAGGGATCGATACTGATGCCGAAAATGCAATCAGTACAATTTTTGTCTGTCGGTCTGTCAGTCTGTCTCTCTGTCTGTCTGTATAACCGTTATAGAAACAAAAACTACCCGACGGATTTTAATGAAACTTAGTACAATTATTATTCATACTCCTGAGCAGGTTATAGTATACTTTTCATCACGCTACAATCAATAGGAGCAGAGAAGTGAAGGGAAATGTTGGGAAAACGGGAGAAGTTACTCCATTTTTTAAGCTTCCGTCGCGTGTGCAACCTTAATGGTGAAAGCTACACAGAAATCATGTATGACGGAAATGTTCTCCTTAAAATTATATAAAAAATATCCAACGACAGCATATGTCTATCTTTTATGATTGACGAACAATAACACGTGTAACTCCCGATAGCTTAGCAGTTCGAAGCTTTCTGATTGTATTTGTCTACTCTTACGTTTATAAAACTCTCAGTCGTCCCTAATTAACATTAATAAAAGTTAACATTATTAACTATTCCATAAAAAAAGAATCATAGAAATCGGAATATACTGAATCATGCTATAAGGATTATTTTTGTCATTTTTGTGGTCGCGAACGCACAGGCAGGCGGCTAGCTTGGCGCCTAGCGCTAGCGCAAGGCTAGCGAGTAGCTTCGGAAAACGGCTTACGACAGTTTGCAATATCCTTTAATAATTATAATGTCGAGGGGAAGATGGTTATAATTTCGCTTTACACCAAACGAGTAATATTATAAATGTGAAAGTTTGGTTGTTTGTTACTCAATCACGCCAGAACGGCTTAACGGATCTTAATGAAATTTAGAACAAAGATAGATTATAGTCTGGAATAGCACATAAGCTACTTTTCATCCCGGGAATATGTTCCCTACGGATCACGCGGGCGAAGCCGCTGGCAGAAGCTAGTAAATAAAATAAAAACAAACAATAACAGAAAAATGGCTCAAATTTATTTATGAATGACGTTACTGTCGTGGTCATATCATAGACAAAACAATATTCTCACGCACATTTTGTGACACTGACGTTTTGTATGGCTGCGACCGACAGCGACAGATGTCATCCCAACAAAAACAAACAAACCGAATAAAACATAATATAAACTTAAAACTACCAACTTAGTATAAATAAGTTGAGCTGTGCGTGGCATCTGAGCAGGAATAGGTTTTTGGTCAGCTGCTTAGCTAAATTTTGTGATTTAGGACGAACCTAACTTCGTCAGCGCTGATTTTCAGCAACAAACCCATGTCGAGTGACGTGTGAGTGAGTACCGTGATATCCGATTACGAGTTTGAGGAGGAAATAAAGGTAGTCGCTCTATGTGAAATATTGGTATATACTGAGCTGCATGTGCGGTTAGACTGGAACCTGAATCCAACAAAGTTGAGAAAAGGCTAGGCAGATAGATATATACTGTTAATAAATTAAAGGAATAGTTGTTGAACACAACAATAAATTTGATAGACATCTTACAACTTTGCATTAATAATTCTCTATCATACAAAAAAGTTCAATATTACAAAATATATATTAACTCCACTTATTAGACAATCTATGTAGAAATGTTATCACGTTTTGAAAAAGCGTTGTAATCATTAATGATCATTAACCAGTTCAACATTAAAACATTATAAACAGATAACAGCAAAAACAAACAATATTTTTATGTTATATCCCTATCGTTGTCCTATTTGGTCAGTCATATAAATAACTCGCGTTAAAGCTTCCCGGCGACACAAATAACAATTATAACGACCATAACCGTTTTATTCTTTACATATTTTGAGATTAGCGTAACAACCACATAAAAGGTACTGTGGTACGAGCGTTACTTTAGCAGGGCCATTCATAATGGGTGTTTTGACCCTTGGATTACGGATAAAATGAACCTGACAATGCTAAGGGCATGTGTGTGGACATCCCTGAAAAGGTGAGTAGGTACCATTTAGGTGAGTCCCGTACGTTTCGTTTGTTTTTATGAATGTTGTTTTTTTAGGTCAGTTGCGTAGTACTCACAACTGGCGCTTTTTTTAAGGTTGAGAAATCGTCATCAAATGACTCGTTCCGCTCTGGGTGGAGCGGAAAATGACTAAAACCCAACCATATTCCTCCTAATACCCTTTGTTTGCGTTCCAGGGCCGCGATGTCAATATCCAAAAATTCCGCAACCACAACCAGCCTGCGTGTATCAAATTTATATGAACGTGATCAAAACAAGAGAAGTGTGTAAGAATAGTATCTGAAGGGATTCTGCCTGCTCGCATAGGAAAGAAGCGTGGGAGTTAGTTCGTTTTGTAATGTATGCGCGAATCGCAAGTTGCTCTACGAAGACCTTATGCTACTAGATTATGGAACTCCTTGACGTAAAAATTATTTAACTTTTACAAAATTGATATCATTAAAGATACGCGTAGGTATTTTATGTAATACAAGACACAAAAACTTTTTGTTTTCGTCTAAAAAATAAAAAGGGTTGTTAACTTTAACGTACTCACGAAGAAGTAATATTACGTTATCAAGTTTTGTACATCAAAAGGACGTCGTTTCAAACAGTTCCGTTAAAGCAGGTTGATTAGTTGGCGATCCAGCAGGTAAAGAAAAAGTTTTCAAAGTTAAAAGAAACTGTTGCAGAGAGAAAACTTCTAAACGAGAATTTCTAATATCGAAAGAAGATGAGATGATAATGTTCGGACACAGTTTTAAGTTCTTTATTAATTTTTATTTTAAGTTGTCCTTTCAGAAATACCGTAGCGAAAAAACCTCTAAAAGTGTTCTTATAATAAGATGTTTTTATTAAAGCGGATGTTATTTTTATGGGTATTTCCTTTTAGGAAAGCGGATATTGGCAATAGAAAGCAAAAACAAAAAGATAAAAGGCGAACTTTAATTTTATTATTTCTACCGTGAAACTTCCTGTTTGGAAATATATTTATGGAAGTAAACAAACGTAAACGTTTGTAAGAGGTCATTAGTTGAGTTTGTAAGAGGTTTGGCACAATTACATACTCAATTTGTTTTTAGGAAATTATACAAATCAGCGTCTCAAAATCTTCTTGCCTTCTATGTTACTCAGGGTCAGTGCACACGTTTTTTTTTTACTGGGATAGGTATTCGGATTCATTGTTTTTATGGTAGTCCACAGGTTCTCGGTGTAATTACACAGAAAAGTTTATACCCATATTATCGATTTTTATTCGTATCGTTGTAAATTAAATGTTCAGTTCACAATTTGTTGAGAGTTAATAATCTCTCAAGATATTTTATAATCTTACGGAGTTTTTTATCCGTTGATATATGTATCTCGTTTTGATAGCGCATCTAATGTGGGTTTGCAAATATTAATTTTAACTGTAATAAAGAATAAATAACGACCATATTTCAGTGCAGTGCGACATTACCTAAATATCACAAGTACGTAAGCTGGAACATTGTTCATTTGAAATCCCTCCTAATGTGCGATAACAAATAACATTCCACGCGTACGCTGTGACTCCAGAGTACAATTACATGGAGTCAGAATCATGAGAGCTTTACGGGAAAATATTGTAGTAAACTGACTTTGGACAGAAGTATAGCATAGTGGGTTAAGTAGTTTTTTTGAAGTACCAAACGTTGTTTATAACGTTGTAGACAATATTTTATTTAAGATTTTCGAAACGATGCGTCGTCATTGCTTATTGAATAAAATATATTATCCTGGCACTTTAGTTTACCTGTAAGGCATGAAATGTTGTTATAATTATACTCTCACTTGTATTTAATAACTTCAAACTGAAGGCCAATTCTGATTTTGAACAACGTTCAAATTGCAATATTCATAGCGACTGTACTTTTGACAGTTTGCGACTGCAATGCAATTACGAACACACCTTAAAAATACGATAATTACCTGCCGTGATAAGGGCACATTATAACGGCACAGCAGCAGCACGGCAATTTACTTCTCATTCAAGTTAAATCATAATGTCAATATGAAAAAGCCAACGGCGGCCAGTCAGCGCGCTGTAAACGAGCCGACCGCGTGCTTACAGCGCACTGACTCCAAGTTGCCAGCGAAACGACGTCGAACTGCGAGCTTGCAACTCGCGGCCGGCGCGCGGACAGTGAGCTTGCATCTCGCGGTCGGCGCGCGGACGGCGAACTTGCACCTCGTGGCCGGCGTGTAATTAGCGCACTGGTGGCTGGTGGCCACAGCTGTGCTGCTGCTGCGGTGCCGTTCTAATGTGCCATGACCTTTACTATTTAATAAAATCTAAAAATTTACCTTTCACTCGTTTCTATTTATGACGACAAAGTATTATATTGTTTACATTACCTGGAATATCATCACACAAAGTTATAAAAGATTTTATATTGTGACTATGTGAAAGCTTATTCAATTTACTTATATAGAGGTAAAGCGTAATTTAAATAAATCAAGTTGTATAAATGCTTGATGTTATTTTTGGCAGCCAATTATGATAGCTCTAAAGAGATTTAATATCGACGAGTGAGTAAACTTCAAAGGCATTGTAGGTACTTTCGCAGAGTTTGCGTAGGAGTCACCTGACTTGCCTACGATGTATTAGTTTACGACACGGTTGTCGCAGTGGTTGAGCGATTGACTGCTGCGCAGCATGTCGCGGGTTCGATTCCCGCACGGAACAAATATCCTACAAGTATTTGTTCCGAGTCTGGGTGTTTTTCTATCTATAATATGTATGTATTTACAAAAAAAATGTATATAAGTAGTTTATCAGCCATATCGTTACCATAACACAAGCATTAGGTTGCTTAGCTTGGGACTATATGGCGTTGTGTGAAATGTCCAAGTATTATATTATTATTATATTACCATTTTGAATTATAAATAATGTGCTATTTGTCCTGTATGGGCCCACATCTGACTCAAAGTGAAATCATAGTGGCATTGACACATCATAGTAGGGAGGCTGATGTTACACCACCAGAACTTCAGACTTACAGTAAAGTACCGTCCGCAATTGGTATGAACCAAATGTACAAGTGTACAACAGTATGTTGGTATATCTCCCAACTCGTCGTACTAAAGCGCTATCTTCCACATTTATTTTGCGTACAGCCAAAGAACTTTGGAACTCTCCCAAGTATCCGTATTACCAACTAAGAAGAGTGAACAAAATTGAACAGCGTCTTATGGCTAGTGTGAACAGTGCAAGACAATAGACAGCTACTGGGATTGCCTACTCGTATGCCAGTTGATGGGCTCGCTTTAGTTGTCTGCACGATGATAGTAACTGCACAGTCTCTAGCAAGGCGCAGAACACTACCGGACGGTGCGAGTGATGTGCGAATCTATCAGGCGAGCAGGCGAGTGAAAACAAGTTTTTTTTTAAATAACTCGGATGGGAGCAACAATGGCGACCTTGCACGTGGCAGTAACTCGTAAAGTACGTTCATATGATGCGAATTACTACACTGTAGCTATCGGTGGGCTGTCTTGCACGCTAGTTCGCAATGTGTAAACTAGCCATTATTCAAAATAACAAAAAACCAAGCTATCCAAAGTCCCGGGAAGAACAGTAACTGCAACAGCAACTCTATTTCAAAATCCAATGGCTTTTTGTTGAAATTACTTTGAAACACTCTCCAAATGCTCGCTAAACATAGCGTTAGCGAGGCAAAGCGAACTGAAAAAGGTTTCCGATATCACACGGATGAAAGTGAGAGCCTTTGCCTTTCAAAGCAAAATTTTAGTGTGGAGTTGTGTGCCTACCTGCTTAGTTATATTGAGAAGATTCTCCCCAGGGCTGAATGTCACAATGTGACAATATTTATCTTCGATATTGCGAACAATATGGAATTTAGATCGTTTAAGTTGTTTTACTTATTTCCTGAGATCCCACTTCAATGGTTTTTGTTGTTGTCAATTAATTTGTCAAAATGTTTGGAATTGTATCCAGTATTATAGTGAGATTAGTCTAGCAAATTATCGCCAAATGGGAATTCACCCCTTTTTTACCGATGCGAATAAATTTCAATTATACATTAGAACATAGGTTTCAACAATCATCTGCTACAAATTTCTACGATCAGAATCATGGTGATAGTTAAATCCAACAAAAAGCTGCGGGTTATAAAAAAAATCACTGCAAAACTACTTCAATAAATCGACTCCTGACTCATAGATGTAAGTCAGCCGAACCGAATGTCGTCAAAGTAATGTCGATATGTCCTCGTCTTTACTTCACGCTGTCATCGTGACATTAGTGTTCTCAATCAGTGGGCTTCGTTCCGCGAAGATCTCGGCAAAAGTGGGTTTATAGATCGTTGATGTTATGTGATGTGTACGTGTTGATGTAAAAAATATGCACATATGTGCCTATAGCAATTCTACTAATTTTCAAGCCACTGTCTTACTGAGTACATACGGATTCTCCTCCTCCAAATTGATCTTATGAGATGAAAATCATCGACAATCTGAGTGCCAATTCTACTTATTTTCAGCGTTCGCATCTCAATCGCAATCTTTCAAAAATATATGCGAAAATTGTTGTACAATTGGCCCTCAGATACCTATAAATAATAAAAAATAATATGGAACTATACATCATACTAATCAAGTGTTCCGATATGATACCGATTGTGGCACAAAATACGGTGGATAATTTTATTACTACCACATTAATGAGCTCAGGGACTTCAATTAAAATTAAAATCCTTCAAAATACGCTCTTTGTCATTATATGTATAGGAATAGGTACATACATGATTTCACGCATCTTTCCCAAAGAAAATGCCGAAATCACAGCTTCTTTCAACTCTTTTTAAAAACCTTTGTTGTTTATTTTACAAAGAAATTCATCAAAATTCATTATCATCATATAAGCTAAAAGTGGTCCACCGCTGTACATAGGCCTCCCACAAGTGTCGCCAGAACAACCAGTCCTGTGTGTCTCGCATTCTTCACTTGGTCATAAGTCCACCTTGTGGGACCTTCCAACGCTGCGTCTTCCGACCGCGTACTGGAAGACGCAGCGTACCATTATTAGATACTACCAAAATAAGGCAAGGGTTAACTTTTCACTAAAGACACATTAATTTAGTTCAAAGTTCTTATTTTAAAGGAGTATAAGGAGAACTTTGAACAGATCAAGTGTCTCGCTTACTCTTACGCCTTTAAAATTTTCACCACTTCAAATCTTCAACTGAATTCACACGATGTAAAATTACATTATAAACTTGTATCTTAACTTGATAATGTTGTTATAGGATCTCGGTTAATCAGATCATGCTCCCGGAATTACATTTCGACATAATACCTAACAAGTAAATTAATTATTATTGCTTTAATGTTGTTAAGGCAGAAACACATAAGTATGAATAATGCTGTAGAGGTAACTTTCCTCGTTGAGTAGTGGAAAAGAAAACTGTATAATCCTTATAAGCCCATTGATGTCCTCTTGGCCTCTTAATTCCACCGGGACATTCAAAGGTCCCCGTATATAAATTGTTAATAAAAGATATTTGAGGCGGACACTATGTAATTAGGTGTTCTTTACTTATTAGGAACTCTACAAAGATAAAAATGCTTATTAAATTAAAACAACAAAAAAACGAAACCTAGTTTCATTCAGCATTTCGTTCACAGGCTTCATCACAGCTCAGATGCGGGTAGATTAAAAAAGGACTTCTAAAAGTGTCTGTAACGACCTAATTACTGAATAAAAAATTACTTTGACTTTCAGCCAAAAATTGGTGCCATTGTCTCACTACGAAGAACCTAGAAACTCAATGTCTTTTTGTAATCTTTGCTGTATTGTAGTAAGAACAATGGTAAATGACGTTTTGAATATAAATACATTCGTCATCGCACGTCATAAAGTTCAAGATTAAATTATTTCAAATAAACCGCTTATAGACGCTTTTCAATTATCAAGTTCGATGAGTTAAGTATTACAAAAGTGTTGGTCACATTATCCTTGTTGCTTATATATATATATATATATGTGTGAGAACCATGAAAAAAAAGTTTAACTATAGCTCTGTTTTAATAAAACACTTTTGTCGGTATGTGTTAAATTACAGCGTGCGGGCTTCCTATTTTTCCGAGTATCGTAAAACCGGATTGAAGTAAGGGTTTCCTTTGATGTTTTGAGAGAGACAATGCTGTCATAGTAAGAGCTTATTGCTGATATAAAATAATATTTTTGTTAATTACATTTTAAGAGATTTTGGACTTTTGATGGCCAGAGATTTTTTAATGCTCATATTTTAGGTTTGTTTACGCTTTCAGTAATGTTATCAAAATGAAATTATCTTTAATCGACTAGATAATCAAAACCACATTAACATTAATGTCATTAAACCCTAACAACGTTAATCGAGTTTGTTACCACTTCTGCAGTATGAGGGCCTGAATTAGGGTAGCCATCAGCGCTTTCAAAACCGATTACCATACGCTGGTGATCGAAAGGGACAACAGCTCCTCAAGCAATTCATCGTTAATAGAAACATCAAAGGTTGCTTTCTTTATTACACGTTGTACTTGCTTATATAATTGATTTTCTACATCGACGATCCCATTTCCCATTTTCTGCTGGAAGGTGAAGATAATACCGCTCGCTTCACAGCTTTGTGTATAATACAAATTTCGGTATATTGCATTTCATGAGGTCCGTCTTTTCAAAGGGTTCATTCAAAGTGAGTGTTTTTCCTGATAAAAAGTCGACCCAGGTTGGACATTTTTTGTCCGAGACCAGTATTTCTCGAAATGAAAACATCGATGTTGTGTAAAAGGCGCAGGGCAGCAATGAATTAGGTTTATATGGGATGGTTCAATTTGGTTGAAAGCTACGCAAACTTATAGGAAGGTTGAGTGTTTCGCGATTAGGGATAGCTTGGAGTTTACCTACGCAGAGGAAATTGCCAACCTGAAAGATTGCAAGGTGTTTATTGAACACGTAACCCAATACTAGCATAATTCGTTATTGTAATTGTTGTGTCTTCATTGTGTACTAATTTGGAGAGATACAAAAGAAACTTGAAAACTCTTTATACGAAGCTTGCCTTTGCTACAGACATTGAGTTTCCAATTGACATTTTAGGAGCAAGGTATGGAAGTCCAATAAAATACTTCAATGACTTTAGTATAATGTTAAGTTTATTTATAGTTTACAGTCATTTAACATAGTCTTTCTTTTGTTTACAGATGAGAGATTTGTGTATTATTAACAAAAATGTGCAACAACATATAAAATATCTTATAGCTTAGGTTACTATTTTGGCTTCGCCTCTCGTTAAGACTAAGTTTATATTACAAACAAGAAAGGATCCTATTCCTTAGATTAAGAGTTCAGTAGCATTAACTGTACATTTTGTATTAAAATACACGTTAAGTTTAATATTTTTATGCTACAGACATTATATGGAACTTAATCTGGTATCGTGAAATAAAATCATGAATCAACATGGAATTAATTAGGTATGTACAATCTACATTCGTATTAACCTTATTTTAAGTAATAATTTAGTCTTAAAACTAAATACACTTTGTGTAAACATTTTCAATTTGATAACATAAGAAAATAAAGTCCAACAAATCATAAATCTGAACGTTCAAATATTCCAACAATAAAAATTATATGTACACATTTTTTTAAAATTACAATATGTTCGCGGATAGCACTTTACGTAATATCACTCATTGCATAGTAAAAAAAGTACTAAAACATTTTACGAGCATTTTATGCATTGTCGTGTATTACGTGATGTCACTTGTAAATCAACGAAATTTTCACAAAACTGCGTCTTTATATCGTGAGAAAATTATTATTTTGATCCTTTATGGATCCATGGCCTATTCGAGTTTATATTACAACAGATTTAGAAGAATTTTCTAGGCTAAGTTTATATGCATGGTATAGGACGCCCCAGATAAATTTTCAATAAAGGTCATTGCCCACGGGCATTCGCTGACTTTTATCATGATCCTTTACGTTCTCTAGTAATGCAAAACGGTTCGTAATGTACTGTTCGGTTTTCTCTGAAGGGATATTAGAGACAGGTCAATGTACTTTATTGCAAGTTCATCGGGCGCCTACAATAGTTAACTTTAGTTAAGTCTAAGTCGTGGTCGAATGTGTCGTACTCTCGTAAGTTGTATGACAGAACTAAAATATTTTATAGATCATTTCAGATTTCGGGCTATTTCGAAACTGTCTGTAAATAAACATGAGGATAGTTCGGTTGTACCTCGAATTTTAGCTCCTATCGTACAGGATGTCGACGATCGAAGATTTATTTATTAGATACCTATTCCATGTAAGCTCCGTCCGCTTTACAAACAAAAATAAAATATAATAAAATCCCAACCCAAGTTAGATGCCCAGTTAAATTGCCCTCAGCTGAAATTTCTATGAAAAAACATTTGACGCCTTCAACAATTTTGACGTTCATTTGTTTTAACTTCAACGAAAACTTACGCTTCGTACGCATAAAATATTTTGACATCATAATTTAGAAGTTTTCACATCATCAAGGGTAAAACAAAAGGAGAATAGCTAAAGAAACTAAAGCTAAAACTTGAGGTTGCCAGAAAAGTGTTTCTTTGTTCCCCGTGTTATGTTGTACTGCAGCTTGATTCTCGCCTGATAAAGAGAATTAAATTGTTAAAGTTTTAACTTCTATAAAGTTTTCAATATGTCTCAGTTATTCTATTGTATTGCACAAAACTATCAACGGAAAAGTTTGACTGGGACTATGTATTATTAATTTATATCTCTTCACCTTTGTTCGCTGTGAAATAGTTATGTCTACGTCGTCCTCCGAGACAAAGTACTTAAAAATTATATTTTAGAAATGGTTCTCTGCATAGCTGACTTTCAACTTGAAAGTTTTCATTTAATAACCTTTGTTTGATATTTTTAATCAAAGAACATGTTAATTAGAAATATGAAATTGGCTCATGCAACTTTTTAGATCTTTATAAATTAATATTAAAATTTTATCAAGGGTAAAAGGTTTACATGCCAAAATATTTATTATTGTTCCATGTTTTCTTATTTGTTACTTATATATGAGGCGATTTAATTGAAATACAGAAGATGTAAAATTACTTACCGATCAAAACGTGAACATTGATGGTGACTTGAGAATGGTTCTGCAAATGACATGAGTACGTCCCACTGTCGTTTTGTGAAGCTGATGCTACACTGATAGTAGCGCTGTAAAGAAAATAGGGTATAAAAATGATAACAGTGTTATTTCATGACTATTATCAAGATAACAATATATTGAGGCAGTCTACCAAAACAAAAATTGGAATTGAATATTTTTTAAATTACAAGGTGTAGCATAATTTTATTATTGTTGGTTATTACTTTGTCCCATACTAAAAGTTATTCATAATATTTTGACACCAGGTATTTAAGATTTTAGTAATTATACGGATAGTTTAAAAAATTATGTATAAATATTTGCATGATATCATTGTATGGCGAGATGTGTCTAACACCAAAAATGTATGTAACATCTTTTTACCACATTTTTTTGCAAATAAAAACTTACTTCCTCCAGAGATTGTTTTATACACATGTGATCAACAGGCTACAAAGCTACATAAGGATTTTAAAAGAGGTCCTTACCTCATATTCCGCCACGATACATTATCTGTAAACTCCTTTCCTTGTTTCTTCCAAACAATTCCATAAATATTATTTTCTACTGGAGGTGTCGTTGGTTTCATTGTAGTCAGTTCAGTCGTGGTCTTCTGCGGTGTTTTCTTAGTAGTAGTACTTACACTAACAGTCGAAGTGATCGTCGTCGTCTCGACACTCCAACTTTTATTCATCATTATATCTATTCTATTGAATATTGTACTCATTTTTGTTGTTAATTCTGTAGTTGTGGTTGTGGGTAGGGTTGTTGTAGTAGGTAATGGCGTCGTCACTGGCACCTTGGTAGATATAGATGACACATACTGCTCTGATATGATACAGGATAATTTTATCGCGCTACCCGCTTTATAAAATCTGTCTTTCACATCATGTGTGTCATCACCGTTTATAGATATTACAGGAGCTGAAAGAATTTTTTAAATTAATTTGTGAAAACACAACTTCATTATTATGAAAGAGCCTGAAATTTTCTTTATGGCCTAAATACATTAAATTATTTAATATTTTCTCCCCTTCATAATTTTCTAGGTTCATGACGGACTCGGAAAATTTGAATTATTTCCTTCACAGAAATGCAAAAACATAATTATGTTTCAGTTATTTTCCCAGGAAAAGCACAAACAGGACTTCAAGGGCCTAATAAAAACTTTACTACTTTTTTAAGACCTTACCTTTCCGCTGCCGTTGACAAAATATAAGTAAACAAAAAGAAATAGGCACAGAAAGCTTTGCTAATAAATCGAAGTAAATACTTAATTTGTCTAAATCACATAAATACTAAGAAACGACGTCATTAAGTGCTGTTACATGCAAATGGAGATTAAGGATATTTTCGAGGGAAAAATAGGTTACCTTAAACGGTAATATCAAAAGCGATTAAGACGAAATGAAATGGCGTGCCAAAATAAAGACCGAAGAGAAAAGAAGACGTAAGAAATATAAAAGAGAAGCTTTCAGTCTCACAAATAATACACACAATAGCATGGCTTAATTAAACGTTTCAACAAAAGGTGAAAAATTAATTCTGAGCAAAGTATTCATATTGATTTGTTTGTACTTACGTAAAACGGTGAGGTTTGTGAAAATTGTTCTTGGGGGATGTGTGGATATTTGGCACATGTAGTGACCAGCGTCGGTTAACTTCACTGGATTCATACTAAGTCTCCAGTTGTTTGGGTATTGAAATTTTACTGCTATCCTATTGTCGCCGGCGTATAACGCTGGACCAACGGTGAGGAGTTGTGCTGACTCCGTGGTGTTTCTCAACCACATCACCTAAATGAAAGGAAACACATATGAAAAAATTATCACACTAATAACAAAATCGCTGAAGACGATGAACGGAAAAAAACAAACTCACAATATGACGTTGCATCGTGACACTTGGCGACGTCGTGTCACAATGCCATGTCGTATAGTAGAAACAAATTAACCACTGAATTTTGAATTATGAGTCCGAGTTTCAGTGTTTATCAAACTTTTGCTCAAAAAAACGATCAAACTTTGAAATTAAGGTAGGGTTAGACAGACATGTACTCTTTAAAAACCAAACTGAATTCAGAAACAAGTTTAACTTACAGGCTAGCTTAAATTTATTTTTACTATTGGCTCTTTTTATAATTTTTCAAATGAGTGTTAACAATACCTTTCCCTAGAAACACAAAAATTGCTCGTATTTTTTAAATTTTATGCCATAATTTAAATTCATCTTACCATGGTTGATTTACTTGACTCATTCATTACGGATACTCAGCCTTTGACTTATATTTTTTTTAAAGAAGCTAATTTGGAAACCGAAATAATATTTACGGCTAAAATTATAAATTCTTTTCGGTTCAAGTAAATGGTAGAAAAAAATGGAATAAAAGAGCTCATAACTTTTTTGGCAATGGGAAAATTCACACAAAAGGAATCTTAGAAGTCTTTGAAAATTAATGATTGACCTAATGGTTTTTGCGGGCCTACACTTTGCAGTTCACAGGAATATTAGAAGGATACCTATTTCTTTATGTATCCTCCTGTTTTCGATGAAGAATAAATAACATGACTAAGTTAACATTAAACTGGAAACTTTCGTTTTCATTGTTTCGAAATTCAGTGTTGTGAAACAAAATTACCGATTTGGATTCACACGCAAAGGGTTCTAACGAACGACATACATAATATTTTTTTACACAAACATTTTTTTATCAATCTGTCCAGTTGACTCGGTGAAAATTGACTGTGACAGACGCATAGACAGACAGCTAGCCAGCTAAATAGGCTGACACATGAATGATCTTAATATTAGGGTTCCGCTTTTCGAGACGAAACTTATTTTGCACTTTGTGCAGGTGGAAGTCGGTTAATATTTTTGTAAAAAAAAATAAAATGATTTTAGTTTCAAACCGCGAAGATTAGCCTTTCGCGTTAATAAAAAAAACAAAAGTATTATGGTTCCTCGGAATATGATAATCATGTTGTATGATTACAAAATGTACAGAATTTGTTGGAGTTTTTGAAAATTGCTATTGCTCTTTTGAACTTAAATAAAATTTAATCACAACGATTGACAAAGAAAAATTTAAGGCCTGTTGGGAGGTAATATCCATTTTCCTTCTATGTTTCTGAAAATGATAAGAAACGCCAATTAATTACCGTTTTGTCCTTGAGCATGACGACTCTACAATTCAGCAAGGCTTCCGCCCCGACATGTGCCGTCACTTGAGTATACTTCTCCTCCTCAAAATATGGACCCCAGTGGTGCTCATGATGATGATCATGAGCATAGCTTTGAAACGGCACATATGGACGAGGCTCTTCTACCTTGTCTGTTGGGTAATATATAAATATATTTTAAATAATAAGATACAGAAAGTATAGTACACCACAGTAAAGTCATGGAACTTAATTGAAAACAAATTGACTGACCACTTTTGACTAATCAAACATGCTTCGATCCACCACCGAAGAGGTCTGTCTGCATTAAGGCTTACTTGTACAGATTTTAAATATACGACATGACTCATCATTATTATCATATCGTCCGAAAGACGTGTACCTACTGTTGGACACAAGACTCCCCCAAGCGTCGCCTCAACGACCAGTCCGGTGCGTCTCGCATCCATCGGCTACCCGCGACCTTCAGCAGGTCATTGGTCCACCTTGTGGGAGGCCTTCAAACGTTGCGTCTTCCGATACGTGGTCGCCACTCCAGAACTTTTCAGATACATCGACCATCTGTTCTGCGAGCAATGTGCCCTACTAATGCCACTTTAGTTTGGCGATCCTCCGGGCTATTTTGGTAACCTTAGTTCTCTTTCGGATATCATCATTTCTGATTCGATCACACAAGAACATTCAAGCATTGCCCTCTCCATTGCCCATTGAGTGACTTTAAGCCTTCTGATGAGGCCCATTCTGAACGACCACGTTTCAGTTTCATGAGTCATCACTGGCAACACGCACTGGTCATAAATTTTCGTCTTGAGCCACTGTTTTGCGTTATAACGAAATGACTTCGGTCAACCAATACAGACATTCAGAATGCCAATTTGAATAAGTTTTAAGCATTTTTTAGGTTCGCATTTCAGTCAATTTTGTCAAAAAAGCCTCACTTTCCGTACATTTATGACAGATAAAGAAAAACATGCCAATGCGAACGTTGCTTAAAACTTAGCAGAATTGGCACTTTAATTTGGTAATTCGCTCGTGTGATGGATGGCGAATGTAACTAGAAGTTATTCCTATACAAAAGCAGACAGTTATTCAGTAAATAATTAATTATACAAACATACAAAATGACGTAGTGTGTCAATCTGTGAACAATCACGTTCCTTGACAGTTAGGTACAACGATAAAAAATTCAACGCCTAAGGAAATGCTAATGTGTTAAATATGTGCCTGAATGAGCGAAAACGGTGCAATGATGTGTGTAACTGTTAAGTTTATATTAAAATGGTTAAAGTGAAATTAACTCAAATAACTAAACATACAGGTACAAAAGTGAACATTGTTATAAATCTACGCTAGTTTAGTTTTTATTTAGTTTATCAGTACAAGCCCGTGCACAATGTTGGTAAAATTTTGTTCGTCCTAAAAATTACTGTACAAAACGAAACGACCTTTTTCAGCGAGTTGATAGTAAAGTGTTATCTGTTTCAACTTTCGGAATAAATTGTTTTATTGCAGTACCTACAGGAGGTAATTTAAAGCTTCGAAAAGTAAATTGCTTGGACAAGGATCGCAGTAGCTCTAAACGTTATTTTTTTACTAAAAATTATCTCATAGAAATTTTATAAAGCATGATTCCTAATCATGGTTACAGTTAATTACTTTATAATCGATCACAATGCGTCGTTGAATTACAGTTTTCAATATTTTTTGCACAGTTATAAATATGTACGCACAAAATGAAAAGGTAGGTAATTAACCTAATAATGCAGTTATTTGGTATAATTAAAAACAACATTATTTTAGAATTTAAATTAAACGAAACGAAACAAAATAAGATAAGCTCAAAAAGTAATTTTCTTAATCTCCTTTAAATCAGGAAGTAGCGCTATTTGAATTTAAATTCCGATAAGATCGTTGTCAGCGTCGTAAACGAAGAAATGTTTAAAATCTCATACTGTTACGTCTTAAACGTCTTGAATAAAGTATGCAGATTCATATTTGTCTATGGAAACGAGACCGCGAGCGTCCAAGGACTTAGGGCGCTTTCACACGTATCACAACCACACCACACAACAACGATGGCTAGCTGGCACATGATGTGAAAATGTAATATTTTATTTAAACAGACCACTTTTTTCCGTCCTAGTCAACTGTGTAGATGACACCACTACAAGAGCAATTATATCAAGAAGTCATGTTATTTTGATAGCAAAACACTCTGACAGCTTAAAGATAGTGTAGCACTAATGCTTGCTCGCCCCGTTTTTCTAATTTTTGTTGATGCGATGTGGTGTGGCCGTAATCCATGTGTATTGGCCTTTACTGCGGACGCGAAAATCGATACTTACTCTGTAATAAATGATCGTTCCTGTCAGTCGCTCCTTCACGCTTGATATTTTCGCGTAGTTGCTTGGTGATGTTTTTGAATATCTCTCTGGACAGGGCGAGACTGTCCTTCTCATCGCTTCGGCGTCTCCGAACGACATTTGTTCGATAATCTTCAGGAAAGCGCAACGGTTCTGCACAAATCAATGACGTCTTGCTTTAAAAAGCTTTTCTTTTTATTATGTTCAACTGATAATCTTCTACATCGTCATTTAAAACGTACTGAGTTATATTGTAACTTGTAGTACTTTTCAATAATAAAAGTAAAGCTGGTTTGGAAATAGGTGGCAAGACGACCTACTGCATGAGCTGGTTTGAGGTGGCCCGGAAAAAAATATATTGGGAGAGGCAATAAATAAAAATAAAAAATTTACCAACAGTGGGGTAGTATAGGACAAATAAGAAAAACTATCAATAAAAGTGTTAATTCAATGATCCGCAAAAGATCATCTTGATATATTGCTATAAGATCAAATTATGTAATCAGTATTAAATACTTCAAGACAATCCTTGAAAAGGACTATACTTTTTAACTTCAAGGTGGAAATATTGGATGGAAGTTCAAATTTTTAATTTGCTGTTTTGAATTTCTTGTCACGACTTTCTGATTTGTTTAACTTCCTTTATAAAGAAATTTTAAGGAAAACTTCGTACAAACGATGAATATCCAAAATGGTTTTGAATAAAACGGTACACTCAGAGGAGATTTCATCCATCTCTTAAGTTGAATCGTGGACATTTTATTAAAATATTTGTCAGAGGAAATGCTTTAGGTTCTCATTTTAATAATACGTCTCACTATTTCATTCAAATTCTAGCCGAAAATAATGCGAGAATTGGCAATGACATTTTTACTAAATTAATAAGGTATGCGTATCTACAGTTCTTTAATGTATTAAGAATGAATTCGTTATTTAGTAGATATAGCGTGACTAATTTCTCGATACTGTTTTTAAAGTAGAGAAAGTCAAAGGATAGAGTGATCATTTCCCTTTTCAGTTTTTCTCTTTCATGTTCTACGTTACTTCTAATGTTGGCAAAAAAGTCTAGAAACAGAACTTTGTTTTTTGTCCGTTGGCAACATTTCCAAAATAATTACATTTCATAGTAAAAAATATCATACCATCGTAAAAAAAAATATTTCGACCATCAAACGGTCAAAAAGTGAAAAATCATGAATAAAACCATTCGAAGTGCTGGCAAGGAGATTATTTATAAGGTGTACAGACGTAGTTTGGTGAAATATGAGACCCAAACTATTATTACCGATTTCGATAATGTCTTGTAAAGTACCGCTGATATGAAGGGTATTTTAGAGTTTATTTTGCTTTTTTTTTAGTTTAATCAAGTTTTATTGATGAACCCAAATCTGTTTTGAATTGCTTGCTGCATATGGAATAAGTGAAAATTTGGAACAATAAACATCGAGCAAATAGATTATGTTTACATCTTGTCTGTATTGCTCTGGTATAGCAGGCCTAAATTAATTGATACTTGAGTGACTTGATTTTTTAGTTAATGAAAATTCGATCTCTACTTAACTTTAACTTATTTATCACTTACATAACGAGAACACGATCTTGTTCAGTTTAATTATGCTTACTGATTACAAATTATACGTAAATAAAGCAAAATTACAGTTAGTATCAAGACTAGGTTGGTACGCTATTCAGTTGCAGCGGGTTGCCACACGAAAGGCATAGGGGCACCCCTATTATTTTCTACTTTTTTTTGTCAAGCTGTCAACGTGTATTCTACACTACTTTTTTATTAATCCTGATTCTTACACCAATATCAGGTACGTCCCGTTTAATAACTTGCTAACTAAGTAACGAGTAACTGTATTCATTTGATATTTTAATTGTATACTGCAAATGTTGCTAGAACTAATCAATGTTGAAACATTATTTATTAACGCTTTATTATATCTTATGCTAAAAACAAATAATAAACATTAAATTATAAACTTCTACTGTTCAAAGTTTGTTCAATTAAGTTTTTAATACCTGTGTGTTTAATTACGAAGTTTTCAAAAGTTTATCAGAAACTTTAGATTTCCGATGTGTACAACATGTTCATGAAAAGATTGATTGCATTATTGAAACAGATTATATTTATAAGCAGAAATGTTTTTTAGGATTAATTAGGTATTTATTACGCAAAGTAATTAATTTGGTTTTACACTTATCATCTAGATACTTGTTTTAGGTAGATAGTTGTTTTAATCAAAAGTTTTAAGCTTTTGTGCTCATAGAATTACTTTTAAGTACATACAATATTATTAATACTGACATTTTTTCAGAGTTTTTTGGTGTAAATAAATTCATTAATAATGACGGCTGAACCATAAAATTTTAAAAATATAGCTATCACAGATCACATTTCCCTCTAAATTCACCACGAAACTGACGTAGAGCACTAATAAAATACTGGTAAAATGTTTCAAATATTCAAAAATCGATACTGAAACCAGATATTGGTTATGCTGACCGTCATATAAATAAAGTATGGATGCACTAGTGATGCTGCGAGCTCGGTTACGTAATTGCCATTCGCGAAACTCATTCAGTTCTGTGATTGGCTTTTGTTTCAACTTTTAATACGTCACTAAGCAGCCTTGAAAAAAGGTTATTAAATTTTTTTATTGTTTTATGTTGAAGTTGCATTTGTGTAATATCATGCTAGCATGTGTTCTAGAATTTTAATGCATTTATCGTTGCTTATTTTATCTAAATGTTATTGTTATGATGCTAGGTGCAGAGATTTTTCTATAGCGATGTTAGTTAAGCTTTAGGCTATGTTTAATTAATGATTGTGCTGTTTCAGAGGCTCGTTTATGGACACGAAATGTTAAACATTATAACTGCGTTAGCTCTGTATTCTTTATTTAGTTACATTTTAAGTTGATTATTTTATAGAAATTGTAATTATATGTGATAAGCATAGTGCTAACTAGACAGACTTAGTATATCATCCAGATAAACGTACGCTCATATTGAACTTACCAGATGCAGTATGAAGACAGCATAACGCTAGAAACACGAAGTAGAGGCCGTCCCACTGCATATTAGAGACATCACAGGCGTGGACGCATTACGCTCGCCTTTTACCTGGAAAAAACCATTGCCATTACTATTTCATAATAAGTATATTAATATAATTCGTTCAACAAGTTTTGACATAAAATTTCAACATTCATCCTCCTAAAAGAATCCTGTTGCGGTAAAGCCTAAAAGTATTTTTATTTTTTTTTGTTGAATCAGATTGGTTTTTGTAGGATTTTGATTCAAAATACTTAATTCATTGTTAAAAAATAATCAATAATTTTTCGAAATGATTCATAGTATAAACTACTTAGGTGATACAAGTTTCTTAGGTTCTAGTTTCCTATTCGAAATTTCCCTATTAAGGCGCAACCCCACCGTGGTGCACGCTGTGCACGGCCACGCGGCGCATTCTTGCTGCGTGGATTCATGTGTTTGATAACGTGGGTCTACGTTTCCACTGCAGTACATTTTTTTTTTTTTTTTTTACAAAATGGGGAAACTCTTGGCCCAAATCTCACCTGATGGAAAGTGATGATTAGGCCGAAGATGGAAGCGAGTTTCACCTGGAATCCTCTTACACAGAGGAACTGGCTATCATACCTCTAACTGCAGGAATACAACAATGCTGTTAACATTGTTGTTATGGCGACAGACTTAGACATGATGGTGGTAGCTTGCCAGGCGGACTTATAACAAGTCCTACCACCAACCAAACCGAGCAAAAAATTTGCCCCCGCTGGGAATCGAACCCGGGACCTCTGGGTCTGAATCAGGTGGTATAAGCACTCGACCACGGAGGCGGTTAGTGTCACCTGTTTAGCACCACCCGGGGACCACGTGTAGGGATTCGCTGAAGGGTATTCTCCTACGGACGCGGTTGACTCGGTCCCCGGTCGGTTTCCGCCATTAATCTAAATGGAATTTTTGAAGACACATATAAAATCTTAATATAACTTAAACAATTGTGCTAAGGTTATTGAGTTCGCCACAATTTATTGGACAGATTTCGCGCTATTGCTTATTGGAGGAATCGCTTCGAAATGGCTTTGAGACGGTTTTCATTGTGTTAGGGATCGTTAGTGTCAAACTGATTCCAAATTTGTACATTCAAATTCCGCAGAAACTTTAACATTATATTCACTGAAGAGAAACGCATTAAGTGTTACGAGCCAAGACAAGATTATCAAGGAGGTCCATAACTAAACGCATCTCGCAAAATAGTTAACAAACTTAGATTGCCTCAGATATGTTACTTAATAATTTAAATGAACGTAATTGGTTCGTGCGTGTTTGTGAATAAGAAATGTTTCCGTTGGTTACGGCTAAACTTTCAGGGTTGCGGTTACTGTAGGTAGTTGTCGGCTTATAAAATTGTAGCGGGGCAATTTTCATTTTATATCACGAGGTGGTATTCTGCAATGTGTATGAGAAATTAAGTAGGCACTCTGTTATTCGGAGGAGGTTAAGCCACAACTAGCGGTTTGTGTTTAGATAGTTTGGCGTGGCGAGGTTCGGAGCGCTTGCGTCGATATAAGGGTTAATGGAGTTTCGTGGCTAGTTAGGATCTAGACGTGTGCCGAATGACCTGATACGGGGCTTGTTTTGATCAGGCCATAAATTATGTTAAAAACGATATATTTATAAGATACTTCTAAAGATCTAAAACGTGTAATAGTTACTAATACACTTCAACGAAAAAACAACAAGGCAATGAACATAATATTGCTCGTTTTAAGTTTTACGGTGACTAATGTCATTAGTCTGTAGTGATCAATGCAGAACTATCTAACATTTCAAACTGGTCGTTTCTCTTCCATACCCTGACTCTCAGCAAGTTGGACTAGTGATGCATTGACATTAAATGCTGCTGCAACAGCTTCTTTAGTGGTGTAGGCACCACTAAATAAGCTGAATTAGTTACAAAAAAGGCTAAAAGAATATTTTTAAAGGCTACTTTTAAACCGTTACAACTTAAAGATAAATCAATGGGAATAATCCAGTAATCCAGTGGGAATAATATTCTTAATTCCCAATGGATTTTTATTGTTTATGAAAGTTTTTTATTACAAATACAAAACATTTAAACAACATTTTGAATTGAATATTTTTATAACGATTTAAATTAACCAGTTGATAAAGGATAACTTTTATTTAAAGTTTAATATCGGTATCAGTTTTATCATAAGCTCGTCGTCATCAGAGTGTCGTATTTCCGTATTTTTTAGGGAACATTCGCAATTGTAAATTGTCAAAACAAGGGAGACAGAGACAGAAAATTTATCTATAAAAAATCTGAAAAATATGGTAAATTACTCATAGGTACAAAATGACGCAGTAAACACAAATTCGAAGCACAAATAAACCACTTGACCTGATAAATAACAAAGAATGAAGTTATAACGTATGCATGGCACAACTCACACGAACCTGATATAAGGAGGTAAACTCATTTACAATTCTCAGAGAATTCAGCAAAGCAATCAGTCTGCCGAGTCGAGACAAAATTTCGAAGTCAAACTTGAAGATAGCCCCTAACATCAAGACTTTCATTGAGTTATCGAAGTACTTCTGAAAGAACGACGCAATTTTTTATAGCTTATTGCGGATTCTGTTTCTTGATATCAGTTTTAAAAAGTAAGCCTAAGTAAAATTTCCATCATAATTGACTTTCAAATAGGTTGTTGTTGATAGGTATCAATAATAAGTAGGTACTTGAAGTTGGTACTCGAATCATTGCCATTTATTTATTTATGTATCAGTTTTTATATTTTCTTTGATTCGCACTGGAAATATTATACCTCTTGAAAAAGGTTAGGTTAGGTTAGTTAGGTTAATAATTGAATTGTTGTTTTTAAAATATATACAAACATTTACTGAATACAATATTATATTCAATGAATATATTCAAGTGGACAGGGCTACTTGAATATAAAATATGGGGGCAGAAATGATATAAAGATATGATTCTTAAGATGTGCAATTATTTTTGACAAGATTCATTGTTGTTTTTTGGATGATTATTGGATTTTTTACGAGTGGTAGAAACAGGATTACGTGACAAAATTTGATCTCGACGGATTTTTTTATAACACCTAAGTGTTTATTCAAGAATCTCATCAATAATAATTCATGCACTTTGTAAAAACAATAAAATAACAATTGACTCACACTCGGAATCTTCTAGGCTCTGCAAAAATATTACTAGAAAAACTTTTCGAGCAATAGAAGTACAATTTGAAGAAAATCTAAGGAATAATGTAACAAGCGTGATATCAGAGTAGTTCATAAGATATTATGTACATTTTCATTTTTCACCAACGAAACGTCAGACGTAGACGAGAACGTAGAGAACTTTTAAAATTATAAGATTTACTCAAAAAAATAGAACTGTTTGTTTCACAAGGAACTTACCAAATTTTCCCCTTTATTCAGAGCTTAAATGCAAATAAAGAAGTTTCGTTGACAAAGGTGTGAACAAATATGAAAAGGGGATAGAAAAAACTGTAGATCAAACAACGCGTTCCGCTGAATCTTTGATCATAAAGAGCACACTTCCAAAAATGGTTTTAGGGAGTGTCGTTAACATCCCTTTCAAGGGGACTTATGGAACTTACCGTCGGCAAAAGGTGTATTAGAGAGTGCTTTTAGGTGACTTTATACGTAAGTGTTTACTTTATTTCAACATTTAATTAATGCATTATAAAGGCATATTCTGGGTAAGCTCGCTCCATCGTAGAATTTATCTCTTTACGGTTGTACTGAAGCCTTACCGATGCTGGCGGGTGTTCTCCCAGTCGATCTGGAGGTGCAGCGGCGTGCTGCAATGTACTACTATGCTAGAAAGATCACGGACCCAGAGTTTTTACCGCAACGCGACCGTGCAAAGATCTCTAGATTACTAAAACCCCAGACTAACGTCTGGGCGGAACTTTTATCCGAATGGCAATGTAGGTGGGAAAATTCCATCAAAGGCCGACACCTCCACCAGTTTTTTCCATCCGTTCGTGAGCGGCTGGATAGGACATGGCTGGAGGTAGATCACTGTGTTGCCCAATTTCTCACCGGTCATGGCAACTTTAAGAGTAAACTATTTTTCTTTAGGCTTGTGGCTTCACCTTTATGTCAATGTTCACCAGCTGACCTTGAATACGAACAATCTGCACATCACGTTTAATGGGAGTGTATTCTTTGGCAGACTGAACGTAATATTATGTAGTTATTATTCAGGTTACATCTGGGGTAGTTTATTATACGGACCTTGTAGAAACCAGAACAAATTTTCGTGCGTTCAGGCGATTTTGCCATACCTATAACTGGAATCAAAAGTAGCTTACAATTTAAGACCCATTAATTTCAGTGTTAATATAATTATAATCCGTGGTGCTTGGCAACTGGGCATAACCCAGTTGTATATGTCCCTTGGTGCCTATTGGCCTAACTCAAATCTGTCTCCTGCTTGATAAGGAGGGAAGTGGAAATTATATTTATTTTTTCCAACTCCTACGCTGTACTCTTCTGATTATTTTCGATACGGGATCCAAGACAGTTGAATCGTTTCTTTCTTTTTCAGCATGCCCAGGTAGTTCTCCGCATGTGTTTGAGCCAGGGGAGGAGTTATATTATATTGAATAAAAACCTTTTATTAATAAATTGTTGTTTAAGTTTGGTTAAACAACATTTTTCTTTCTGTCAAATTCCTGTTATAATTACATTCTGATTAATTACTAAACTTTTGTTAGTAAAAAAAAAAAAATTGTTTTGTTTTTTAACAAAGAAATTTTCTTAATTTTATAAATATATCAGCTTATACTAGTGATCACAAACTTTTTTGATGTGTGTATGACATAAGATGTTTAATTTTATAAAGTTAAGGTTTGCTAATTTTATACTTATATGTTTATTAAATACAGTCTTATTTCTATAGTCACTCACAAATTGACATGAATGTCAGAAGACATACGGGAACAAGGGTATGATGGGGGTAAGGGGCACAATGTGGCCTCCCTCTGAATATGTGATTTGATTTTATTTGACGCTAACGGTCAGTAAGAATAGAATTTCCCTTAGTGACAGCACAGACGTAGGTTTTATGAAAAACTTGGTTAAATAACTCGCCTATGATAAGGTTTAAATAAAACGCACATTGTATTTAAAACCAATTCTATGTACCTATCGTAATTTCTTTATATCGTCATACATGACAGTCACAATAGCGCAATAATTTAATTATAACTTAAATGAAAGTACAAGTTCAAGGCCAATTCTAGTATTGTTGAAGCACGTTCGCATCTCAGTCATAAGCTGTCAAAAACACATCAAATACTAGGTGTCAGATTACGACTGCTATACGACTGAGATTCGAATGCAAACGTTGCTTTAAAATAAGTAAAACCTCTGACCAAACAAGTTAATTCGATAAGTGTTCATTTTGAAGTTACCATCAGACTGCATATATGTATAAGAAAGAGATCGAGAAGGCCTAATCCTTGAGATTCTGGTATACAAGGCACGTGTATTTTTCGGTTTATGGTGTGGAACCCTTCTTATGGAGTCTGACTCACACTTGGTCGGATTTTATAAAATTATTTAAGAAGTGTATGAACCTCCACACTTATTATGTGATCGACGAAATTAATTTCGTAAAACAAATAGTTGGTAATAGTCGAAGCCTGTGTAGGTATGTCTTTCAGGACTGAGGTCAGATTTCCTAGAGAGCCTAAATGGGAATTTATAAAAATATAAAAGAGATATATAGTAGGAGCTATATAACTCCAAACACCTCTAGGTTAAAGAATAGCAGCCCCACAGATCAATCTTATAGGTCATGCAACGGTTTCCAAGGTTGGTCTGTGGATAGGCGACTTTCTTCCATATCTAGGAAAGCCCGTTAAGCTGTTGTTTCCGGCTGTCATTTGTAGACCTTTGACAGTCGTTATAGGTTATCAGAAGCCAGTAAACCTTACTTCAGTTTTACCAAGGAGTACCGTGTTACCCAGTTAATGGATTGTGGTATCGTGAAAGTAAGTCTGGTATGCAGCCGCTCTACGTAAAATTGACTGGAAGCCGAAGTCAATATAATTCTGATAAGTTGAGGCAGATGACAATAACAAAAAAAAATGTGATAACAGTAGAAGCTTATCACCCACCTACATGCTCACACCTACGTAATGTGATATTTATAGAAAAGTATTTTCCAAATAACATGTTACATATCGTAGCTACGTAAAATGTCAACCACTTATTACTTTTATATAAGCTTCATAAACACTTTCAGTAGTTTTTTGATTTAATTGAAGTTGGAAAGTAATTTGCGTGACATACATACATCATGAATTACTGATTAGTTTTAATTACGCTGGTTTACTTCTGCGTTAATTGTCGATGTGAGAATCACCGCCACTAGTTTGACTGAAAACTGATTATTATGAAATAATTTTCATTTATAATTACAGTAAAATAATTCTCAACAATCAAACTTTGTATTTTTAAGAGCGGAATATAAGTCGTAACATTTTCAAAGAAAGTGGAAAATTCATCGTAACGTTTACTAAGATCGATGAACATTACTCTAAAATAGACTTATTATCAAGTTCATGATCAGCTTTTACCCTCACTACTCTTCAACGACCAGTTGACCTAATCTGTTAACTGTGAACATTGTAAAAAGATTCAATCAAATTAATCCCATGCCAACATTGTTTAAATAATAAAACCATCAATTAAATACTGAACAGTTTTCGCAAAGCAAGTTTTGAGAATTACACATTGTGTAAAAAATTTTATTGCGTAACTATGTTTTATAAAACACTTGAAAATATAATTTTTAGGGTTCCGTAACCAGTGGAACCATAAAACTAAGCCATTGCTGTCTTTCCGTCCGTCCGTCTGTCCATCCGTCCTGCCGTCCGTCAGTCGGTCTGTCAGCTGGCTGTATCTCAAGACCCGTAATAAATAAATAACTCATTTATTGCAGATATCGAATCCATAGTTTGTTAGTAAAAAGCAAACTTAAAAAACTAATGTTAGTATTAAATAAATATAACTAATTGATTGAGTGGCAGATCAGGGCGGACTCATCGATGATGGCTACAAACCACTATATGACTGCGTGCAGTCGTATCCAGCGAGCCAGCATTGGAGAGTCCCACCGGTCCGCCAGTGCGCGCAGGATGGTGTTGGAACTGTCGCGCGTGCGGCGCATGATAGAAGCGCACCGTTTGCGCATGATGGCCGCAAAGCCATCTGTGTAATAGGTAGGCAGTTTTTTTTTAAAAGAGTGTGTATTTCTCTGGCCGCTATAACAACAAATAATAAAAATGAAGAAACATGAAACACCTATACAAGAAACATGTTTTTCGGTTTATAGCACGAAATACTTCTTGTGAGAAAGCAACTCGCACTTGGCCTGTTTTTCTAAGAATTTTTTAATCGCTTTTATGCATACGATTTAAACTTTCGTGATTGGTATTGGCTTTTTATGTCTGCCCTTGAAGTTTGAGTTATGTACGTGTTCTGTAACCTAAGTATACTTAACGTTTGTAGATATCTAGGTAAAATATATTTTGAGTACACACTTACAACACATTTTTATCGTGATCGTTGTTCTGGCGCTCAATATCAAAATGATAAGGTAGGGAGTTAGTTAATCTTTAAGAGAGCTGGCAAAGGACGGGTGGGGGTTGCATAGTTAGGAATCATCTTTCGATTGCGTTGACATTACAGCTTGATTTTTACAGTAACATGGAATCATAGACCTAAGTATTTTGTTTCTTAAAACTCCCCGTGTTTCTGAGAAAAGGGTCTGATGACAGAAGAAGAGCCAAGTGATGCTATAAAGGTTCCATTTTCCTTTTGAAGCTTCTAACGCTATAAATAGTACGTACTTACAGTAGTGACACCTTCTTAGAACGTCCGTTAAATCTTAATTGTAATGTCTGTTTTTATATTTCAATTGGAACAAAAAAATTGTTAAGAAAAACTAAGCTTTTAAGTAACTTCAAAAGCAAAATACAGAAGAATATTTCTATTAATACCGACATTTATAACAACTCTTCTGTAAAATAGGTTAAAGTTCATATTCGTACTAAAATTTTATTTATTTTTTATTGTCTCCATGATACCAAAAAACAAGTTGTCATTTCTCATCTTAAGAATTTTAACAATTAGACAGTTGAATTTTTCACAGAATGTGTTGTTTTATTGCTGCTGTAATAAAAAATAAATTGAACAAAAAAATTAAGGGTGCTCGAATAAAAGGAACGAGTTTTTTTCGATTTATGGTACGGAACCCTTTGTGTGAGAGTTCGGCTCACACTTGGTCGGTTATTTTTTTAATTAGCTGTAAGTAATTATTTTTGCATCAACAAAAGCTGGCAAAATACGAGAGATTTGCCCAAAATGGATGTCTTCCCAACTAAGCACGGGGTGGCCAGTTAACAAAAAAGTGGAGGAGACAAAATAGGCTAACAAAACGAAAAGACGCTCTTGTTTTTTTTTCAACCACTTTGCCCTCTACCATATCTTTCCAGATACTATTTTCTTGCGTTTAACATTAAAAGATTTAAAGTTAGTAAGGCATTCACGATTTAACCAATAGTCATTGTTAAAGCAGGCATATTTTTTCACAATGCTATTGCAAGAAGTTACCCGTTGGTCTTGGGATCGCAAACAAGCAGAGTATTCTTCGGTTTTTGCATCATGAATTTTATTAGTAACCTTAGCGGCAGACTGGAAATCGTTGGGTCGACGCAGGATCTCTCTTTGGTCGTGTCGGATAGCTCCATTGGACTATTAAAGAGAGAATGAAAAGTGGGCCTTTTATTTGCGCACACACGTCATGTGCCCATACTACCCTGAGTCGCAGAGCAAATACTGTTGTGAGGTTTATTTGTTCTTTGTTATTAAATTGAACTTACAATTGATATATTATATTTTCAAATTATACACTTATTATTAGGCAATAGTTCTCATTTATAAGTGGCGCAAGTAACGGAAAAGTTAAAAGGGAATCGCTTGTCTTGGTGTGGTCATAGGAAGAAGAGGGATGAACTGCACGTGACAAGAAGATTTATGAATATAAATGTGGATGGATAGAGAGGGAGAGGAAGGCCGAAGAAGAGATGAAAGTGAATAGTCTTCTAGACAAGCGTGCTCCAGCTCCATCTTAGACCGCATCATCGCTTACCATCAGGTGAGATAGTGGTCAAAATCGTGCCAGTCAAAAGTAAAAAAAAAAGATGGACGGATTGTGTGAGGAGCGATATGAAAGAAAAGGGAGTTAGAGTGTGACGTCTGCTAGGACAGAATGAAAAAAAAAAGTAAGTAAGACAAGTGACATGAGATAAGGGCAGGAAAATGAGGATGAGTTTTATAATTAGTAGTTCCTATATCTTGGGAAACTGAAGAAATCCAGGTACCTTTGGTATTACTCCTAAATCTCCGTCCTCCTATCCATTGACTAAATGATTTAATCACAATCAGCCAATCAATTCGAATAGGTACGGTTACTTGGAAGACGAAGACGAAGCTTTATCAGATAATATCATTGTTACTTAGTATTATGTGTAAGGAAAGCTCAATCTAGCTTCAGGATTATAGTGGTTACTATGAGATTGGCTTAGTATTATATTTTCTATCTCCCAACAAATAAGGTTAGTGCTATTTGCTTGAAAAACATCTCTGGAAGTATATTCGTCATAAATGAAGCATGCGTACTATTGAGATTGTTTTTTTTACTAACTGCCCCATAAGAAAGTATTATTTTTACAGACATAGTGGTGTCTTCCAGGTACATGTATTATGTAGCTGTTAATTTAGTTATTAAAAAAAAAAAAGAACACTGGACAATTCAATAATCCGGAGTTCGCCAGAGAACTAAAGTCACTAACATTGCGCGTAGCATCAGCATGCTGAAGTGGAAGTAGACCGGCCATGTCTGTAGACGGACAGACGGACGATGGAGCAGACATGTGTTAAAGTGGAGACCGCGTGTGGGCAAACTTAGTGTGTGACGCCCTGCGGCGCGATGGACCGATGATTTAAAGAAGGTGGCTTGCAGCGGATGGATGCGGACTGCTCAGGACCGGGATGGTTGGCGCTCTTTTGGGGAGGCTAACGTTCAGCAGTGGACAGCAATTGGCTGGTATGATAATGATGATGATAATGAATCTATTAATCTAGTTTTTGGGATTACAAGAACAAAATACACATTAAATACAAATTCCACTATTCTAAATAACTATTAGAAGTTCTTGCAATAATGACGAGATCATTATTTCTTTGGTCTCGGGGCGAGAGCTGTGGAACCCTGATGTCTGAAGGACATTGATGAATGGATCAAATAATCTTTCTAATAACAAACGACAAGACGAAGTTGTAAAATCTGCGAAACTTGTAATGAAACTTTTTGAATTTTATCACTGAACCGATGTAAACTTTTTGTGTAGGTCCACAGAAAGTAAAGGGCGCTCTGTTTTATGAATGGAAAATTGTAAATTTTATATAAAAAAAAACTGTGTCAGTCTATTTGTAACATTCTCAGGCGTAAAGTGCTGTCTCAATTTCAATTAATTTTACTAAAATTATTGGAATTTTGAGAAGGAGAATTACATCCATGGAAAACTTTTCCTTGGTAAAATCAAAGACTTCACGCAGGCGAAACTGCTGGCTGAAGCTGAGTAAGTAAAGCTTTTTTTAGTATTAGTCATGTCTGTATATATACTATAATATATACTATAATATTATAAAGCTGAAGAGTTTTTTGATTATTTGTTTGGTTGAACGCGATAATTTCAAGAACAACTAGTTTGAATTGCAAAATGTTTTAGTATTAGATAACTCATTTATCGAGGAAGGCTACAGGCTATATAACATCACACTACGACTAATAGGACCGAAGCGTTAGGGAAAAATGACGCAGACGAAGTTGCGCGGGGAACAGCTAGTTTAAACCCAATACACAAACATAGTATTTTAATTATTAGAAGCACAATGTTACAAACAAATTCATGTTTCAATTTGTCAACTTTGCACACCCCGACCTTAAAAATGTCTCGTACTTGACCACGAGCGACAATGACTCAAGTTTAAACTCTTTTAAGTGACAAATTCTTAATCCATAGCCCACTAGCTCCAGTTTGCCCCATTTACTCTACCCATTTTCTGGCAGAACCGTGGTAATTCGAATGACATGTATTGTAGATCTTACTACCTTGGCATAAGATTCTGGTTAACAAGCCAGAAACGGTTAACCCTGGCGCTGGTTTAACTAAACCTCATTATTACTCCATGGACTTTGTTAGTGAGATTAAAATTAATAATTTATACAACGTGTATTAGAATAAAGGCAATATCTTAAAAGGGGTCATTTTGCTCATCATTATGAATAGCTTTCACTATCGGACCAAAACTGAAATCGCGATAAAAAAAAATCGACTGACTGCTCCATACATTTCTGTGCTATGTTATTTTTATAAGAAAAGTTTGCGTATAACAAAACAAACCAACTATAAAGCCTTAATAAAATAATATAATTAGTCCATTACTCTATTCTACTTTATTTTCAACACGATCTCTTCATTTGAAAAAGCTATGTTAAAAGCGCACTAGAATTAAAAAAAGGAATAAGACTTACTCGAAACAAAAAACAGTAATGTTATTCCACTCATCTCTTTGAAACTGACTAATTTTATAAAGCCGGTTATTTTAATTAGCATGACAAAATGTTACTTTTTCTTTTGTCCTGTTTAAAAATACCTTCTGTGCCGCTTTGGAACGAATTACAGACATAAAAAATGTATGTATTCAAATCGGATCGTGGGGACGTTTTTTGCTCTTAAATTAATAGATCGACATTTTAGTGCGGAGAGTTGTTAAAATGATAATATAAACGATTTAAACGCAAAAAGGTTTTAGCGAATCCGCCAAAAAAATAAGCAGGTGATATTGGAAAAAGAGCATTATTAATCAATTCGTTTTATTAAATCATCTGTCAGCTAAGAAGACGTATAATTTCGTTTAAACTAAATATTTTTGCGATAATTTATTCGAAATCCTCCTCACCAAACATGCTTCTGGTTCTACGTAATTTAAAACCTGAAATCTCGAATCATAAAAGAAGTAGGGTGGCCACAATAGGAAAGTATTTTGGGACTTTGTCCCGTTTCCCTATTGTTGTCTTGAAAAACCGAGATTTACCTACCAATACTATTCAATAGAAATACTTGCAAATTCCTGTGGGTATTCAATGTATTTTCGAACGAAATCTGTGTGTATTCAATAAAATCTATAGCTGAATAAAGAATGAAAATAGTAGATGGGCTTACTAGGTAGCAATTATTAGAAAAGCTAAATATTTAAGAGATTTTAGTCACAGTTTGCGAGGGAACTATTTCCTTTAGTGTAAAACTTAAAACTATACACATGGATTTCAGCCAGAAGACCTCTGATGTACAGTATAATATATCTGGACATGAATAGGCTATCATTGGTATATTGACAGAAAACTGTCAATGATAACCAGCTGAAGCTAAATTCTTGCAACCAGTTAACCATAAAAGCCATATTTTAAGCTCAATATTTTTTTTCCCGAATTTGAATATCATATTATAAGATATTCGAGTGAAAACAAATCGTCGTCGTATCGTCAAAGTGTAATAAAAGTAGGAACTTATAACACATTGAGGAATAAAATGTTGTAAAAAGATCATGCTGATTTCTTGTAGGTCTCAATACATATTTATTCGGAAATAAACTAGACATAAAAGCTGTTAACTTCGTGAAGCTAAGGGATATTGCTCAATAAAACTTCGTGATATTTATTATTTTATTTCTAGATGTTTCTTATGAAACCTATGTAAATTGGAACCTTGAATGATCAATTGAACGAAGATGAAAGAGTTATAACGTCTCAGGAAAATCACTTTGATAGAGAAGAAAATGTTTTCTATCTATCACTGTCTTTGTCAAATAAATGATATGTTGTCGAATGACTTGAAATATATATATACTTTTCCATTTATACATGAACCTGTCGCTACCTACATACAACGTTTACTCGGAATCCATAAGTATTGCGATCTGTTATTATGTCACCGTTTATAAGCACGGTTGCCAAGTATGTTTGCCAAAGTGTATTTGGAACCAATGATTGTTCTGGAATGCGATAGGATTCAGTAGTGATTAATGTAAACTTACCATGTTAGATATTTTTTACTTTTACTATTTAGAATCTGGCTAATTTTCACATTTGCATTGCATTGGCATCTCAATCGCAAGCTGTCAAAAATGTATGAAAGTTAAGGCTCTTTTGACAGTTTGCGATTGACATACGAATGCGAAGTTTGTTTAAAAAATTGTAGAATTGGCAGTCTGATAAAAATTAACCAACCACAAACCATTAATGATCACCACCCAGTTTAATTAATAAAAGAAAATATACAAATTATAAATTTCGCCAAGCAAAAACAGAAACATATTCACCGACTTAAAAATATGTATACGTCACTGCTTTTTCTCATCATAATGCTGGGATTCATGTACAAGACAGAGCCAGCGCTGGTTTTTAGTGACAAACGGCGGTGATTTCGACACGGAGCAACGGCAAATTTCTACTGTGCCGATCTCCGAACAATCATAGCAAAACTATCAGTGAAACAGCCCCGACTCATGAATCGATCTTCACCATTATTGCTCCATGATAACGCGAGACCTCATACAGCACGAGAAACCGTTTCAACTTTACAGGAACTGCAATTAGAAACCATTCGTCAAACGCTCCAACGGACAAACATTTATTTCGTGATTGGGACAATTTTCTACGTGATAAAAAGTTTTCTTTTCAGGAGGCAGTACAAAATGCTTTCACACAGTTTGTCGAATCTAGATCACCAGAGTTATATCGCAAATGCATATTAATAAATGACCTTCCTATTAGATGGCAGCAATGTATATATGATAATTATATGCATATAATAATGGTAATTATTTTGTTTAAATAAATATGATAAATTAAAAAAACACAATTTCAATTTTTCAGTTCAAGGTAAGCCGGCAATTTTATACCCCTTCTATTTTAGAAACATTATATCTTGGGATAAGATATGGTAGTACCTAATCTTTTTCTTACTCGGGTTGGTTCCAACACTACCTTGTCCTCAGATTAAGAATAATATATCATTTTTATGGGTTTGATATAATGTCTTCCTGCTCTTAGCAGCCATGTGCTTATTTAACAGAAAGTTCTCGCTAAAGAAATGGCTATTCTACTTTCCTTGTATGGGTATCGTGAAAACTGACAGATAGGCTTTTTTAAGATAGAAAGAAAAAAACATGAGGTTGAATCTGCCACTTAAACAAAATGGTCATGAGGAATTCAAGACTCGAACAAATACGAGAAAAATACAATGCCGCTTGCCTGTTACTATTGGGCTTGGCATGTTTTAATGAGACAATGGGACGGGTGCAATGCAAGTATAGTCGTCGCTCGATGTAAGGGCAAAAACGCGACGGAGACTTACCTATACATAATAAAGATAGATCAATAATATCAAAAGCGTGTAACTTTAGAGAAATGACACGAATTATTCGGTTTCCAAGGAATTTATTTATTTTTTCACAAATCTTACAAATTTAATGACATGTTTTAAATAGTTCATGTTGTTTTTTGCTAGAAGTCAATTTGTTTTGAAGGTATTATCCACACCACAGTTGACTTTTGTGGCGCAACATTTCTAAGTGTTGGTGTTCAACATCCGATAGCAAAAATTATTTGTTGTTAGTATATAAGTTAGTCATAAGAAGAATGTTACGTAATGTTATCAGGTTGCAGTATGTTGCTCCACAACAAGTAACTGCGGTGTGGACGCACCTTTAATAATTGTGACTCTCAAACAAATGAGTGAAATGCGATGTCATGTACGTTCAACTTTATTCTTAGTTCGTGTGACATCAGCACTCTTGAAACGTTATATTAAGAATAATTTATCATTTTTATAGGCCTTTCTTCGAAGGCGTCACATGCTGACATTTGATCTAAAGGATTCTGTATCAGCTTGTAATGCGGGACGTTAACAGTGTGTAAGCAAGAATTATGTGCTCGAAGTTTTACGACGGCGAAGTAATGAAGTTACTTTTTATAGCTATTGGTAAAGGTGTTTGGGATACATAATAAGTTGAAGTACTAGGCTGGATATTCTTTTTTTATAGTTTCGTTTTTGTTGTCGAGACTGGGTATAAAATATTGATATATTGTTTTAAACTTTCTTGGTCACTAACATTAGAATAGTTCATATCGGGATTGCTAACGGAAACTCGCAAATATAAAGGTACATGGTAGCAATCCCGATATGAACTATTCTAATAAAATATTGATTTTGTATTTGAAAATTTCTTACACATAGGCAGGGAAGCAAACAAATGATCTTCAATGGTATGCTCAACAATCGGTATGCGACATAGCCCGAAGGTTTGCAAAACTGATGTGGCAGTAGGCAGCACATTGCTCGCAGAACACATGCTCGATAGGGCCGAAAAGTTCTGTAGTGGCGACCGCGTACCAGAAGGTAGTCCGATGACCTGATGAGCGTCGCCGTCGTAGGTGGCCGATGAATGCGAGGCGCACAGGACCGGTTCTTGTAGCGACACTTGGAGGAGGCCCATGTCCAGCACAGTGGACGTCTTTCGGCTGATATGATGATCATGTAATTATAGTATGCTAAACGGATAGACATCGAAATCCTAGCTCCTGTAGTGGACACAACAAGAACTAGAATTTCTCACCTTATTGATTAATTAATCAAGAAGTCATCTGACGCAGACTCATGCCTGTAAGTACTTACTTAGCAAGTAACCTAAACTTAATAGCTTTAGTAGCTAATAAGTCAGGAAAACACTAACCAGGATAAATTAATTCCCTACCTTTGTCTCTGGTAAATTAAATACAATTACAAATGTGTGCTACGGTTTTTTCGTAGCAAATGCGCTACAAACTTTTCTTTTTACACGTTGTTCAGAAAAAAAAAACAAATTTGGTTAAAACTTGTACTTTAATCCTTATTTGTTTTCCTAATAAATTTTCAGTGGGGTACGAATTTACTGGCTTGGAACTAATGACCCCCAAGAGGGAAATGCGGGGTATTTTAGATTTGGACATCCGGACACTTCTTGTTTGTGAAATACAAACCTGAATTTAACGAAAATTTACAACTCTCATATAAAACATAAAAATTAAAATGTAAATCGACACCATTTAATTTTTATTTATGAAGCAGAGGAAATATCAGTTTTCCTCGTAAATATTGAAACTACGAAATTAAATCATGGCTCAATTTGTTTTATTGTATGCGAAGCTTTTGTAAAACTCTTCCATTTCATTTAGACCAACAACAAAAGTATGGTGGCTAAGCACTTGTAATTAACATAAAATGAATAATAGCTGGTAGCTGTTTCCTGATAGCTACAACCTGGGAGTATTTAAGTAAAGAGTGAATAGGTTACTTCTAGGCAAGCATGCTCCATGTTAGACTGCATCATCGCTTAACATCAGGTGAGATAGTGGTCAAACGTGCCTGTAACGGTTAAAAAAAACCTTTTTTGAGTCGAACTTTAAAGATCCTTTAGAAAATAATATTAATTGTCGATAAACATGTAAGGCCGCGAACACATAGATTTCTAGCATTCACGCACAGTGTCATAGTATCACGAGTGAACTCGCCACTAGTTCGTGCGCTTCCTACGAGTATTCTCAATGCTCTTTCGGCTTGAACACCGGAGTGTGACTTGTTTGCTGGAAGATATGTGTCGAAATGTTTGATTTTGTAAGAAGATAGAATGATGTGAGCTAAGCGAACTATCGTCAACAGTTTCTTTGTATATTACTTTTAATGTCTATTTTTAATTTCGGGTACGGCACTGTATTTAGCTCTTGTTTAAAAAGGCCCTCAAACCATTAAATGTTCGTCCATTTCGAATGATGCATTCAGATTTTTCAATACGGGAAATTGATCTTCGTCAATTCTGTCGAATTCAAATCGAAATACTTAGCGACATCCAATGTCAAAACTTGTTAAAATGTAGTAATTCAAGGTGGTTTTCAGTTTTGATTGCGGTGCAAATGCCTTGCTGCTTAAATCAAAAGAGTGTTCCCCCCTCTGAGTATATACCAATAATCCACAAGACTTGTTTAAAAACATCCAGGCAAATGAAAATATGTTTAAAATAATACAGATTTAATAAAAAATATCAGCTACTCTATAAAACCATTTTTGTTTAGTGTAGCCATTGTCGTAACTCCCGCACTATGCACGAATTGTATCAGTTTATTTGTTTCCTGAAAATAATGACTATCCTCTCAAATAGGTATGTAATTTTTGGAACACTGCCACTGGCTGTGGTCTACATATTTAATGTTTATTGCTACAGTTTCATATCAGATACACAGTCTCCTAGTAATACCTAATAAATAATCATCAGTTTCGCAGTTAACACGTCATTTATGAAGTTCTAAAAATACCCATGAAATATCTTGATCTTTAATCTATGAAGCATAAAGCACAGATCGCATCTATTTGTCGAAACTAAAATGCATAAAAGTAAAACAATAGCATAACATCACGGCTGTAGACTCCATAGGATTAGGGATATATCTCTACAGTAAGTTTGCCAAAAAATTCACCTGATAGGTGCCTGCCAGGGTTGCGAAATTTGTTCGAAAGAGTCACCGCGGATCCGGAACATAAATGGTATTAGGAGGAACACGGATAGGTTTTAGTCAGTACGAGTCTAACACTCATGTCTGGTCCGCCCAGAGCGGGAGGATTCATTTGATGATTTCCCATCCTTATAATAAAGATTTAAGTTCCTTCAATATCGGAGTTGAGTATTTTTCACAAAACCGGACTATGGGGTGATAAAATCCAAAATGGAAAATTCTATACACTTTACCGAACCCTGAAATTTAACACAGGACACCAAGGCAACGAGGAAGCTGTACAATGTCTATCAATCTCCAAATGATATTATGTGACGTATGTAAAACAAGCAGTTTTAGTTCAGTATTCAAGCAAAAAGGTTCACAATAAACGTCAGCCTATCAAATAGGTGTTTGTAATATTATTTCACTACATCCCAGCTCCGTGAATAAAATTTCAATTTCGATTTACGTCACGGAAGCTGAAGTGGGTCAGAAACTTGTACACAAAAACCACATCTACTTAGAGCTACGTAATAAGCTAGACTCGGTTATCTGCTGCAAGACTTGGCAAAAAATGTATAGAAAAATACTGGCTCGGGCTTATTCGTTACATTTAATGCGGTTGGTACGATTAAAAATTAAAAACATGCTGTATATAATTGGATTAAAACACATTAATACTCGAGAGAGCGGGTTCACGTTGAGTTAAATATGTTTGTGCTGCAAAATGCACTTTGTTTTACACTTTTCGAGACTTTTTCAGTTTTGTTGTCTCAAAACATAGTTTATGACTTCAAATCTACTGTTTACGTGCTTTAGACCGAAATATGTTACTAGTGATTTATCAAAAATTTCACGTGTTCAATTGTTAAACGCGTTACTAACGCGCGTTTGGAATGATTTTTAGCAACCTATCGCATCACTCTTCTGGCTTTTTTGTGACGCGTTCTAAATGACTCTAGTATTTTAGCAACCCGTTTATTCAGACGTCTCTCTCATAATATTCATAACCAAATTTTCAAGTTAAATTGTCTACGGGCTTACTACAAACGGTGTTCGTATAATTTACGCCCCAGTTGTAACGGGTATTTAGCCTCGTACTGAATACTATATCTGGAGCGCCCGACAAGGAATAAGCTTATTAGAATCATCACTATGTACCCGCTTTTCATATCCTCTAGCATTTCCCATATGCAAAATAATGAACGTCCTCATAAACTTCATTCCCATTTTAAGCCCCTTTGGGGGGTGAATTTTTAAATTACTTTCTAACTAAACTAAAGTGTGTTTAATTAAAAAATAATGGGCTCTCAACAGTTAATTAGCCATGCTTCTGCATCTTTTTTTTGTAAGTATTCTCTCGCACATTGTTAGGCACTTTTATAATTATAATTGCCTTTTAATCAAGTCATTGTTATCCAGCTAAATCACATTCAGCCCGCTACTCTGTGCCAATTTCATCTTGATTCCATTGTTTAGGAGAAACGGAACGATTAGCGCTATCCCTTTTTCAAAGCGGCCAATCATGTTCTTTATTAAGGACAAGCTTCTGCCAGCGGCTTCACCTGCGTGATCCCTAGGGACAAAAAAAAACTTATGTGTTATTCCGGCTATAATCTATATCTGTTCCAAATTTCATCCAGATCCGTTCAGTCGTTCTGATATAAAAGAGAAGAATCATCCATCTATCATCCATTGACGACACGGTTGGCGCAGTGGTTGAGCGATTGACTGCTGCGCAGCATGTCGCGGGTTCGATTCCCGCACGGAACAAATATTTGTACGGCCTCGAGTATTTGTTCCGAGTCTGGGTGTTTTCTATCTATAATATGTATTATTTATTATTTATTTATTTAATACTTTACGCACACATGTACAGAGGCGTTAAGTTGCTTAGCTTGGGACTATATGGCGTTGTGTGAAATGTCCAAGGATATTATATTATATTATATTATATTATGTTTTTTTGAAAGAGTTTTTCTACTCGGGATTGCTCCCGGTGATTTTTCCTTACTCCCGCCCTGAGACCCTCAGGGAAAAGGAGGTTCGGATCCCCTGCTAAGTGGTTACAAAGACTGTGTCCCCCAGTACTTTGCTCAAAATGGTAACTGTATGAATGGCTGCTTGTTTCTGAATTGTGTGTATGTTTATGCCTGCATCTAATTTATCACAGTATCTATGTATGCTCTTAGCTACTATTCCTGTCGCTCCTATTACTACCGGTATGATTTCTGTAGGTGTGTTCCACAATCGTGTAATCTCTGTTTTAAGTAGGTGGTATTTGCTTAACTTTTATTATATTATATTATATTATATTATATTATATTATATTATATTATATTATATTATATTATATTATATTATATTATATTATATTATATTATATTATATTATATTATATTATATTATATTATTATATATTATCTATATATCCATCCGCACAAACTGTCGCATTTAGTAGGAAGTTGGAAATAGGAAATAAAATAACCAAATGAATCCTTCCACTCTAGGTGGAACGGAAGGGAGTGTCAGATTCTTACTGAAACCCATCTCTCTACACTAAAACCTATTCGTATTCCTCCTAATACACTTTGCGTTCCAGGGCCTTTCAAACGACGGCGCGTTAGTGTTCCACGCGCGCCTCAAAGAGAGCCAGCACACAGAGGGGCCCGAAAGGGCCGACTCCTGGCGGAGTCGCGGGATTATTCACAAGAGACACCGTGGCTCCGGAGCACAAAGGGCAATGAAGGAACATGGATGGGCCTTTCAAACAAATTCCGCAACCCTGGCAAGAGCGGAATCATGACGGCTTTGACTCGTCATGGTAGAGAAGAGGTAAAGTCGCCAGCACATCACGATACCCGAAACTGTAAAACTTCTCCAATCAACCTTGAACCTAACGCCGTAGAGATAAAGTTGAAAATCTATAAATGAAATTTGACAGATTGTTGTAGCTTGATGTGCTGGCGTCTGTACCTTACAGCGAAGGTAAGACATTTAAAAAACATTACAAGGTAACATTAGCGGTATATTTTAATAGACTATCAAATAAATTTGACACTATTGAATAAATAAACCGGAGGCTAGTTGCTAATAGCAACAATGTATGCAACAACCGTTTAACCAAGCTTGGTAATTAAGACAATTGCCTACTACCACTAACTACTTAATAAGCACCTACTATACATTTCCCATTCAACGTTCACACATTTTAAAGAATCAAGCTACTACAAACGTAGTAGAACTGCTATTTTAAAGCGCTCGAGGTTATGAACAAGCGCTGCAAAGTGTTACAGAGCAACACAATCTGTAATGAAAAGTTAAATAAATCAGTCGAGCAAAGTTCTTTTCTCAGGTACGAGCTAGATTTTACGAATGTCAGAGTGCCAATTCTACTCATTTCTAAACAACTTTCGCATTCGCATCTCAATCGCAAACTGTTAACAATGTATGTAAATTATAGTTATTTATGATACAAGAGCGGTAAGTTGGTCTTTACAAACGAGTAGACAAATGTAAGCCCGAGACGTAGTCGAGGGTTTACCATAGTCACGAGTTTGTAAAGACCAATATCCGCTCGTGTGTCATACAACGTTTTTCGACACATTATATAAATAGATAATTAAAAAAACTTTTTCATTATCTATTGAAAAATATTGTTAATAATTAAATAGCGTTCTTCCATTTTCCATTTTCTGCAATTGGCGCCTCATTCAAGATGTCAGGTGGAGTAGATTCCATAATATTTATATCTGATTCCTCGCTTGAACACATATCCTAATTAATATTATAATTATTAGAATATGAATATTTATATGAAAGAGAATATTTTAGTAGAATTTTATATAATAATTGTAACTTGTATCATATATTGTACCAATCGGATTTTTTTGACAAAATCATTTTATTTAATGAGTTACGTTTTTTTGTCTCCTCGAGCGTTTAATTTAAAAACCCCACTCGATAGGTTAAAAAAACTGAAGTCATTAAAATGGCACAAAAGCTCAGATATGCAAATTTTATATAGCCAACCAGTATTATTCTCACTATTTAGACGAATCTAACGACACTTTTCAAGCTAAAATCTATCAAGCCACAGGGTTAGGCTACAGTGTGCCAAAGAAATATGACATCGTACATAAAAACACTCGAAAAAAACATAAGTGTAACAGTCGGGTAATTGGAACTACATCTATTATCTCATTTTTTCTTCAATATTAAAGTGCGACAAACCTTCTGAGCAAAAAGTTCTTCGCAAAAAAAAAAACGCGTATGGAACGCTTCCGGAACGGACGCAGACGGAAGCATTTTTGGCTGACGGATGCAGACGGATTGAAATCTTATAATTAAATTGTCTATGGACATTAAAAAAAATACCGTAAAGAATACGCACGGCGCCATACATCGGAGCGTGCGGTACAGTAGGTACTTAGGTGAGAGTACCTACTTTACCGCACGCTCCATTGTATGGTCCGTAATTTTGAACTTTCGAACAATGTATACATGCTTCGTAAATGCATTTCATGAGCAAATGTGTCGAAAAAGTTTTTTTGACAGTTGGCGATTGACATAATTCGAATGCAAACCAACGCGACGTTCGGATGTAAAATTAAGACATCTGAGGGCCAATTCTACTTATTTTTAATCAATTTTCCTCAGGTGATTGAATTTTTTACTCATACTACCAACTGCGAATCAGAAACGCAATATTATGAGTTCTAGTTTAGTAACCCACTTCCATCGAGACTTTAAATGTCAATCATAACCCTTTGTGGCGACAAAGAGTTATGTCTGTTATTATTCCATACCATTTATCAATACTGCTTGACATACAAAGTAGGGTTTGATTACTAGGTTGAGACTTCACCTAAATTTAGAATTTCGTTTTACAAAATAGGTCTAGACTCTGATTGATTAATATTTCGGCTGTACTATCCATTGAAATTGGTCTTAATTAGGCTCGTCTAAACACAGTGGCTTAACTGTATCAGCTAGAGGGTAACACTTCGTTTGACTTTGTCACCTTAAGTTTTACGTTTTACTGTTGAGTTTTTCCTTAAGGAAAATTGTCAACGGCAGCCGGAGCAAAACTGCCAATCTATCGGAATAAATAGCCATAACCTCACGGTGTACCTCGCGATATCACAGATCAGCAAATTGTTGGTATAAGACAACATTCCTATATAAAGCCTATCGGAGAGATTGTATTCAGCAGATAGTAAGCCAAGACGTGCCCTTAATACTAGTGCTTATCTCAAAGATGCCTATTCACCTTTTCTGGAAAATAATTTTAGCGTTCTAGCCGCAACGAATTCCCCTTGTGAGAAGTCCTTTAATGAATGATAAGGCAAACTGTTTTGTACGTAGAAATAGAATATTGGCGATGTGAAGACGGAATCCGGCCTTGTGGGTGAAAATCCTGTGGTGTAAAGGGGTTGGGCAATATTATTTAACACAATCTCTGCGCTACTTTGTGCTTCGTAAATAGTATTAGTAGGCTCTCGATAAGGGTTAAAATCCTCTTCAGGGATCCCGGATTGGTGGTAAAATTACGTGGAACTAAGACAAATAAATAGTTAATTAATATTGGATTACAAATGTGCGCGTCTAAGCAATAAATAACTATTTCGGTCCACCATTAGTAAAATTTGATTTCATTGTTACTTTTTTATTTCGTAAACTGAAAAACAATACAGCTGTGTAAATAAAGAAATCTATAAAATACCTTCTACAATGTAACTTTACATCTGATATGAATGTAAGACTACTACGAAGGTAATAATTTTAAGCTCAAATATCAAACGAAGAAAGCCTTATAAATCGATACACTACTTGGAATACAGTGATCGAAATCTAGAACGAAGTTATTAGAGACCTCGTAAATCTGACATATTTCATACTTAAGTGGCCATTTCATAATTTTAAGCTCGATACACTGGCAGCTCGATTAATACCAAGAGAATACTAGATTAACCTAACTACTTCACGGTGTTGGGTTCGAAAAGTGCCTATTACCTATACTGGGTCTACCGCATAAGTTATAAGTTGTAGTGTGGTAGGTATTGAATAAAAGGGAGCTCTTACGGAACTAGGTCGAGAATATAGGATTTTGGAACTATTTTGTGGAAGTTCGGTAAAAGTCAAGTTTTAATGCTAGTGTTTTATTTCGTGGTAAAGTACGTCATACATACTTTAGTTTCGTACTAAGTTGGAAAGTTTGTGGGTTCTGTTATAAGTTAGTAACTTTATACATTCAATGAGTATAGAAACTAACCTTGTGAGGTTTAAAATCTGTCTATAATGTATAGCTACTAGTATAATTCTGCAATTAAAAATAATATTTAGATGAAAATTTGGATGATTTCGATGCTAGGTATTTAACACACAAAAATGAAGTCACTACTAAAGTGTCATCTACAAATTACTGCTAACGGAATAAAGCATAAAAAAAAAAAAATTAGAAATGGATATGAGAGAAAAACGCCATCCGTTATACGACGGCGTCGTATGTGGCATAACATTTTTAAAACAAAAAGAACAAAAAAGTTTTACCATCTATTTCAGACCGAGTGTGTAAAATACAGAAACCTCAAAAAATATTCTCCTTTGTAACACTTGGTTTGTAAATGTCCCTTTATAAAATAAACATACATTTTCAGGCGACAAAAAAGCTTGAAGGGCGTAAACAATTTTTGTAACAAAGTTTAAATCCACAGAAGACTTGTCTACTGCCATACTGAAAGTGGATCTTGACAGTAAAGCCTTGCTAACAACACTGTGAAAAAGAATTTTCGTATTTTTATGAAGCACGGAACTTTACCTACCGGTTGTATTTGGTAAGAATATCATTTGGTTTATTTTCGTGGAAACAGATTTTGTGCTGCCGACATAAAATACCATTGCTTGAGGAATGAAATCAAATGATTTTATTTACTTGAATAATAATATTTTAATAAAAGATATTTATGAAACACCTAAATATCATCTAAGTGTAATGTTATATATTACGTGTACTATGGATTTTTACAGTCGAATATAATCGGTTTGATTGTCGTATCCGACCAAGAAGTACTGGCAACAAAATTCACTCAATTTCCGAATGAAAAAACGGAAAACTTGCAGGATAGGTGTTCGTGTCTCTCTGATGTATGTTTGACCGTGAATCACGATCAACTGCACCGATTACGTTCAAGAAGATAATTTATGAATTTCTGGTATCCAAACATGTGCGCGTATGTTAACAAATATATTTTAAGTATGGAGACACTTTTTGCGAGAAATTTGAGATAGGCAAGGATACATAGCAAATCTATAAAATGACGAGACTTTTTCCACGGAAGCTTTAGGAAGTGGCTGAACTGTGCGAAGATGTGCAGTGGACTATTTGTACGAAGAATTTATAAACTTGGTTATACACACCAAGCTTCTCGACATTAGACCCATATACAAAGCACGAACATGTTATTCAAACTTGTCCCAAACACATTTCTTGTCTCATTTTTTACTAAAGTGCAGAAATGGTTGCCTTTCATTTATTTTAAATTAAAACGATTACATGACATAGTTTTTACTTCATTTAATAATAATTTATCTAATTTTAACGTTCTTGTGATCTAATTACCATTTTGTACAATTGACATTTGATCTAACCGTTGAACAAAGAGCACCCCGTTAGGTTCCTTTAAATCCTACAGACAGAAATAGTAGTAGTATTAAATTTACGAAAGAATATCTGAATTTCAACTGAAGATAAATATGAAATTACCGAAATTATATATTTTGGATGTTGAAGCATATGTGGTTATAAAAATAGATTAAATTCTTTTGCCCGCGACTTTATACGCAAATATCTCAACTTACCCATTCCCGTCCCGCTTTTTAACTTTTTTTGTGTGTAGGTAAATAAATTTTTAAATTAATAATTATAAATATTATAAAACAAAGTCTTCCGCCGCATCTGTCGGTCTGTTCACAATAAACTCAAAAATTAGTGCACCGATTTTCATGCTGTTCAGTGATGGATAGAGTGGTTCTCGAGGAAGGTTTAAGTATATAACTTTTCAAGCAGGCGAAGCCGCGAGCATCAGCTAGTATACATATAATCTTTCATCTGTCTATTGATGATGTATATTAAAATGCGTTGCGGAGGATAAAATATACCATACCACTTTGTACTATACTTTGTACATAGTTAAGATGAAAATAATTTCATTATCGTTCGATGTTACATTAAAAATAGTTATACCTAACAGAACACACCTTAAAGCTCGATGCGATGCTTGGAAAATAAAGTATCTCATTTGGTGGTTAGCGCATACATCCTACAGATATTCGCATAATTTGAAAATCCTTGTTGATAATAATATAGTAATAATAATAAGGGTGACGGGCTAGACAAAGAGAGATACAATCCGCAAGGCAGTTTTGTGGCGAACTGTTGGGCAGTAGCGACCCCACGAACCTTATCTCCCGGGAGAAGTCTTGTTCCTCATCTACGGCTTGCCTTTATTGGCTGGCCAGAGTGAAAACTGACGAGGAACAGAGCTCCTACCTCTTCCTTGCCTTAATTGGCCGGTCTGAGTGGAGATTCGCTAGAGCATACGTGCTCGGGAGAAGGACGTATAATCCAGTAAGATGCTGGTAGGGATCTTGACCGCACTTCCGGGATTGTCCTGATAGCCGTGGTATACCTCTCCACTCCTCTAGCACCTCAGGCTATGTTGCCCCCTTGGCGCTACGTCACTTTGTGCTAGCGACCGTTTTCGGGGGCCCATTCATTGAGTGTGCAAGTCACCCCCTGCCATTTAAAAGCCGTGTATATTGTTAGTGGTCAGGCAGGGGCCAATAGTTCTATAATAAACGATTATCATTCCACTAAGCCACCCAAACCCATAGCGTTTCATTTTTTGTTTCCATATTCTGCAATAGTACTGCTCCGACCGGGGATTGTCCTTGGGAATACTTTCAGTGCATACAGGGATAATCGCCGGTTGGTACCAAAGGACCGGGTCTCCAGGGGCCCGAGAAAGTAAAAAACAAAAAAAAAAAAAAAATATCCGTGGACATTTCACACAACGCCATATAGTCCCAAGCTAAGCAACCTAATGCTTGTGTTATGGTAACGAGATGGCTGATAAACTACTTATATACATTTTTTTTTTGGAAATACTTACATATTATAGATAGAAAAACACCCAGACCCGGAACAAATACATGTAAGGTCGTACAAATTTGTTCCGTGCGGGAATCGAACCCGCGACATGCTGCGCAGCAGTCAATCGCTCAACCACTGCGCCAACCGTGTCGTCATAACCACCCTTATACACGTATCGAGCCATCATCTGCCTAGCCTTTTCCCAACTATATTAGGGTCGGCTTCCAGTCAAACCCGATTCAGCTGAATATCAGTATTTTACGTGTAGCGACCTACCAGACCTCCACAACCCATTAACTGGGTAACACCGTACTCCTTGGCAAGACTGGTGTCAGATTTTCTGGCTTCTGACTATCCGTAACGACTGCCAAAGATCTACAAATTACAGCCGGGACCAACAGCTTAACGTGCTTTCCGAGGCACGGAGGAAACTCGGTATATTAAGATGGTCACCCATCCACAGACCAACCTCGGCAAGCGTTGCTTAATCTAGAAGATCGACCTTGTGGCTGTTATTATCTAGCCACGAGCTCCTCATACATAAACGTATCAAGCCATACTCTTTATAACCCGTATGAAAAGCATGCCAAGCAGTAATACCGTATTATGTACCTAAGCCATAGCAAAGCGTGCAAGCCATAGTATCGTCTTTATTAATACCGACTTTGGTCAAGTTCGGATTTATTTTTTAATCTCTTTACTAGTAACAAAGCAGGAAACTACCTTGTGGGGGCCGAGTCACCCGCGTCCGTAGGAGAATACCCTTCAGCGAATCCCTACACGTGGTCCCTGGGTGGTGCTAAACAGGTGACACTAACCGCCTCCGTGGTCTCGTGGTTATACCACCTGATTCAGACCCAGAGGTCCCGGGTTCGATTCCCAGCGGGGGCAAATTTTATGCTCGGTTTGGTTGGTGGTAGGACTTGTTCTAAGTCCGCCTGGCAAGCTACCACCATCATGTCTAAGTCTGTCGCCATAACAACAATGTTAACAGCATTGTTGTGTTCCGGCAGTTAGAGGTATGATAGCCAGTTCCTCTGTGTAAGAGGATTCCGGGTGAAACTCGCTTCCATCTTCGGCCTAATCATCACTTTCCATCAGGTGAGATTTAGGACAAGAGTTTCCCCGTTTTGTATAAAAAAAAAAAAAAAGGAAACCACTTTTTAGGTTTTTAATCTGAATATTATGTATTAACCGGAAACACCAGCCAAAGTTTTGAAACCTTGATGTTGACAATCAATAACCATAAATATTAATCATTTATTGTTATGACAAAACAATGTCATTATGATTAATGTAATGCTACTCGTGTGTAAAGATGGTATTATAATTTTGAATAGGTACACACAATAATTCTGGCTATGTCCTCCCAAGGTCATACATTATGTGGCTGTAAGGAATGTTTGAATTTGAAACGGGTAGACTCACATGACGATGATATATTATGTCCTTGTGTAAATACTCGTACAATAATAAATAAATATAATAGTCTTTGTTCACATAAGATAAGGTTTGAACTTGTGTGGAGTCTTTGTCTCTAGTACCTTTGTCAGGTAGGCACATAACCTGGTCACCCTCGTGTGTTATGTAGTAGAGCTAGTTATGAAAGGTTGACGACAATCAATGTCAAAAGCTTGTCAAAATGTGGGGTAATCAGATGTTTCTGACAGTGTGTGACGACGAACGATCATTAACATACGAAAATTTCCTCTATGTCCATTCGTTCGTTTCTTCTTCCGTTAGTAATTTAAACCCATGGTCGTAGCTTGTATGTATCTATACCGATACGAGTACCTTTAAGGCTTTGATTTTAAAGTGATAAGCAACTTAAAAATCAAATACTCGTTTATAAGTACTCTGATTTCTTATTGGATTTCTATCAGCTCTTAACGCTCAAAGCATTTCGATGAAAAATGATTTTCGAAGTGAGTGAAAGCTACTTCCACTTTTATATTCTTCGCTTCATATGACTTTGAGTGTTATAGCTACACCTACTCGCTGAAATCTGCTCCATCTCACTCAAATATAGTTTTTTTTTTTTTTCGAATTTTATTTCGAGAGTATAACTTCCACTTATTACTAGAAAATAAGATTGAAGCGAGATTTTGTGTATAAGAATTTTAGATCCTATATTTTAATTTCAGTCAATCCTGAGCCTTATACTAAGACATAGACCGTGTTTAATTATTTAGACTGTGTTTATAACTATAATATAGTTAGATTTATTAAATTTAACTGAAAAATTTGTGAGAAAAGAGCACTAGAAAAATTCTTTCACAAAATTGAAAAGCTTTTCAACGGAGATGATTGGTTCCTCTTTTGATTGAGTTTATTTCCTTTGGAGAAGTAGAGGATAAAAAATGCTTCTAAGATTTTAAAAATTCAAGGATTTTTTTTTAATTTTGTTTGTGAAACTAATCTGAAATACCTAATAATTTTATCACAGTATGCACCACTGGTGGTGAATTATTTAGCATTTAAATATAGGTGTACTATTTGGATAAGTATTTTATAGTTTGATAGAACTGATTTTACCACTAATAGTCATAGCCGCTTTAGATTATTTTCAAACAATCCTAAAGAAACTAATTACCACAGTTAAATCGACAGCTTAATTAAACCAAATCCTAAAAATAAAAACAACAAAACAGTACTTACATTTTTCATTTAATAAAAACATAAGTCCGATCCGGTACCAGGCGACCATAACATACGAAGAGCACTACCACGTTTATTCACTGCACTCCACACGACAACGTTAGGTCGAACGAGGCGAATTATAATAAGGGTGTGTATCTACCGCGGGACGATGTTACCTCGGCAAGAGGCTGCGTGGTACTGAGTAAGGAGCGGACGGGAGCGCACTGACGTATACGTCACGTTGAACCGCGGGTGCCATACACTGCGTACAACTTGAACTTGTAATAATTGGTAACAGTAGAAGACTTCTGGTGAAATCCTTTCGGTTTGATATAATGAGTGTTGAAACGTCTTGAGCTGTGGACCGCAGTTTTAACGTTTCCATGGAACTTGTGATTATTTTTAGCACGCGATCTTTAGGTTTCTGTTGTTTTGCGTGAAAGGTTTACTGGTAATTGAATTAAAATCTCATTTATGTTGATAAACTTTGCTGGATTAGGTTAGGCTATTTTTACATTCATTCGGTTTGATGAATACATACACCTCCTAATAATTTAAGTTAATTTATAGCATACGAATACATAAGTAACAAACAGTCAACCATAACTCTATAATCTTCTAAACTGGGAATGTGCGATAGTAATTTTGGCCTAATCCTTCCGAGTTCATGAACATCGTGTTAAGTTATAATACAATATAGTGAATGTATTATACAGGATGACTTTTCCTTTTCATACGAAGGAAACAGTTTACAGAAAACAAGATTGAATGCTCGCGTCGCTGCAACGAGTACAAGGACGTCATTTGAATGCGCAAATCAAATGAAAGCTTCATGAAGTATCGTAATTTTGAATAAAAACTAGCTAATGCCTGCGGCTTTGCCCGCTTGGCAAATTATATACACAAACCTTCCTCGAGAACCATTCTATCCTTTGGTAAAATCAGCATAAAAAGCGGTGCAGTAATATTTGAGTTTATCGCGAACAGACAGACGGCCGTGGCGCAGGACTTTGATTTATAATATGTAGTGAAAAAAATTTTTTTTTTAATTTCGCTTGTTGCTGTCCATCAAGAATTTCAGAGGAGATGTTTTAAAAACAAGAAACCTTTTAATTTTGAAGAGTATTTTTCTTTATTTTTAACCATGGCGGAAAAAGGGATGGGAAATTGTTTATCTTAGGCCACTCACTTTTTAAATGAGATTTTCAGGTGTTTTTCTTTTTAGGTTGTTTTAAGCTAAAATATACAGAGTAATTATTAGCAAACAAGTTTATAATTTAATGTAGCGAAGCCTACTTATTGTGCTGTTTATTTAAGATGTAAGCTGTTTAGATTTGACCTTGCTACCCTTTTAGTTAAAGCCAAAAATACTGTGGCTAATTTTAAGTTTATTTTAAGCCGACAGGAAACAGTAGCACACTGAAATTTGAAATATTTCCGAGAAGCGCTCTTTGGGTTTTTCTAAAGCCAAAACACCTAGTTACCTTGAAGAGAATAATTTTGATCCGTGCTGAAAGGAAAACAGACTTTCATTAAAGATACCTATTACGATGAAGGTACATTTCAAATCTAGATGGCCTAATGCCTGTAGTACCAAGCTATACCGGGCACCTCAAGTACGCAATAATTTGGTAATGGTTCATAAAACCATACTTACCTATGGGCCAAGTAATAAAATTTTCTAAATCCTGTAGGTAATGTTAAGAGCTCGCCACCACTAACCTAAAAATGAGTGTACTTAGCATAATGTGAGGGCCGCGTAAACTTCAGCACATTTTCTCAGGTCACGCTCCGTTCCCTTCGCTCGCTCGCCACATCTACCTCTTATGTAATTAACTGGAGATAATTTTCCTTTAAAAAAAAGTACTCTTGTAAAAAAAGACATTTCTATGTATGTTCCTCGCTTATCTCTGTAACAAGGTAAGCCGGGTTTCGAGTGAGAAAAGTACGTCTCTACGTATTTTTGCGGGAATAGTCACAATTCCGTTTCCAGAATTTTGTTTTACTTCGGTTTTGTAGCAAGCTGTGCGAGCTGGAAACATTATTTAAGCTAGATTTACGTTCGTTTTTCTTTATCTGTATCTAAATTCATTCAGATTTTGTTAAGGTGGCAGTATTTTTATCTTATGAAGTCAAGGTAGAATATTATTACCGAATCCATATTTTGAAACGAAATTTCATTGTCAGCAGTTTTATATATTCGGTTACAACCTTCGGGAGTATTTTAAAGTTATCTCCAGGAGCAGTCGTAAAATCTGGAAATCAAACTACGTATTCCCGAGATTTCCAATTAAACTTTTGTTTTCAGATCTTTCTGTTTCATAAAATTGTTCACTCGTAAATAAATTATACTATTATTCTTGGTCAAATTACTCTTGGACTTAAACAATGTTCTTATCGTGTTTTTTTTTTGCATTCTATTCATCATAATTCCTTTTGATAGAATCATTAAAACGCCCTAAAGCAAAAAAAAAACACGATTCTACTGAATGAGGAGGAACAGGAAATTACACATTTTAATTTCTTTCTCCCCTTTCTTTCTTGTCATTTAACCGTACTACTTTTCATAACCGTTCCAAAAAAAGAATAAAATTTATTCAGTTTTTGGAACGGTTATGAATACAAACTACTAGTAGTAAAATAATTGCCAATAAAGAGGTATTTACAGCACACATAGGCAATATACTGGCTCACTGCTCACATCCAAAGGAACAATAATGATCACAAAAGCAATTTTGCTGGCAGCACTGGTATGACTGTTCAGGCGACTGAAATGACTGACGCTCTATGCTAGCTGAAGTTGAAACGACATAACCTACGTAGACCAATAGGCTTCTATTACAAACCTTATTTTGTTGTAAGGTGTGTCACGTTCAGGTAAGTGATATTTTTTTCATGATTGATAACTCAAAAAAATAAATAAAAAATCCGGTCAAGAGCGAGTCGGACTCGCGCACCGAAGATTCCGGACTATCAAGTAAAAATAGAACGTTTTTAAATTTTTAACACTGCGGTGTATATTGAGTTTAGATCAGCACCATCTCTTGACCACTAGTGAAACTAATGTAATATTTGTAAACGCAAATTATCAAACGTCATCTAAAAACTTGGAATAGAAGTTTCAAGTTGAAAGCAATAGTAGTTCTTAAGATATCTAGGTATGACTTTGTCAGACGTCCTAAGTCACACCATAAGGGTTCCTTTTTACCATTTTGGTACGCAACCCTAAAAGAGGCCATTTGGTGCAACAGGATGAATGGCATCGCTGAAACTGGCCCAGAAATCAATGGCATGATATAAACGTGCACCATCAAAGTTGGTTAAAGTTGGCCCAAGAAAAGAGTTTCTGAACCTTTCGGCAGACGTTGTTAGCAATTTTTTTTTTAAATAGTATTGTATCCCACGATACTATTAATGGAACATGCCAAATAATTAATCGAACTGAATTTAATAGGTATCATTATACCTAAATGCAAAAAATTAATACAATCATAATTTAATAATTAAACACAACTTACTAAATTAAACCAGGCGTAGACGACCTATAATTAAAACAATTGCCTGGAGAGAACGCTAAGCAAACATGGGATGAAGGGTACTTCGGGATTGCTTCAAGCATTGGGCATTTTGATTAAGTTGAGCATGTAAAATTAATTTTCCATGACCCATCACAGAACTTCAGGATACACATTTAATTCCCTGATGTTTGCCTTTAAAACTTCACCTTTTTGGACTTTTCATCAGTTCGTATTTGAAAAAAAGGAAACATCAATTTTTAAGCAAGAGCTTAAAAATTGATTTTTCAACAAACATTGTACTAAAGATAATACAATGTGTGTAAAACATTTACCTGTTTCCCATAAATGTTAGTCTTTTAGAAGAGTTGTTATTCTTTTTATTTCAATATTTTTAGAAAAATGTTAAACATGATTTTACTTTGCTTTTGAACGATTTCAGTAACGGAAAATTCTAATGTTTAGTATGTAATAACAAGTTTTCAAGTTGTTTTCGACCCATCCCATTTTCACTAAAAGGGACCCATTTAATTTGGATAACATCGTTTTTTATGATTGTTTGTAATAACTATTTGTGATATGTCACCGGAAAGTGGTGAACGCCGTAAGATTGTAAAATATCGCGTGAAATTGTTAACTTTTTTTTAAATAAGACACGGATAGATTAGACACCATTGAATTTGGATGGGAATTATATACACGAAACGTTTTTTTTGAATATCTAGAATTATCTAATCAAGATTTCTTACAATCTTACGGAGTCTGCCATTTTCCGGTGATATCTATAAAGTTTCAGGGTTGGTCTCATAGAAAAAATTATTCATTATTATTGGAACAATTGTCTCTTTTCTAATACGAGTGCATATATACGATAAATATTTACTTGTATCTTATAATTTTTCCTGACTCTAATCAGCAACAATTGATCGATACGCGTGCCGACTCTCCAAATACATTATCCTTAATTTCTCACTAACAAAATATCACAACATTTAAATGCAATGCACAATGTGGGCAGTATCACTTTAATGTTCCGTGACAATAGTTGCAGACAGAACACAGTATACACAGGCTTCTTCAATATTAAGTCAACACGTTGGTCCTGTAGGTAGTCATGGCGACGAAAAATTATGTTCGCACTTCTATTATGATTCTCAGGTCACGATTAACTTTTATATTGATTGATACTATAAAGTTAATCGATAGGTACCAAATATAAGAGATAAAATAATGAAAGCATAACGTACACTTCACATTGTTATGATTCTTAATAATAAGTATATATGTCTTTACCAAATTAAGGAAGTTTTGGCTGGTTTCAATAATGACGATAATATAATCTACTATCATTGTGATACACGAAAGCAGAACGAATATTTCATCTTTCTTTTTTTGTTTAAGAGAGTTAACAAAATTTCTATTCCTGACCACTTTTTTTTCTTGAAAATGTGTTAGTGTCTTTACCACAAGGAAGTTTTGGCCCGTTTTAATATCTTTGGTAACTACAATCAATACGATAAGATTGAGTAAAAATTACAAACCATAAATCATTTTTCACACCACCTGCACGTAAACATCAGATTATTTCATTTATTTTTTCAGTAACAATTTTTACATTGTGTCGAAATTTCACATTAAAATAAAAACATTTGAATTAAAAGAGTTACACTATAAAACATAATACTAATAAATTAATTAATCAGACAATAAAAAATACATTTACACTTTCCAATAAATAGAATTCAAAAACAAAAAAATATATATATATCAAACAAATAAATCAATTATCCTATCATATTACATGTCAAAAGTATAATGCATATAATGTCAATAAAAAAAAATTAAAAAATGTATAATAATAAAAAGATGTCAAAATAAATAGTGGTAAAACAAAATATGTAACTCAGATGTCGAAAAATAATTATGTCAAAATTTAAAAACCATAATAATGTCAAAAATTAAAAGAAAAAAAAAAATATATATATAAAAATAAAAGTCAAAATTTACCACACCAATGTCCACAAATAGAAGCAATTACACATCACGCAAATGTCCAAATAAAAATATAATGTCAAATAAAAAATTGTATAATAATAATTTAAAATCTAGTTATATGTGTCACAGAGAAACTCATCAAGGGTGTAATAGCACTTTTCTATCAAAAATGATTTTAACTGCTGCTTAAACTGATTAAGGTTGTAAATTGACTTTAAATTAGTTGGTAGTTTATTAAACAATTTTATCGATTGATAACCTGCAGCATGACCAACTACTTTTAAATGTGGTTGGATTTTATTTTGTAAGTCCCTACGCCTAGTAGCTTCCCGCTTACTTCTTTCCTCTAGAGTTTCGAAATTCTGCAGATTTTTCATAAGATTACTAAGAAGAACTAAAATATACAAACAAGGGACCGTTAGTATTTGAAGCTCTCTAAAGTATTCCTTACAAGATACCCACTGTGGAATCCTCACCATGGTTCTTATTGCCCTTTTTTGTATGACGAAAGCTGTATTTATATTGTACGCGTAACTACCTCCCCATAAAGTGATACTGTACCTAAGCTTTGACTCTACAAGTGAGTAATATACCACTTTCAATTGCTCAATAGCGATCACATCACGAAGACTTCTTAGGGCATAGCAAGCTGAGCTAATTGAATTTTCTATAGCTGTCAATTCTTTTTTCCAGTTAAGGCTTTCGTCAATGTGAATACCTAAGAATTTTACGCTGTCTACCAATGTTATTTTATTTTCGTTCAATATTATGTCCAATTTGTCTTTGTTTCTCGACGTCGTCCTAAATAACATGGCATTCGTTTTACTGACATTCAATTTGAGATTATTTATGGCAAACCAATGATGAAAGAGAGCAAGAGCATTATTTACTTTACTGATGAGAGTATCGACATCTTTAGCGGCTATAATAGCATTCGTATCATCAGCAAAAAGCACAAGTTCAGTATCAGTTAGTCCCATCATGTAGCTAATTAAATCATTGACGAATAAAATGAAAAAGATTGGTCCCAATATTGAACCTTGTGGAACTCCTTGTTTTATTAGCTTAAGCCCTGATTTGAAAACTTTCTGAGTATTTCCTTCATTCGCTTTAATTTCCACATATTGTTTTCGATTTTCTAAGTAAGACTTGAATAAACTTAAGACCGGTCCTCTTACTCCATAATGCTCCATCTTTTGCAATAGTAACTTGTGATTAACTGTGTCAAAAGCGGAACTAAGATCGAGAAATAACCCCATAACCTTCCATTTATCATTTAATTTGTCAATTACTTGCTCCATTAACATATTAATTGCGTCATTTGTTCCCACATTTTTCTGATACCCGAATTGCCTGTGGTTTAGTACTTTATTACGATTGAGGTGTCTTAGCAGTCTAATTTTCAGTATTTTCTCAAATATTTTCGAAATCACAGGTAACAAAGAAATCGGTCTGTAGTTATTAGGATCCAATTTGCAACCTTTTTTGTACAGTGGCAAGACTCTTGCTATTTTTAGTTGTTCAGGGAATATATTCATTTTAATGCATGTATTTATAAGATGTGCCAGAGGTTCCGCCATTATGTCAATGTGATCTTTAACCGTTTGAATAGATATTTCATCATGACCAGAAGATTTTTTGGTAGCCATAGAAGTGACTAATTTTTTTATTTCGAAGGCAGTGACTAGTTCGCAAGTCATTTCTTGATCTACTCTTTTTATGTTATTTTTTAGAGTTTTTATAGCTTGATCAAAAGAATTAGAGTCGCCAACTATCTCTGTACTATCGAACGTATTCGAGAAGATGTCTACTATTTCCTGAGGATTTGATATTATTTTATTATTTACTTTAAGGAGTATTTTGTTATCATTTTCCCGCTTAGATTTTGTGTTCCTATGTCTATTTACAACCTGCCATATAGCTTTTGAAGATACATTAGCCTTGGTTAGTTCTTTACTTACTGCAATGCGTCTAGCTTTTTTTAAGACCAACCTGTATAATCGAATGTATGATTTGGTATATGCCCTTATTTTGTCTGTACATGACACATTGTTTTTTATGTTTTGAAGCAAAAATCGCTTCATTTTACTAGAAACTCTAATTCCTTTCGTTACCCAGGTTGATTTTTGACATTTCCTAACATTTACCCGCTTTTTCTTCTTTTTGAAACTAACGCGAAATATTTCCCCAAGTTTTTTTATAAAACCATTTATACCTTCTTCCAACCAATTTATATTTAGAAAACGTTTTCTAAAAATATTTGAATTTTTGTCACTAAAATGCCTGAACTCGATATTTAAAAAGTCTTGATCAACATCGGCCTGTGCCTTTTCAGTTTTTAAGCGACAGAATAAAGCTGCGTGTCCATCTGCCAAGCAATTATGATCAACAAACCGTTCATTGATAAAATCATCCGGTAAGTTCGTCAAAAAATTATCCAAACAAGACTCCGCTTTATTCCGCCTAAATGTCACTTCATTTATAATTGGTCTAAAATTGTAAGATGTCAGTAATGCCAAAAAAATTGATGATTTTTTGTCGCTTTTGAGCAAATCAATATTGAAATCTCCACAGATAATACATTTTTTACTGAAGAAGTGTTCTAGTAATTGTTCTAACTTAGACATAAATATTTCATAGTTCTAATCGATAGGATTTCTGTAACAGCAGAAGATGTAAATGTTACTGCTAACATCTTTAACACCACATATTTCGAAGCTTTCGATTTTGTATAACTTTTGACAAAAAGGTACCTCTTCACAAGCAATATCGTTTCTCGTCATAATGAGGCTACCGCCCCTTTATGACTTATATGTCATGCAAGTATGCTCCTCAGGGAAAAAGGTGTCTGCGTTGGGCTAGCTTAAATTCCTCGCTGCGCTCGTAACTGTAAACTCCCTCGCTTTGCTAACTTTGGAATCTTTCATTAGGTTCGGAATTATTTATTTTTAAAATCTTATGTAAAATGTACCAAAACTCACACTAATAAATGAATCTTGAATCTTGAAATGCCACGTCAAACATAAGCGAATCACTTTTCTAACAAAACCATCACTAGCAATTGAAGAAAGAATCACAGCAGTTTTCCCGAGAATACCAGTTTAACAACAATAAATAGGCAATAAACGTTTGTCTGTGTTACGCAACAACTGACCATAAGTAGCAATTCACGCAAATAGTAACCGTATACTGTAAAACAAGGGGATACCATACGTCTTGAGGGAAAAAGGCGGTGAATTTATTTGTAGGTAGTGACGGAGGACCGAATAAATAGGGTACAGAGTGATGGATAGGCCTTGGGCAGTTGTTTATGTCCTGGGAAAATTATTTTTTTAATAAAAAATAATAACCTTCGAGTACTCTGTTGGCTTGGATCGCCAACTCAAAATGTGTCTACAGAAAAGACTGTTACGAATGTATTTTATTTTCTTAAACATAAGTGCCTAATATAATAGAATAGCTAGTTATCTAACTAAAATCGTGCAAAAAATATTTAAAAAAAAAAAACAAGAAATCAATGGTCAACATAAATAAAGCTTCTTAGAAATGATGTTTTGTTCCACAATTTTGGTCAATCATAATCTTGTGTATTTATTACGTTTGCATGTGGTGTGGTGTGAACTTATACTAAAATTTCATATTTAAGTTAAATTCTAACAGCAAAATTCAGTATAAAACGGCATATTTTTTATTTCAAGTTGCAAAATGATTACACAAGCCTTGATCACATGGGTTCTTTGTCACAACATCTAAACAGGTAGTTGATGGGCACCGAACCTTTGAAACAAAACACCACGTAACACTGTGAGACTGTAAATTTCAGATTGAAATGTTGTTGTAAAACTTTTGTTCACAAGCTCCGCATGCGACAGCTGGGTTCTTTCGGGGCACAGTTATGTACTACCACCCACTATAATATATTGTGTATTTCTTTAGCCAGCCAGTTTTGTTTTAGAGAAGAGTAACAAAAACGATCATAATTTGGACTCAAAACCTAGTAATTTGTGTTTTATATCAATACAGAAAAGACTCTCGATTTAGACTTCATTTGTCGAAACAAAAGATTTCCTACGAAGAATGGACACGAAAGTGGGCAAAAAGATAATCTACTAAAAATATACTTAAAAGAAAGAAATGTAGTGAGCATCCACACCTACTTTATGCCAACGCTACAATTCTCATTCCTTTCGAGGATTCTTTGCCTAAGCTTCCCATTTTTCATTTTCACTTGCCGGCTTGAAGACAGCTTAACTTTTCTGGGGACACCTCTATTGTTATCGCTTGGCGGTTTGCGTTGGCTACCATTGCTGATCCTGAAAAGGAAACGTTGGGTTTTCGAAGATAATTCCCAAATTCGTGGTGAAATGTTTCCGTATTATTTTTTGTTGGTTATTTGTACGTAAATCAAACTCTATAAGGCGATGCATCATGCACATTTTAAACCTACAATTTTCAGCCAGTTACACACAAATAAGAAACCCAGGACCAAATCTGGCACTTTGGTGACAACTGTATGATGATGATGGGCAGCTTTCCAGTAATCTGTGTTGTTTAAGCTGAAATTGGGGTTAGCAAGGTCTGAGGTATCATTAGAGGTATATAATAGTAATCATAATTATTAAATATATATTATACCTCTAACTTTACCTTCTGTTACTAAGAAAAGATATTATACATTTCATCTATGTCTTACTAGTAGTAATAGATGGAGGAGATGTAAATTGGTTAGTCATTCGATCGTGATTGAACACTTTGATCGGGCTTCTGATACAGACAAGCGATTAAATTGTTTAATTGGTGATCACTTAAATTAATTGATTGATAGTCTCCACGACTTGGCGCAGTTAGGAAATTCTAATTCCTGATTGCTATAGTTACTGGTCTTTATTAAATAAATCCTATCTCTATGAGCTGAATGTGAGGAGCTCGTGATTAAATTTTTAACGAAAGAACTTTGCAGTTCAGCAACGTTTGCTGAAGTCAGTCTGTTGATATGACCATCCATTACGTAGCGACACTTATCAGTGCCTTGGAAAGCACATCAAAATGTTGATTTCGGCTGTCATTTGAATATGTTTGACGGTCGTTACAGGTAGTCAATTAATCTGCCAAGGCGCGCTAGAAACTCGGTGTTTACAAAAATAAATCTAATTTGTGCAAGTAGGCCTAATTTTAATAGTTTTAAAAGGGGAAATTGCGGGAAGTCAAGACTTTACCAGCAAATTATCTCTTAATCGAAAATTTTAATCAAAAATAGTAATTGATTAATTTTATAATTTAATTATACTAATATAAGATAGTCATCTCTACCTGGCAGTGAAGTGTTTTAAGCTCCAAAACACAAAACAATTCATGACACCACCACAAAATGGAGGCAATCAACCGCATTATCACTGATATGAGCAATATGTTCAGCCAAAGGATGTCGGAATTTAAGAATCAGCTACAATAAAGTCCCAAACAATCACCACCTCAGGTTTGACAACAGAATTTGCTTCCTTTTGGACTTGTATTGCCCAGGCGCTTAGTAGGGCAAGTTGGCATCCTATCGCAAAGCTTCGATAACATGGAGATGGGTGCGTGGGAGGCGAAAAATCCTACAGTTGCAAAGAGGGACGGAGGAGCAAGATGAGGAGACTGCACAGGTGGTGGCTCAAATTGTCTAGTAGCGACTGAAGTTGGATTTGGCTACGTCTGGCATGAAGTAGTGCAATAGGATGGGGAGTAGCACATCACACAAACCCCGACCAATCCTCTTCAAATTGCATGATGTGGAGACCGGGACAAAATTTGGTTCAGCAAAACTAAGCTGAAGGAGTCTGGCATCACTTTCAGAGTTCTTTACAAAAGCCAGGCACAATATCTTTATGGCGGCGCGGGTCTGATTTGGTGTGACCCAATGCTGGAATTCAGAAGGCACTATCTTCGTCCTTGATTCAGAAAAATTCCCGTCATCGAGGCAATCGAACAAAATGTTTGGACTACATTATTGTACAAATTCTAATCATGAATTACAGCGTGATTATATTAGTACAACATCTAATGGAGATAATTTTTCGAACAATAAGAAAGGCCAATAACTGTCGGTAAGGGTAAGGGTAAAGTTGTTTCTACTTATACAAAATGAAAACAGGTATTAGTGACAGTATTTATTTGGTCGTGCTGTCTTTCTCATAAATACTGCATTTTTTAAGATACAGTTTTATCAGTAACTAATTTTTTCTCCGTGACTTCATATGCGTATATACTGTTTTCGTTCCGTTCTTTTAAAAATTTCGGGGATTCCTGTCTTAGTGCTTCCCCTACGCAGTGTAGGGGAGCACCATGCCAAATTTCAGCTTTCTAAGACCAGTAGTTTCTAAGACCAGTAGTTTCTAAGACCAGTAGTTTCTAAGACCAGTAGTTTCTAAGACCAGTAGTTTCGGCTGTGCGTATTCACTCAGTCAGTCAGTTACTAGTAACGGCAAAAAATGTATAATATTATATTCATCAAGCTGATGCCCGTGGCTTCTTCCGCTTTACAAATTATGTGTTAAAACCTTTCTCAAGAACCACTCTATCCATTGGTGAAAACAGCATGAAAATCGGTGCAGTAGTTTTACTTAGATGCGGTGGAGGCTTTTGTTTTATAACATGTACTGGCTAGCTTTTGCTCGCGACTTCGTACCTACTCGCATATCCCGTTTTTCCCGTTACCGTAGGGATTTTGGAAAATATTCTCTTCAAATTTTAGCTTTCTATGACCAATACTTTCGGCTCTGCGTTGTTTGTCAGTCACTCAGTAACGGAAGAATTTTATATATTAGGATATGTAAAACGCATTTAAATTAAATTACTTTTACTTGCCTGGCTTAGGTACTTAACAAACAGACTCAAAAATTCAAAATTCAAAAAAAAATCAAGCATTTATTTCAATTAAACCATTTACAGGCACTTTTGAATTGTCAAGGTCGGTCGGTCCAAAAAGTTGAAGCTATTTCCACGTTCCAAAGCGTAGATCTCTATGGAGAAGAACGTGCAAGAAACTCAACGGACACTCTTTTAAAAATAATATTTTTTTACAAAGATTAATTTACATCGGGTTGAAATTATACATACATGTGAGAACGATGTAAAAGACGAGCAGGATAAAAGCGTCCGGAATAAAAGAGGAAAAATTCAAAGAAATAATTAAAATTAACCATGGCAGATCAGAAATGACCAGTCCCGACTGACGGCGCCCGTTCACGAATATGACGCATGCGCCAGCACCATTCGGCTCAACCATTTTGAAGGGAGCCAAATGATCAAACGCATACGCCACCATCAGCTAGACTTTTGAGTAAGCATGACACTCCCAACCGCCAGGGTACATTCAAATCAAAAACATACCTAAAACTGATAATCAAAGTTTAAGTTAAAGGTACACAGTACTCACTCATAATAATACTAGCTTCTGCAAGCGGCTTCGACCGTGCGATCCCTAGGGAGCATACTATGTGTTGTTCCAGATTATACCTCTTTGTCAAATTTCATGAAGATCCTTTCAGGCGTTCTGACGTGAAAGAGTAACAAGCAAACATTCATCTATCCATCCTCACAAACTTTTGCATTAATAATATTAGTAAGATCATTACTCATCCATCCGCACAAAAATATTGTAAATCCAACAGACACGGCATAAAACCTTCATTTCGATCTGAAACCGATTTCCAGTAGGAATAAATTATAAATCTTTACACTGTCGAATATTGAAGGACCACGAAAATATAAGTTATCGTCCGCGATTGACAGATTACGAAGAAAAATCTGTAAGCAACTTTAGGTAAACTTTTCGAAGTTTTATTGTGTACCAGCGCTCATAATCGCATGCTTAATGGAATACAGACTTAACTCAAAAAAGACGATTTTCGGGAAATCGCATAAGAAGATGAGGACTTATTTTACTTATTAATGCATGAAAACAAAACTGATTAATATTTATTTATTTGTTTTTTTTTTTTTTATGAATGTTTGTATTTTAAATGTCTATAACAGACTACTGATGAGACCTGAGTAAAAAAAAATAGAAATAATTTGTAACTTTAAAAGAAATATTATAAAAAGGTCACTTTAAGTTGTCAGTTTTTTATAAAAATTTAGCAAATATTTTAAAATGCGTTCCATTATGCTTTAAGCCTGTTTCAGTTTGGATAATGTGTTATTTATAGTGACTACTTCAGTATTTAGTCTGTTTATTTTTACTTTAGGAAAACACATTTAGAGATTGGGTCAATTTATTCAAATTTGCAGACCGTAAATAAACTTAATATTAGCGTTTTTAATTAATCAAAAAACATTAAATGTAGTCATCAATCTTTTATTGCAGAAACTTTCACATGTAGCAGATTTTAAATAACAAATTTAAGGCATCTGTCTTATTAATAGGTTCTATAAATCAACATAAATCAAGCCGAAGAATTGATCTAATTAGGTATACAAAAAAAAATCGATCAAAAAAATAAACCCACTTTGGTGATCCAACGTATTAAATTATACATCTAAATTAACTTTAGTTAAACCTCTTTAGAATATAATCTTCTAAATCAAATCATTCAATCATGGATCTGATGATTGATCGTCTTAGATATACTGGTATTTGTCTTTCCTTTTTTGACGGAACTTTGTATGTTGGATCTTGATCACATAATTAAGTCGATATCGCTATTTTCAGATTTTGAATGTCATCAGTGCGATCGTGGACAACTGTGGTTTTATGAGATTTGAGAAAAAAACGAAGTGCTTTCGATTCACGTTACCAAATGTTAAAAGTAATAATTGTGAAATAATATTGAACAGGGAGAAACTAGAATTCGTCGAAGAAACAATTTTCCTGGGGATTAATCTAGACTCAAGGCTACAATGGGGTCCTCATTTAACATCTCTTGCAGGAAGGCTAAGTACAGCAGCATATGCTATTAGAAAAAATCGCCAGTTTACAGATCTTGAAACAGCGAGACTAGTCTATTTTAGTTATTTTCACAGTATAATGTTACCTTAATTACCTTTTTAAGCAAAAAAAAAACATAATTTCACTATAAAATAATAGCAAGTTGATTTATTAATTTACTAGCTGACCCGTGCAACGTCGTCTGCGTAACATTTTTCATTACTGCTCCGCTCCTATTAGTCTTAGCGTGATGATATATAGCCTATAGCCTTCCTCGATAAATGGGCTATCTAACACTGAAAGAATTTTTCAAATCGGACCAGTAGTTCCTGAGATTAGTGCGTTCAACCAAACAAACAAACAAACAAACAAACAAACAAACAATCAATCAAACAAACAAACTCTTCTGCTTTATAATATTAGTATAGATTATATATATTTTACTCTCTGCACTTACAGTAATTACCAACACGCACAGAGAGTCAACAAAAATGATTAAATAATCATAAAATAATATAATATTGTAAAAAGAATAAATAATAATAAAAAATGTCAAGCAATCAAAATAATAAAAAAGTGATAAATTCCATAATCACTAAAACAATCCTTTGAATTCACTCACACATTCCACTCCAAACAGTGGAATGGTATAATATATCTACATCCAGATTCTGAGCAGCCAGTATGTTGAGTAAAGACACCGCCTGGTGATAACTCAAAATAAAACTAAAGGCAATACAATAGTAAAAATTGTAAATGGGAAACGATGTTAAATAAATTAATTTCAAACAAAATGTCAGCCTATACTTCATGAAAGAAAATAGACACTCCATTTCTTGCTGAACGTGAACAATAAAGTTCAGTGTCTAAGACTGCGGTAATATTCAGCTCAGTACCTAACTCAGCGCACAAAATTAGCAGTATCTTGTAAAAGTTAGCGGCACTCATGATTTTAACTAACACTTTGCATGCGTCATCTCTTTGCCGAGTCGCTATCTCTTTTCAGACAAAGTTTCCTTGAAAATTTTCTCTTAATTAATTTGTGGTTTAAGAAAATTCTGGGTTAGGGTAAAATTGCGTACCTTTTTACCCTCATTCAAAAAATCTGTGTTATGTTTAGTACCTGTTAAGTTTTGTGAATCAGGTTCGGACTATATATCTCTGGGTCAGAGTTCCTTATTTATCTGAGCATGCTGCGGGACACGAAACGAATGTGACTGACGAAATTACAAAATATAAGGAATTGATCACGTGACATTTCGACAGCGCTTGTCATTCGAACACAGGCTTCCGGTCTATTCTGTCGACATCTCATCGTGTACACTTGATGGTGTGAACGAGAAGTGAGCTGTATCCCATCTTGTTTGTATGGGCATAGAGCTCACTGGTCGTTCACTTCGCCTAAGTGTTCACTTCGACATGTTTATACAATCGCACTGCTGTTATGTTAAAGAAAAGCAGATAGCTACTGACTATTTATTGAGCATAGTGGTAGTAATCCAATAAAGCATAACCGGACAAGTATGATGCGTACATAAATACCGTTCCGTTTATCCCTCTTATGAAGTTTGTGAAAGTATTTGAAATCAGTGCCAACCACATTTGGCACAAATAGTTGGTTGAACCTTCATGAATCTTGCCATCTTTCAGTCACTCTTTTTTATCTATTTTGAACCTGATAGATTATGAAATCGAAACAACTTTGTATTTAGTAAAAAGCGTTTTAGTGAATAAAATAACCCATTCTTTCTGAAAATAAATTAATCGGTGACGACTACGAGACAACACTCATGTGTTGCGATTACATTTATTGAAAGTTCAACCCACGTCAAGGTCAAGTCACGTTAACTTCGATACAATTACCTTTTCAGAAACTGGGCTAAACGGCAATAAAAAAAAATAACGATGAACCGGAAAATTAAAAATAAAAACAATATCAACAAAACCAACTGATGCTACAAAAACCTTTTTAGCAATTCAAAACATTACAAAGCCAGTCCGAGAGATAAGAGAAATAATAAAATATCTCTGATTTAATTTAAGAACTTATATTTTATTTACAACAGCAATAAGAGCGATGATTGGACGTACGGAACACCTGTCGTTGAATGCGAAGCCCATGGATATTGACAAGCCCCGTCGTGTTGCCATCCTTGCCAAGTTTCCCTAAAAATAGCTAGTATTTTTATTGCAACCATCCGAATCTTTTATTACGTATATCCGAGCGTACGAACAATATTTTTAGTAGCCTTAATTTTATTTTCACGTTTATTTGCGGTAGAAATAAACATGGCTGTTTATGTACTATCGTTCTATAACATCGGTGTTGTTGTGATTATTGATATCAAATACGAATTTTATATTTATATTAGTGACAATAGAATTGGAATCAAATTCGTTTTACAAAGTTGCAAAATTATTATTGACGCTTGTTGTTGTGATGTTTTGTGATGAAAAATACGACGTACTTATTATTGTTATAAAGTCAACAAACAATATTACTTTCCTTACATGTTCGATGAGCACGATCTTTTAGAATCAAGACCTGTTTTTAGAGTGAGTAATTGTCTAGATTACACCATACAAGACATACAACTGTGTACACTGTCAGTTGTCATAACAACAAACCAAAACAAAAAGTATTATACTTGGCTTCGATCGAAATAAACATTTACATAGACAAATCGTCCATTAATGGGCACAAGAAAAGATCGTAATGATACAACCATTAAAGCTAAACGATAATGGTTCGGTTCATAATGCCAAGTAACAGTCGATAGTTGGCCAATTCTACATAATTCAGGGTCCGATGAACTTCACTGACTTGACAAATTATGAGCTTCAAATGGTAATGTAAATATATATAAAAAGTTCTATTACTGATAATATTCGTTTAAAAATAGATGGATAGAACATAATAAAGCAGAAGTTGATAAAGTCCTATTAAAAACTTTTTCTGATAATGAATTTCGAAACAAAATTATAAACTATGTACGCTGACACGTCTGTTAACTCAATAAAAGGACAAAAAAGAGAGTGGTGTTGTAGTTTGTACTTAAATCTGGAATCAAATCATATCTTATCAACCCAAGTTTAATAAACATTTTCATGATTATGAACGATACAACAACAACAGCAAATATTTTGTCTACTATAGTTCAGTAAAAGTCATATAAATAGAGTGGTGTTGAATATATTTTGTACTTAAAACTGGAACCACTACTCATGTAGTTGATAAAAGCGCCTGAGTTACAGTCGAAATTAAATTTTGGCATTTCAGGCTTGAATGACGCGGAAATTGTACGTATCAGATCTCCGAATTGATGTGTGTGAAGAGTAACATGTGTGTCCAGGGTAAATGCGTATATCGTATATTTCAAAATTTCCACGTACTTTTAAAAGTTCTAACAGGGAATCTCTTGGCATAAAATTTTAAAGCATAATATTTTTTGGAATAACTTTTGTTAGCATTATTATTTAAACAGGTATACTCTAGCTCACGTCATACGAACATTCGAACCTAACCTATTCGTTTCGGGGTGCCCTAAGCTCCCTGTGCCCTATGTTCTAGTGCTACTTGGCTAGGCAAGAACATTTATGCCAGACCAAATTATGCCAAAAGAAATTTGAACAAAATTAAATTATAGTTCTGCCAACCCTTGCATTATGCTAAAATATACCTGTTATGCCAACAGTACTTATGGCAAACGAATTAAATGGTAAAACATTTACGCCTAATAATATTATAGGTACGTAATGATCATTATGCTGAATTTCATCATGTCAATGTAAATTATGACATTGTATTTTATGCTTATCATTAGTAAACCTTTCTCCCTTCCTTTTAATATTCACATCTATCATTAGCTTAACCCAAATCAATTCAAATCCATTCACAATTAATCTACTGAGCTACCATTCACTTTCATTCCAAACTTGAAACAAATCTTAATTCCAACATAAAAAAATGTACCTACTCGTAATTTGACGAACAATCCCGATCATCTCCGAACCTTAAATGTTAGGAAATCCTTCACCGTCTCATCACCGATACTGTTTATCTTTGTTAATAATTTCGACAACGAGCAACTAATTCCGTATGACGGCAGAGAAGTAACTTAATAAAACTTTGTCTTTTCTTTAATTAACATCGAAAAACTAATCCAATTTGTAATTCTCACTAGGGCAACAACTTTCGCCATGACAAAGATAATGCTCGCTGAGATTAGGTACTTTCTCTAACAAGTATTATAGGCTTGGTGAATTGGGCATATCCATTCGATTGAATAAACGTATGTGATAGGACAATACAGGCGTATTGCATTGTCCTCCACTCACCGATAGGCAGCAAAAACAAAGTCCGATGATAAAATAGCAGTCAATCTGTTTTATTCAAAGTTTTGAGATACAACAACACGTAGAATACAATGGGGCATTGTTTTCCCTAATGTTCCCATATATCGTGGCTCGCTTTTAACCCACACACAAAAGAGACGCTAAATGAAAAAGCATTTATTTGGTATTTCCTTCTCTGTTACGTTTTCGTGTTCCTGTTTGAGATGCGGTACGTTAATAAATCCGTTCTTGTTTGAATTTGCCCTCATCATCATAAATCTGTCTTTACCGAAATCGTAAATTCGCAGAATACAAGTGACAGTTTTTATTGACTACAAAAGTAAAAGTATTTTTTTTTTAGTATAATAACGGGTTCAGGATGTTGATGGGGCTGCCCCGTTTCTGCAGTGCATCAGGTATGTTTGCACAAGCACACGTCGATGGCTTTCATGCCATCGTCAGACATAAATCAGCCTCTTTGCTCGGCAGAGTGCGGGTCAGCTCCAACTCCATCCTGAAGACCATAGCGGGGAGGTACGACTCTCCTTTGTTAGGGGATGTTGTTCGGAGATGTATCTCGAACAACATCCTTGTCTCTAAATAGATTATAAGTTTACTAACATAGGAATAAGTTATCTTTTTGTTTACTAACCCATATGGATGTTGCTTATCCGAAATAAAGATTATTTTATTATATTTTTTTTTTTTTAAAACTTCGTTCGGACGAATGGCTGTCTCCAGTGAAAATTCATTCGGCATTGACATTTAGATTTTTGGCAGCTTTTTCACTTTAAAAATAATAACTGCAAAGTAAATACGATTACATTAAACATGTATTTATTCTCGACGAGACGAAGTCTGTGGTACGAGCTATAACTTCTCCTTAGGCTTATCTGAGCTTAGTTTCCAGTCTTTTTCACTCGAAGCGATCATTTATATCCTGAATAAAGATTATTGGCTTCTTATATCGACCTTCATGACGCTGAGCCTCCCTACAAGGCATCTAGACTTTTTTTTATTCATCGAGACTTCGTTCTATTTGACTGGTTTTGCTTTTACGTAAAACATTCGGGAGTTCTTTAAGCGACGTTATTTTTTTTTAATTTTGCTAAAATTTGCGTGATTATAAGTCTTTTTTTTATTATTATCTGTTTTAATAAGCCTTTCACGGCACTTTTACTAAAAAAATAAAGATTATGACAAATAATAAAGATTTTCGCATAGTTTTCGATTTCTTTAATTTAATCAGCTCCCTAATTTGATTCATAGCCACTAAACCAAGCAAAACTAAACAAATAGACAACATAATAATGTAATTTTTTTTTCTGAGAATTACAAATGTCTTCAAAGTCATGTCTTGATAAATGTTAGACATTCATATTTTCTAGACACACAACAAGTTTTACTGTCACCGTGAAATATGTGACATAACTTTGAAGGTACTATAATACTTTCTAAAATCTTGATGATATTTCTTAGAAATACCAATGTCATTTCAGAATTCATCTTGCAGTTATTCTTCTATTTTATTCTGTAAGTAGCTCTCTCTCTACCAAAATGGTAAAAAGGACCCTTATGGTGTGACTAAGTCTGTCACACCATAAGGGTCAAAAAAACATTACATTACTTCTACAATCAGTCAAGAGATGGTATGGAACTAAAACTGTAAAATCACTGCAGTTTTAAAATTCTCTGACGAATTATCATCATAGGCCTAACCGATGAAAATTTAGAAAAAATCACGTTTTACATGATGAACCCTCGTTACACGAGTCCGACTCACTCTGACTTTTTAATAAGCGATTTCGATAAAATAAATATTGATCGGTATGAAACTCTTAATTCGTTTTGCATTTAAAATACGAATAATCATATTTTGCTGGTAAAATAGCGGCTAATTAATAACATTGTTATCAAAATAATAAAATAATTAACAGCACAAAACTGTGAATGTCTACTTTTTAGATAGTTTGGTTTCATGAACGAGCGAATGAGTAACCGTAAACTGACCTCCGCAACCTGTTAATTGGTGACAATAACTCTTGGCAAGACTAGTGGCAGATGTTTTGACTATGGGATACACGTAGCGAATGTGAAAGATGTTTTGATCACAGCCGGGACTACCGGCTTAGCATGTTTGTACGGAGGAGTCTTGATTTGAAATGGATGGTCATCTCGATCGATAGATTTTAGCAACCGTTCCTTAGCCTCAAAGATGGACGAGCTTCTGAACAGAAACTGCTATGAAAAAGCATTAACTGACATTTAGATTAAGAAGTAAGTAAGCAAGCGATTACAAAAATATTTAAAATGAAAAGTTTCAATAAATATTTACAGTTCAGTTGGGCTTTTACTCCTCCTTCTTGCGTCGTATTCCTCAGTGCTGAGGGTTGTGACTGGTTTCTGCATCAATTTTACATATAATGATGTTTCTCCACCTTTTTCTGTCCCTGGCGGTGTGGAGGTCGTTGTGAATGGTAGAGTCAAGGGCGATGCGGATAACAATTCTACTAATTGTCACATTCGCATCGCATTGGCATCTCAATCGCAAACTGTCAAAAATGCATGAAAATTAACGCTTTTTTGACAGCTTGCGATTGACATGCGAAAGAGAAAGTTGTTTTAAAATTAGTAGAATTGGCCTTCTGGTAAGACCAACGTATTGACCTGCGTCCACGAGGCCTTTTTCTGTCTACTTTTTCGGTCACGATGAACTATGAACTTTCTAGGTTGTCACCTTATTTCCTTGCAATATGACCGAGGTATTCTGGGACTCTGTGACTGTTCTGAATGAATACGTTAGTCCGAAATGTATCTTTCTCCAGCACCATATCTCAAAGGCGTCAATGCATTTACGGTCTACAGGTTTTAGGGTCCAAGTTTCAACGCCATGCGAAAATATCTAAAGTCCGTACCAGTTTGGTTTGGGATTTTTTTGGAAATTTTACGATTTCCCCAGATTTTCCCAAGCTCCTACCCATGCCACTTCCTTTACTAATGTTGGAACCCAGGTAGTTAAAATTGTCCACTGATTCTATTTCTAATTCGCCAGTGAGTTCCAACTTCCCAGATCGATTTACTACCATGACCTTGGTCTTGGATATGATTACGAAGACCCATTTCCTCGCTAATCTTCTCCAGTCTAGAAGTGCAGCCATTTACAACTCTTTGCTGCTAGAAAAGTAGTCATCGGCGTAACGCAGGTTGCTGATTTTCACGCCAACAAATATGATGCCTTTCGCCCATTCTCACAAGTACGTCTCATAATGTGCTCTACATAGGTGTTGAAAAGAAAATGCATCCCTTGCGTACTTTTTTGTAGAATTTGAAGGGTTTTGATGGTTTTTTATCGACTCTTATGACTCCCGTGTTTGAGCTATACATGCTGTAAAGTAGGGCGATGAGACGATTCGGTACTTCAAGTTCCTGCAGGACTCTCTAAAAGAAACTCCACGTGACGAGGTCGTAACCTTTGCTGTAGTCAACAAAACACAATATCACTGACATCAAACTCGTCTCAACAAGCTGCCTGACATTGAGAATCTGCTATCGCGTACCCTTGCCCTTCACGAAACCTGCTTGCTCCTGCGAAATTTGCCAATCCAAGTAGTGGCTGATGCGATTATTGAAAATATGGAACATGCTTTTGCTGGACTGTGAGATGAGGGACAAGGTTCGATAATTGCCGCAGCTTTTTGTTGATCCTTTCATGTGCAGTGGAAGAATTACGGATTTCGACCAATCCAGCGGCCAATCACAGTTTTGCCAGACGTGTGATCAGATCTTTAAAATTGTCTTTACACCCACGTCCCCCATGGTTTTAAGCCCCTCTGCTGTTATTTGAGCTTTTACAACCTATAAGAAAAAATCTCGATTTAATCCTAACTTTGTTCATACATTGGTTCCAAGCCCCATCAATCTTGTTGATTTTCTGTGGAACATGACATTGAAACCAAAGTTATCTGTAATGTATTTGATATAAACACGACCTTTTATTTCCAAAGGGAAACATACCAATGACCGCAAAAAGGCGGATGAGTCTCGTCGTGTTTCACGTGGTGAACCAAATGATGGTAGAATACGCTTTTGAAATAGAATCTCGACTATCTCCGCTTTTGTTTATGTTCGTCCAATTTTGAATTCTAAAATACAGAAGTTGTTAGAGACGGGTTCTTAACTACGCAGTGATAGCTTTACATATACCTACCTTAAACCCAGATGCTTTTATTTAAATACTAGCTTTTGCCTGCGTCCGTATGCGCATATCACGTTTCCGTATAACCTAAAGCCTTCCTAATGAACGTCATACACAAAAATAATTTTACTGGCAGTTCCAGAGATGCGCCTTCAAACAATCAAACAAACTCTTCAGCTAAACTATGTTAGTATAGATCAGGGTATCAACGGCATTAGATTAACTATGTAGGTAAACTATTGAATAAAAATACTGTAAACACAGATGAAGTAACTTACCATTAAAAAACTTTTTTTCTGAGTTTCTTTGATCGTAAGATTTTTCTTTCTTAAAATATGTACTTACTCCCGGGAATGTGGTGTATATATTACGTATGAGTTTCTCGGAAAAGTAAACGATATTATTATAAGTAGGTATGTCGAATCTCGTAAGAGATGATTCAATAACCGCAAACCGCCTACACCGACAGCATAAGTGGGGAAAGAAGGTTGTTCGTCAATTGATGAATAAAAGGTAACCCGAATCAAATTATCATGATCTCCATTAAACCAATTTTAGCTTTTCCGAGTATTTTAATTTCGTTTTATTTTCTATACAGTACATACCAAGTTTTTAAGTTTTCGTGCCCGAAGGGTAACCAACGGAACCCTATTACTAAGAGTCCGCTGTCCATCCGTCCGTCTGTCTGTCACCGGGCTACATCTCAATAATCGTAATAGATAGACATTCACAGACAGCTATTTGCACGTTCCAAAGCGTAGATCTCTTTGCAGAAGAACGTGCAAGAAACTCCACGGACCCTCTTTGAAAAATAAAAAATTGTTACAAAGGTTTGTTGACATCGTGTTGAAATTGTACATACATGTGAGAACGATGTGCTGAGCATGATAAAACCGTCCGGAATAAAAAAGGAACAATATTTAAAGAAATAAATAAAATAAAAACAATGGCAGCTGAGAAATGACCAGTCCCAACCGACGGCGCCATGACATGCGTCAGGCCCATTAGTCTCAACCATTTTGAATGGAGCCAAATAATCCAATGCATACGCCACCATCAGCTAGGCTTTTGAGTGAGCATGACACTCCCAACCGCCAGGGTACTTGAGTCTATACAATGCAAACACATACATATTTACAAATGTTGGTACTATTGATTATCATAGAGTCTATTTTTCGTGTCGATTGGCTAAATTAATTAACTATCGTTGAGTTTTCTATAAACCGCGAACAGTTGTCCATGATGGGTAACAAAATAAGTCACGCATGTCTTGATGTGAACGGGGTCTGCGAACCTTATAGGGTTAGAAAGCACAGTGGGATTTTAGAATAAAACTAGTAAGTGAGAAATAATCGTGCTACAATACGGGTATTGGTTTTACCATATTTATATATAGTTTCACACACACTGGTGCTTGAGATATACCAAGCTTTAAATGCTCCACTAAACAATGTAAAGAGGTCTTCTGGGGGCTAAAAATGCCAAAGGAGAATCATATTAGAATCATAATATTAATCACACAACAATTTGTCAAATTTAATTTTCATCTTTATCGCTAGCGCCTTAAGTTCAAGGTTGATTATGAAAATTTGACAGTGACGGATACCGTGATTTGCTTTCTGATTCACACATAGACAAACTCTAACGGCAACATTGATTGTCAAAAATTCTGATTTAAATGGGATTGGCATATGACACCAAAATGTTACTTACGAGGTCTGCTGTAGCGATCTTTATCCGATCTCGTACTTTTGACAAGTAGCAAAAATCGAAATGAAAACCGTTTCGATTTGCAAAAAAGTAATGTTTCTTTGAAAAAATATTGAGTAGTAAAAATAACATATTGTCATTTGGTACTATAGCGTAATTTATTATTAGAAGAAATTTTGTCCACCCACATTCTGCTTATAATTCACTAAAGGAAAATTACTTTGACCTGACTAATAACCTTAGAAAATCAGCTATCATTCATTATTATCAGCCACTCAAACCAAATTGTAAGCGATTACGTACAATTGCCGAGAATCAACGTACATAGATTGATCTTAAGCCAATCAAAACGCAATTATATCCACTATTGGTACGTTCACAGAAACGATAGCTGAATATCAGTAACTTTCCATTCATTTGATGGTAAAATGTAGGTCAAGGTTTTGGTGTGTTTGATTTGTCATATATTGCTTTTTGCTAGCGACCGTAGATGAATAATGTGTCTCTCTGCCTTTTTTACTCGTGAAATAGTCCTAGCTGAACGGGCCAGCATTGTTTTGACAAAAAAAAATAGTCTGCGTTTTGGAGGAGTTCGATAACAAACACCGATACACGAAATTTTTGTATTTTAGATTTAAGTTTTGATTTCAATATTAAGTAATTTTAAGTTTTTGTTGTGCACTTAGTACCTTTAGTTAATCATTTGCAAATCTCTGCATCGTACTGTGAAGTTTGCTGTTAGAGATCCGAATTCTGGGTTAAGCTTGTCTTTGTACATAGGCTTTCCTAGTGTGTTTGTATTTGTACGATTTTGTGTGTGCGGTAGAGAATAAGAATGATTGATTTTGATGTAAGTAAGTTTAGTTTGTTTATTTTGATCAATATTGTAAAATGTTGTTTTAAATAAAAAAAAACTATCCCATTTCGACGTTTTTTTTTTTTTTCTCAAAACACTTCATGGTTACTCTAAGCAACAACACTCAGTTAATCACAACAACTTTTCACTGGATTGGAAATCAAGCTTAGTTACACAAGCTTAGTTATAGGATATAAGGCTTCTCTTTCTCGGAACCACTGAGCTAGTAGAAAAAATGATAAGGAATTATACACGGTGTTATTTTATTTGTCTTTCAACGGCAGCCCACTTTTCTATCCAATGACTACTACACATTCATAAAAAAATATAATGTATTAATTTTAAAAAAATAATCGCACCTAGACGTAGTTTACGTGGGGTACATTAAGTGGGCCGCCTTTGTACCGTATAAACATGAAGCATGTCTACCTTTAGTCCAGCAAGAAATCCTTGCTGGATTTCGAATCAAAATCTGTTTGAGAATTCCGAGTCTGATTTCTGTTTGAACTCAGGCCCATACTGTACTTTCCTACACGTTTAACATTTCTGGTCAACATCGTAGGTCGTACAACTACAGAGTGTATCAGAGGCATTAGGGCCCGTATTAATAAACGTCTCTCAACAACGTACTCCAGTGCGTTATCATTTGATACGCCATTATGACGTCATCAGCATCTCAAGATTATTCCTTATTAATAGACACATAAATACAGTATCTCAGTTACCAAGATCAGCTCCTCACCTAGCTGTACTTGATGCCTTGATCGCGTGAACGATGACGTCAAATTGACCGAAGTTTTGAATGAGACTTGTCGCATTTCGTTATTGCCATGTTATTAGATGTAAAACTTTTGATTTTAATACTTGTATTTCATTAAATCTTTAATGAATAGCGGTAATAGGTACACGTTATAAATTTATAAAGTTATTTGCTACCCAAGAAAGCGTTAAATTGTTAAAAAGAGGTTAAAGATTGAGGTTGTGTATTTATTTCCCAATATGACATAATTGTTGTACGCGGCAGCGGACGCTCGATGCCTTGCTTCTCGGCTAGCGCAATGTAGCATCAGTGTCAAAAAAGGAACGCCAAACATTTGTTTACTTTGTTTACTAACACGAACATCGCACGAATATAAATAAATAAAATGTGTTATAGGTAGGTACCCACATATATCAGGAAGTATTAGTTAGTACCTACTTAACCATCATGAATTATACTTTTTAGGGTTCCGTACCCCAACGGTAACCAATGGAACCCTATAACTAAGCCTCCGCTATTCGTCCGTTCGTCGGTCTGTCTGTTAGCGGGCTGTATCTCATGAACCATAATAGACACACAACAAATAATAAAAATGAAATGAAATAAAAAAAAATGTTAAAGGTACGGAACCCTTTGTGTGAGAGTACGACTAGCACTTGGCCGGTATTTTTTTAATTTTCACTAGGTAACTCAAAAGGATTTGAAATATCCAAAACTTTTGGTAAACGAAATTGCAAATGCCACAAAATATCGACATAGTAATCTATTTCATCGTAATAATTAATTTTACTTCAATATTTTCAAACTCCATGTTTCGCGCCACGCTAATCACTCCTCAAGTCACGGTCTATCTGCACTCACGATATAGCATCTCAGCAACCCGCGCTCGTGGGTCGAGTTTCGTTTATTAATCAGTCCATCACTCAGTTGATGACGTACGCCTAATCCACAACTTGAGAACATAAAAAATCACGTTTATTAATACGATCAGCATCTCAACATTCAAATCAAGTGCGGTCTCACGGGCTGAGTAACGTTTATTAATACGGGCCTAGGTATCTCGTGATCAAGAAGAGGAAAGCATCATACCCACACCCTTTTGAGGGATATGGCAATGATGGTAGAGGTGTATAATAGTAGGTAGAAACACTTATCTACGTGTCCAGTTGTATTTACATACGTACACAATTTCAAACTGGCATGCAACTGAGAATCACCAGATAGAAAACATGTAAGTACAGTTCGATTAATATATTTGTGATTATGAAGAAGCTTCATATAAAGTGGGATTGTTATTCTATCAACGATACACGTCAGTCAAAAATTCCCAAAAAAGTTTGTCATTGTCATGCGCATTCGACAATCCAATTTCAGATAATGTCACATTATCAAGAACCTACTGTAAAAAATCAAAAGTTATCATTATGTAATAAAAGTATTTATTATTTAATTATTATTTAAGTAACAATTCAATTATTATTATTTTAATGAAAATTCATAAATACTGTAAAAAGAAGTCGTTAGTAATAATTTATGGCAGCAACTGTGACCGTATCTTTAAGCCAGACGCGACCGGGCGTTGTCACAATGCTTGCAACGCGTTGCAAGCATTGTGACAACGCCCGGTCGCGTCTTGCTGTATTATTTTTCATTCGATATCGCACGCGCTAATGGCCCGCTTTGGTTTCAATATTAAAATAGTTGACTTGTTGTGTTTACAAAGTTTCCTGTCGATTTTTATGTACAAGTCGGAAAAATATACTGATATTGGATATTGATAAGATTGGTTTATATGTTTAATGGGTGATGATACTTGTTTGAAGTTTTACGTTTTTAGAAAATATCGAGGAATTTTATTAATTATAGAAATTTGATTTTTAGTAAAAGTTGATCTTTGATCTTTGGATGATTCATGTTTCGTATTTTATTTTCACCAGCTTGTGATAACAAAAATTTTGGCAGAAGTTGATTTTGACGACTTCTCATGCAGGATAAGATATTCCAATATTTGATTGTTTAGTCGCAGATATGTATTTTCTATCTGCATTAGCTTTATTTAAATACGAGCAAAAAACGTCTACCTAAATACGGATTATCCAAAAACTCTCTACTTTTCAACAGCATTATCGGAATATTCAATTGGTTTAATTTGCATGCTATTACGCGAGTGTGCCATTGAGGGATCTATGATATTTAATACCTCTACTAATGTCAACAAAACAAAACTAAATAATAACGGCGTAATGATCTAATTTGATATTCATTTCACAAAGGTTTTCATTTAATAAAATCATTTTTGCTGCCTTCTATGTACATAAAAGTTTTATTTTTTTAAACGTTGCCCAAACTGGGAACTTCTCCTGTATTGGTGCATTATTATTCGTTTTTCATTATTGAAAGATAAGTGTTTTCACAAAATTGTTGCAAGAGGGTGGGCAGCGCTGCGGAGGCCCATCCAGAAAGCGATAGCAAGATGATCTGCTGGCTGCTAGATAATATTTGCCTTTTTTACTATGTAAAACTCCACTTGGTTTATGCAGATGTAGAATGTTTGTTACTCATACAGAACGTAATAGTTAGACATTTACTTGCTGATTTCTTATACATATACTCTATACTTACTTATACATATATTCTAGCCTCGCACAAACATAAATAAAGCCACCGAGAATTTTCAATATAATCATTCCTGTTTTTATTTTCCACATTCCCGTCAATTCCCTATCACATCCATTACTTTCAGTTTTGCTAACTTGTACCTCGGAGTTTTTATCCGGGCGACATGAAAAACGTCTATCGCTCGAATGAATCTCAGTCGTAAAACAAATCCGTGCCATTTTTCGGAGTACATTACACGCAAACCCACTTCCGTTTGTATATACATAGGCATCTATCTACTTTGGTTTAAAAACGTTTATCTCTTTGTATTTAAAGGGCTTTATACATACAAAGAATATTTTTCTAAAATCTTTTCAAGTCGGACAGATTATGTAGGTACTAAAAAACTAATTAGACTGCTAAATTCATCTTAAACGATTTTACTTCCACTCCAAACAGCTGCCGGAACTAATTTTACCTGCCAAGTATCCTCTTCCCACTTACGCGTCACGTTTGAAGTTTTTATACGTCATCCCATGACACCAAAACCTACTCGATCCCATTACGCAAATGTCAGTCAGGAGCAGAATGACTCGTCAAGAATGAAATTGTGTCTCGCGATTAGAAGTACAGTCGTTTGAAATGGGTTTCTTCGAATGTCCCTGTATACAATTTTTGTTTGTTTTTTTTTGTTTAAGAAAAACGTTGTCCCACACTTGGAATTTGTCCTGGATCATGGGTGCGTTCACAAACACACAATCTTATATACACAAACAGCCAGACCCGGAACAACTATTTGTAGCCCATACAAATATTTGTTCCGTTCGGGAATCGAACCCGCGACACGCAGGGCAGCAGCAGATCGCTCGACCACTGCGCCAATTGTGTTGTCGTATAAACATATTAGACTAGCTGACCCGCGCAACTTTGTCTGCGTCATATTTTCCATTAATGCTCCACTTCAGTTTGTCTTAGCGTGATGATATATAGCCTTCCTCGGTAAATGGGCTATCTAATACTGAAATAATTTATCAAATTGAACCAGTAGTTCCAGAGATTAGCGCGTTCAAGCAAACAAACAAACAATCTCTTCAGCTTTATAAATTTATTAGCTGTCCCCCGCGGCTTCGCTCCCGTCAACTGGCAACTTTTTTTTTACATTAAAACCTTCTCCTGATAATAACAAACACAAGAATCGGCGGGCGTCAGGCGCCCTCCGCCTCGCGCTCCGTCCGCGCACTGAGTATAATATTTTGTTGCGGAGTTATTTTAAAACGATGATATCTCTCAAGATATTCATTGAAATTAAATTTAATAATGTCAATGGCAATTTTGTTCAAAATTAAATACTATGATGATTAACGTATTTATTTGGATAACGATTAATACCATGTTAACAAAAACTTCCTCGCAAATAATGCATCATTTTAGAACAAATTTGATTTCCATAAAAAGTGTTGAAGTGAGTTAACCTTAAGGGATAGACATATGTTGTAGTGGACTTTTTTTTAACTTTTAAAGAGAAATAATTTCGTAATACTTGATTTTGCAGCGCACGCAACGGAAGCTCTTTTCCCGCTTGCAACATTTCTTATTGCTGCTCCGCTTCTATTGGTCATAGCGTGATGTTATATGCCTTCCTCGATAAATGTACTATCTATAATAATATATAATATACTATATCCATCACAAAAATAAATTTTCAATTCGAGCCCGTAGTTCCTGAGATTAGCGCGTTCAACCAAACAAACAAACAAACAAACTCTTCTGCTTTATAATACTATATAGTATATAGTATAGATAGTATTAGTAAAATAGATATGGAGTTGATGGTAAATAAAACATAAAATTGTTTTATGATTTCTAATTCCTTGATTTATTGGACATGTAATAAAAAGTATTGGTATATTGTACTCTTTTATTACAGCACTACTTTTCTTATTCTTCATAAATTGCCCCTAAATTGAGTAGTGACAGTAGGCAATATTCCCATCAGTTAGTAATAAACATTGATGGTTTCTAAATACAGTTTATTCATCAATCGAGCTCGACATAACAATCAAATAAGTTTACGACATTATATCTAGGGTAACCACTTACCTAAATTGCTCAAAAATACCGAGTATTTACCTATATGTCTTGCTTCATTTTTTATCGCACACTTCTCGAACGTGCGTGTGTGGGTTTGTCTCGATATATCGTGCCGTACAGTTTTATGTATGTGGTATGGAGGTAGGTATGCATGACATTGTCCCTAGAGATGGAGGTAACCCGTGATTTGATGTTGTCGTGTAGATTCGGCGGGTTCTGGGTCATTAAACGGCCACCGACTTCTCTCTTTACCTCAAGTTTTATGACCATGAAGTCCTCACTTTGATTAATGAAATTAAAGCTAACGAACTGCAGTTATGGTAGTTTAAGTGGCACAGGTCCATCAGAAGCTTCATTGTCTTTTCAATAAGCGTGATTTGCATAAACAGTTTAGGTAAAGTTGGATACTTGCTTATTTAGGCTACTGTTACTTACATAATCATTGTACATCTGTTTTGTTAAGATTCGGGTCCAAATTTTTTTGGGCATAATATTTCTATTTTTAGAAAGATATATATATATAGAATGTGATTACATAAAAATCTTTAATTCCTGACAAGATGGATCAGTAAATCACTTTACCACATTCTCGCTTCATAAACCCGTAATCCGTTTACTAATAAAAGAGGTCTCAGCAAAATAATTGGTCAATAACAAATAATGTAGCTAGACAGGCGAGAAAGTCTGTTACTGGCAATGTAGTAGTCGGGCCTGCCACCCTGCCAGTAGTTGTTAACTGGAACATTTCTTGTCGCTGGTTTCCTCTAGCTGACAAGTATGAGAGTAGTTTGTTAAACAAGAGGGGATAGACTCGAGAGGTGTTCAGTGTTCATTAGTTGTTCGGACATTGTATGCGGATCGAACTAATGGAGACTTGCTTGATTTCGACCTGTTTGTTTGTGTAGCTTTATTGTTTACACATTGTCTGGGCGTTTTTGTTTGTACAGTTTTGTCTGGTATAGCGTCTTTGTGTTGACACTTTAGGCTAAGTTGGTTTTGTAAACATTTTTGTTGTGTTAGTAGATTAGGTTGTAATAATTTTCAGTAATAGATCGACGTGGGTGTGTTCATAAGGACAGCTGTTTAATTTTTTTATCGACTCTTCTTTATACTAAGGTTTTACAAAATGTTTGCGATCATTATCTCGTCATATTTTTTTCCATTCGATTTTGCCTGCTGATTTTATAACATGTTAACTGATTTGGTTTGATAAAATTATTTAAATGTATTTGGTCCGCATTATATTATGCATTAGTCAATTCTATTGACTTACATGCAGACAGCGATGCCATTCCTTTTGACTTACGCAATAGTTCCCCTATAAAATAAATAATAAGATAATAGCATAAAAAACAATCTGCTATACAGAAAATCGTTATTTATCAGGGTCGTTCCAGCTGAATAATACTAAAAGGTCGCCATGATTTATTTCATTCCCTTTTCCAGACAGTCAATAACAGATTTCAGTTAGTAAATAATAAGCTCTCTGAGTAAGGATATTCTGATAATAAAAAATATTAACAATTTTAGCAATGAAAATAAAAATGTAGGTCTCATCCAATGACTATCTACCTACATACATACATATATGTTGACATCGCTTATAGGTGACACCATTGGCATTATCACTTTCGTAATAGGAGACAGATTTGTGTCATCTTATTTGACAAAAAAATCTGAAGAGCGATTCTTGTAGTTTGCAAATTAACATTAGACATTCATTGACGCTGAGATGATATTAAGACTTGCCCATTTTTAAATACGCCTTCTGAGGGGTATTTCCCGTACTTTTAAGGTACGCTCGATTTTGTATCACACTTGTAAAATTTCATAAACAGAACTGAATTAAAATGAAATAAGAAAGAAAATTATAAAGTACGTTACACAAAACAAGGAAGAATTTACTTAGGTCTGAATCAGTACAACCGAGACCAATTTTACATTGATTGAAATGGAACTAAAACTTAATGCCAAATTGCGTTGTCCTGAACTTACGACCTCTGTAAATATTTAAGTAAAACAACATCGCTCCTTGTTGTCCCAACTAAAATATTTTAACAAACATTAAAACTCTGTTCTCGATTGTACATTGCCATGTTAGGAACAGTGTACACAGCAATACACTTTAGGTTCTATGTGTACTTTTGTATAAATAGCAAAATGCATGGCTTTTTTGTTCTGAATAGAATCGCAAACATCGTTAACATTATTTTTATTGTTGAGTGTAAAACTAAAATTAACGTTTCTTTTTATAACTTGTAATTCATATTATGGCTGTTATTTTCAATAGCGGTTTGTTATGATATTTATGAACACTTTACAAAACTTTAGGTGAAAGACATCGTTGTCACCGTGAGAAAAACCTGATTGGACCCCAAGCTCCTTTGTATACCACAAAGGAGCTTGGGAAGTGGCACAAGAAAAGAAAGGCCAAATGCCCAGCAGAGGCAAAGACAGATAATGGTAATTTTGGACAACGAGTACAATCAACACTTCAAAGCTTTTCAGCTTTGTATGACTAAACCTCTAGTTTTAAATATTATTTATCGGTACAATATTGTGGTACTGCTCTGCGGTCTAGATAATTTAGTGGGTCATCTCATTTCTATTTGCATAAAAGTTCAGTAATGATCATTATCACAATACATTTTAATGAGGAATTAATTAAATCAACGTAACGAAAAACATCCAGCGGAAAAGCGCAACACGCTATGTGTATAGGTTTTGGTTGCATCTTGCATTATTTTGCTGTCGAAAGAAAAATACTGTATTTCACTCCCAACGGACATCATTTTTATATAAATACTAGCTGTCCCCCGCGGCTTCGCTCCCGACAACTGTAAAAACCTTTTTCTTTTAATAAAAAACACAACCAAAAATAAATTAGCGAAATCGGTTCAGCTGTTCTCGAGATTTGCGCTTAGCAACTCATTCAGCGTTTCATTTTTATATTATAGATTGTATGGATTGTATTGTTGTTTTGTACATTTCAGTGTCATTTACTTCAATATCTTACAGATCATAGCGAATAAGTCACATACGCATGGTTTCACCTCATACATAGTTCGTGGAGGAGTCTTAAATAAACAGCCAGCATTTTACAAAATACTATTGCCTTCAGAGCTGTCTTAAGTGCAGCTGTGGATTGCAACAGTCAATATGATGAAATATTAAAGATTTTTTTAAATTCTCGTCACATTAGTCACCGTTACCTTCAGCCAAACATGATTTCACTTCATTGAAATACTCGTAGAGAAAGGTAGCTTCAATAAACTCATTATTTGCCTAGCCTTTTCCCAACTATATTGGAGTCGGCCCCCAGTCGAATCAGATTTTGCTGAATACCAGTTTTTTAGGTGGATCGGCTGCCTACCAACAACACGGGCAACACGGTACATACTATTAAGACTAGATTTGAAGATTTTCTAGATTGTGACAATTCGTAACGACTGCCAAATATCTTCAAATTACAGCTGGAACCAAGTGCTTATCGTGCTCTCCGGGGCACGGAATAATAATTTCAGTATGTTGAGATAACCAACTCAACATACACATACTCAGTATGAGGATGGGTAACCAACCATCCTCATACTGACCTCAGTAAGCGTTGCTTAACCTTGAAGATCAACACTTATGACTGTTATAGTTAAGCCACGATCCTCTCATAAACTAAAGGTTATTGAATCCTTTATTATCAAACATAAAGTAAAGCACTATCGCACGTTAGAATTAGTCTGCGGTAAGCCCTCCTTTAGCGTTTCGGTTTGGTCGGAATCCTGCTTGGAAACCGCAACCAAGACGTGTGATACAATTACCTACGTACGTACAGGTATATAGCGCAAGGTGCTAAGATGTTACATGTACGGTGTATGACAATGTTGGGTAATTGCAAATATGGATTGACAAGCTACCTGATTAGTACGGTTGTGCAAACAATTTAGAGGTATTAACCTAATTAATGTTATAGAGGACAAACATAGAATAGATCGTAATTGGTACAAAAGGACGTGATTGGTATAAAATATGGCCTACTTCGCTGTCAGGATTTTTTTATAAGAACAGCGACTGAAAATTTTTCTCAATCAATCTTGAACCTAATGCTTTAGCGATTAAGTTGAAAATGAATTTTCACAGATTCTTGTACGATTAATATGATTCTACTTAAGCGTCTTTTTTAGGCCCGCTGAACAAATATTTATTAAAAAAAGTTTTCAAAAGTCGATTAGGATGAATCATCATCATATGAGCCGAAACACGTCCACTGATGAAAATTATCTGTCTATTGAAAAACTGGCTCTTTCGAAAAAATGAACGCAATATTTTTAATTTTAACTATTTTTTGGCTGAGTTATAGTAGGCGCCAGATAAACTATCAATAAAGTACATTGACCTTTTCCTAATATAGTAAATGCCCGAAAAATAAATAATGAATCGTTTTTCATTACTAAAGAACGTAAAGGATCACGATTGAAGTCGATTCAGAAGTTTTATATATTCCTAGAGGTCGCCCGCGACTTCGTCCGCGTAGATATTCTCGTTATTCCCGTGTAAATCCCGATCCCTCGGGAACTCCGGGATAAAAAGTAGCCTATGTGTTATTCTGGATCTTCAGCTACCTACATACCAAATTTCATCGTAATCGGTTCAGTAGTATTTGCGTGAAAGAGTAACAAACATCCATACATACTCACAAATTTTCGCATTTATAATATTAGTAGGATGAAAAAGAATAAATGTATGTGGGTCAATGACACTAATCATCATAATCCCTAAATACAAAAATGCGAGTATTTTGAAGTTCAGTTTTAAAAGTAGATTATCAACAAAATAATAAAAGAAAACAGGTACTATGCTGAATGACTGAACCTCCATGGAAGCGCTAATGAGACAAAGATGAGACGAAGATGTAGTTCTAATTTTAAATTTGTGTCATTTTTATATTGAAAAGATTGTTATCTTTTCGACTCGTTTAAACTCTTAAAAATAAAAAGTTTGTCTCATTTTTCTCGCAAATGTATTGTAAAACGTTGTATGATACACGTGCGGATATTGATATTTACAAACTCGTGACTATGGTAATCCCTCGACTTCGTCTTGGGCTTAAATTGGTCTACTCTTTTGTAAAAACCAACTTACCGCACAAATATCATAAGTAATTTTTTCGACACATTTGCTCATAAAATGCATTTACGAAGCCTGTATAGGTACATTGTTCGAAAGTTCAAAATTACGGACCATACAATGGAGCGTGCGGTAAAGTACGTACTCTCACCTAAGTACCTACTTTACCGCACGCTCCGATGTATAGCGCCGTGCGTATTCTTTACAGTATTTTTTTTAATGTCCATAAACAATATAATTATAAGAATTCGATCCATCAGCCAAAAATGCTTCCGTCTGCGTCCGTTCCGGAAGCGGATACGTGTTTTTTTTTTTGCGAAGAACTTTTTGCTCTGAAGGTTTGTCGCAATTTAATATTGAAGAAAAAATGAGACAATAGATGTAGTTCTAATTACCCGACTGTTACACTTATGTTTTTTTCGAGTGTATTTATGTAGGTTGTCATATTTCTTTGATACACTGTAGCCTAACCCTGTGGCTTCATAGATTTACTAAATTGGCTAAATAGTGAGAATGATACTGGATAGGTATATAAAAATTAAAATATCTGAGCTTCGGTGCCATTTTAATGACTTCAGCTTTTTTAACCTATCGAGTGGGGTATCAATATAAAGGCTCGAGGAGACAATTAAAAAAAATGTGTAACATATTAAATATATGATTTTGTCAAAAAAATCCGATTGGTACAATTACAATACATATAATTCTACTAAAATGTTTCACGCAGACGCAAACGGAAGCGCGTTCTTATTTTAAAAACGCACACATTTCCCCATTTGCAAATTCGCGCCATTTTCAATTAGAAACGTCAAAGATAGTTGCGACTTTTAACCATAATATTAATTAGAATATGTGTTAAAGCGAGGAATCAGATATAAATATGGAATCTACTCCACCTGACATCTTGAATGAGGCGTCAATTGCAGAAAATGGTCTCTTGCCGCCAAAATCGCGAGAACGCTATTTAATGATTAACAATAATTTTTAATAGATAATGAAAAAGTTTGTTTAATTATCTATTTATATAATGTGTCGAAAAACGTTGTATGACATACGAGCGGATATTGGTCTTTACAAACTCGTGACTATGGTAAACCCTCGACTTCGTCTCGGGCTTACATTTGTCTACTCGTTTGTAAAGACCAACTTACCGCTCTTGTATCATAAATAACTATTTTTTTTTCAAAACGAATACCATTCTTCTCTTCGCTATCAGTTTTAAGTACAAAAACCGTACAATAGCAAAACGGCTAGCATTGCCGGTTATTATTCCATTCCATGCCGGGAAAGATCCATCTGAAAAGTTAATTGCTCGGTTCGCAATACCTGTCTGCGGCTTTTCAGGGTTACCACTTGAATAATCTGAGTATTTTATAGTAGTTTTCTGTGTTCTGTTTTTGTGACATTAGAGGTCATCATTATTGTGAAGGTAATTCAGTAACCTCAATTGAGTGGAATCTATACTAATATTATAAAGCAGAAGAATTTGTTTGTTTGATTGTTTGTTCGTTTGTTTGGTTGAACGCGCTAATCTCAGGAACTACTGGTCCGATTTTAAAAATTCTTTCAGTTTTAGATAGCCCATTTATCGAAGAAGGTCATAGGCTAAATCATCACGCTAAAACAAATAGGAGCGGACAAATAATGGAAAATGTGACGCAGACGAAGTTGCGCAGGTCAGCTAGTCATTAACCGACTTCCCAAAAAGGAGGAGGTTATTTATAATATTAATTCAGTTATGATTACTCAATACCTACGAAATTGTAACGTTATCATTTTTTTGCGGTTTTATTAAACAAAAAAAGAACTGTCAAGTGCGAGTCGGACTCTCACACGAAGGGTTCCGTACCACAAACCGAAAAAAGAAACACGTATCTTGCATGGGAGTTCCCTTTAATGTTTTTTTTATTTTATTATTTGATGTTTTAGCGGCGATATAAATAAACGCTGCGAAAATTTCAACTATACACCTATTACGTTACTTGAGAAACAGCACGCTGACAGATAGACGGAAGGAAGTGTTACGGAACCCTAAAAATTTACCATTCTACCAGTAACATTCTTCATTCTTGTTTCAATTTTATTTTTGGACACACAGACTCTGTCTCCTACTACTCAATTCCAGAAAGGGGATGAAAACTCATCGTTGTTAAGTAAAATTGGAAATTTGATAGAGCTAGAACGGTGACAACTTGTGTAAAGCTCGTTCTACATTACAGTGTTGTATCGTATCGTGACGCCTCTTCGCTCAGTTTTTCAAATCTTGTAGTAATATGACGTAGAACTCACAAGATTTGTACTCGTATAATAAATTGATGTCGTGATGTGACCACAACGTACCCTGGCATAGTGATGTGAAGCTAGCTTTACTTACTGTTTCCAAAAACCTAATCCTTTTAAAATATACATCGACATTTGAATCAGTACTTTTAATACGTTGAGATATTATTATATCTCGCGAAAACGCGATGTGACTTGGTGAACCATATTAAAAGAATCCAGAGCTTTAAAAACATTGGCTAGAAATGACATTGTAGAGAAGAGTTTAGTTTTACCATAATTCATTGGTATTGGATTGGATTGTACACTCATAGATTTGGATAACAATCTAGATTTTATTGAAAACCTTGATGTTGTCCTAATTAATTAGGGACTACATTTATCTCTTTGTACTAAACTGATTTAATTAATTACCAATATTTATCAGTAGATGTTGTATTAGAGCCCTGAAGACCCAAGTACATACCTACGTTAGTTCCAATTAAAGGAGAAGGGAATGCGTCCATACATTCCTGGGCCCAGGTGTTAACTGAATCAAACTAGCCTTATTTGTAAGAGGATAATTATAATAAAAAGGCCTCACTGAAAATTTGGTGAAATTTGGCTACCCAGGAATCAAGTTATTATAGTAAAAGTGAGGTTGTATTACAACCTTGTAGTTTTTTATGTTATATATATATATATATACATATATATATAACATAAAAAACATTTCACACAACGCCATATAGTCCCAAGCTAAGCAACCTAATGCTTGTGTTGTGGTAACGAGATGGCTGATAAACTACTTATATACTTTTTTTTTTGTAAATACATACATATTATAGATAGAAAAACACCCAGACTCGGAACAAATACATGTAGGTCGTACAAATATTTGTTCCGTACGGGAATCGAACCCGCGACATGCTGCGCAGCAGTTAATCGCTCAACCACTGCGCCAACCGTGTCGTCAAATACTTTTGATTAGCTTCGGTTGTGTCATGGTTTTATGCATGGAGCGTGTGTGACGTGTCGAAGATCTGACACGTTTGGCTCTCTGGCACCTTGGACAGTCGCTACAGTCGAAGACCAGTTTCTACATTCAATACCCTGCACTTAGAAGCAGTAGGTACCAACCTTTTGAAAATAAGGGACAAGAGGATGTAAAATAAAACACCAATATATATATAAAATATGTACTAATCATCTTCAATAATTAGGAGAATATCATCTAAGAATTATGCAGGAGGTACAATATTTTCTTGGTATCTTGCCCAACTGAGATACCATATTATGCACATTACATGGGAACAGCAGCCTACAGTCCTTCTACCTACAATACAATTACAATAATAGTATTGTAGGTTACTGTATTTAATCTCGTCCTCTTCGACAGCTGTCAACTAAAATGTAAACAAAATATGTTTTGCCACTTATATGGCGGGATTGTAAAAAAATATATAAATATAGGTAAAAACTTATAGGCTGAGATGCACGCCACTGACGAATAACCAATGATATATAAAACGTCATTGCGTATAACTGATAAAATCACCTCATCTTCCAAGACTCTTCTGCCAATAGAGTTACTGCGACCAGTCGCAATCTTACAATTTACAAAGCGATCCATGTCGTCAATATCCGATCGATAGATGTTTAAAACAGTTGTCCAAAATAGAGAAAAAGTCCTATGTAAAGCCGAGGTCGTGGGGTTAAACAATAAAATATGGAAATACGTGCGCACTCAGAACGAAAGAAAACGAACGAGTGACATCTGTCAGTCGGTGATTGAGTGATGTCAGGCAGAAGTGTTGCCAGAAGAAAAATTAAAAGAATTCGATTCACTATGAATCGATTCCACTAAAAAACACTTGTCACTCGACTTTCATACATATTCTGAGATTTTACCGATTTATTCATAATCGATTACTTACACAGGTATAAGTAATTGAATCGATTATTTAGTTTCAGAAGTTAATTTAAGTTTTCTCGCTTTCTAGATAGAAACATGGTACCATATTTTGTGATTTCCTTCAGGAAAATATAACGGTTTTTTTAATATACATTTTAAACTAGTTAACTGCTGGGCCCAGAAGTCCCCTTCTCCTTTCTTTGCTTAAGTTTACATTTTATGAGTGAGTGACGCACTGGCTGAAAAGAATCGAGAAAAGGAAAACCATAAAAACAAATCATATACTTCTACTTTGTAACATTATGATTATAGAATGACTACCAAACCTATTAAAAAACACTATTCTTGTGACCCCTTGACATGTTGAAACCCCATCTCACTTTTTTTAACTTATGCAACTGTCTTTATGGGCAATAAACGACAGTAATCACTCCTAGAGATTACTTGTCTTGTTTATTTATTTACTTTTTAATATATGTATATATTTATTACATTTGTTACGATGAAAAGAAATCTTAAGCTGGCAGCCCTACCAGTCTAAGCGCGGAACAATTCAACGTATGAAAATGTCGATATTGAGAATTTTTTGCTTTCAATACTACGTTTTGAGAGATAACTGAATTGTTTTGTTAAGATTGATGTACAATGGAAAACAGTCGACAAAACAAATTAATTTTTATGAGTGAAGTTATATGATTATAAACTAGCTTTCGCCATTGGCTTCGTACCGCGCATATTCCGTTTTTACCGTTCCCGTATTGATTTCAGGACATCTTCTCTTAGTGATCAGCTACATTGCCCAAGAAATCCACATGCCAATTTTCAGCTTTTTACGACCAGTGGTTTCGGCTGTGCGTGGTCTGTCAGTCTCTCAGTAACGAAAAAATCTATACTAATATTATAAAGCAGAAGAGTTTTTTTGTTTGTTTGGTTGAACGCGCTAATCTGAGGAACTACTGGTCCGATTTGAAAAATTCTTTCAGTTTTAGATAGCCCAATTATCGAGGAAGGTTATTGGCTAAATCATCACGCTAAAACAAATAGGAGTGGAGCATTAATGGAAAATGTGACGCAGACGAAGATGCGCGGGTCAGCTAGTTTTATTTATGAGGATAAAATTACGTCGGGATCCACAAAGAGTTTGACAGAAGTGTAAATGTTATATACCCTTATTTGGTAGATTAAGTATGATGGTCACCCATCTAGAAAACGGCGTTTGCCCGTTGTGGTGCGGCTGTTATTCTTAAATCACGAGCTCTTCAGTAAACCTTTGCTTCAGGTAAGACATCTAAAAGTGATATTTTAAACCTAATTACAAAGTAATTATCATTTATCGTTCATTCTGGAGGCTCAAGAGTTGTATTACTGAAAGTTAAAGACAACTACAATAATTATTTATTTATTACAACTTCACTCAGTAGTAAAAGATCACTGTATTTAAAATTTACGAGTTTGGAGTCGACCTTAGGATTGTTCCGATACAGAAAAAATCTACTAGATAAAGATAAAACAGTAGTCATAGGTTCATTACACGATTAGTCATCTTTAACATTAATTTTATTTTACTGGATTACTGTTTCAAAGTTCTATAAAACCCAGTAATGAAATTATTAACGAAACGTTAAAATTGTGTACGTAATAACTGTAATTAGTTATAAACTGAGTAAAAATATCAGTGATTGAGTGGGTAATTAAGAAATACTTAGCAACTTCACAATCCTCATTGTTTGGGAATAAACACAAATGAGGATTATATTTTAAATAAATTCGCGCTCATTTCTCGAGAGAGATAATGTTATGTAACTTTAATAGTCGGGTGGAGTATACTACTACAAACTATAGCAGATTACCCAGGAATTAGAAACTTTTTATTTATTCAGTTAAAAAAAAATATAATTAAAGTTTTATTTATCGATATAATATACGTATTAATTGGCTCCGGCTGTCATTTGGAGATCTTTGGCAGTCGTTACGGACAGTCAGAAGCCAGAAAATCTGACACCAGTCTTGCCAAGGAGAACCGTGTTACCCAATTAATGGGTTGTGGAGGTCTGGTAGGCAGCCGCTTCTCGCAAAATACTGGTTCTCAGCTAAATCCGGTTTGACTGGAAACCGACCCCAATATTGTTGGGAAAAGCTATTTCAACATCAGGAATGACATTCAACCCCAAACCATTGTCATACTGTGCAAAAATGTAATGTGTATGTATTTATTTCATATACATGAAATAACTTATTAGATTTGTGTCAAAGTGTATGGAGTATGTACCTATAAAGACATTGTATAGCCTATAGGCCTATAGTCTGGTGACCTGACATACAGGTTTTCTAAAAAACTTAGTTTAGGCACCAGTCTTCCACAAATTAATAATAAAATAGTGTCTGTAGACTATTTGATAACTTTTTCTGTAATTAGTGGTAAGGAAATAAAATATTATATTATTATAGCTATGATCAAAGTGGGAAATAGAAATTATAAAACGCTACACTAGTACGTTAAGTAAGTTCACATTAACTTAATTAGTTAAACCACATAAACAAAAAAGGCAAGATAAGGATAAGGTACGTGTGTAGGTTATAATCTGTGGATTTTACCTAATTTATTAGGAATTGCTGATAATTAGTAGCTTCCATTAATGATGTCACCCAGTCCATGTTACGTTAGGTTAGGTTAGAAGAATAGGCTAGATTATGATTATTATATATAGTAGCTCTATTCAATGAACGATTGTAGGTGTATTCTTTATGTAAATTATACGTTGCTCGGAATCTCGGATGCATGCGCTCGTCGTGCTACGCACAGAGTGCTACGAATCAGCCCAAATGCTACGGCGTAGCTTCTGTGCTACGATCATGACCGGTGTCGACTTCACTTTTGCAAAGCTACGAAATTTATCATTCTTGTGTGGCGAGTCTCTAATGAGCTGAAAAAGTAGAAAGAAGAAGATTAAAGAATTGCAGCATTAGTGCTATTTTAGAGAGCCAAAACAATACTATATGTTTTTATTCTTGAAAAAAACTCACCGTTCTTATTGAAAATGGTAGAAAAGTCACGGATAAAAAACTTTTTACAAAAAAATACAACCGACTTCCAAAAAAAAAACACTACAAAGTAAAAAATAACTTTAATTTCGGAAGTCGGTGTTTTCGTTAGTTTCTTCGTATTTTGACACCGACTTCCGATATTAAAGAAGTTTTTTCTTTTTCACTTTTTAGTGGTACCCAACGCCTAACGACACCACTGCAAAATCGCAGAAATGCAAAATACGCAATTTCGATTACTTGGATGTCATAAAACCATCATCCAAGTAGACGAATTCCAGCTATTTCGATTTAAAATCCAAAGTTCGTAACCGATTTCATAAAATTTAAATGGGACCAATCTGCAAGTATATCCTTTCAGATAAAACCAGAATTTTTCAAGTCGGTTCATAATATTGTCGGAGTAACCATAACCGAATTGATAACCTCCTCCTTTTTGGGAAGTCGGTTAAAAAGAAAGTGTCTGACATACATCACCTCCCCAGTTTGAATAAACAGTTACTTGGCGCATGATTAATTAGTAACTCCAATTTATAAACCACTAGCTGACCCGTGCCCACTTCGTTGGGCGGTAAACATTTTAACTTCTGATGAAATGATGAGTGTGGCTAGCACATAGCACTCAGTACTAACCGAAGTTAGTACTGAGTGCTATGATTTATTTCCTGACTGCCAAAATTAGGGTTTTATTTTTATTGCATATGTATGTAGCTAGGCTAGCGAGCCGCTGCGAACGCTCAGCGCTAGACTCCCTATCCCTTGTTGCAGAGACATGCTGCTTTAAATCACTGAGACGCTGTGCACGTTCAGCGCTAGATTCCCGAGCACGGACCTGCGATGTTCTCCAGCTTTGGTTAGCAAGCCGCTGTGAACGCTCGGAGCTAGATTTCCCAGCGCGTGCTTGCGAAATATTTTCTCTATTCCTCGAGAGGCGCAGATGATTATCAAGAGCAGACTCTGCCGTACGGCGTACTCGAGCTGCTCTTGTCTCATGTCTGAGATGTCTGACGGGAAAGTTGAGATTTCCTTTTAGGCATGATAAACAATCGCTGAAACTGTCCGATATCCCAAAAACAGAAATATCACAGCAGGCTTCGAACTCGAAGAATGAGAACGAAGTAATATTGTAATTGTGTTTTGAGAAACCGAGCAACCAAAACAATAGACCAACAACATTCAACCAACTACGTACAACTCACGTACCTAACGACAAAAGCTAAATAATAACTGGAGAGGGTCATTAATACGCGGAAAATCTTAACACCACGATTCAGAAAAATTACGTAATTGTACAAAGCATGTTCTAATGCGGTTCGTGAATGGACGGCGCGGGCGGCGTTTTGCGATTTAGTAATTTTATATTATCTTCGAAACTATTCAACCAATTGACATACTGTTTTGAGCAAATCGTATCTCTATGATGTTCTTGTGATCATTATAACATTGTTTTCGATAAGGTTTAATATTTTGTTGTTTAAAAAATCGTTCAAAGATAAGTACATCGAAAAATACTTTTTTTAACACATAAAAGCTACTATATCTGCTAAAATATAAAAGATAGAAATATGGTGCCGCGGACTTTTTTGTAGAACAATTCTAGGCGGACCAGGTTGCCATACATTGTTTTCAATTATATACAACTGTTAAGGCAGCGCACGCAAATAACTCTGTTGTAAGAGCTATTTTTTTCCGCCTGGATAGACAAAAATTGAGATAGTTTGGCTAATATGCATGATATCTCTATAATTTATAGCCTATAGCATTCCTCAATAAATGGGCTATCTAACAAAGAAAGATTTTTTCAAATCGGACCAGTAGTTCCTGAGATTACCCCCTACATACAAACTTACAAACAATTTTACCTCTTTATAATATTAGTATAGATTACACGCATGAGCGGTACCAATGAATGCTGTATCTACATTGGTTAAAGCCAGTGGCACTAAACAGTGCGAAGTGACATAAACTGCATTGCGGCTTGCGAGTGCATATTTGTGGGTAGAAAGCTCCGACACGACCATTAGTGCATGCGTCATTCGCTGCCAGTGTTTGTACTTTCATTGAATTACCGTTTACATTCCGTTTAGCGAAATGGGGGTAAGTTGGTTTTGTACTACCGTTTTGGGTGTTTGCTGAGTCTTGAAATAATGTAGAAAAGGTATAGGTATTTTGTTACTTGGTTAAAAGTTGAGCAACATTGTGTTGTTTGTTGTAGAAAATGAGACTGCAGAGTAACCAATTTTTAAAAAAGCGTTAATTTTATTAGCATTTTACCAAATAACCATAGTTAAAATGTTAATATCTTTTGAGAATTTACTTCACGTCTTAATTCTTTTTGCACAACCATGTGTCAATGAAGTGACTAAAATTCAATATTACAAAAGAAAAATAAGATGCCAAAAAAAAGAACAGTACTTACAATAGTACAACTCTGTATTCTGGAAACAAACACAGAAAATAATCTTTTCTATAATAAAACTGGTCTCCGTAAACAGCGTAACTATTTATCCCGATAATGTACAACAAATCCCAAACAACTATCAAATAGTAACCTAGAAAAGATGTTCACCGTCGTATAAAATAATTAGCAGAAGGATATAAATCATGTTATCTTTGTGTGGGCCACGACAGCCAATAAGCGTTTTACGCGAATTACGCCAAGATAAATTGCTTGGCCTGTCATTAATGCGAAGTTTCTTGAGACGCGCCTACACGGGCAACTTTTGTTGGGCAATCATAATGGTTAATCTTTTGGCCGCATACTTACTTGGCCAGTACATATTTAGTCCTTCTTGGTCCCTTTCTGGCCGTAGAAGATTGTAGTTTTTATTAAAAAAAAAAAAAAACAATATATATAACCATATTGTACAATTACTATGTTTATTTATTCAGGACTATGTTGACAATGTATTGCTTATTCATGTATTTTTAAGTATTATTTTGGTGTGTTCGATCATGTCTTATAGTTATTTTGCCTGTATCTGATGCATAATTTTCGTAACTTGTATAAGTAAATAGTTTAGTAATCGTTAATTTTTAACATGCGTTATGCTTGGTGTAGGTAAACTCTTTTATTTCTATTGCACCTATTGGTAAGCTTTCCAACTTATTGTGTTTGTCAATCCATATTGCTCAATATAGTTTGGTGATCTCTAGCAACTTGTAGGCTATTATTGATTCATCATCATCACCATAATATCTCATCCAAAAGATGTTCACTGCTGGACATAAGCCCCCTCTAAGTATAGCCACAATATCCGGTCCAGTTTGTATCGCATCAATCGGCTACCCATGACCCTCACCAGGCCATCGATCCACCATGTGGGGATATTGCTATTGCTTCATATAGTTTGTTAATTGCCAATAGTTGAGCAATTTAAGTTGCCCGTGTAACCGCACCTAAGATAAAATAAATTCCTTATCTACCTGTATCAGTCCTTCGATGAGACGACGTTGTCCGCAATAGGTTTTTTAGGTGCTACAAGACAACTTTGTCACTGTCTGAAATGACACGTGACACTTGGAAACAAGGTAAAATATTAGTTCCACAAACACAAAATAAATTGCTAAACTGGAACATTGGACTGTTTGACGGCTTTTACTAGAATTGGAAAAGGGACTGGTTTTCTAGAATTTGGAATGGTATAAATTTGTTTATGTTATGTTTGTTATCTTTAAATGCGAGGATCTTTGCGGGTATTAGGTTATAGGTTATTAACTCTATAATCGTTACGAAAGCAAATATTGTTAGATGAAAATCTTGTTTAACAGAAGAAACTTCACAGATTTTTTAGCTATTACTTCGATTTTGGTCGTTTATCTACGTTATAATCAAAGTAGGCTCATTTTTTTCGAAGGCATTATTTTTCGGGTTTATCACATTTATTATTTTCCTCCATTTTTTCAGCGGAAGGTTTTCATAAGGAATGAAATTCTTCTATTGGAAGCGACAAGGTAGGATTAAGGACATATTGTCCAGTATTTTCTTTCTTGTAAAAAGCATTGTATGGAAACGTCCAAATACGGATCTATAGTAAATCTAATGCGTCATCAATATCATCTTCAGTCCATTTTATGTTTCTTAAAGTATGTCTTCAATGTAAAGGTATGCTTTTGCCAGGTATCACTACACCTACCGTCTAATGTAGTTGAAAAATTGGTTTCGGTGACTAAATTATTACATTTTTCGATGCCTAGATATACCTAATATTTGTATGAAATAGATGTGGTATTCGTTAGGCGTTTTTGATACGAAGTACTAGTATTTTATTAGAATACTTTAAAAATAAGTACCAGTTTCTTGATTTTTGGTAGTAGCATATTTTACATTTAACTAAATGTAATATTGTTTAAATTGAAGCTCATGTACTGGACACTGAAACTTTAGAATTGAATTCGGGAGTACTGACAGTGGTAAAAGGCCTAAGCTTTTCCAATTGTTGATCAAAATGGCGTAGTTAGGCGTGCTGTCGAAGTACTAGAAAATTGTATGTAGAACCATTTTAGCACACTCGATATATTCTCATCAGTGTTCGAGTTTTGGGTTTGAAGACAATTTTGATATGAAAAGGATAAGAGGTTTTTCAACTGAGCATGTTAGGCTTCCGTCAAACTCATCTACAGAGTGTTCCAGAAGTACGTGGTCATATTTTATGGGTGTAGATGCTTTCCATTAAGGAAACCATAGCAAAACAGAAAGAAAAAGACAATTTTTTTTAATCGCCCTCACATGGTGACTAAAAACTTCCTAACAAATGACTTTTCAAGCAGTCTGATGTAATCAGAGACATCATTCGTAATAAACTTATTTGTCGTTCTTTGTGGCTAAATTGAAAATAAAATCCTTAAAAAACATCAGCATCATCTTTAAATGAGACGACGCATTTTTAGAGCACCCTAAATAGCTGAACATAAATCGGTTCTGTACTCATCTGCCGATTATACCTAATGTTAGAGAGGAGATTGGATGAAACCGCAGCTCTGTAATTACGGCCTCATTAGTTAGCACTTGATTGAACGAGACTTTATAATCATTAATGACTAAATAAAGTATCTATCTATGTAAATGAATTTACTTCAGCGACTTTAAACAATTGTCTAAGATGGTCTGTAAGAAGCTTACTCGTAATTATATCAATTTGAGACCAAAGAAAAAAAAGTCGCGTAATTTCTTTCGAATTCCAGGCAACGAGTATTTGAAGTTAAAAGAAACGATTATAATAATCGCGGTCCCCAAATCTTACGGCACGATCACACCGAAGACTTTCACGGCTTGTTATCGCTCGCCAACTCGTTAACAAAATGTGAGTTTTCCTAGTAGCGATGTGGAAGTCGTTTAAAAGCGAGAATGGCATATATCACGCCGATATCGCTGTTCCCTTTCCCCTATTGTATATAAACAGGAATTATCATCAATACCCTTTGAGACAATGCTGAACGACTCTTTATGGCTGGCTCAAATGCCGCGTTCAGAATCCAATTTCTTAGAAAAGGGCGATGTCTTATTTTGTTTATATGGACTTGATAATGCGGTGTTATATTTCGCGCTGTCACTTATTTTTATATTGTTTTGTACAGTTGTAGCAATTTTATTGAATTTGCCGACATTTTTTCAAAAATGTAGAATGTAGGTAGAGCTGTTTTTGGTTATATTCTGTGAAATATTAACTTCAAATATCGGGTCAAGAATCTTCGAAAAAGCGGTTTCATAGTTTATTTTTTGTTCATATTTTGACACAGAATTTGGATATTCTCTTAAATTTTTATTTAAATATTTACATACGTGACACATCGTGATTCATAGCATCTATACATACAGAAACCTCTAGACGAGCCAAATATAGTGAAAGCGAGCCTTCAGTTGAAACCACCTGTCACGTTTGGCTCGTTCCGCACAATACTGGATGTATCGAGAAGCCTCTCTCCACCGCAGTTACTGATAATATTTATTTTAGCCAACACAACTTCAGGAAATGTTCTTTGCTGACTACTCAAACTAACACAGTCTGTTTATAGATAAAAGAAAGCTGTTCTTTTTTAACAAGGAAGTTCTGACCTTAGAATTGACCTTAGAACAGTTTTCGCCAGTTGACAATTTTTCTAGCGTACGCATTTCTAGCATCGAAAATATGAATAATCAAAATATTCACTATTTGAGACATTGCGATCGTTCCTTTAATAGTTACCTACTGCTGTTCTAAATAAGAGCTGATCAAAATGTATGTGCATCAAAACTTCGCCGAATTGGAATCATTACGAGTTCCATTAGCTTTCAATCGATGCATAAGTTATGATAGAACTTCTCAAATCTATCCTTTGACGTAAACGTGCATACATTTTTCAACCTTAATTTTGTTGGAGAAAACTGTTTTAGGTATATAAATATAAAAAGTTTGTGGTATTACTATGAATAAGTATTTATAAAACAGCGCACACGTGTGGCGACTTTAACTCCAGAGTGCCAATCCTACAAATGTATTATTTATTATTATGCAAAATTAGTAGAATTGGCAACGTGAAAAAGAAAACTGAAATCAAGTGATGCAGTTGAACATTCATTCAACCTGTGACTGCCATAGCGTGTTTGACAATCTGTCACAATTTTTTATCTCATACTGGGCCCTTATCAAACTACTGTTATTGAGCCACTCAACCTCACCTCGCTCACTAGTTTTCATTTGTATCACGACATGAACAGCTTTTTCCATACACATCATGTCAATACAATAGGAGAGGTTTGCCAACAGCTAACAAATAAACTGAAATTTTTCACACTTGGAAGCACATTTTCTGCTGTCTTATTAAATTTTGCTCTGAGGTATCTAATTCTTATACTGGCAATATTGATTTGTCTGTTTCGGCAAGATGTGGGTCAACAGAAATGCGGAGTTGCGTTTGTCAGAGCCGATATATTGAAAGTCTGTATACGGCTCTCAAAACCGGGAGGCGCATTCGTGCTTCACAAAATATATTTTGAGAACACCTCACTTCATAGATACATCTATGTTATTGAGTTTGAGGAGGAAACTCTGACTAGACATCAGTTCTTTTAAATCCGCTCTATTTGTACTTCTTTTATTTGTTAAAATAAACATAAATATAGGAGTTTCAATCTTTTATTCTTCTTTATCTAACCATTCAATGAACACAAAGTTTAAGAAAAAGAAATTACAAAATACGAAAAAAAATGCCCGTTTTTTTTTTTCAACACGCTTATTAACCGCTTTGATGTGGTACAACAGAATAAGCACCTCAAAACGAGGAAAATCCTTTTCTTTTCCTTTTTAACCAAAAATTCAAGGTCGTCACAAGATTACACAATTTCAAGCCCTTACCGAGCAAACTACGTGGTTCCGTATGCATGACGGTTGCACGTGTAACATTTAGTTTCCCCTTATGACCATACCACGTGTAGCAAGTAAATGGCCAGATGTTTGTACCCTGCTTTCTTTAACTTTTACACAGCTGTTGTACATGTTTCATGTAAAACTTTTTTAACAGAAACACCCAGAATAAATATTCAAAAACATTTTTGGAATTATCTTCTCGAGCACTTAACTTTGATACCCAACTTTGACAAATTTGAGGTGAAAATGGTTGCAAATACACTTCATAAATCGTTCATCATCATATTAGCCGAAGGTCGTCCACTACGGGACATAGCCCCCCCACCCCAAATGTCGCCTCAACAACCTATGCTGTGCATCTCGTATCCATCGGCTACCCCACGACCCCCACTAGGTCGGATAACCTGGTCTTCCTGGTGGGAAGCCTTCCAACGCTGCAATTACCGGTACGCGGTCACCACTCCAAATTATTTTCGGACTCATAGACCATCTGTTCTGCTAGCAATGTGCCCTTCACACCACTTCACTTCAGTTTCAGTTAGAATCATTCCTGCAGTGCAATTCTGTAAAAAATGTCTTAGTGAACACTTAGGCGAAGTGAACAACAAGTGAACTGTCAAACCAAACAAACAAGATGGCATGACAACTCACTTATCATTCACTCCACCTGTGATCAGGGTGAGATGTCAACAGAATCGACCGGCTGATTCGATCACGCAAAGAGACTGCAAGCATAGCATTGCCCTGTCCATTGCCCTTTGGGAAACTTTAAGCTTTCTGATGAGGCCCATTGTGAACGACCAAATTTCGGTTCCATAAGTCATTCATCACTGACAATACGCGCTGGTCACAGAATTTCGCCTTGAGACTATGGTATGTGAGACGAGAACACACACAATGAACACACAATGACACATTGCAATGGCTTCGTAGCGGCACAGCAGCAGCCCGGCGTTGCCTCGAATTTAGGCTGCAGCTAGCCACCAGCGCGCTTACAACGCGTCGTCTGCGAGGTGCAAGCTCGCAGCTTGCACCGACCGCGACAAGCTCGCCGTCCGCGCACCAGCCGCGAGGTGTAAGCTCGCCGTCTACGCAAGGCGAGACGCGAAGGGCGATGGTGGTGCGTGGGGACGGCGCGCGGCGACGGCGCAACGACGTTATTTCTCTAGCGACTCGGTGTCGACGCGCTGTAAGCATGCGGTCGGCAGTGCGCGGGCTGCGAGTCGAGATGTACGGTAGCGGCAGGCGCGCTGACTTCCCGCTGCTTTCTTTTTCAAATTGACTTTATGAAATACATTTTACGACACTCGATTTAATGCTCTAACACAAGTTAATGGCTAGGTTGGAGCGGTGCCGTTTCGGTGCCGGTATAGTGCGCCATGATATTATGGAGTCAAAAAGAAAAAAAATACACCCAAGTTGTTTTTAGTTGATCCGCAATAACATTCTTGAAACGTAGGAGATTGAATGAAGAATTGATTTGTTATGATCTTTGTACCCAAATCATAATCTATACTAATATTACAAAGAGATAAAGATTGAGAGGTAGTGAGGATACACTCTCACATAGCGGCAAACTTATTGCTAACGTCCAGTCGCGGATCAGGAAGAATTTCGTACAATGACCTCTTTACCTACTGACAGTGGTCACAAACATTTTTGTATTAAGTGCGGCTTACATAAAATATTTGAGGAGAAAGAAAATCTACCAACTTGGAACATAAAAAAATATTGTTATCGCACAAATTATTTATTTAGATTTTATAATTATTATAAGTTATAAAATCGAGTTACAATTACTAAACGGCAGAAATAAAAAAATGAAAATTAATAAATCAGAATCCGATTCCTCTACCCGTATCGGAGTTATTGCTTTCCGAAGACGTCTCGCCTATCACATTTATTACAAAAGAATCAACAGTTTTGTCTACATTATCATCTTGTCTAACTAATTTCGATTCCTCTTTTTTTACGGGACATTTACGTGCAAACAATAACAAACCTTACACTCTCAGGTAAAAGGTTTACAATGCCTGAGGACGGCGGTCATTGCATCTGTGCGAGCGAGACTCATTCTATTTACGCGGGAGTGACAGAGACAGGTAATAACAGGTCAAAGGACGAAATACTTCCTGCTTTGCGTCCGGACTTTAGCAAGGTGGCATAAATCCAAACTCCAAAATTCTTCTGAGAGATCTCGGTGAAAATGAAAATAGCAGTTGTATAATTTAATCACAACTTTTTTTAACCCTATCCTAGAATAAAAACTTCACAAATTAAGAAAAGCGTATGTACTAGCGTGTAGCGTACTAGTGTACGCTAATATGTTGCTACGTTCGCGTTACATTTACAGATTTATGTTAACACTTGAGTAGCACAAAAGAAATTTCACAATAAATCGCGCTTTTAGCTCTGATTGCTAGGAATGCCTAATGGTGTGAGAATTCCTCTCAACAATGCCTAAGTGGGCAGAATAACCATTAGTATCGTTATTCTGTGGTAAAGATGTAATATTTCAGATTACTATGATAACTGTGTCTAAGGAATACAGGAATATTATAACGCCTAATTTCACTCTCCACTTTATAAGTATTCGTTGAACGTGAATTATGGTTATTACGCTTTAAGATTTAAAATGTACGTGTTATCTATTTTAATAAGCACTATTTTATAGGAGCTTATCTAAATGACAGTTACAAAGTTTATCAGTAAATTTGAATCACGCGCAGGTACCTTATGGGTGAATAAACGCATTATTCAGTCTGGCTCGGTTGTTTGTGTTAGCCAATCCGATAGCCAGCTACGTTAGCCAATTAGACGGTCCTCCGGTATGCCAGATGGGCTGTTGCAGCCAGTTAGCTCCGTATGTTTCCCCTCTTGAGAATTAATTGAGGATAACGGTTCAATGTAGTGTTTCCAGGCAAAGAGATTGTATCTACCTGGTTTTAGACGTTGGGGGACCAAAGACGATCAACTCTAAGTCGGTTATAGAATTGATTGGTAGAATACTAGTCTTAGATATTTATAGAGTATAGTATTTTGCGGGACCGTCCCGTAATTACAGTTGTAATCTAAAGCAATATTCAATAAAATAGTCCCACAAATCCTAGCGTCCCGCACATCCCGCAATCCATTTTTTTTAATTATTTGTTCATCCCATCTTCCTAGTTTATCTTGTTGTGCTGAAGCTGCCGCTGCGACTGCGAAAACCCTCAAGCGGCGTAAATATAGTAGTGTTATTGGTAACAATATTTTTGAGTCGTTTGGGGTTGAAACCCTCAGGGCGTGGGGCCCTTCTGCTCACAGCCTTTTCAAAGATATTTCGAAGCGGCTGTTTGACACTTCCCGTGACTCAAGAGCTGGCTTTTACTTTGGCCAGAAGCTAAGCATTGCCATTCTACGTGGCAAGGCGGCCGTCTCTTGGGCACATTACCAGCTGATAGCGTTGATGGTGGTTTTTTTGATGCTATGTTTTAGTTGATTGTAAGTTTTGTGTATTAGTTCATGTTAGTTACTATTGTATATAATTTTTAAATAATATAAATAAATAGTCCTTACAAATTAAAGTTGTAAAAACTTTTATGACATTTTTAACCAAAACTTAGACAAAACGGTGGCGTTTTACTACCAGCCTACGAAAAATACGATTTCAAAAATAAATGTTTCAGTTATATTGTTATGTTATTATTTAAATGCACAACCGACACATTCCCAGCCTTTTTGTGAATAGTGTGGCCGCCCACCTATGTCTATCCACAAGTGTCCTGTATTCACATTTCGCCTTTTCATGCGCATGTCACAGGACGATTGATGTGAATCTTTGACGCGCAATAAAATTAATTGCAAAAGTTTGACCCCATTAAAGGACGATTTTTATTGTGCCAGACTCATTCCGATCATAGATTTAATTAATTGCTGAAATTTTCCCTAAGTGATTATCTGGTCCTTTGTTACGACAGAACAAGTTTCGCTAAAAAGGTGTACCTAAACAGTCTCTACAACAACCATTGATGAAAAAAGATAAAAGTGGAGAGAGGAAAATCTCCCATAATAGCTCTAATTAGTATTCTGTGCTGGTATGGAACCTTTTTTCCATAACTAAGGAAGTAGAAGCTTAGCTTACTTTTGTTACTCTCCAGCTTTTGCGGTCGAGCAGATGTAGAAAAGTTCTTAGAATGGAAGTTATGAAAAGTTAGGATAGTGGGAAGGCGTTGTACTTGTGGCATATGTTATAATCCTTCTTGAATTTACTTTTTAGTAGTAGCTATGTTCTTCTAAGTAGTGTGTAACTCATAGTGAATAGTTAAATGAGAGAATAGTACCAACTATCTTTATATCATTGTAGGAAAACCAAGGACGAGACGATGACAAAAAAAAATTTTGCATAAGTTTAAATGAAAGAAACAAATTCATCTTTCTGCCTTTATCTCAACGTATTTGGAATCGTCTATCGCTTCGTCTTTCATTTCTATTTTTATTCCATCTCTCTCTTTCTAGCCACGTCATCTGACATACAATCCATCCATTATCTCTTTTGTCTTCTTCTACCATTCAGAAAAGACTCCAAATATTGAATACCCCGAATAAGAATAAATAACTGACTTCAGCATTTTCCATCCTGATACTTAAAAAAAAGTTGCAAACATTTCCAAGGCACTTAACTCCTAACTTACTCTGTAGCAATCCTTGTTAGCCTTATGGTTCTTACAATTTTATGAGTTTTCAAGTGCCATAATTCAACAAGTTAACTTTACAAACTATTGGTAATCGGAGCGATTAATATTCCACGGATGAGTCTTCTGTCGTTCGAAACTAATTTTGGAACGGATTTATTGCAGTTTTCAACTGTTTTCTCGACCATTCACCATGTTGTTCAATTGTAAACTTTCTGGTGTTACATTTTTCTGATTTATGCACTTTCCAGTCAATAAATTTCAAATTTCATACATCATTGTTTTAATTTTATTTATGTAAAAATATTGTGGTAAATTTTCATTGCAGGTTTATTTTGCTTAAGTAAAATATATTTTGTTTGAACTGTGCAACTGAACGATTTTAAAAGGTAACTGGGCTTTTCAGATTAACTTTAAGTAAAAGTAAGAATACAGTGTGGATATTGATGTTTATTTAAAACGAACCAACCGAATTTTTATCACATTTTGTGTGGAATTATTGTATGGTAGTAAAATGGTTTTCAAGAATTTCCTAATACTACTAATACTATTTTGCAAACATTCGGAGTTATTTTTCTCACCATTCGTGAAGAAAGTGATAGAACTACTCGCCTTTTCAGGTGTACAAAAAATATTCTGTCTCAAAGTGTACAATAAAAATGCACTGCACTTTAATAATAATCATTTCAAAAATCAAATTTTAAACTTCAATACAAGTTTAAAATTTGATTTTAGAAATTATTATATAAATTGATTATTTTATTAGTGTTCCAACTGCATTTAAATTTGAAATAATTGAATCTATGTGGCGTTCCATAATATTATAGAATATATATAGTAGAAACTTAATTTGATAAATTTTGCATGCCAATACTCAGGCAGAATGTGCACGGGCCAATATATATATTTACCTACTTTTTGTTAAATACCCACATTTTATGCGAATAAATTATTTGATTTGATTGACTGCCCGCAAACAAAATTTGGGAAGTTTGTCTACAGAAAATGCTGCCTTGATGATGTGACAGTTAATGAAAAATTCTGAATAAATGAACCAACATAATAAAAGCTAGGGCGTCCAAAATTGTAAATTCATGTAATTAAGTGTAATAATACAAAGTTTCGTCAGACGTCCCTTTCATTTGGTTGTCAGTTTTAATTAAAACGATCACAACGGAAAATAGATGAACGACAAACATTGCTTAATAGATTCGATTTATTCACAATTTGCTGTTCGATGTGTGCCGTAGTTATTTCATTATTAGTCATTAACTTGTATGCAAATTGCGATAATGTGGTTAAGGTAAGGTCTCATTGTTTCAGAACGTTGGACTAATTCAATCTTGTGACAAAAGCGTAGTTAATGTTGGATAGTATTGAATTGTCTGTAGAAGAACTTACATCTGTGGCTGTTTGAAGGTTTTCGGTGCTTTGTTTCTGATAATAATTTGTGGATTCGTTTCGATGATCTCTAGCGTATTTTGAAATTGGAGTTATGTATTCAAGGGAAACGGTCCTCCGTTTTTTTAGTCAGGCTATACTGTCCCACTGCTGAGCAAAGCGAAGTGAAATTCTAAAAGCAACAAGGGCTGTCAAAAAGTTCAATATGCATGAGATGGAGAAGATATAATCACAAGACTTTTATGACTACACTTTATTGATACAAAAAAGTGTTCCTAAAGTATTTTGCGCGATTTTATTAATAGAAAAGCTTCAAATTAAAAAGTGCGTGTAAATAGTTTTATTGAAATGAACACTTTGAAGTTTTGATTCCAGTCTTTCTTTGTCTATAGCATAATTCGTAATTTGTCACCAAGTTTGGTATAAGTCCATTGAAACAATGAGTTACAGGTGTAAATTATATTATTGTAAAATATCTTAATATATATTATAAATCACGTGTCACGTTGTTTGTCCGCGATGGACTCCTAAACTACTTAACCGATTTTAACCAAATTTGTATACCGTGTGCAGTTTGATCCAACTTGAAAGATAGGGTAGCTTATATTATCTCAGTTTATAGTCGCAATATTATTTAGGAGCGGAGCATTCATGGAAAATGTGACGCAGATGAAGTTGCGCGGGTCAGCTAGTAATTATATAATTATAATTGTCAAACAGGGTTATTTGTAAAACAACGACAACCTCTCAGGAATACGTTACTAATATCATAATCAACAACTTTTGTTCTGACTCTTATAAATATGCGAAGCAAAGAAAAAAAGAAAAAGAAAGAGCTCTCTTTTGTTTCGCATAGACTTCGTTGCATTTAGAGAGTTTTTTCAAATAAAATATTTTTAATATTGGATGAAAACCTGATGAACTAAAATATTTTGATGAATTTTTAAGAGGCATAGAACCAAAATTGGTTGATTATGATGTTTTAACATAGTACTGAGAGGTTGTCGGTTTTTTACAAATAACCCTGTATAACATAAATATATAGGAAAAATAAAAAATCTTCAGCTTCTGCAGGTGGCTTCGCCCGCATGATCGCTAGGTAACATTCTCGCGGGACAAAAAGTAGCCTATGTGCTATTACAGACCATATTTACCTAGCTGTGCCAAATATCATGAAGATCTTTTCGGGCGTTTTCAGGGGTTCTGACGTGAAAGAGTAGCAAACATCCATCCATCCACCCTCACAAACTTTTACATTTATAATAGTATCTAAATAAACTAAATAAATCTAATCTAAGAGGTAATAATATGTATACTAATATTATAAAGAGGTAACATTTGTTTGTAAGTTTGTATGTAGGGGGTAATCTCAGGAACTACTGGTCCGATTTGGAAAATTCTTTCAGTTTTATATAGCCCATGTATCGAGGAATGCTATAGGTTACATATCACCACGCTGATACTAAAAGGAGCCGGGCGGTAATGGAAAATGTGACGCAGACGAAGTTGCGTGGGTCAGCTAGTCTATTATATTACTTATAATAAATCTGTAGAGAGGTCAATTCTGTACATGAAATATATTTCCAAAATAACTATTAGGGGGTGATTAGGATTATCGATACTGATGCCAAAAATGAAATCAGTAAAATTTTTGTCTGTCGGTCTGTATAACCGTTATAGAAACAATAACTACTCGACGGATTTTAACGAAACTTGGTACAATTATTTTCCATACTCCTGAGCTGGTTGTATTATACTTTTCATTACGCTACAATTAGTAGGAGCAGAGCAGTGAAGGGAAATGTTGGGAAAACGGGAGAAGTTACTCCATTTTTTAAGCTTCCGTCGCGTGTGCAACCTTAATGGTTAAAGCTACACAGAAATCATGTATGACAGAAATTTTCTCCTTAAAATTATATAAAAAATATCCCAAGACAGCATATGTCTATCTTTTATGATTGACTCACAATAACACGTGTAACTCCCGATAGCTTAGCAGTTCGAAGCTTTCTGATTATATTTGTCTACTTTTACGTTTATAAGACTCTCAGTCATCCCTAATTACAAAATTTAACATTATTAGCTATACCATAAAAAATAATCATAGAAATCGGTATAGAAACACCAAAGTTATACATGAAATACGATAATAATAAGCCATCGCGCGCAATACTGAATCATGCTTTAAGGATTATTTTTGTATAAGGTCGCGAACGCACAGGCAGGCAGCTTGCTTGGCGCCTAGAGGCTAGCGAGTCACCTAGCGAGTAGCTTCGTAAAGCGAACATTCTCGAACGTTCGCGACCGGCCTAGCAGCTAGGCGCCAAGCGCGCAGTGCAGCCGGTCGCGAACATTCGAGAATCGGTCGCCGCCTGTGGTCGCCGCGCTCGACCCGTCTCGTGGCCGAAGATATAAAAACCAGATCTAATTTAACTGCCGAGGGCGTCCGAGCGCGAGCTTCAAAGCCTGGCTGGAGGTTTTATTACTACATTAAGGCCTTCACAGGCAAGTCCGGTTAAGCAGAAGCCAATCTTCTCAGGTTTACCTGCGAGAGGCCACACATAAAAAAATAAAAAAAAGCGCGAGCTTCATACAATTTTTGCCAGTTGATGCCAATCGTTCAGAAAACGTTCAGAGCGTTCGACCTCATTGACAGACAATACTTGATAATTTATTTTTAGATTCCTTTTATTGTTATTTTTTAAAATAGGCATTAGTTATTTTGGTAGTGTTTAAATATTCGTTCAAATTACAAATTATTAATAGTTTACATTTTATTTCTTTTTAGGTGAAGTAGTAGTAGGTACGCATAGATTTTTAGATACCGATAGGTTTATAAGTTTTGGTTAATTTACGTTCACTTTTTTATATTAGTTTTATTTTCATTTACGTTTTAGTTTTATTTTCATTTGGTATATAAAATTCTTCCGTTACTGAGTGAATGACTGACAGATAACGCAACACCAACAACACAACCAAGACTACTGACTGGTCGTATGAAGCTGCACGTAGGGTCCTCTGGGAGTTTAGGGGAGCTCTAAGAGAGGATTTCCCGAAATTCCTACGGGAACGGGAGAAAACGGGATATGCGCGTACGAAGTCGCGGGCAAAAGCGAGTATATAATATAATCTTGTGTCACGGTTATCGAACTTCACCGAAACGACTTGATCGATTCTTTCGTAATTTTATGAGCTATTTTTAACCAACTTCCAAAATTGGAGGAGGATCTTCATTCGGCGGATATTTTTTTATGTATGTACAGCGATTACTCCGAGGCTTTTATTTTTATTTTATAGCAAAACAACGTTTGCCAAGTCAGCTACTATAGGTATTGAAATTAAGAAAGTAGATATAAATAGAAGGATTAGCACAACACGTTACAGTTTTATTATAAAATTACTAATCATTTTAAATAGAAAGCCAAACTATAAACTTTTCCTCTGCTTCAGATTGAGCCCAGTAAACAGTTTATATCCTAGTTAATCCGACAAAATCCTAATCCCTAGACGTTTTCCTAGTTTCGAGAATTAAATAGAGAAAATGACGGTTTGTCTGTCTCGACATTCATTATTTCGTCTGTTCCACAAATTACTTTCACATAGTTTGCTTAGTCATTATTATTTTCAATCTAGTTAGTTCTAAAATTTTCCAGAATTGATTAAGGTTCCTCATAAGAACGGTCCTCTTTGTCCAATTAATGTCGCTCACCTTAAGTAAGGCTATAATTCTGTTCATACTCGTAGTTTAATTTGAATATGTTATTTTTTTATGCATGAATCCAAAAAAACGAACATCGAAACCAACTCTGAGTTGTTTGACGTCTTACTTTTAGTTCATGTTACTGCTCTCTTTTGAAGGCCAGACACGATGGACCACGACATGTCCATTGTCTTTGTCTAGATTAATGTTTCATGTTTTTGCAATACAGATTTGGATTTATTCCTAGTTATCATTTTAAATGAATAGGACTTTCAAATAAATTGAGATTGAAAGACAAGTTATGCTTTTTAAGGTAGGGACTGGCTGAATAAATATGCCTCTTATTTGATTAATTAGGGGCATTTAAGACGTATCTTATATTCCCCTCTCGCAAGGATCGTATTTTTCAGGCGTTTCCTAACCTAATTTCCTAGGGTCTCGCTATATGTTCATTGGACACGCAAAATCCTGCTCAACCCACGCCTTTGCAAACTTTCAGAATTTTCTCTCATATTTTTACAGTAGGCACACATGGCAAATTTTTCGTAATGATATTTTAGATAGATTTTAGTCAGGTTGCTAACTTCACAAATCGATCAAAACGTGAATTATAATTTCCTGAAGAAGGTCAAATTAAATATTTTTTGGCCGCTAACTGAAAACCCACCAAGTTTTTCACATCCATCTACTCTAGATGGATTTTTATTCTAGATGGACTTTGTAGTTTGATGTATATTAATTATTTTAATGCCATGCGCGCAGCATGACGTATTTCTGTTTTTTTATTTATTTAGCTTTATGCAGCATTTATATATTATGTTGTCTTCAAAAGGGCAAACTTTTATGACACGCACTGTTCACTGAGTTCACTCATGCATTTATGCGTCCCGTAAGTTCTATGTTTAAATTATATAAAACCCCTGATACCTAAAAAAAACTGAATTAACCTTATTGAGTAAGGTTAATTCAGTTTTTTTCTGTGTCAGTTAAAAATAAACGTTAAAACCTCACCCAAACTAGTTACTAGTTACAAATGGTGAGAAGTTTTTACGTGCTACTAAAAAGTCTGCAAATGAGTAAAAACAAAAAGAACAGTAGAAACAAGATAGTTTTCGAGGAAACACCTACGGTACCTACTAATGTTTTTATTTTGTTTTTATTTTATTTGCAATCACAATTTGTTTCATTGAGCTTCTGTCTATGGCTTAGCCAGTGTGATTTTATTTACGTTAAGAATATTTCAAAGGAACACATACCGGTATTGAAATATCCTATGACCATATCAAAATAAAACAATGATTGAGTCATCAAAATTTACACATCCATCTTTGCCCGTTTCGATCCGTTTTTTGTGGACGTTATCATATGTATTTTTATGAATTTTTGTAGTATACTGCAGAGTTTCAAGCCCTCACGTGGTTGTTAGGATCAACACATAGATGTCCAATATGTAGGTTAAAGATCCTGACTGTGAGAAGGCTGATTTTTTTGCACTCAAGTAGGATAATATGGAACAATTAAATAGTATATTAGTATGATTTCTTACATTGACTTAAATGCTTCAGTAAATCGTTTACAGAAGGATTCTAAAGTTTTTAGTTAGAATGAACATGAACTAAAATTTGTTAATGATATCACCCATCGTCAAGAAACTCACCAAAACCTGTTGACTTTATATTTCAATTTCACCTAGGTAAAATGGTGCGCCCATATATACGCCATACGTAGCTTTAATGTAATTATCAAGAACCGTGGAGCTGTTACTAAATTTCGTTTATTACATCACCTTAATGGATGAGATGAGAATACTTTAGCACCTTAAACTTGTAGGACGTGTGCTGTGTGGTACCTCACATGATTTAACAGGCGTTTGTCCGACTAATTTTAGATGTAATCTTAGTTGCATAGTAAAATAAATTAATGAAAGAGACTGAGAGGACTTGTCAGATCAAATCTGGACTAAAGCTTCATTTCAGTTAGAAATCAGACACTATTTTACTAACATAAGCTAAAGTCTAGCCAACCAGTCACTTTGACCTTCTTCTATAGTCACATCGTCTTCGGCTTAAGTGTTTCTGTAATTTTTTGTTTTGTAACAAATTAATTGCCCCCTTCTTAAATTCCTCTTTTCCTTGAAAAAGTAAATAATTAAGCTATAACTAGTCACAATAGATTTTTTTTTTTTTTTTTTTTATACAAAACGGGGAAACTCTTGGCCCAAATTTCACCTGATGGAAAGTGATGATTAGGCCGAAGATGGAAGCGAGTTTCACCCGGAAACCTCTTACACAGAGGAACTGGCTATCATACCTATAACTGCCGGAACACAACAATGCTGTTAACACAGTTGTTATGGCGACAGACTTAGACATGATGGTGGTAGCTTGCCAGGCGGACTTAGAACAAGTCCTACCACCAACCAAACCGAGCAAAAAATTTGCCTCCGCTGGGAATCGAACCCGGGACCTCTGGGTCTGAATCAGGTGGTATAACCACTAGACCACGGAGGCGGTTAGTGTCACCTGTTTAGCACCACCCGGGGACCACGTGTAGGGATTCGCTGAAGGGTGTTCTCCTACGGACGCGGGTGACTCGGCCCCCAAAAGAGAAACAAATAGATACATTTTTTTTTTAATAATTTTATGTCTATTAAAATCATTGGGAACACAACTATAGGAAAAGAAGGAGTTAAATTATTTCAAAGGCTTTACACGTCTTAGGGATCGCAAACTTGAACTAGTTATTTATTATATAACACAGTAATAGTTTTGAAATCATAGTTATTTATTTGAACATTCATCAAGCTAAATAATCATCGAAAATCGCACAAAGCTAAGGTGTCCTTAATTGTTAAACCATGGTAACTAAATGCCATTCAATTGATAACCAATGGTAAATATAATCAGATTATAAAACTGCAATGTTGCAAAAATATTTATATCATCACGCTGTAATTTTGTTTATTGACGAAGATTAACATTGTATTGTGTGTGTAAACGCTGTCAATGTCAAAAGTTGTCGGGATTAAGCCTTTTAAATTTGGATTAATTACGATTTTGCTTGATTAAGAATGAATTAATGTTTCAATTTCCAATATATTTATGTTAATAGCTAGGTACAAATAATTGTGTAACTATGTAATATTCCATTGTAGAGCACAGGTTTCTGTATAAGAGAAGCATCATGCATTTTTCATCACCATAGACTATTAAACCTCATCAGAATACTCAACTGCGACTTCGTACGTGCATATCCCGTTTTTTCCCGTTCTCGTAGACATTTCGGAAAATCATGTCTTAGCGCTCCAATACACTCCTCAAGCAACCTACATGCCAAAAGACATTGCTCAGCCCCCTAACATCGTTCGCCTCAGAACCAACAGAGACGTGAATTTACTATCTGTGTATGTGAATAATGCATAATTATGTTCGACTGAAACTAAATTAAAATCACGGACACTTTTCAGAATTGTAAAATATCCAAATTGATTTCGGATTTTGAGGTTATAAAACATACCAAATAATAGAAACATCCAGAATGGACTAAGATCCCAGAGCTGCCAGACTTTTTATCTCACCAAAAAATGGTATAGTGTTACTATGTTCTTCTAACATACGAAAGCGTGGTAAGTTAGGTTGACGGCCAATTCCCTGGTATCAGGTGCCAAATACATTACATCAAAGTGTCAACTGTCATTTCATCGACTGTCAGTGTCAATAGTGTTCGTGTCATACAGCGCTTTAATCGCTTTATTCTTTTTGTAGGTAACTAAAAATCTTACAGCGCTGAGAGTGCCTTGTTTCATTTTAAAATAATGGCGCCGGGTTATAAAAACCCAAGTGAGTTACTTTTTAAAATGGTTTCGTAAATAAAAAGTGTCCATTGTATTCTAATCATTAAAATGTAATTAAAAAAAAATACTTGGAATAATGGTAAAGTTTTCGCATGTGTTGATTCATAGGCCACTTTTTACCGTGTCCTTTCAGCTTCCTACGACCAGTAGTTTCGGCTGTGCGTTTTCTGTAAGTCACTCGCTCAGTAACAGAAGAATTTTGGACCGACTTCCAAAAAAGGAGGAGGTTCTCAATTAGGTGTGTATTTTTTATGTAAATATGTACACCGATTAGTTCGAGGTTTCGGGTCCGATTTCTGTTTCTTTTTAACCGACTTCCCAAAAAGGAGGAGGTTCTTGGATTCGGATGTTTGTATTTTTTTATTTTTTTTTTATGTTTGTTTGGGTATAACTTCGTCGCTTGCCAACCGATTTTAAAAATGATTTTTTTGTTGGAAAGGGTATATTTCCCAAATGGTCCCATGATATGGAAACCAGGATCTGATAATGGCATCCCAGACAAGTCGAGGGGAACTTTCGAAAATCGTATGGGCAGCTAGTGCGTTTGTTCACTTTTTCATTAAGTATTTTATAGCACTGCAATTTATTGAAGGTCTGGAGTCGATCTGATGAATGAGTCGAAAAACAGTCGAAGGAACTCCTCAACGATTTACAGCAGTTACCTTGTGTTTGGGCTTGAATAATTTGTATTGATGAAAAATTTACACCTAGATGGGTTGTGGCTGTCTGCGATTTTGCAGTGGTGTTGAGTTCCGATTTTTAACCGAGCAGACCTTTCCAAAAAGGAGGAGGTTATCATTTTTTTTTTATGTTTGTTACCTCATAACTCCGAAAATTATGAACCGATTTGAAAAAATCTTGTTTTATCTAAATGGATATACTTGCAGATTGGTCCCATTTAAATTTTATGAAATCGGTTACAAACTTTGGATTTTAAATCGAAATAGCTGGGATTCGTCTACTTAGACGATAGTTTTATGTCATCCAAGTAATCGAAATTGCGTATTTTGCTTTTCTGCGATTTTGCAGTGGTGTTGTTAGGTGTGGGGTACCACTAAAAAGTGAAAAATAAAAAACTTTACAAAAAAAATACAACCGACTTCCAAAAAAAAAACACTACAAAGTATAAAGTAACTTTAATTTTAGAAGTCTTTTTTACTTTGTAGAGTTTTTTTTTTTTTGAATTCGGTTGTATTTTTTTTGTAAAAAGTTTTTTTTACGAATGTTCTTTTTACAAAACGTCATGTTAACATATTATGTTTTTTGTAAAAGTATTTTTATAGACAATCTCTTAGCAAAGCGTTTGTATTTGAGAAAAATATTTTTATCAGCAACCTGAATTTCATCTCAAATGTACCAAAATATCGCTTTTTGTCATTACACACTGCGCAATTACTGCTTAAAGAAATTTTGAGAACTGGTTATAAACAAAATTTTGACAGATATAACAAAGAAAGACTCAACAACATCAACAAAAATCTAACTTCGATTGACAAAAGTACTCAGACTGTAAGTCAAGCTGACCAAGACAATTTAAAAATGGAACATGACAAACCTCAAACGAGTAACGATTTTTTTCGCATATTTAATAAACAGATTAATATTCTTCATCAAAACATAAACGGTCTACTAACTAAATTGGAAGAACTTACGGGCCACTTGTACACATTAAGCAGAAACTATAACAGAAACCCGGTTGATATACTTTGTATTACTGAGCATAATATGACTATGGAAGACACTAAGGTACTCAAATTACCTAATTTTATATTAGGAGACTCTTACTCACGAAATAAAAGGTATGGCGGCTCTTGCATTCTAATAAAATGGGGTCATAATTTTAAGGTCATAACTGAAGCGAAGAGCCTAAGTATTAGTAATATATTTGAATGTAGTGGTATTGAACTTATAGAACACAAAGTAGTAATATTATGTATTTATCGACCACCAAAAAGTGGAAAGGACTATTTCGACTTATTTTTTACTAGACTGGCAGAGCTTCTAAACAGAATAAGCTATACAACTAAAAAAGTTATAATTTGTGGAGACTTTAATATTAACAGGTTAGATAATAATAATATATTCCGACAGTTTGAGCAACTGCTAGCTGGCTACAATTTACAATTGTCAATAAATGAACCGACTAGATTAGGTAGCATGACTTGCATCGACAATATAGCCCATAATATTAAAGGCTCAAAATCAAAAGTTCTAGAACTTTCACTGTCTGATCATACTGCACAATAAATGACATGCCCCGTAAAAAAAAGTTATCACATTACACACTGGTACAAATCTAAACGAGACTATTGTGAGGATAACATAAGAAAGTTTATAAACTGCATTGAAAATCTTAGTTTTACAGAATGCTACACAGATTGTGATCCTGAAAAGGCTTATGATACTTTCTTCGACCTATTTAAACTGTTTTACGATCTGTGTTTCCTTATCATAAACGTCAAAATACCTATTTTTCGGAAGCCCAAATGGTTAAGCAAAGGTATTAGAGTGTGTTCAAAACGAAAACGTCAACTTCTCTGGAAATATAGGTTAACGAAAAGTCCGCAGGATAAAAAATACTTTAAAGACTATACAAAAAGACTAAAAACCATAATTAAAAAAACACAGATATCACAAAATAACTATTTTATAAATGCAGCTACAAACAAAGCAAAAGCAATTTGGCAAATCGTTAATAATTATAAAACTGTGACGCCTAAGGAAGACATTAAGAAAATTAAAGTAAATGACAAAGTAGTAATATTGCCGCAAGAAATAGCTGAATCATTTAATACTTATTTTATCGAAGATATTAAACCAATGCCTAAGGGAAATGATGACTATCTAAAAACAATGACATATAATAGTTGCAATTCAATGTTCATGAAACCAACAAATCCGTGTGAAGTTGACCAGATAATAAAAGGACTTAAAAATACTAATAGTACAGGTTATGACAATATAAATACTAAAATGATTAAACGTGTATCTCATCTCATAGCTCCAGTACTTAGCACCATTATAAACCTGTGCCTGGAACAGGGAATATTTCCCTCAAAACTCAAAATCACTTTGATAAATCCATTGTTTAAAAAGGAGGATAGGGAACAGATGAAATTTTATAGACCTATAGCCTTAATACCTGTTATCGCAAAAATTTTTGAAAGAGTTATTTATAACAATATATTATATAATTATTTTGAAGCAAATAACATATTCACAAAAGAGCAATTTGGATTTCGTAAAGGCAAATCGTCAAAAATATTATACGTCCGAAACACTACACTGCGCTCCAAAACACAAATCGTCGATGTGGCTCAAAAGGCTGCCCAACTTAAATGGGACTGGGCAGGACATGTATGCCGCATGCCGGACAAACTGTGGACCCGTAAAATACTGGATTGGAACCCTGAAACAGCGAGACGAGGCCGCGGCAGACCGCAAAAGAGATGGCGGGACGACCTGGATGTCTTCCTTACGAATTGGGAGGAAGAGGCACAACACCGAGAGAATTGGAAGGAATGGAGGGAGGCCTTTGCCCAGCAGTGGGACAGCACAGGCTAGTAATAATAATAATATAAAAGGCAAATCGACTAGTGACGCCCTTTTAAATTTTTTAAAGACAGTTATGACAGGACTTGACAACAAAAAACAAGTAACTGCAATATTTATGGATATGTCAAATGCCTTTGACCATGTAGATCATAATATCCTCATAAATAAATTAGAAAAGTACGGAGTGAGAGGAAATACATTAAATCTAATTAGATCATACTTAAAAAACAGGTTTCAAATAACTCAAATATCTAGAACAGCTGATGATACAAAATATGAACAAACGTTTAAGTCAGAGCCTAAAATTGTTAATTACGGAGTGCCCCAAGGAAGTATTCTCGGCCCGCTTTTGTTCATATTATATATCAATGACCTCCCGAAAGTCATAAATAATGATATGATATTATTTGCAGACGATAGTACTGCTATATTTACTGACGAAATTCAAGAAAATTATGAAATGGACATCAATAACTCCCTCGAAAGTATAATAAATTGGTTAAGGGCTAACAATTTAAAAGTTAACATTGACAAAACATGCTATATGTCCTTTGCAAATAAAAATAAAAAAATTAAAAATCTTCAAATACATTATAAGGGGGAAACGGTGAAGGAAGTCACGACCATAAAATTTCTTGGCTTTCAAATTGACTCTGGACTGAACTGGAAAACGCAAGTTGACCATGTTTGCAAAAAACTAAATCAGTTTTCGTACGCCCTCTATATGTTACGAAAAGTTACAAGTGTGAGTACTTTGCTGAGTGTCTATCATGCATATGTGGGCTCCACATTAAGATATGGCATCCTCTTCTGGGGTAATTCAGCAAACAGGGAGTACGCTCTTAAAGCCCAAAAAAAATGTCTCAGAAGTATATGTGGCCTTAGAGAGACTGATTCATGCAGACCAGTATTCAAAAGATTGAAAATCTTGACCTTACCTTCATTATATATATTCGAAGCAGCAATGATGATAAAACGCGATATAGGTAGTTATGAAACATTGAGAAGTGCAAGGCACAAAACTAAACTAAGAGGCTTTATATGTCGAACTGTAAAGTTTAAATCAAGTGTGTTTGGGATGGGAATAAAAATTTATAACAGACTTCCAATTTATATTAAAAATATCCCATCCTTGAATATTTTCAAGGTCAGGCTTAAAGAGTTTCTTGTAAGAAAAGCTTACTATTCAATTAATGAATTTCTGAATGACCGAGCTATTGATTAAAGTATGATAAATTATGATTATGGTTCATAATCATAATTTATAATCATTCAAAACGAATTTGAATTTAATGAAGTAAAAAGGGTCCATGACGTAATTTATTTTAATTGAAATGGCCATGTAATTAATATTGTAACAATCGTGTATTTTTTTAATTGAAATTGACATGACGTAATTATTGTAACCGGCGTAATTTATTTTATTTTTAATTGAAAATGACATTTGAATATTGTAGTAAGTGTAATTATGACCAGTGATGTATTTAATTTTATTTTATTTATTATTTTTTTAAAAACCATTGTACACCCCATGGGTATGTTACAGAGATACAAATAATTATAAGAACTGACCATACACCTGTAAGAAGCAATAAATGAATTTTGAATTTGAATTTG